>CM052438.1:28601528-28708335 GCA_028533085.1 Varecia variegata | reverse complement strand
GACTGTGAAATTTCTGTTGGTGGAAATCTTAATACATAAATGAAGAATCCTGAACAGATCACTCAAAAAAACAAAAAGAAGAGATTAACAAAATATATATCTAAAATAGTCAACATTAATAGTAATCAAAGAAATGAAATAAACTTCCTTTCTTGCCAATAAAATTAGAAAAATCAAGAGGGCAGTAAAACAGGATTCTCAATTATTGATTAAGAAAGAGTACACTGGTAATTATATTTTGGAAATTAACCCAGGCAAGATCTATTTAGACTTATAAACTGTCCATTCATATTCATGAAACCAAGTCAGAGACACAGGCCCATAAAACTCCTTCAGTATTATTTATAATAATGTAATAGTGGAAAAATTTAACCTCCCCATACTACATCTGGAGGAAGAAATATTATGCAGCCATTACCATTACATTAACACAATTATGTTAGCAAATATTAACTAATAATATTGTAAAATACCTAGGTTTTATTTACATGAAATAAGTAGGGTTTTGAATTACATTACAAAAACTTGGACAATGAAAAAACATGCAGGAGACCTTCTAAAATGTTAATAGTGCTTTATATTTCATGTGTGGCTTGGATGATTTTCTTTATAAATATTTTTTCTATTACCTATATTACAATATTTAAAAGGGGACCACTATTAATTTCATACTGGAAAAAATAAACATAACTGAAAAAATTTTAAACATACTTGCAAACCATATAAGACCTTTCTATATTTTAGTCTGGAACACAGGATGTTATTTTCTAGGAATGCCACATTTTTACCTGAGGAAATCTTTTATAATAGCTCTTACTACTTATCCAAATTCAAATCATGCCTTAAGGACCTGCCAAAATGCCACTTTGCCAAGTCATATGCAAACATCTACTGAGCATCAGCCTACCCGTTCCAGGAGGAACAGAGGGGAATAAACAAAAGCCATGCCCTTGAGAAGTTCAGGTCAGTTGAGGGAAATCGGTGCTTAAATAAACAAACAAGAAATGAGGACATGTTGGGACAAATGCTCTACCAAAGGTTTGTGCTGTGTGCTTACTCCTGAGGAAGGCTCAGCACTGCTGGAAAGGGACAGTCACCAGGGTACCCTGACGCCAGGCTATGAAGGAGACATGGTATTAGCCAGGCAAAGAAAGCGTGAAAAAGCAGAAATCAAGCATGCGAGTGCAAAGGCGGCAGGCATGAAGGGCATGTGGTCTTCAGAGGCAGGAAGAGTCGCAGCTGGCAGGAGAGCCTATGCACTGAGCTGGGAAGTGACAAGAGGAAGCCCGGGGGCTTATGGCCATGTTAATGAGACTTGCAATGAGGGCTTTGTAAACATGGAAGAACACAGTGTAAACCTGGCTTTTTAAGGCTGGAGTAATGGGAGGCAAGAGGTAGGAAATCCCATCAGGCAGTGATCTGGGCAGTGAGAGGAGAGTTGCAAACACTCCACCGAGGGATGCTTGGCACCTGGTAGACTCTCAGTGAGTATCATGAACAGGACAGACACAGGCAGGGGGTGAGGGCTGAGAAAGCAGATTCAGAAGCAAAACATTCATTCAATCAAACCCACCATTTGCAGAAAGCCAACAAGGTGTGTTGAGCATATCTGATTATTAAGCTCAAATCTCTCAAAGGGTAACAGTGGTTCTGAAGGACGTTAGTAGATAAAACACAAAAACACAAAAGGGTGTCATGTGGCAGGTAGGTTTGGAAAAGGCCACATTAAAGAAGAGTCTATGGTGCTACACTTCTCAGAGCCTTATTAATAAGCTAATGTGTAGTATAACTCTCTGAATGATGGATAAGTGTTTCCCAAATTATTTTGCCTTTGAATTATTTCTTGGCATTTTGTCTAAGATCAAGTGTATTCTGCCATTGAACACTTGTTGCCATAATTCATTAATGTCCTTTGACAGGCACTTTGGAAAATGCTACCAGGCCACGTGGTGGGCAAGAGGACGAAGGGGAGGGGGCATAAGAAGTGGATCTGGTACAGATACATGTTTACATAAAAAAGACCCAGGGGCTCCTCTAAGGCAATGTGTCAAGGAGGGTTCATCAACGCAGGCAGCCCCTGTGTTCCTCAAGTCCACATCTCAAAAGGCATCGGCCCAGGGTGACCCGATTCTGTTGCACACTGTCACTGTCCACCCTGGGTGGGGCTTCTCTTGGCCCACAGACTTAGCCCAGGGTCTAACAGTGGCTCCCACACGCTCACATCATTCACTCTTGTTTTCCCAAACCCAGTTCTATCTGAACCTCCACATCCCACGGCCCCGGCTTCTTCTGTTTATCTTCTTTTCTTCCTCCCTTTCATACTTTCTGAATGTCAGCTTTGTACCAGGGACTGGAGAATTTTAAGTTGGGCTGTTCTACTTTATCCCTACTTGACCCTGTGTTTAAAAAACTACAATCTCTCAAAGAATCTAAACTCAGATGCAAGTATCTGTCTTTTTTTAAATGTCCATTTGTATCACTGAAGTTTGGGTACTGCTCTTGGCTAGCAGCAACATAATTTACCTCTTCATTTGTGACCCTGATATTTGCGGAAAAATATTGTCCCCAAATGCCATTAGTTTCAACTCCTCAATCCGTCTTTCCTGACACTTAGTCAATGATTCTCTGGCTCTAATTCATCACATTGGGCATAATGCAAAAATTGAATTAAAATATTTCAGGGCAGGTAGAATACAAATTAGGACACAGGATGTGGTTAGCATTGTGAAAGGCAACACTAGAGAAGATATAATTTGAAATACTTAAAGGTAAATGACTTTTGGGGGGAGGGCGGGGGTGGGAACCCTAATCTAGGGCTCCAAGTGTTGGCAATGCACCTGTATAACAGATAGCTTATTGCTCTGGGCTGACAATTCCACATTATGTAGCTACAAGGAATTGCCTAAGCCTTCTCCATTGAATCTACCTTTCCACCATGAAAAAGTGCCCTATCATTCCAGCAGGGAGCCAGCTCTGTTTATTACCCTGGGAGGGTTCAGAAAGTAAAGGGGCAAGAGCCCAGGTTGGAGGGAATGTCACTGCTGCTTTTCTGTAATTTCCAGAAGGCAAGATAGAGGTGTGCTTGGATCACTGTTGTAGGTTCAGGACCTAGGACAGTTCCTGGACCATAGCAGGTACTTAACATATAGTATTTAACAAATGGGTTCAGTAAATGGATGGATGGATGGTTGGATAGGTGGATAGATAGGTCAGCATCTGTTCATGCCAATACTATTACTACTACTGCTAATCATATAATAGCAAACATTGATAGACTGCCTAAGCACTTTTTGGTATAGCTTATTTAATTTAACCTCTCAACAGCACTGTTATCATCTTTCTCCTTTTACAGAAAAAGAGAACTGGGAATGCAACTTGGTCAAAATCACACAGCTAGGAGGTGGTTGTCTCCTACTCTCCACCTTTATCTGGTGACACAGAATATCAACAGAAAGGCGAGGAAGGTTACTCAAGCAGTCCTGATACTGGTTTTGTTTTGTATTTTGCATCTTTTGTTGTTTGTTTATTGCATTTCTTCACTCACTCATGTAACATTTATTCTTTTTTATATCTAGAGCCAAGCATGAAGACTGGCACACAGTAAGAGCATAATAAATCATGCTGAACAAATTACTGGGCAAATGTTAAACCTATTTTCTGTTGGGCTCCATCCTAGGTGAAAAGGAGCTAACATTTATTGGGCACCTACTCTGCCCTAGGCATTGTGCTAGATGCATTAAACGAGTGAATTAATTTAATTCTTATAGTAATCCCAGGCATTTTCCCTACATTTTACTCATAAGAAAAGACAATGAGTGCCTATCTATGCTTGCCCTATCACACTATCTTCTTCCAGTTGCTTCACAATGCTGTGCCATGGTTGGAGGGGAAGAAGACCCTGGAGGTGAGCTCCCTAGGTTTTCAGGCTGGCTCTGCCATTGTGCAGCCGTGTGCAACCTGAGACCAATTACTTCACCTCCAGGCACCTCAGCTTCCTCAGCTGTAAAATAGACATGATGACAACAATGGTACAGGCCTCTTGGTTTGTTGCTGGATTAAATAAGAGAATGCTGGTAATGAAAGTAAACAGAATTTAGAACAAAATAGCATTTGATGTGTGAATCTGTCTAGTTGAAAAATTACCATGAAGTTTATATTGAGGTTAATTATATACATGAATATAGACAGAATTGACATCTTCATGATGTTGAGCTCCTTAATTCAAGAGCCTGCTGGACCCTACCATTTGTTTAGGGCTTTTGCTGTCTACCTTCAGAGTATCTTAAAGTCCCCTTCATATAGTTCTGCATGTTTTTTCTTAAGTTTATCCTTAGGTATTTTATATTTTATATTACTATGATAAATAGCTTTGTGGTTTTATTATAATTTGTATATTAATTTCTGCATATAAATTTTTGGCCTGCCCCTTTGCTGAATCTCTTAGTAGTATATTTTATATGATTTAAGTTTTCCAGGCATCAGTCATGTTATCTGAAAAGAGCAATAATTTTACTTCTTCTTTCCTAATTTTCAGCCCTCCAATCAATTCCTTTCTCTTGTATAATCACATTGGCTAGTATTGCTAGTGCAATGTTGAATAACAGTGTTGACAGTGGGCGCTTTGTCTTTCACTCTCCTTCACTCTGAATTCTTTCATTGTTTTCTCAGTAAGCACAATGCTGGCTTTTGAATTAGGGTAAATACATTATTTCATCAAGTAAAAAAATTAAACATCAATTCTAATTTTACTAAGAAATTTTTCAAAGACTCTATGTTGAATTTTGCTGAATGCCTTTTAAGCATCTATCAAGATGATCATATGTTTGTTCTCCTTAGATCAACTTATTGAAATGAAAAATGTTATAGATCTTCTAATGTTACATCCCAGAACAAATTCCATCTGATCATGGAATATTCTTTTAATGTATTTCTGGACTCTGTTTGCTAATATTTTATTTAGGATGCTTGCCTTATATTCGTAAGTGAAACTGGACTGTAGTTTTCCATTTTGAGACAGTATTCATTGAATTTTGGCATCACTGTTATAATTGCTTTATAAAAAGACTTTGGAAATTTTTCTGAGCTGCATATCTTAAATAATGAGCAAGAATTAGCCAGGGGAGGAGGGTGGAGGGATAATAGAGGAGGTGTTACACTGAAGGTACAAATGTAAGAAACAAACATTAGGATGTGCAGAGAACTCAGAGGCTGGGGCCACATCACACACTCTCAACTCCTAATGCCTGTTCAGAGGCAGCTGCATACAATTGTCTTCTCTTGCATATTGATGCACAATGATTTTCCATATTAGTATTATTTTTTTCTTCTTCAGAAAGATTATGAGACCCTCTATTTACCCTGGAGAAGAAGTTCTTAGGTTAAACTCCAGCAGCACACAGGTGTACAAAGAGCTGGACATCAAGGCATCTCACTCATAAATTAAGTCATTCACACTCATCAAGTCATGCAGACACTCGTTATTAAGCCTGCTGGCAAGACTTGGAAAAATAAGATATAGCCCCTGCTTTCAAGATCTTAGAGTCTAACATAAAAGATTAGTAGTAGTCTAGTTCTAATCTGCATAACAATTTAAGCTACTAGATGTATTTTATTTTTCATCTACAAAAGTTTTCCCTACAGATTTTTCTTAAACTCTAGTGCCTGCCAGTGAAAGCTCAAAGGTAGAATCAGACAATAGGAAGCTCTACTGGGATGAACTGGAGGCAGTAGCTCTTGCCGAGTTTTACAAGTCCTTCTGGTAGACCTGGTGCTGAGGGGTTATCTTGTACTTTCTACTAATACCTTTTCTCCCAGATCACTTCTCAGAAGGAATTACAGTCATGTGTCACTGTGTCCCATTGGGAGTGACATAGCTCCCAAGATCTCTGCCCCTCCTAGGCATATTTGAGAATCAGAACTCCCAGAGAATTGGAACACAAGGCTGAGCACACAGTAGGTACTTATTAAAAAATGAATCGCCAGCTCGTATTTTGGCATTCAGCTACATATTTGCATAAGGAATTTGCATAAGGAATCATACTGCACCATCTAAAAAGGAAGATAATACCTCCTCTACCTATTCATGGTCTCCAATGGCTCGTACTCCCAGCTTTCCAAGCTCCAGGATGGCAGGGACAATGAAGCACACACAGTAAGCACTTAAGAAATACCCACACACGTGAATGAATTGCATAAATGAATTTGTGTATGTAATCCCCCCCAGCACAATGTTTGAACAACAGCAGGGGCTTAATGCATGCTTGCTGAATGAATAAATGAATGAATGAACCTTCTTGCAGAAACCTGACCCCATAGGAGGAACAGGTATGGTTAAGGTTGTCCGGTAATGTCCTCCTGCTGCCTGCCTGGGGCAGTGAGGCCCAAGTGCCCTGGCCAGCAGCAGGTGGGGGGAAGAGCGCTGTCTGTGGGCCGCCAGCCTGCTCCCTCTGGCAGGCTCTCTGTTTGTGCCATTAGAACCCTGTGTTTTCTCCCTGGCCTCAAACAGCCCCAATCAATTGGGAAGAGGAGAGCAAGGTGCTCAAGCCAAGTTCAGCGGCAGAGCAATGGGGGATCCAGTTACACCGTTGGCACGGTTGGGAACCACCCACTCCGGGCTGGGCAGACACTGGGGAGCACAGCCCAGTGCCGGGAATGCCCTTCTTACTGGTACTACTGGAAATAATAATTGTGTTAATAACAAGAGGCAGCATTTCTCAAACTCTAAACAGCATGCCCGGTACTGTGGACAGTGCTTCTCAAACCTGACCCCACTTACTCCTCGCCACTCCCCAACGAGGTCAAAGTCACTGTCTCCTTTTCACAGATCAGGAAACTGAGGCACAGAAAGGTAACGTAAACTGTCCAAGAGCCAGCAAGTTGCTAAGCAGGGGCCTGAACTCCTGCGTCTGAGCCCTTAAACCACTACTGTAGGTTTCTCTGCCCTCCCCATTTTGCAAATTCCCCGGAAGGTCCCTCATTTCCCAGAAACGCTCTGCGATCACTCCCAGCTACAAATGTTGCTGACTTCCAGCCACAGGAAGGTTGGTGCAGACAGAACTCTTCTCACAACCTCACCATCTCCAGTCTGACACTCCCTGAGGGCAGAAACTCAGGTTTCTTTTCTCCCTCAGCAGGACACGGGGCACTTAGTAGGCACCTGATGCACCTTCATTGCTTGGGTGTGTCACCAGGCTTGAGTCATTTCCTGGGTCTATTTGTTCCTCTGGAGTCTTTAGCTGCTGTGGAACTGCAATGTGATCTACTGGAAATGGTATTGAATCGCAAAGCATATGCTTGATAATTTGTGTAAGTGACTTATTCTCCTAGAAATTTTATCATTGCTCTAAATGGGACTAATAGTCTACCCCCTGGGGTTGTCAAATTTATACTGCAAATATTTACCGAGCACTGACGCGTCCCTGGTTTGAGTAACATGCAGCCCAGAGCAGGAGGCAGACATGTAAGCCTACACCTTCAAAAGAGTATGGTAAGGGCAAGAATTCCAGCATGCCGGGGGCAGTGAGGTATAGGACAGAGACATCAAACTAGCCCAGGCAGTCAGGGAAGACTTCCTGGAGGAGGAGACACCTGAGATGAGTTATCAAGGATGAGATGAACATGACTTTCAAGCACATAAATGCCACTTATGACTACTTTCAACACTGGTCCTCATGGAGGAGCAGGATTTGTTAAAGACTAGACACTCTCTGAGAGCATGCTGTTAGAAGCAGGGAGAAGTATTTCCAGAGACATGGAAGGTGGCACTTGTCTTCATGCCAAGCTAAGACAACCAGGTAAATACAACACCACCCTCCATGAGAAAGATAAAGCCTTATCCCTTTAAAACTCGAGAAACACAGGCTGGATCCTCCCAAGCAGTGGCTCTGATGTGAGCAGCCAGTAATTCCAGAGCAAATATCAGCAGAGGAGGGAGGTCTCCTGCTTCTTCAACCTCTCTCCGTGCAGGGCAAACACATTATGCCACTGTCCTTTGCTGAGCGCTTTTCTTAGGCTCTGGCTTGTGATCTGGTCTTGAGAGCTACTCCAGGGGGGAATTTGAAGCGATTTAAGATGCCCTTTTGCACAGGGTGGTACAAAGCCCCAGGCAATCCCCAGAGCACAGAGCAGCCAGTCTTCAGGAGCATTCAACCCCAGGCTGCCATTGCTGCCAGCTCCTGCCCCAGCCCACTCGTCCCCAGCACTGAGTCTCCTTGCTCCACGTTGCAGCCTCAGCCCCAACAGTGGGAACAGAACTACCCTTTGAGTGGCTTCCTCTGGGCTGCCAGCATCCCCATTCCACTTTTTAGAGGTTCTGTCCCAAAGTGCAGAGCTCTCTTTCTTGCTTACCCCAATGAGTAAGGTCATAGGTCTTTTCTTTCCAAGACTGTAGCTTCAGTGGGCTCTGGAATCAGACTGCCTGTCTCTGACACTGTCCCACCTCTGATACTCACTAGGTAAATGTCCTCAGGCAATTTCCTCCATCTCTCCAAGCCTCAAGCTTCTCATCTATAAAATGGGTGTCCTAATGGTACTACTCCCCCAGGAGTTCTGAGATTGGAGTGAAAGCATAAAAGCACTTGGAACAGAGCCCACCAAGGTGGGCCCTGGTGAGCACCCATCACTCTCCTTAGCATTAGCTCATGGGCTGGTTGTGAATTAGAGGCAGAAATGCATGCAAGCTGCAGAGCTCAGCTCCTGGGAGGAAGTGCTCTGTGAACATTAGTGTAGTTAGGAAGGAGCAGGTGGAGGCAAATGAAAGAAAGCGCAGGAACATGACCAAAGATCTAGAATCTCACAAAGTTGCCATGGCTATAGGCTGGGGTTCTGAATCTGTCATTGAGGTAGACCACCAGGTTCTCCCTTCTCACTCCAAAAGACAAGCTGAGCAAATATCCACCTCCCTAGGACCCCACACAGAACTCTTCCACCAGGGGGGCTCCTCTTAATGCAAGTGAAAGAATGAATTAAAGTCGTGCCAACACCCAAGGCCTCCAACATCAGAAGTGGGCATCGGACAGTCAACCACCTGCCATCCAAATACATAGGGAAGGAGGCCAGAGAGACAGTGCAGAGACCTACACCTGGGCAAGTCACTTAATCTCTCTGGGCCTCCATTTATCTATCAATGTCATTGGGCTTATAATCAAACACCCAACAGGCAGGCCCGCTGTGAAAATGACATGAAAAGATGGGCCTTAAAGGGCTACGACATACTAATCTTAATATGCTAAGAGTCATAAGATAAAATGCTAGAAATGACATTTGTCACGTGTTTTCTATCTGCCATGCCAAGATTTACGTGTTTGACATGTACTTATTTGTCTAATTCTCATGCCAACTCTACAAGGTGAATACTTGTATACCATCTTCATTTTACTCAGAGGAAACAGAGGCACAGTAAGATCAAGTCACATGCCCAAGGTCACGCAGTGTCAGAACAAAGTGAAAGTCCAGATACCCTAGGACCCAATGTAGATTCTGTCTCTGCTTGCTGGCCACAGTGTAAGAGGTGACCAGGTAGGTATTTGTTCTTCTCTCCTCATCTTTGGTGTTCCCCACTGGACCAAGTTTAGCACCTGACACACACGGGCATGAAGTGAGCTCCACTGAATGATTGCAGGAAGACAGCTGCCTTGACAAGGAGTCCTGTCCTCCCCAGATCCCTGAGCTGGGTCCACCCAAGGATGAGCTCATCACTCCTGTGCACTTTCTCCAGAGCCTCTGCAAGCCCCAGTGACCCCAGCAGAGAGTCACTTTGCCAGATCTGCATCCACCACCGTTTCCGAGGTGGTTATCAGCACCCTAGTCTGCCACCAACCACAGGCAGTGTGTGCTCCCGGACACCATCAGAGACCATCCCACAGGGCCACCAGGGGCAGGGCCAAGGCCTTGGGCAGCTCTCATGGACAGGGGCCTCAAACCTCCTCCTGTCCACAGAGGCCACTTGTCACAGGGGACAACTGCACAGGCCCAGGAGTCAGACAGACCTGGGCTGGAATCTTGGCCTGCCCTGACATGCTCCCTGTTGCTGGGGAAGCCACTGATAAATCTAAAACCTACCAGCCCCTTTCTCATGGTGATGCTGTGAAGACAAGTGACATAAAGGCCATAAATGCCAGCTCCAAGGCCAGGCACCTCAGGAAATGGTGACTCACTTCTGGATCAGAGAGCAAAGCAACACTGTTGAAGGAAGCTTTGCCCCAGGCTGCCTGTTAGCCCACTGTCCTCCTCCACTCCCAATTCCCCTGCCCTCAGGCCGCAGGAGCCTCCACCCAATCCTGCCCCTGCCCTGCTGGCACTCACCCGCACAGGCCCCACCCAAAAAGCCAACCTTCCATGCCCCCATTCTCAAAGTTAAACATTATAGCGAATCCCAAAGAGCTTTGGTTTATGTTGGTCATATCCGTTGACACTTACTGTATTACAGACTAAAACTGAGATTTTTAAACAAATTTTTAATTCATTTGAAAATAACAATATTAAACCCATTACATGTTAGCACACATAACTTATCTTTTATGAAAAATAACTGTATTTCCAAAATAGATAATCACTACTGAAAAGAATGGCACTCTTTTTGACTTTTTGTAAGTCTCTTGAATGTCTGGCTTAAGAGAAGACAGCTGGACTCCCCTCTCTGCTTCCTCAGTCTGTCTTGGTCTCATGCTGCCCAGCCTCAGAAACTCCACTGCATCCCGTTTCTGCAGCAGGGCCTCCCTCTCCCAGGCCCTCCCTGCATGAATGCACAGCCATATCTCCTGCCCCTGAGTGTCTTTGCTGCCTTCCCCTCTCTCTCCAACGTTGTCTCAGCCTGTTCTCTGGGCCCACTCCTTCTCACTCCTGCAGACTCACCACAGGTACCACTTTCTTTGGGAATTCTCCCACCCCAGCCCAGGTAAGTGCTCACCTGTGCTCACCTAGTGCTCACTCCCTGCACACATCATCCTAGCCTTCACCACCCTGGAGTCAATTATTCAGGGCAGGAATGGGTCTCATTTACTGACTTTGGGCTCCTTGAGGGTAAGGGATTGACTTACTCACTCCTATGAGTCAGCACGAGGCCCAGGACCCATCTCGTGTCAGACCCTCACAGAACATCCACGTGGATATGTTTTTATCTAACTGAACTCGCCTAGCACGCCAAATCTATTTTCTCTCTACTTAACGTCATCTGTCCAAATTCCCATTCCCCACAGTTATTACCCTAATTCTTCAATTCTAAGAGACACGCTTCTTTCTCTCCACATTATTATATTTCTAAAATCAGAATGTCTTAAATTGATGTGTACATTTAACATTTTTGGTATTTCTCGTCTTGAAAAGTTATAGTTAAATTGATGGCCTATCTTACAATCAGCCATTCTAATTTTACATTAGAATGAGTATAATTACCCTATTCCAAATATGATGCTGGCAATCCACAATTGTGCATTTAACAAAGTGCTTCCATACAGCCCTCACACTGTTCTCTCAAAAACCCACCCAGCCCTGGGCACACAGAGCGGCAGTCTCATTAACTGGGAGAGGTTTTTGGCAGGGAGAAAGGCATGGGGGAATTTGAGGGAATGAAGCCTGCATGCTGAGAACCGAGAGAGGGAGAGGGTGCCACCCAGCCTCAAGTCACGTGATCTAGAAAACAATGTTACTTTTGTGCATGTGACTGTCCGGACACCTAAGAAGTTGGTCCCAAACCTTTGTTTCTGACACCTGCAAATTGTAACTCACATTTGCATATCTCTTGCCATTTGACCAATTGCTTTCATTTCTATTGGTGTGTTTGATCTTCCCCAGCCATCCTATCTGGAAATCAAAGCAGGGATTCGTCTCCTCACTTTACTGAAGAGGAATTGAGGCCCAGAGAGTTAAGGGACACTGGCTTAAATCAGAACAGAGACCAGATCCCATCCCATGCTCATCCTCTCTACTATGCAACTGCCATCTATCCAAAATAACTGGAAGGAGCACGTGACAGGAGAGAGCAGGGAGGGAGGGAGAAATAAGGGGAAGTGTGATGGTTAGTTTTATATGATAGTTTGACTGGGCTAAGGTATGCCCAGCTAGCTGGTAAAACTTGATTTCTGGGTGTGTCTGTGACTGCTTCCAGAATAGATTAGCCTTTGACTCAGTAGGTTGAGTAAAGAAGATTGCCTTCACCACCAGTGTGGTTGGGCACCATCTGAGAGCCCAAATCCATTGAGAGCCCAAATAGAACAAAAGAGCAGAGGTAGGGAAAATTTGCTTTCTCTGCTTTGGCTGGGATGTCCATTTTCTTCTGCTCTCTGATATGGAGGCCCCTGGTTCTCAGACTTTCAGATCTGGACTGGAACTACACCTGGCCTTCCTGGGTCTCCAGCCTACAGACGGCAGATAGTGGGACTTCTCAGTCTCCATCAGCACATAAGCCAACCCCTCACAATACATGTCTTTCTATATATCTCTGCGTATCCTCTTGGTCTGTCTCCCTGGAGAAACCCAACCACTACATGGCTGAAGGTGAAAGAGCGGAAGAACCAGAGGACATGAGAGGTGAGGAAGGGGCAGGGGGAAGCTGAGTCAGGGAGTCCACAGGCCTCCCTCCCCCCACCCATCATGGAACTAGCTATTTTCTACTGACATTGCTGCTTTGCTTGTTTCTGTCTATGGCTGAGATTACAAAACCTGTGAGGATGGAGGTTTTGTCTGTTCAGTTCATGATTCTGATACACCCCCATAGCTGAGCACGGCTACAGGCGAATAAGTGGGTACTCAATAAATATTGGTTGAATAATCTTCCTATATGGTGGGACTTGGAGCCGGGGTAGCATGGAGCCAGTAACTTTACTCCCTCTGACTCAGTTTTTTCATCTGTAAGGTGGGGATACCAAGGTCTTTCTTAGAGGATTATTTAAAGGATTAAAGGAAATCATTCAGTCAAAAGTGTCTAAAACTCAGTAAGCATTGCCACTGATAGATTCTGGACCCTGGAGTCCCAATGTCATCTCCACAAACAGGGCCCCTCTTGGGAAATGGAGTTATTAATGCATTATTAATATACAGACTGGGAAGAAGAAGACTTTGAAAGGTGACATTTAAAAAAAATGGAAGAAGCTGATTATAATATACAAACATATTTTTTAAAAGTCAGACAATACTAAAACTATTAAAAAGAAAGTAAATATAAGTGATCCTCCAAGCCTATGGCAATAATCATATTGCTGCAGTAATTATCATACTGGGGTCATTCTTTCCAGGATACTTTTCTATGCATTGTCTTAAATAATGGGACTATACCATATACCATGGCTGATACTGTTGACTGTCTGTTCCCACACCATTCTCCTCCAGCTTGTTTGCCGACAGAGTATCTTGTTTGTTTTCAGGATGGAGGGGCCATGTGCTTCACTGAGAATGAACGTCTCACTGAGAACCCTCTTATTCCCAAGACATGAATGCTGACTGGGCCAAGGCAAGAGATAGTCATTCCAATCTCCTCACCAGTGACCGGTTTGTGAGTGAAGAAACAGGCATGTGGCCATTTCTGGGCAATAAGATACCAGGGGGTGGGATGAGGGTGGGTAAAAGATTTTCTAGGTTAAGAAAAGAGACCTGTGAGAAGAAACACTCTTTTTCCTGTTTCTATACTTAATTGCACAGAGAGGCCAGGTGCGGTGGCTCACGCCTGTAATCCTACCACTCTGGGAGGCCGAGGCGGGCAGATTATTTGAGCTCAGGAGTTCGAGACCAGCCTGAGCAAGAGCAAGACCCCATCTCTACTAAAAATAGAAAGAAATTATATGGACAGCTAAAAATATATAAAGAAAAAATTAGCCGGGCATGGTGGCACATGCCTGTAGTCCCAGCTACTCAGGAGACTGAGGCAGGAGGATCGCTTGAGCCCAGGAGTTTGAGGTTGCTGTGAGCTAGGCTGATGCCACAGCACTCTAGTCCAGGCAACAGAATGAGACGCTGTCTCAAAAAAAAAAAAAAAATTGCACAGAGATGTGATATTTGGGATAGTAGCAACCATCTTTCAACCATGAGAGCCACTCATGGCTGACTTCAAGGGAATCACTGAGAAGTCAACAGGAACCACAAAGTCCTTGAACAGTTGACTTAGCCAAGCCAGGACTTCTTGTTCTGCAGGGTAAGAAATGCCCCTCATGGATGTGTTCCCTTCAGCTGGGCTGTCAGTTACTTGCAGCTAAAAGCAGCCTCACCATACAGGTGCTACCTGTAACCTGGTTTGTGCATTTGCTTTTCACCTGCTCTATCCATCAACAAATAGAATAGTAATAATTAATGTCTACGAAATTCTTACTACTTGCAAGGACTTTATGAAGCACCTTACATAGACTATCTCATTTTTAATCCTCACTACAAATCTTCCTGGTCAAGATGATCAGCCTCATTTTTTTTTTTTTTTTCCAGATAAGAAAGAAGCCAAAGCTTGGAGGAACAAGTAACACAGCAAGTAAAAGGAGGGCCCAGGACGTGACTCAGGTTGTTCAGTTCAGCGTGTGTCTTCTCCGTAATTACAGCCCTCAAGATTCCCCCATGATTTGACTCCAAAGTGTCCCATTTTCTGTATGTAACATGCACAGCCCCCCTTGCCCTGGTGGCCCACAGCCACCAAGGTGAGACCTTTCTCCCTCCTCCCTGCCCCAGCCCTCTCCAGGTGGCCCTACGTGCTTGGCATCTTCTAATTACCCTTGCTCCTAAATATGCGAAACAATAATATTCCCAATTGCTTCTTCCTATAATTTCATGTAACAGGTCCCCTCAAATAGAAAGTCCTTAATTTTAATTGCATATTATGTTCCCTTTCTGAGGGCAGACAGCTATTTATTCATCCAGCTAATTGTTCAAGAGACAAAGACGTGGAACATATCGCACCAAATTAAGTATTTGCTAGTTGCTATTACTACTGGGGTTACATTACACAGCCCTGATTTCCTTTCTAGGAGCTCCTGAGGAAATCTTGGCATCTTTTTTTAAAGAAATTTATTCTTTGGCTTAACCTACCTATGATTATATAAAAGCCAACAAATCCTCTGGTGTTGTATAATATTATTACTGGTGATGATAACAGTAATTAAGACAACATATAGATGTACAGCCATATGCTTTACTCCATGAAAGGAGAAACAGAGTAAAAATGATGTTTATGGAATATCTACTGCGCGCCAAGCATTGGCCTGGGCAGGAGAAAAAATTAGCCCATTCCCTCATTCTCGTTTAAGAACTTAAGAGACTCTTCTAGGCCCGTTTTCACAGATGAGAATTGAAGGGTAGAGAAGTGAAACCACTTGTCTGCACCAGGCTCACAGCTGGGCATCAGAAGAGGTGGGTTCTGAGACCAGGGCAGTGTAAGACCAGAGCACAGGCTCCCGAGGGGCCACCTCAGAGCCCGTGGCTCCCTGTAGCCTCACTACCTGCACGTGGGAACGATGCAAGTATCTCAATGCCTACTTGACATGGTCACCTACATAGACAGCACGTGATTTTCCCAATTTAGTGGATCAAACTGTGCATCAAAAGCCAGAAGACTAAGTTGCTGGTACTCACACCAAACAGCCCCCTGAGACTAAGAAGCCTGCCTTGTCCACTTCCCAGGCTGTCCCCTTCCAGGAAGGGTGACGCTGTGCTCCTGCCTGCACACACGTCCTGGACCTCCCTCCCCGTCTACCCTGCCTCAGCCTCTGCACAGAAATAACCAGGGCTGCAGGAACTTGAGTCACATTCATCAGACTTAAGACTTCTTGTTTTCTTCCTGGGGAGTCAGTCCTATAGCTGAATGGGAGAAAATGCCCAGGGAGGAACCATCAGTTTATTTAATGAATATGCACTGAGCACCCAGCCTGTACCAGGCAGGTAGACACTGTGCCCAGTGATGTGAAAGACACTGCTCTGCAGATCTCCCAGCCCCAGGGAGAGTCCCAGCTTATCACGACCTATGGCCAAAGCATGGCCAAGGGAGAATGGGCAGGAACTAATGCCTTCCTTCTACAGAAAAATGAATGGAAGCAAAAAAGACTTGAAAGAAGGGAAGGGGGCCATGCATCTGGATAGAGGCTTGAGATGTAAAGAAGGGAGAAGGCAGCAAAGGAAAGATAAGTAGTCAGAGCTGCTGAGAAACCTGCTAAACTGAAAGTAATTACTGAGTGCCACTACGTGCTGGGGGCATTATACACATATGTCGAATGTACCCAATACCCCATAAGGTTGGTCCATTAGCCATAATTTTACGAATGTGGAAACTGAGCCTCAGAGAGATTAAGTCACTTGCTCATGGCTGCACAGCTGAATAGTGGCAGTGTCAACATTCAAGCTCAGATTGATCTGACACCAAAGCTTGTTCCCCATGTGAGACAGTCACCAACACTGGCCTGGATTGGCATTTGTAGAATCCCACAGCTGGGGACTAACTGACAACTGCATGGGGCACATCCACGCACTCACCGGGCCTCATGGCTCTAGATTCATTAATGACACAGATTTCCATTAAGAAGTGACAACCTCTCCCAAAGAAAGGGCTCCCAGATTACACAACCCCAAAATGTTAGAGAGAGTTAGGACTGTTATTCTGGAAGGAAGAGGAGAGAACTTTCCTACAGATGAAAAACTCCTCGTTAGGCTACTACTGCCTATAAAACTAGCACACACTCATTCCACAAATACTTGCTAAGCACCTACTATGTTGCAGGCACTGTTCTAGGTGCTTGGGACAACCAGGGAAGAAAACACGGGTTGGCTTTGTGGTGCTGACATTCTAGTGGTGGATGCAGACAGAGCCAACACCCCCAGTGTCCATGAGCCCCAAACCCAGTGGCCAGAACACACCTAAGGAGACCTTCCCTTCATTGTAGCTTACCCCCCTCACTACCCCCAATCTTGTACAGCGGAGGATAAGAGGCATGGGTGGGCTTTGTTTGAGGTCAGGCTGAGCCTACTGGCAGAAGTGGCGGAAGAGAACATGCTGAACACGTGGGTAGACACCCACGGGGCTGGGTAGCCAAACCCCATCTCAGCAGGGACCTGGAGTTGGGGAGTTCCCTCCATCACGGGCTCTGCCCACTGCACTAGCCAGGCAGGGACCTTGTCCCAACCACGTTAAACAGCAGCCACACAGGAATGCCTCCTGGGCATGGCGGCAGGAGGGTAGACTGTAATGTACACTTTTAAGTCTTTATAGTTTCTTTTTCTTTAATAACACCTCTATTGAGAAATGATTTACATATCATAAAATATAACAGGGTTTTGAACCAACTCATTAGGGGGTCAGACTTTCCTAAGTGAGGTGTAGACACAAGAGGCCAGGCACCAGGAGAGAGAGATGCCATTAGTTTCAAGACAGTCAGTGCAGACTTGAGCCCTGAGCTGCTCGCAAACCAGGAAGGGGACAGGAGGGTGGCAGGGGCATTCCATCCTGGTGATGCTGTGGAAGAGCCAGGTAAGGGATGAGAGGGGCCTGCACCCAGACCCTGGCTCTGCCACTCCTCAGCTCCATTCATGTGGGTAAACTGTCGACCCTCTGCGAACCTCAGTGTTCCCATTTGTCAAGTGGAGCTGTTGGACAGATGAAGTGAGACAGGGTCTCTACAGTGTCAGCCCTGGCTCCAGGCTCACAGCATCATCATTCCAAACAGAAAAAACTCCAACTCTTTTCTGCTAAGGGCCCACCATTGAAAACACCACACTCCCAAACCATTCCTTGCCGTCTTTCCCCATGGATCCAGCAGCTCGGCTTTGGAGACCAGGTGCTAACCCCCTGCCCCCAAAGAGGACCCAAGGTGAGGAGGAAGGAGGGGGACAAGTCCTGGAAGAATGTATCCAGCTGCTGCCCAGGCAACACAGCATTGAGGGGCTGTGAAATCATAGAGGTTTCTAATAGAACAGGCTGTGCAGCGAGTTTTATGTGCAGAGTGCAGGATCGTCATGGTGACATGGCCAGGCAGTGGAGGCACTGCCCGCCTGCAGGAAGCTGGGGCGGAGGCAGGGGGTCAGGTGGCCAGGAGAGGTCAGAGAGAGCCTCGGGCTGCAAGATGGGCAATGACGCAAGCAAAGAGAAGGGGGCAGTAATTACAGGCTGATCCCTTCGCTTAGCACTGCGATGGTTCGTGTCCCCGCGTTCATATACCCAATAGACCTGGGCTGAGCCTGTTGTCATGTACCCTCAGCTAGGTCTAAATGACTCGAGACACAGAGACTGTGCTTTGTCTGTCTCTATGGCCCACAGCACTTGGGGCAGGGCCTGGCACAGCAGGCATGCAGGGGATGCTGGTCTTGTGGGTGGAGTTCGGGGAGGGGGCAGGAAGGGCTTCCTGGTGGAATAAGATCCTGTATACATGCAACTCTTCCCTATGTCCCAATGCAGGTCAGATTGGCCTCTGAGCATCGCTGAGCAGGGAACCAAACTGTGCCACTACTCCTTCCTAGCTGTGTGACTTTGGGCAAGCCAAATAACCTCTCTGGGCCTCAGTTTCTTCTCTGTAAAATAAGGATTAAATGAGTGAACAGAGGAAAAGCATCTAAGTGTTTGTTAGGACTCACTAAGGAGATGGAGAGTCAGTGCAAGAACTTCAGTTTGTCACTCGAAAAACTCCTACACAACCTTTGAGTCCCAAATCAGGGTTCACCTTCTACAAGAAGGCTTCTCTGCCCTGAGACCTTCTCCCCTGACTTTGCAAGGTTTGTTTCTCCAGCTGTGCATCCCCCACACAACTGCATTTTGCCTTCTTATCTGTCCCCTCCTCTCCGTGAGCTGCTGGAACTCTTACCTCTGTGCACCCAGCTCCTAGCACTGTGTCAGGTAGGGACTGAGCACTGACACATCTCAAAAGATGCATAAATAAACAAAAAGATGAATGAATGATTTCCCCAAAAGAGCAGATAGAAAAAAAAATAAACATCTTTATATCTTTTTTTTTTTTTTTTTTTTTAAGAGACAGGGTCTCTCTCTGACACCCAGACTGGAGTGCAGTGTGATCACACAATTCACTGCTGCCTGGAACTCCTGGACTCAAATGATCCTCCTATCTCAGCCTCTCAAGTAGCTGAGACTACAGGTGTGTGACACCATGTCTGGCTAATATTTTTTATTTTTTGTAGAGACAGAGTCTTATCACGTTGCTTAGGCTGGTCTCAAACTCTTGGCCTCAAGCAATCCTCCCACTTCAGCCTCCCAAAGTGCTGGGATTACAGGCTTGAGCCACCATGCCTGGCTGAATATAAACAACTTGAAGTAATGTGACTGCAGTTTTGAAATTACAAGATGGAGACGGATTCCTACAAGCACACAAACAGAAATAAAGAGGACATGTACAACGGAAGATGAAAGAATCAGTGGGCCCTGAGACTTCTTCTTGGTATAGTGGGTTAAACCTCGGAAGGTAGCAGAACATCTGAGCAGGGAGCTTAATGGGGAAAGGTTGCAACCCAAGAATTTTGTACCTGTCAGCTGGTCATTCATGTGTAACAGCAACTAAGAGACACAACCATACAGTCATTTGAGAAATACAGGTTCAAGGATATTTTTAAATATTTAAAAGTAACTGCTGGGAAAATTGAGAACAGCATTTATATATTCCCAATCGATAGAAGCAGTATATTAAAGTCAGACTGCCTAGGTTTGAGTACCAGTTCTGCTGTTCTATGCCTAAGGGTGAGTTAAACTCTTCCTTGATAGTATTTACTTCAGAGGATTTTGTGAGAGTTAAACAGGATAACCCATACACAATGCTTTGTCCAGTGACCAGGACGTAGTAGGCTGCGGTGGATGTGGTGATACCAACCAGTTCCCCCTTCAAAAACAAAGGATCCTGTCTCCCACACCACTGCCAGGTGCTGGAGTGCTCTACTAGAACATCTCAGCAACCAGCTCTTAGAGGACTGCTTTGGCTAAAGAAAACTCCTCACCCAAGATCATGCCTCTTTCCAGAGGTGGTCCCCGGTCAATGACTGACCAACACAAGGGAAAACAGGCCCAGGCCCTTGCCCCAACTTGGGACAATTCTGAAAGACCATCCCAGCGTCAGAGATCATGGTGGAGTTGGCTGAGGCCTTTGTAGGGCTGCAGTGCAGCTCAACTCCCCCCTCTGCTCAGCACTGCTTCTGTTCCTTCCCTCCCCGAGGTGACAGTTGCAAGAGAACTCCCTAACAGATAGCGTGCATGCTAGCACACATCTCAGAGTTTGCTTTCTAAGGAGCCCAACGTGACAGCAAAGAGACTGTAGAGTCCCTCAGGGTTCATGTGTTGGAAACTTAATCCCCAGTGCAGCAATGTTGGGAGGTGGGGCCTGCGAAGGGGCTATGGGGTCATGAGGACTCTGCCCCCAAGAATAGATTCATATTGCTAGCAAGGGAGGAGCTTAGTTATCTTAAGAGTGGGCTTGTTCTAAAAGCAAGTTCTGCCCTCTCTTGTTCTCTTGAGCTCTCAGACCCTGCTGCCTTGCACCCTGGGATGACACAGCAAGAAGGCCCTGGGCTGACAGAGTAGAATAGTAGTCGCCAGAGGCTGGGGAGGAGAGAGGGGAAGGGGAAATACGGAAAAATTGATCAACAGGTACAAAGTCACAGTTCAGAGGGATAAGTTCTGGTGTTCTACTGCACAGGAGGGTGATTATGGTTAGCAATATTATATTGTATATTTCAAAATAGCTAAAAGAGGATTTTGAGTGCTCTCATCACAAAGAAATGATAAACATGTGAGGTGATAAGTATGCTAAATACCTCTATTTAGTTTCTACACAATGAATATATGTATTGAAACATTACACTGTGCCCCCAAAATATGTACAATTGTGTCGACATAAAAAGAAAATAAGGCCCTCACTAGATGCAGGCCCCTCGACCTTGGCTCCAGAACTATACAGACTCCAGAACTACACAAAGTAATACCTTTTCTTATAAATTATCCAGTGTCACGTATTCTGTTATAGCAACACAAAACAAGCTAAGACATAAGCAAACACAGAGTCCCTGACACAGCACCATCACTGGACACCAGCCAGCATATCTGAAGCAAAGTGAATACATTGCATCTCTTCCACCCAGAATGGACATTCATTTTGTCAGGAATGGACACACATTCTGAGTGTGGGTATCCTTTTCTTGTCTTCAAGACCTCAGCCAGCATTATTATCTATGGAATTGCAGAGGGGGTGGTTGACTAGCATTGGATCCCACATAGCATCATGTCAGACCAAGGGATCTGCCTTAGAGCAAAAGAGGTGTGGAAGTGGGGCCCACAGTAAAAAAATGTAATACCAAGGAAACAGCAAGGAAATACAATGAACAGGAAGTGTTAAAAAACCCAAGATGGTAATGATGACAGATGATCAAACATGTAAGTTAAAATTTGTTTAAATCTCCTTAAAACACTCTAATAGGGTAAAAAAAAAATCAAGTCTAACAATTTGCTACCTGTTAGAAACACACCTAAAACAAAGGGCCAAAGAACAAGTAAAAATAAAATCAAGAGCCCTGGGATGGGAGAATGGATCAGGGAAGAGATTAGCCTTTCAGGGATTGCTTACATGGTTTGAAAAGATCCGTTAGGAGATTTTGATATACCTTCCTAGCAAAGTATATTCTCCTGATGGAAAAAAAATGATAATAACTACATCTCAAATAACTATGTCACCTTAAATGCCAGAATTTCAGGGCAGGATTCAAAGCTGTTCTCAGAGGAAAATGTATAACCTTGAATGCTGTCAATATTGGAGGAGGTTAAATTAAAATAAATAAAGTGGGGTTTCAACTGAGTTGTTTTTTATTTTTAAGAAACAGCTTAATACAATTAAAAATATAACAACATAATTTAAGAATAAAATTGAAAAAATAAATCCAAGAGCCAGTTAAACATAGAGAAATAAAATTTTACCAGGAATTTTATATAATCACAAATATAGATCTATATTTTTAAATCTCAAAAATATGAATTATAGCTAGTTATGTACAATTATCTTTTTAAAAGATGATTTTAAAGGTAAATATGAATTACCACAATGAGTTCAAAAAACAAAAAAAAACCTTAGAACAGAGGGATACCATAAAAAAATGCTCTTTTAAACTATCACCATTAAGTGAGATATTTCCTATTGATTTCAAACAATTCTTATCGTATCAAGGAAGTATCTTTCCACGCTAACAATTAAAAAAAAATCAGGAACAGACACCAAATTGGATCAATTGCCAACTGGCCACCTATTAAGTTAATTATATGGATTTTCCTTTTGGCTTACTAATGTGATGACTCTCATTAGAAACTTCTCTAATGTTGGACCATCTTTTATGTTCCTGGAATGGATCATGAATCATTCCTCTGACTCTCAGGAAAAATGCCAATTCTCTCAACCCATTTTTGGGGGCATTACACCATGTTGAAAAACAAAAGTATGATTTTAAAAAAACAAAGAATGTTCTTACTGAAAAGCAATGACAAATGTCTGAGCTGATGAATATGCTAATTACCCTGGTTCGATCATTATACAATGTATACATGTACGGAAACATCACACTGTACCCCATAAATATGTACAATTATTATGTGTCAATTAAAAAAAACAGACAGCATCCTTTCAAATACTCACAGAAGCAAAAATCCTAATGGGAGAAACTTGTAGTATATTAAAAGAAAAAAGTCATCATGTCCAAATAGGACAGTGTATACAAGAAGGCCAAAAATAGGGCTTATGCCAGGAACATAAAAGATATCCCAACATCAGAGAAGTTTCTAATGGAAGTCATCACATTAGTAAGTCAAGGGAAAAATCCATAAAATCACCTTAATAGATGACCAGTTGGCAACTGATCCAATTTGATGCCCGTTCCCTATTTTTTTAATCTTTAGCATTAAGATACTTTCTTAATATGGTAAGAATTATTTGAAACCAATAAGAAACTTACTTAATGGTGAAAACCCAGACAGAGTTCAAATAAGACAACACAGGAAAGCTTTTAAGAAGCAGAAACTCAAAGATGAAACCACACAAGAAAAGTTGATAGGGTAAATTTTGTACATAGAAATGTGAAACCTTTGAAGAAGAAAAAAACAATGAAATTTAAAGAAAAGTGACAATTTGGGAAATATATTTGCAATATATCCATCCTTAATATATAAAGATTTCTGTCCTTAATGTATAAAGACCTCTCAGAAGATCTTAGCAGTTATAAAAGAAGAAACATAAAGGGTTATACAGAGAACATTTTCAAATTCACTTGAAATAAGTAAATTGACAATTAGAATAAAAATGTGATATGACTTTTTATTCATTATATTCATCCAGTTTTTTTTTTAAAAAATGATGGTACAAAAGATTCTGAGAAAGAGGTACTGTCATTGTTAGCTTGGAGAAATTAAAATTGTTCCAAAATTTTTGAAAGCTATTTGTTAATAAGTTTTTCAATATGCCTAAATATGCATACCTCAACCTACTGACTCTACTGTTAGACACACGTTCTGGAGAAATAAACAGAAGAGCATAGGAAGACTTCAGGGCAGAGGACATTATTTACTCTAGTTAGAAGGTAGAAATCATATACAAGTTCAACAACAAGGTACAGATTAAAAACATTCTATGTATGATGCAATGACACATAACCATTTAAAATTATCAATTAGAAAAAAATTAATAATATTAGAAAATGGGCAAGACCTATACTTAAGTGAATAAATCATATTGCCAATAGCACATATATAGCATTACCTGAATTTGTATAAATACAAAAAGAAAAAAGATGGAAGGGGATAAACAAGTTTTCATTCATTCATTTATTCATTCTTTATTTATTTAAAAAAAATATTGATTAACTATTTACTAATTGCCAGGCCTGGTTCCAGACAAGATGTCTCTCTTCATGAAATAAATTAATGTGGTTATTTCTGAATAATGGATTAATAACAGTTTTCATGTTCTTCTGTTGAGATTTTATACTGTTTCGCAAATGTCTTAGGTGGATTATGATTTTAATCATAGTGCAATATTTCTGGTTCCAGTTTATAATTTAGAATCTACTGGGAAGCTTCAACAAATACCAGTGGATATGCAGATAAGACAGATTTCTCAAAACAGTGTTCTGGGAAAATTTGTCGTTGTTTTCTTTTGCTCTTCCCTGTTTCTCTGGGGATGTTCTGGGAAAATTTGATATTAACTGGGGAACAAAAAAAAAAAACTTGACCTCTACTTCACACCATATACAAAAATCAATTCCAGGTTGATGATAGACCTCAATATAAAAGATAAAAGAATGAAACTTCCAGAAAAAAATGGAGTAATCTTCATGACTTTCTCAAAAAGGACATAATTTATCAATTTCACTGCATTAAAATTAAGAAACTATTCATAAAACAAAACAATAACAACAAAAACAACAGAGAAGCCACAGAGTGAGAAAAGATATCTGCCACACATTCGAGGTCTGTCCAGAAAGTATCCAGCCATGTAATACGAAAAATGGAGACATCTGTTGAAGAAGGTATAAGATACAAGAAACATCGTACATAGGACAATGATGCCTCAGTACCCTTCAAAGTAGGCACCTTGGGATCTCACACAGTTCTCCCAGCAACTCTTAACCTGTACACATTCAACATTCTCAGGTGTTCTGCTTGTTGCAGGCCTTCCAGAATGTGGATCACTTTCAACAGATTCTCAACCATCTTTGAAGCATTTACGCCACACTCATTGTATCATCCCCGGAAGCCTTCTGAATCGTCCGAATAGTTTCTGCAGAGGAATGTTCAAGCTTAATGCAAAATTCGATGCAGATTCATGGCTCTACTCACTCAGCCATTTTGAATGCAATGGCCACAGAGTACACATGCTCACTCAGTGTCTAGCACCCCACTGACTAGCACAGTGAAGTCATCATTGTTCACACATGCATGTCACAGTCCACTCTCCTTGGCTGCCAGGTTACCTCAATGTTGCACAAACCATTCTCGTTATATTAACAACGGCTGGATACTTTCTAGACAGCCCTCGTTTAACTAACAAAGGTCTTTTATCCAGAATATGTAAGGAAAACACAGGCAACCTAATGAGAAAGTGATATAGAGACTGGAGTACCCACTTCACAGAAGAGGATATCCAAATGGCTCTTAACCAAATGAAAAATGGGCAACCTCATGAGCCATCAGGGAAGTGCAAATTAAAGCCACAACAAGACCCTTCCACATACCCATCAGAATGGCTAAAGTTAACGTAGCTGACAACACAAAGGTGGCTGAGATGAGGAGTAGGGAGAACTCTCCTATGCTATTTCCAGGAGTATGAATTGGTATGACCTCTTTGGAAAACACTTAGACATTATGTACTATATTTGAAGATAACATACCCTTTGCCCAGCAATTATGTGCCTAGGTATAAACCTTGCAAATACATGTGCATGCATGCATCCAAAATCACATAAAAAAAAAAAAAAAAAAAACTCCTAACAGCGTTATTTGTAAAAATCCAATATAAGAACCTGCCCTAATGCCCATCAATGGTGATCGATGATGCAGGCATACAACAAATTCTACGCAGCAATGAGAACGAATGATCTAGGGCTACATGCAACAACAGGGATACAACTCACAAATACAAGGCTGAATGGAAAAAAGTAGACACAAATAACACCTATGGTTTCCAATTACATAAAATCTAAAATAGGCCAAGAGAAAGCATAGACTTGAGGGTAAATACTTAGGTAATGAAAGCACAAAGAAAAGAAAGTGATGACCATAAAAGGGTAGTAGTTGCTTTTTGGACAGAGTCCGAGCTGTGAGTAGAGAGGGACAGTGCGGGAGCTCCCAAGTGCTGGCAATGTTCTCATTCCTGGTGGTGGCATCACAGCTGCTCCCTTTACAATCATTCAGCTGTACATTTTTGGTTTTTGAGTGTTATATTTCACCATAAAAATGATATTAAAGCAACACAACAAAAATACTTATGCCTGGGCCACATCCCAGACCAGTGAAATCGGAATCCCTAAGTGCAGGGTGTGGTGCTGGTGGTGATTTTCACGCATGGTGAGGGCGGAGAAGCCTGGAGCACTGGGCAAGAAGAAGCCCAGGCTGTCCAGTCTGTGTGCCCGAACTGAAATGCAGCCTCCACTTCACCTGATCTCTGTGACTCTGGGCGCCTCTCCACGCCTCAGTTTCCTCTTCTGTAAAATGGGTGTAATAACGTTACTGACTTGCTGAGGTTCTAAAGATCATGAATGCCAATACCTGTGAAAGGTCGTAAGAGTAGGGAGAACCTGTGGCCTTGGGGCCACATGTGGCCTTCTGGATCCTTGAGTGCGGACTTTTGACTGAATCCAAATTTTACAGGACAAATCCTTTTAATGGAGGGGTTTATTCTGTGAAGGTTGGATTTGGTTGAGGGGCCCATAAATATTTGGTTTCCACAATCTTAGGATGAACTAGGATGCTCCTCAGTTGTGGAAAACCTCTATCCTTTGGGACTGGGAAAAGTGGATATAATTTCAGAAAACAGTCACATGTCATGCAGAAGCTGTGGGAGGAAGAGGATGTTCCCACTTGGAAGACACCCTCTAGTTTTTAATTTTGTAAATTCTCCAAAGACACAGCCTCGGTCCTCCTTTTCTTAATTCTGCTGGCAGCATTGAGATCATGCCTTGTTAGTGGTAACGGACACGATGCTTCTCTAGACTGAGGCTCCTTTGTTTTGTGGGTGGGAAAGTAGCCCTGAAGACTATGGTAGCAAAAGGCCAGCTCTTAAAAATTCACTCCCCCCTTTACTGGCTGGATGACTTTGGGCAAGGTGCATAACCTCTGCAAGTCTCAGTGTCTACATCTGCAAAATGGAGAGGAAGACAAAGACAGCTCTCTCAACTCAGCATGTTTGGAGAGACAGCCCTGAGAAAAGGGATACAAAAGCTGCTCACACACAATAGGTGCCCAGCGAAAAAATGCGTCACGCCCCCACGCCCAGCAGGTGGCCGGGTAATGGCACCGATAAAACAAATTCTGCAGGTGGATCTGGATTTCAGGAGCCTGTTGAGCTAAAACAAACATCACCAAACCACTTTGCTAGGCTGCACTTGGGTACACACTGCTCAACAAGGGAACAGAGAGTCGGAAAAATCCTTTCCCACAGGTCTATAGCAATCAGACAAGAGAAAACATCCTTTCCCTCCCCGCAGCAGGAGACTCAAAAACAGCTACCCCATTTCCCTTCTTCCTAACCCTCTCAAGACGTATTCTCATCCAAATGCCAGCCAGCCTTCTGCACCATATTCTCTGTGGGGAGCAGCCTTCTGTAGCCAGGAGTCTGGCAGATGATCTTAACTGCTTCCGGTACAGATGCTCTCAGGGCCTGGGTAGCCGCTGTCTTGGAAACTGCCTTCGGCAGAGGGTGGGTGTGGACATAGTATGTTTTCTTGAGCTGGAAAAAGGAAAATAACAATCCCTTCTAAAGCCTCGCCAAATATCTACTCTGACAAATGAACAGCAAGGCATCCGTGTCCACACGCCGCACCTGTGGGGTGTGCACTCATTTCTGTGTGTGCGCACCCTGCTGTCATAAACCATCATGGACTTTAATTACCCGGCAGTACCAAGCCTGATCTTTTTAATGCCTGCAGCATCTGGCCCTCCCCCTGGAGAAACGTATCTGGTTACCACATAATTCCTCTGACCTACACTGAGTCACTTTCTCTTCAAGGAGGACAGTGGCTTTTCAGCTCTGGGGTCAATTTTATTGACTTTTCTCCAATAGAAACCCTTTGGAACTCACCTTTTGTTCCTGCCTTGGGTTAAAACTTTCCAAAGGCAAGTTCATCATCTGTACTTCAAAACAGAGGCGCTACAGTAGCCCCTGTCCCCCACCCTGGCCCAGTACCTCTGTGATCTCTGCTACCACTCGCCATCTTCCTAACTCTGCCCTAAGCACATTAGCACATTTCCATCCCAGGGCCTTTGCACTGGCTCTTACCTAGAGGTTCTTACCCCACACGCCTTCATGGCTCACCCCTTTACCTCCCTCAACTCTATGTTCAAATGTCACCGTCCCAATGAGCCCACACTGATTTCCCCCTTTAAAACTGCAACACTCTTCCCCACTTTTACCACCCCCTTACCCCATTCTATTTTAGTCCATAGCATTTTCATCTTAAAACTGAAGATAAAGTTTAAACTTTTTTTTAGTAGTTCTTTTTTTTTTTTTTTTTTTTTTTTTTTGAGACAGAGTCTCGCTTTGTTGCCTGGGCTAGAGTGAGTGCCGTGGCGTTAGCCTAGCTCACAGCAACCTCAAACTCCTGGGCTTAAGCGATCCTACTGCCTCAGCCTCCCGGGAAGCTGGGACTACAGGCATGCGCCACCATGCCCGGCTAATTTTTTCTATATATATTTTAGTTGGCCAGATCATTTCTTTCTATTTTTAGTAGAGGCGGGGTCACGCTCTTGCTCAGGCTGGTCTCGAACTCCTGAGCTCAAACAATCCGCCCGCCTCGGCCTCCCAAGTGCTAGGATTACAGGCGTGAGCCACCGCGCCCGGCCTTTAGTAGTTCTTTATTGTCTGTTTCCTACAGACTCGCAAATGTAAATTCCAGGATGGTAACAATTTTCTAGTTTTGTTCTAATTCTCAGTCCCCAGCATGGAGCACATACTAGGTACCGAAAAAATATTTCTGAATTGTTGTGGCTATCCTACCTTTCCCCCACTGGAGCCTTCTATCTGTGAAGAAGTGAATGTCCTCAAAGGCAGATCTCTGTTCAAATGTCACCTCCAGGGAGAGGCCATCCTACCAAATAGCCTTTCCTCCTAGTCCTCATCACTACCTGACATTTTTTAATGTAAAGGGACAGAGTTTTGTCTTTGCTGGTGTTTGTGGCTCTATCCCAATCATCTAGAATAGGGGATGGCAAAATATGTGTGGCTTTGCGAGCCCACTACTCAACTCTGCACTTGCTGCACAAAAGCTGCCACTGACAGTATGTAAACAAATGAATATGGCTTGTTACAAAATAAAACTTTATTTACATAAACAGGTGGTGGGTTGGATCTGGCCAGCAGGCCACAGTTTACTGACTCCTGATCTAGAACAATGCTCAGCAGATAGTGGGTGTTCAATAAATATTTGCCAAATGAACAAACTGAATAATTTATCAAGTTCCTGCTCTAGGTCAGGCACCAGGCTCAAGTGATCTTTCCAACATGTCATTTTATCCACAGAACAACCTGCTAAACTTAGGACTATTATCCCCCACCTAAAGGTGAAAGGACAGAGGATAAGGCAGCTCCATGTCTCTTCTGAGGCAGTCACTATGAGTGGCAAAGCAAGGGTTAAAATTCAGGTCTTCCAGGTCCCTGCTCATTCCACCAGTGGACATGTAACTTCCATTCCTGTCACACGTTCTGTGAAAATGCCAAGTCATGCCAAAGATGTTAACTGCAATTCCTCATCACCCACTGTGCATATATTCTTTCACTCGTCTGTCCAGCCAGGGCTTGCCAACTACCCACTGTGCACTCTCACTCTGCTCAGTGTGATCCAATCTTTAGTCAGGCTCGGGCTCTACTTTCAAGACAAAGGAGCTACGAAACCAGCAAAATATCAGCCATGTGCCAGGCACCAGGCCTCGGCATTGGAAACCTGATTCTGACTCAGGGACGGCCTTCAGGAAGAGAAGCAAACAGTGCAACTACGACAAGGGCCTTCTACGCGCCAGGCACTGTGCAACCTACTTCCTTGCCATGCTAGGCAAAAGGAGATGGGGATCAGTAGAAAGTTCAAAGGCCGGGAAGCTCTGAGCAAAGAGTTGATTTCTTCCTCGGGGCTCAGGAAAGGCTTTAGTTAAAGATCATGGTTAATCCATGAATTCTGACGAGTCAGACCTAGGATTTCTTTCCATTCCTACTACTTAATAGCTATGGAGACCTTGGGAATGTAACTCAGAAAATAGTAATTAAAAATAGTACAACCTCCCACCTCCCCCCAAAACAAATTTTGGGCTAATACATGTAAAGCAATTACCTGATCTAATGCAGGCACTTAAAATGTGGTCATAATTATCACCCTGGTCACCCTTGAAGGACCCAAGAGGACTGAGCATGTGTGATGAGTGGGGGGTGGAAAAGGAAGCCAAGGATCTCCTAGATCGGGAGAGCCCTGTTTATTAAAGAGCCTGAAGCTAGAGAGATTCCCAAATTGGATCACTGGCTTATTTAACCAGCACCCAGCACTAAGGAGGGATTCTGCTTGCTGTCAGGAGCCAGTGACAAGCACCTTAGCCAGAGTCGCCTGGATGTCCTTAGAAGACAAACTGCTTCTGCTCAGAGATACAACTTAAGGCCAGTGATGAACTCCACGTGCACAGGATGTGGAAACTGAGCCTGCCTCCCTGGCAGCTGCCCTTACCTCGATCAGCCAGCTCAAGCCTCACACATTCAAGAGCCCACAGATGAGGGGTAGTGCTAATAGGTGCTTCATTAATGTTCCTTTCCAGCCCTGCTGCTTTTTTCTGGAACTCTCCATCCACACCATGCCCTAAGAGAAGCATCAGGAGATCTAACATGGCAACAAAGAGATGGCTTAGGGTTTGGTTTGACACAACACAGTTCAAACGAAGGTGATGGCCCCTTGCTACCAGTGATGGCTCTTTTGTAACTATCCCAAGCATCTTAGCTCAGGACCATTCAGAAACATAAAAACAAAACCAGCAAGTGATGAGGTTTCAATCACCTAGTAATAACATTTTGTGTTGACCTAGCATCTCATCCTAAGGAGATTTCTGATTCACCAAGCATTTTGGAGCTTCTACAGTGATGTGCCTGCAGCTTTCTCAGATGTTCCCTGATTTCATCCTCTCAAAATTTGCCTGTGGACATTGGGTCCAACTCCACAGGAGCTGAAGCTCAAATCCAACAAGGTAGTCAACACATCTCCCAGGGGAATGTCACATCTCACCTAAGAGCAGGAATGAACACTGCTCCTGGGGACAAGAACTGGCACGAGGCACCTAGCAGCGGCTTAAGCCAGCCCTTGTGTTTTCCAGACTCCAGGCCCAGGCCGTGGTCACAGACAGATCTGAGTTCAACCCCAGCTCTGCCAGCCTGGTCTGCATGGACTTGAGCTCATTTCTCCAATTTCAGTGTCCTCACCCACTAGATGGAGCTAACTCCAGACTATTGCTAGGGTTGTTGTGAAGATTAAATGAGATGGTGCAAGAGAGGTCTTCAGCACACGGTTGTCACCATCTTTACTGATGGTGCAAGAGAGGTCTTCAGCACACGGTTGTCACCATCTTCACTGCGGACCCAGGCCATCTGCTAGTGCTCTACATACGCCGTCTCATTTAATTTCCAAATGGCCCACTCTTTGCCCCATTTTACAGAGCAGGTAACACACACTTGGGTCTCTGGTTTCATTTCCATGGAAATCAATTCTCTAGCCACTACCTACACCGAGATTCTGCAATCAAGGATCTTTGCAGAAACTGAATTTACATGAAAGAAAAACTTCTCACTTTCTCTGTAAATAATACAAAACAAACAAAAAAACCCCCTGACGTACATGGTGGCAAATAGAACCTGACACAGCAGTAACTTCACATATCATACTGTTGAGAGGGAGAAATTTTTTTCCTTTTACTTTCAAATTTGGTCTCAGATTCGTCCAGGCTTGGCCCTTGCAAGTGCAAAAACCCAGACACCAACACCCCTGGAAAACACAAAAGAGATGAGGACAGTTGTAGTAGGCAGGATTCTAAGACAGCCCCCAAGATTCCTGGCCTCTGGTGCGCACACCTGCTCCCAGCGATGCAATCACACACGAGTCCAGGGGCTGCCAGGAAGGAATTCTGGAGACATCCCTGAGATCCCAAAGCAGCTCACCATAGATAGAGATTATCTGGCTGGGCCTGACCTAATCACCTGAGTTAACTAAAAGCAGAGAGTGTTCTTAGAAAAGGAATTCAGAGAGAAATGCATTCACTGGCTGAAGTGGTCCAAAGTAGTCAGAGGGATCTTGCCAGAGGTGGCCAGGGTTGAAAGACACTGGGGGGAATAGGAAAACAGGGGTTGGTGTGTGTGTGTGTGTGTGTGTGTGTGTGTGTGTGGTGTAACTTAAGGGAGTCATGGTGAGCCTTTCCAGGGTGTTGCCATTTATTTCCCAAGGGGTTTATTATTATTACTGCCTTTTCATTTAAAAAAAAAGCATTACCTAAGACATACATCAAATTCAGTTGATCTAGTTGGATGGAGGCTTAATGGGTTGACACCTCCTTTTACCAAACCACTACTTAAAACCTCATTGCTCACTCAGTCTGAGAGGCTGAGTCAGGCACACTGTGCCCAGTGGGCTCCTGCCTGACGTGGCCCCCATCCCCATCTGACTCTACCTCTGCACCCCTTTCAATGCACAATGAGCTGGGAAACGTGGTTAATAGCAGCCCTTGCAGCTGGGTTGAAAGGGGGCCGGGCTTGAGCACAAAGTACTCCTTGGCACTCGGGGCTCCTCCTCCCTGCTGGGGTAGCCTGGGCAAGTTGTCCAACATCCCTGGGCCTTGGCTCCCTCTTCTGTGATGAAGTGGTCAGAATAAGACTGTCTATGCCACATAGGGTTGGGATAAAATCTCACATACGGTAGTGCTGGACATGAAGTAGAGTTCATGAAATACTCTTTTTTCTCATCATGATCCTTAAGGAACTAGGACATGTTTTCCAGAGCTCATGAATTTGAACAGGTTTTCAGTAAATTGTGCTCAATAAGGGGTTACCATGGGAGACCTAGGGAACCTCCCTGGCTCATAGACAATTTAGTGTGAAGGGGCATTTCATCTAATAAATAATAATAAAAAGGCTAAAAAATAATTCCCAGAGAAGTTAAGTAACTTGTTCAAAGGTGCACAGGACTCAAATTGCTATCATCTTATTTCAAGTACAAGAATTTGTTTTCTTCATAGTCAACTAAATGCCAACTATCTATCTATCCATCTATCTATCCATCTATTTATCTGTCTTTCTGTCTATCCATCCATCTGTCTGTCCATCCATCTATTAAAAATCCTAAGATTTTCTTTGGCTTTGAATCTTTTTTTTATTCCAATAAGATTTGGGGTGTACAAGCGTTTTTTGTTTTTTTTTTTTTTTTGTTACATAGGTGAACTGTATCATGCTGAAGTCAGGGCTTTTAGTGTACTCATCACCAGAACAGTATACACGGTACCCAACAAGTAATTTTTTATCTTTCATCCTCCTGCCACTCACCCCTTCTTAGTTTCCAATATCCATTACACCACTTTATGACCATATATACTAGGATTTTTTTAGGAAAAGTATATCTACTATGAAAAAATTCAAATTTATAAAATATTCGCTCCTTGCATAAAAGCAACACGAAGTTCTTTGTGTATCTGCATCTTTGAGTGGTTACATAGGCGTAGCAAGGGAGACCAGTGGTGTCAGAGGCAAACACTGAAAATCACAACTCTAGAGAAACACCAAATTCCACCCACAACAATTTCTAAAAATCATCAAGTCTTTAAAGAAATTATTATTTCTTTTCCAAAGGTAAACACAACTCCCAGAATCCTTACTCTCTACAAGCAGTTCCTGCTGAGCCAAAAGGTAGTGGCAATGAGCTGCGTGTCTCTGCCATTTTTTGACTAGTTGGTTAATTTTTATTTTGATTTCTGTGTGTGTGTGATATAGTCCCCCCAAATTTTGCAGCCTCTTGATTTTCCTTTGCATTTTATGCATTTTTTTTTGAAAATGTGTTAGAATGGGAAGAATGGAATGGAATGGGTAGAAACTGACTTACACTGGCTTTTATTTTTAAGTGGCATTTCTAAAATGATTTGCTTATTATTCACATTTTCTAAATTCTCTGTGTACTTTCCTCTGCCAAAAAAAAGTCTCAAATGTCAGAATCTCATTTGGGGTGCCCCAAGAACTCAACATTTTATTAAAGGTTACTTGCATAAGCCTTTTCCCCTATTAAAATGCTATTTTAGTTTTGCTGGAGATGTATAAATAGTATAAATCAGTACAGGGTTAAGTGGCTGGATACAGAGACACAAGCAGAGATTGGGTGATGCTTAAAGCAGAGGTGGGAGAGACAGGACAGAGGGGAGAGTGATGGGACAGAGGGGCTGGAAAATGAGCTGGAAGCAAAGGGAGAGAAGGAAGCAGCAAATACATTACAAAGCATGTCTGATGGATTGAAAGGGCTTTCCCAGAACCCCAGGTGATACTGGCATCTGCCCAAAGGAAAGGGAAGCTGAATTTCAGACTGCGTCCCCCAGACAGCCTGAGCTGCTACAGTGAGCCCAGGCGTCACGTGACCTCTGACCACAGAGTGAAGCCACCACACCTGCACATGTCTAAAGACAAGTTCAGGGCAGCCATATGTCAACTACCTTTGAGCCAGCCATCCTAGAAGTCCACCAACGAAATAGGAAGGCTTCTCCAGATCTCTGTCCAAATAATGGGAGATGTCCACAGAGATGCTGGAGTCACACACCAGTGACATAATAGGCACATACGAATTATACATTTATTCAAGAGCTATGTCTCTATATGCAGTAGAATCAACTTGCTTTGTAGGTTCTTATTAACAATGTTGCAATAAAAACTCTTTTAATGAGTTACAGAAATAGCTCTCACCTAGGTGAGCCCACAGAGCAGCCAAAACCTCAGCTTTTGGGGAGTATTTTTTTTTCCTTTCAGTGCATTTGATCATTTTTGCAGCTCCCACAGGAAGCAGTTATACTAGAAGACAAGCAACCACCTGCCTGTCTCTCAGGAAGACACTTCTCCCATGCAGCCAGGGGCCCTGGGTTTCCTATTTTCTACTTCCTCTTATCCCATTCTTTGCCATTCTGGCCTTCAGGGGTCATTTTATATGTGAGGTCCACAGAACTAGAGGTGAGAGAAAAGCTCCCTACCCCCTCAAGAAAAAAACCCTAAGATTTTGATAACTCCTTGTTGTGTCTAAAATCGACAATTGGGATGAGCCGAAGTACTGGAAGAATTTTATGGGCACCTCCATTAGAACTATTTTCACAATGCCCTATCACACGTGTCTGTGTCCCCACTATATGGTGAGATACTTAGGGACAGGGTAATCCCACTCACCTCCAGGTCCCCGGGGCTCACCCCTTTACCAGCCATTTGACTTCAGATAAACACTCCCCCTGAGCTTCAGTTTTCTCTTCTATAAAAAGGAAACATTAGGCATTTAGAGAACCATTGTGACCAAGCATCAGAAGGCTGAAGCAAGGCCTCTGAGTCTACTCAGCTACGTGAATGAGCTACTTGGATGGTGGTGAAATCAAGTTTCCTAACTCCCAGTCCTGGACAATAACCTACCAGGTGCCCATGCTAAGGAAGGGGTAGGTGCAGGAGAACCCAACCTGGCCCTCAGGGAAGGCTTCCTGGAAGCAAGGACACCTAGCCAAGACCTGAGCGGTGAGTTGGAACTGGTCGGGTGAAGGGTGGCATGTTCAGGGCGAGAGACAAATCCGTGCTATTCACCCATTACTCGCTCATGTAGTCAACAAATGTACTCGGCATCTTGCTGCCTGCCTCTTCTCTGGAGTCAGCCTCCTTTGTGAAATGAGGAGACTGCGCTGAAAACAAGCTCAAATCCCATCCTCCTCTCACAGTCCCTGTTTGATCCTGACAAGGAGCTGGGTTCGTGGCTCATTTAACCACAGTCTGATTCATTTACAGGCAGAGTGGAACCCCAGGGCTGGCTTTCCTTACACCCTGTGCTCAAGTATGTCCCTCGCATAACAAACAATCTAAATGAAGGCAACATGTGATCAACTTTAAACAACTGAGTCTCAACAGGACAGCTACAATTGGCCCCAGCTGCAGGGAGAGGCTTGTCTATGGCGCATCAGCATGACGGAGGGGCCAGCTCCCCAGCCCTGGCGATGCCACTGTGGGTCCCTGCACAGCAGTCCTCACACTAGCTCTGGCTCTGACTGCCAAGGAAGCCCAGGTGGGTCAGGGAAACAGCAGATGCATCCTCTGAAAAGATCTTCTCTCCTGCATCACTTCTGTAAAAAAACCAATCCTAGAGCCTCATCCCAGTGAGGAAGGGCTCCTCAGTGAGAAACAGAATGGCCAGGCTCTCCAGCAGTCCAGGGTCTTGCTGTGCCTGGACACAATGGCATTAATTCTAATCCCTTTCCCTCCCCTCTTCCTTACATTGTCTCGCTTGCTGTTTCATCACAACCTTGAAAGGCAGGTGGTGTGGTCTGTTTCACATCTGCTCAGAGGGGGGCCTGTCCAGGCCTCTGACACAGATCTCAGCGCTTTGTTCATTCCCCCAGCCCCTGCAGAGACCACAGCCAGTGTTCCGGATAAGCAGGCTGGGAAACCCTTAACTCCGCTTAACAAAACTAGAGCAGGAAGGTTGGGGATGGGGTGAGGTCCAGGAGAGCAGCAGGGCAGTCCTGCCAGGAATTAAATCTACATATGAACACCTGCCTCAGCCACTGCTAGGCGCCAGGGCTGTGCCCTGAGCAAGGAGCCCTGAACACAGAGACTCATCTGAGACAATCCTCCTGGCTGACGGTTTTCGGGAAGAACACAAAGAGAGTAAGAAGACCCTTCCACTCTAATGTCCTGTGTCTCTTTTATGCCCATAAATATGGATCCTGGCAATGAAACACTTTTAATTGCAACAAACGTATCTGCAACTAAAAAGCTATCAAAGATTCTCCTCTTTGTCATTCTACCCTCTTCCCAGCCCACCCTAACTGTCAGTGCTGATGCAAAACCAAATGCTTGGGGTTTACACAAATGCTGCAATGTTTCAACCAGCGCTGCCCTGAGATGGGGAGGGACAGGGGCCAGCTAGATTTGGCCAGTGGGACCTGAGAAAGGGGCTGGGAGAATCCAGAGTATAAACCTATCAGCTTACTGTACCTTTCTGAGTGAGAAGGCTGGCCCAGTCTGCCCAGCAGCCAACAGAACCAAAGCTAATCCGTGGGGAAGGAGCTGGTCATGTCTGTGCTTTCTCCATCCCCATAGAGATACAAACTCCTTAGGCTGCTGCAGCCCGAGCCTTCTGCGTACAGACCTGCAGCCCATTCCTGCTCTCCAGGGAGCAGGCTATGCCAAATGCCACGTCTGGCACATTCGAGTAGCAACGGCTTTGGGTTCATTAATTAGCAGTTGGGGTGCATGCAGGCAGGGGCTGCAAGTGTGAATCTTGCCTCCTTTCCAAGCCTCAGAACCACTGCCCTATAAGGAACATCAATGATCTGTCCCAAACTGTGGAGGTGGTGAACTCTGAAAGACTCAAGGAAAAAAAATACTGTAATTCATTTTCCAGTGGCCAACATCTATGAATCCATCCAAATCCAGTTCAGGCGTCAACTACCCAGGAAGCTTCCTCTGACCCACACAGCCCCGTGTTCCCAGTGGGCTCCTGCTGTGCTTCCAGAGCCCCATTTCCCCATCTCTGCTGGTCTGGCAGATCCTGCAGAGAACGGGGACCTTGTTTCTTTCATCTTTTGGAAACCTCAGGAAAAACCCTGCAGCCTGAATTGTTTTCAGCTACTGAGGCCTCACCAAGGGGCCAGAGCCCCGGGGCAGGTACCACACCGCCCCTCTGCAGGGCTGCTTTCGAGTCACTTCTCCCCATCTCTGTTCTGGCCACATGCCACCCTGTGGCCCCCACAGACCTGCCCCTGCCTTGTCCAGCGTGTCTCAGACGTGCCCATTTCCTCTTCTCTTCCATAAGACTCAGAACAAATGGGGAGAAGAAGTAAGTCTTGATTATGAAAAAAGAAAGCAGGACAAAGGTATGCTCTGTAGATTACTGATTCTAGATGGAAAAAAAAAAGGGGGTCACATATCAAAATCTCCAAGGGAAGGTGGGCTTCTGCCACTTGAGAAAGTTTTCCTAATGTCCTGATTCCCCTCTTCATCTTCCCCTGGTTAAGAATCGGGATGGTCTCCTGAGGCGTCAGCTGGGCTAGGCACAGTCCCCAGTCATTTAATTGAATATTAAGTATTTCTTGTGAAGGTAACTTATAGATGAGATTAATGTCCCCAGTCAGTTGATTCAAGTAAGGGAGATTATCCTGGATAATCGAGGTGCATCTGATTCAATCAGCTGAAAGGCCCTGAAAGCAGAGGTAAGGCTTCCCTGATAACAAGGAAATCCTGACTTCAGACAGCAGCTTCAGTCCACGCAGAGAGTTCCAGTCTGCCCCTCCTGACAGCGTCCCCAAAGGGTATCAGACTTGCCCGGTCAGCCTTCATAATTACATAAGCCAACTCCCTGTGAAAAATCTCTTAATACACATCTCCTACTAGTCCTGCTTCTCAAGTGGTAGGTACCCTGGCTGATATAAGAACCACAGCTCTTGGGTAGTCACTGAAGTCCCACCTTGAGACACTCAGAAGAATAAGTCAAGCAGGGGACTTAATATTCATCAAGCATTTTATGTAAAGTCCAGGCATTTCGTGTATGATAAGCATTTATCTTAATCTTCACAATATCCCCATTGTCCTGATTTTCCAGATGAGGGAAAGGGAGGGCTCCCAAATGACTCACTTACGACCACAGGAGACAAAATGCGAGTTTGAATGCACATCTCTAGGAGCTCAAAGCCCATATTTCCCACCACACAGGGTCTGGGAAAAGCGGGGGTCAGGTGCTGAAAGGGGATGGGAACAGTACAGGAGATGTCACATGCCTTGGGGTAATTTTCCCTTCCTCAAAAGTTTGCCACAGCACTGTCCCGGGCAAGATGCCACAAGGCAGCCGGAGCGGAGACACATGAAGAAGGCAGCCTGAGAAGGGGACAAGCCCCACTGCGACCCACCAGTCCTCACACTGCATGGAAGGTTTTCTACCAATAGCTGCATGAAACTGCCAGTTCCACAAAAAAAGCAGCTCTGAGATTTCCCAAGCCACGTTTCCCCAACTCGCTCTGCCCCCAGCACCCAGCTACCCGTAACGAAGAACACAGATTGCTTCCAAAAGACCCTTTCTTCTATGTGGTTTCTGTGAGAGAAGACTGCCAAGGCTCATTTCCCCAACATCCAGATGGTGAAACTTCAACTGTGATTGACTGGTGACTACGCCACTCCATCGAGGAAGTCTGATAAAACACCCACTCGGTGTCAGGGGCCACGCGGGGGCAACAAGATGGGGTGCAAAAATGAATGGAAGGGGGGCCTGCCTTCCAGGAGTTTATAACTTATGGTGGAGACTGACAAGTTCAAAAATAACTCTGGCTGGGTCAAGGCAAGGTCGGTACTATAGCCAGGTCCAATCATTTCTTCATTCCACCAACATTTCTTCACACAATAAACACTGCAGGTTTGGTGCGGGAGTGCGTCCACCATGCAGTGGGGTGGACGTGGCAGCGAAGATGGAGGGGGCTCCAGAGAGGAGGCACAGAGGAGGTGGTCCTGAAGGGAACAGCTCCTGCCCTGAAATGTAGCCGCTTCTCCTGAAACCCTACTTCCAGACAGCGGCCAGCTCAGGCAAGGCAGCACTCAAATAAACATTCAGCCTCAGAGAACAACAAACCAGGCAGAAGTGTCCCAGGTGGGTGGCCGTGTGGGGGTGACTTAAATTCTCTGTGCAACAGCTTCATCTTTTGTTAGCTGGGAGTTAATCATGCCAAATTTCCCAGTTTCATAAGGCTACTGTGAGCATTAAACCTTTCAATAGAAGGAAGGGTGCCATTTCACAATATCGAGTCCTAGGTATTGCCTGGATATCGATTTATCACAGCAGATGGGGGAGCATTTGCCAATTGTTAATGTTTTCCTTGCTGGATCAAGTAGAGCTTGAGAAAGAAGGATTGGGGGCAGGAAACGGTGGACTAGGGAACTTGGGGCTGCACCTACACCCAAACCCACCCAGAACTTCAAGATTTCAACAGCTGGGCTTGTCCACTGAATATCAGCCTTGCTCCTAAGGCTCCCTTTGCTCTAAGGATGAAGGAAAAGAAACAGTGATAAGTTTGATATGGTGATGAAGATCTGGCCTGGCCATATTTGTTTTCGTTTTCTTTCTCTCTCTCTCTCTTTCTTTTTTTCTTTCTTTCTCTCTCTCTCTCTCTCTCTCTTTCTTTCTTTCTTTTTGAGACACAGTCTCCTGGTTTGTTATTTTCTGAGGCTGAATGTTTAGTTGTGTGTTGTCTTGCCTGACCTGGAGGCTGTTTAGGAGTGGAGTTTTCAGGTGGTTACATTTCCAGGCAGGAGCTTTCCCTTCAGGACCACCTCCTCTGTGCCACCTTTCTGGAGCCCCCTCCGTCTTTGTTGCCGTGTCATCTCCGCTGCATGGTGGACCCACTCCCGCACCAAATCTGCGGTGTTCACTGCATGAAGAAATGTTGGTGGAATGAAGAAATGACTAAACCTGACTAGAGGGCAGTGACGTCATCATAGCTCACTGCAACCTCAAACTCCTGGGATCAAGCGATCCTCCTGCCTCAGCCTCCCGGGTAGCTGGGACTACCGGTGCTCCCCCACACCCAGCTAATTTTTCTGTTTTTAGTAGAGATGGGGCCTCGCTCTTGCTCAGACTGGTCTCAAACTCCTGAGCTCATACAATCCACCCACCTGGGCCTCCCAGAGTGCTAGGATTACAGGCCTGAGCCACCACACCCAGCCTGGCCCTGTCTTCTTTTTCAGTCTCATCTCCTCCACAACTCCATTCCTGAACCCACTCACCCAACACACACATACACGTGCACACACAAAGACACACACACAGAGACTCACATACATACACATGCACAAGCACACAGACACAGACACACATACACACAAGCAATACTAAACCACCATGTCTCCTTAGTTCTATGATGCCATTAAGAGTAAGAAAAAGCATTGCTATAACAAGGGGCAAGGCAGGGGTGGGGAGGGAATAGACACGACATTAAATATATAATTTAATTGACTCTGATTTTAAAAGTCAATTCTGTTTTAGAAACTAGCACAATGGTTCTCAACTTCAATGGGCTTAAAGTTTTTTGTTTTTTTTTTTTAAGTGTGTTTGATGAGAGAAGCAGGACAAGATAATTTCATGTGGTGTGAAGATCACTTAATGAAATACTAACTTATGAAGGGGAAAGAACAAGTGAGGTTATTTCTCTTCCCCCTTTTATGAACCGAGCCAGCGCCTGTGCAGACAGGCAGGTGCAGATGAGGAGGAAGGGAGAGAGGGTAGTGGGGAGCCCCGCAGGAGGCAGGGACCCTTCCCCGTTCCACCCCAGGATGAGGTAAGACCTCCAACGACCCAGCGGCCGCAGCACAGAGCCCTCCTCCTCCAAGCTGGCTGGACTCAGCAGAGCCACCGCCTCAAACGGACGATGGCCTTATTCACCTGGCCTTTCCTGAAAGCTCGGGCTCTGGTCCGTCTGGGATGGACAGCAAGAGCAGACCCCCAAAACGAAGCAGAGGGATTTCTCTCTCCACCCTGGCAAGTGGGGCTTGGAGTCAGATTAAACTGGATTTAGCCAGGTTACACTGGACTCAGAACAAATTCATGTGTGTAGCATTTCTTGCACCTATGCACTGGGGGGTACTTCATGCGGGCTCTACTTCAATCCCAGAATCAAGGCAGCACAGTATTTTTAGTCTCTCCTCCCTGGTCTGCTCTGTTGCTGCTCCTTCTCCCTAGAGCCCAGTCCACTCTCTGTCCCCAGCCCCTTCCTCCAACACATTGACTAAGGCACACAGTGACACTGCCAGCTTGCTCTGTCTCCCACATCAATACAGTACTTAGCCAGGGGTTCTCAAACTTCAATTGCTCTCAACTACTTGGAAATCTTGTAAAAAAATGTATCTTCCTGGTGCCACTTCCAGGGAGTCTAATATGGTGGGTCTGTGGCAGAGTGCAGAAGTCTGTGTTTTTCACATGCCCCCCAAGTTGCTGAGTTCAAGGGGCCCCCAGACCACAACCTGAGGAACTCTGAACTGAGCAAGGAGGGTCTGTCAGGTTTACAGGTATAGTTCAGGGTCCAGCACAGGGTGGAGAGGACGCTTTGATAAACAGATGCTGGGTGACTGGCTGAGGGAGGTCACCAGGTGGGTAGCTGAAGAAATGAGTGAGTAAATGAATTAATTTAGTAATAATGGACTCATTCACTCACCTACCCACCCGCCCCTTAATTAATTAATAAAGCTACATACCCAAGGGCTGTAAAAAGTATTGTGCAGGCTATAAATGCCAGATAACATTATTTTTTAAAAATCCTTGAGGACTACATGTACAACGTGGAACAGTTTTCCCAAGATTCTCCCTAGAAAGCTTTGGCATATTCCTCCACGGAGACACATTCAAGCATCCAACAATGTCTCAAGCCTATTTGAAGCTTCTGCCTGTACTGCTTGGAGTGCATTCCTGGGTGCACTGGAGTCCTTTCTGTGCCCACTCTGGTCCTCTGGGTGTCTCCCTGACCATCAGTACAACTATGCCCAGGTCCAAGGATGAATTAAACATGGGCCCTACAGGAGGCAGGTCTGCCAGACGGTCTCCAGGCTCCCTCCCTGCTGGGCATGCCCAGTACGATGCCCTCCCCACAAGTGAGCAGGACTTGTGGCTTGGGTAGGACAGCACTCTTGCAGTTATTTTACCTACATAATTAAGGTCCCAGTCAACTGTGAGTTCATGAAAAAGGACACTGTCTTGGGTGGGCCTGGTCTAACCTGGTGAGCTCATAAACAAGGTCAGAGGTCAAAGTGTGGGTGGGGCACAGTGCCATGTAGTGGGCAGGGCTGCGTGAGAGCAAATGGCACTGGGAAGCTAGGAGCTGAGAGCCAACCCTGGCTGACGGCCAGCAAGTGAACAGGGCCTCGGTGCGACAACAGCAAGGAACTTAATCCTGCCAACAACCAGTGAGCCTGGAAGAGGCCCCTGAGCCCCAGATGAGATGCAGCCCTGCCCAACACTTTGATTTCTGCCTCATGCGACTCTGAGCAGAGAACGTGGACCAGGACTTCTGACCTTCAGAATCTGTAAGGCAATAGACGGATGTTTTTAGCTGCTACATTTGTGGCAATTTGTTATATAGCAGTAAAAAACTCATGGAATCCCTTTTCCCAAGCAGCTCACAGACATCCAGGGATGACAGACAGAAGTAAGTGATTACTATGCTGTATTGTTTCCAAGGCTATGGCAATTCAGAGCTTTATTACTTTTCAAAAGTTGAGCCCTACTTGCCCTTAGAAAGTTTTTCCTTCTCATCTCGAATCCCATCTATGCATCCACTTAATCTACAAACGTGTTGAGCTCTGTGCCTGATACTGTGCTAGACCCCAAAGACCCAAGGTGATCCAGACACAGTTCCTGATCCTCAGACCTTGGCCCAAAATGTCCTTCCCTAACCTCGTGCAACCCACTGATGTCCCAAGACACAGCTTAAATGCTCCCTCGTTGACCTGTCTAAATCTCTCATCAAAACAAATAGCTCCATCCTCAGAGTCTCATATGTGGAAAAGAAACAAAAACAAAAACAAAAACAAAATAGCAACATCCTTGGAATTTCCACAGCAAATGTCATGGCACTGGGTACTTAACCCTTTTTGGCTCCACTGCGCATCTGAATGGAATGAGGGTATGTGAAGCTTGCTGGGCTGTGACATCCTTGGGGATAGGGGCTGTGCCTCTCAATCTACCTTCACAACCCAGTGCCTGACATGTGGAAAATACTCAGGAAATATTGGCTGAATAATGAACACCTCATCTAATCCATCCCTGCCTGCATCTCCTTACCAACTAGCCTTGTTTCTACCCATGTTAGAGGTCAGTCCATACTGAAATGGAGGAGAAATATTTCAGGGAAGACACTGAAGCAGCTGGATGTGCAGCCCACTTATCAGACTGGCCTTGCCTGATGGTCATAACCAACCAGATTACTTGGAATACTTATCCCTGGCCACCATGATAGGTGCCCTTTGCTTATGCAGAAAGTCAATTTCAGAAGTGTTATGTATAAACTCAATTTTTGCCAGTTAAATCTTATTTTTAAAGTGGTGGGGTCGCTGTCCACTTAAAGGATGACTATCATGAGTCTTGTTTTAAAGTGAGGCCTCACTTAGGTTTTTTTGATACCACCACTAATTTGAAAAGGATATAACAAGGTAGATTCCAATAAATAGAGAACCAGATAGTGAAACTAAAGATTTTCAAAAAGGGAGAGTTTAAATTATTGGGAAAGAGGAGAAAGGTAGGCCAAGAGTCTGGAACAAGATAATCCCTGAGTTTCTTGAAAATCAGGACAAAGAAGGAGAGACGTTGGACTTTTTCAGCTGTTGCTGCCAGATGGAAAGAAGCAAAACCGTCCACCTGGAGAGAGAAACCTGTCCTCGGAGCTCAATTATGAGCGGCTCACGGGTGAATTCCATGAGCAAATGCGTTGCATAGAGAGTATTTGTCACCTTGCCTGGCACATTGTAAGTACCCAGTAATTGCCAGTTAGCAGTGGCAGCAGCAGCAGTATTTGCTTTTCATGTGGGTCTTTAAAAAGAGAACTGGATAGGATATAACATTACCTCTAACTGCAGCTCTGCAGAACACTTGTGTTTTTAACAAGAATTTGGGAGACACTGAGTTCCCCAAATGCCAAGGTCATGTCATTACATGGTAACTCAGGAGAGAGATTTTCAGAGACCGCTTAGCTAATTTATAGGTAGTGTGACAGATGGCAAAATGGGACTCTGTGGTCTGTTTCGGCCAGGCCCTCATACAACACTACCACCTACCTCCACTTTGCAAGGTGAGGCCAGACCAGCGTCTCTGATCTCACTGTACATATACCAGGTACCTGGGCATCTGGCTCTGGCAGCTTCTGACTCATTCAGTCTGGGGTGGGCCTGAAAAGCCCCCTTTCTGCAAAGCTGCAGGTGTTGCTGATGCTATGGGGCGGGTGATGCCACTTCCAGGAGCAGGTGTTAGGCCAACTAACCAGGTCTGCACAGAACAGGCTGCCGAAACCCACCTCCTACTGTAAATGTGTATAAGGATTCTGCCTGCGGAGGCGGCAATGAGAGGGAGTGCTGTTTTAACAGCAATCTCTTGGCATCTTGTGAATTCAGTGTCCTCTGGGGGAGGTGAGGAGGGCTTCACCTACTGTCATCTCAGACCCAGTAAGAAGGGCTGTGAGAGACCACTGGAGAGTGTGCTGTCCCCAGACCTTGGGCACACAACAGTGAGCAGTCCAGCAGGCTTGATTCCCCGGGGGGATGGCTGATGTGGGACTGGGGAGGTGAGAATGTCAGACTTCTGATTTCTGCCTCTGGAGAGGCTCTCTTGGCAGGAAAAGGTGGAGGCAGCCCCGGGTGTGGCAGCTCAGGGGACAGCCCTGGAGGGGTGCAGCAGGAGGTGGCAACACTGAGGCAGGGCAGGCTTTGGTGAGGGAAGCTCCCAGGAACCGAGGAAGGGTCCATGGAAGAGTCAGAGGCTGCAAATATCTGCAAAGCCATAGAAAAAACAAACCCAAAACGGCACATCAGGGTGCCACATAGACACACAGACCTCCTCCCGCGCTCCTTTCCTCTCCAAGCTGTCACCCGCAGGGGCCAGAGGCAGCCCCTGGTCTGGGCATGCTGCTTTCTACAGTGAGATCATTCCTGGGACTCAAAATGACTGCAGGGACTTCTGATTCTCTAAGCACACATTCAAGCCGTGGGCTGCAAGGTTTCATCGAGGCAGGGAGCCCCAGCTCTCAAGCGTGGGCTGAAATGGGCAACTGGGAAGATGATGGATAACGTGGCTGCTGCTGCTCGTGCCCCAGGCATCCGTCCTGCTTGATGAACCACTCGCGCCACCCGCTCTGAGCACCGATTCAGCGCCAGCTGGCCTGCACTGGCCTTAGGCAACTGGGGTCTGAACCCCAGCTGCACCCCTTACTCGCTGTGTGACACAGAAGGTTCACTCCACAGTCCGCAGGGTGGGGTGAGAATGAAGGAAGCCCACTGCCTGACACCCAGCACTGTGTCTGGCACACAGCAGGCACACAGCAGGCACTCAGCTGACAGTCCCTTCCCGATTCCAGAATAACCTTTGTGCTTTAAAATGGTGCTTCTTCAACATGAAAGAGCTTCAGAATCGCCAAGAATGGTGATTAAAAATGCAAACTCCATGGCTTCTCCCAGGAAATCCGAATTCCCCAAGTCACATGGTACTTAGGAACCCACCTTTTATCCCTCCTTCCACGTGATCCTGACTCAGGTGATCCACAGGGAACACCTTTTGAGGAAAAGATGCCCAGGAAGGCTGTTACAAAGAGAGTGAGCAGAGTGGACATTTCTGCCCCAAAGGAATACTAAACCGTCTCCAACCAGGGTTCAATCAGGACCTCAGTGTTCTGGAAATGTTTTAGGCGTGAAACAGAAATCCTTTTGCAAATGTCACCAGCCAGCTGGGCTGTCTGAAGGTCAAAGAGGTGTGAACACTTGTGCATCCCACATTCGAGCCCTCAGCCTGACCAATGGCAGCACCAAGTGAAAGCAACCCACCAAGAAACCTGACAGAGACAGGCTGCAGGCCCTGACGATGCCCATGTGGATTCTGGTACAGAAGGGAGGACAGCGTGGCCACCACCCCTACCCGAGGACAGCAGGGAGAGAACTGTCTAGCACATCTGGAGCCACATGCCATGTCTATGGATGGACCCCAATTGCAAAACAGGGTCCTGCTGAGGTTCCAATCAGACCAAGAGCTCAGTTCCATTGACCTTATTCATTTAAAGCAAAGCAATATTGACCTGAGCCTAGAGATGGCCTTGACTTCCCCGTCCCCCATCTCCTAGCATGTCAGCTTTGTGGCCTCCTCTCCTCCCTGACACCTCATGGTGCAGTACACACCAGGCGCTCAAGAAATATCTGTTGCACAAGTAAAAGGACGAGTAGTGAATGAATCAGTAAATATGTGAGTGAATGAATGAATGCACCAACTTATCTCCTATTTTCCAAGTTTCCTTTCTCCAACTCCTATACACTGCAGCCTAAGCGCTCCTGCCACAATATAAATAATCTCAAGGTCCCCTCCTCCCCACCACCCTTCATTGGCTCTCAGTGGAACCTACTGAGCTGTGCCAGGACTTACAATACTCCTGACAATACTCCGTTCGTCTTTTTACAGCTTCCTGAAAACACTGTGTAATCTTGCATTCCTCAAAATCCCTCTTCAGGTAGGTTATTCCAGGTCACCCTCCAAACTTCAGTTTAATTATCACCTCCTCCAGGAAGCCTTCCCTGACTGCCTCAGCCTGGGTTAGGTAGCTCTCAGTCAGCAGTTATTTATTAATTCAGCAGAAAGTTATTAAATACCTACTCTATATCAGCAACCCGCTCCTTTGAGTTTTCACAACATTCCATGCAGATCTCCATTTATCTCTGTTTTCCCAGGCCTAACACAGGCCGTGGAACACAGCAGAAATAAAATGTTTGCAGAATGAATAAATAAATCGACCCTATAACTCCCAGGAGATGGGCGTGCCCCCGTGGTTAAAAAACCTCGTCAGACATTGTCAAGGACACAGCCTGATGGAAAATACCCCCTTTCTTCTAGAGCAGAGCAGAGTTTTCGCCACATATGGCATCGGCAGCAGATCCACTGCATCCTTTTCAGAAGCTGAGGCTCCTGCCTGTCTCCTCCAAGAAGCAGGGCTTCCTCAGCGTGTCTGTGTGTCACGCTGTCTGCAGGAGCATGTGACTGGGGAATCCCATCTGTTCTCGCACGCACGCCCACCCATGACAAATGAATTCAGCTGCAGTGTTTGCCAGGAGCTTCTTCGGGAGCAAAGGAGACTGGTGATGAATTATTCATCCCGAGGAGATGCCCAGCCCAGCCTTCCAGAGCAGGGGCAGCCTGAAGAAGCACCCCCTCAACTGCAGGGCTCCCGGCCCATTACACAAAATAATAATTAATAATAACGGAGCATCTATCATGCATTGCGTCCCTACACTATGCCCTGCTGGGAGCTTAACCTATATTATTTAACTTCATTTTCACGACAGCCCCTCGGAATATGAGGTGTCATCATTTCCATCTTCGGCATTGCAGACGGGGAAGGGAACCGCCCCTGGCCCTCCAGGTGTCCCCTGCAGGAGGGCAGAGCTTGGAGGAGGAGGCAGGGAAGCCCAGGGAGCGATCCCCTCGGGCAGAGCTGGGAAATGCCTCCCCCCACTTCGCCCTGCCGGATTTAACATTCACAGCAGCACGTGGACCAGGCAGGATGACTTGCTCTGAGCCCTAGCCGGCTCCAGCCGTGTCAAATGCAGCAGCTATTTCCAGCAGCTTCTCTACCAGAGAAGCCCTGTCGCATTTGATATGGCTGAATCAATGATTTTGGAAGACGGAGGTGCTGTTAGCTATGGCAAGGGGCGCAGGGAGCCGGGGAGGAAGGAGGGGAAGAGGGCACTCCCGGGAGCTTAACCGACGCAATCATTAATGTCCTGCCCTGTGGACTGAAGGTGAGAAAGGCAAAGGGACAAGAGATATGATCCTTTTAAAAGAGGAATTGAAACAAAAGTGGGAGTGAAGCAAAATAAATGGAGAGAACAAACAGACATTTTGCTTGTTAGGAATGTATGATCCTCCTCATTTCACAAAGGATTTGGAGTCACCTATAAGATTACGTACACTATGGCAAAACAAATATGCACATAGGAAATCAGAGGAATGATAAATAGTGAGCAATGAACAGGATGTCTGGCAGAAGTAGGGATGGAGAGGGGGCCGAGTTAGGGCTCCAAGCCCCAAACCACTGCCCTAGGAGGCGCTGCAGTCAGCCTGTCAAAGACATTGACAGAGTCACAGTGTCCCTCCAGAGGTCTCTGGCTGGATTACGTCACCTCATCGAGCAAAGGAGAGGAAAGGCCACCAGAGCTAGAGCAGCTGCAGAAATCGATGGGTGGGGGACTCCTGGGCCACCTCTCAGCCTCCACTTGAGCAGTGTCCTGCCCTGCCCTCGACCCCAGCCTGCTTCCCTCTCGTCCTTCACTTCCGCCCCTGAAGCCTGAGCTTCCTTCCGGCTCTGTTCCTCAGTCTGATGTCTTTGCTAGCCTGGGTGTAGCAGGTATAAGGATTCCACACCAGCCTGGCTCAGTGCAGTGACACCAGAGGGGTGTCACCACCACGAGGCGAGGTGAGGGGTCCCTGCCCTGGCTTCCCTCTAACATGGCACTTAGGACACTGGCCCTGTTGCTTACCCGCCTGTCTCCCCCAGGAGTCTGGGAGCTCCCTGACTGCAGAGGCCGAGTCTTACCCACTGTGGATTCCTGGGGCCTGGCCCCTAGCAGCCGAACCCAACAGCAGTGACGTTTAGCCTTGTGACTCATGTCTCAGCAGTGACAGCGCTCAGGGACCGTGGCTGCTCTGCAGACCACAGGCTCCGATGGGATTCTGCTTTTATCTGTATTCTGACTATGCGTAACCACCCACTCTCAGGAGCAGGGACCAGGCCAGCACCTCCAGGCTCCGGTGCTGTCCATGGTCTAAACAGCTCTGTTGCCCACGGAGGAGAGAGGAATTCTCCACGCATTCTCAATGGGACAAAAACTGGCACTAGGGGAGCAAAAAATATCTCAGCTATTGTAATGGTTTGTGGCCCTCCAAGGGTCACAGTACATATACAGTGTATCTGTGGTATGAAAGTTTCATGCAATTAAGAAGGAATGGTCTAAAAAGACTCATTAGGGCAATGATCATGAACAAAAAATTGAGAAACACTGATGTGTACTATTCACACACATGACGGCCCAGCTATGCCCTCATTGCTCAGAAGAGGAACCAGAGGCTCAGGGAGGTCATGTGCCGTACCCAGACCACAGTGGTGGCACTGAAATAGGACTCAGGCCAGGGGTAGAGGGTGGCGGGGGGAGGGGCTGATTCTTCTTCAAGACGCCTTCCATTCAAGGGAATGAGATGTGTGCCTTGAGGCACTCGAGTTTGTTGTTTCTTATTTTTATTTTTTTGATGTTTCTAAGCAAGCAAGGATTTCCCTTTTTTAAAAAAGAAATTAAAATCTATAAATATTCATTGCTAAGACGGTGTCTCTCTCCACACATTTTACCTTCTCTTTATAATTCCAAACTGGACCTCCTCTTTAGAATTCAAAACTTTGTCTTCTCCTTGGAATTCCAAACTTAGCAGTGCTTAATAATTCACACGTTCACTCAAGAGATGCATATATTGAGTGGGTAAGAGGCAGCTGACACTGAGGCTTCAGAGAGGAGTAAAACAAGGAAGGTGCCCTCAAGGGGTTCATAATCCAGGGCTGGGTGCACTCTGAGAAAAGGCAAGCTCAGACAGCTACAGGGTCTAGGGAAGGAGGCTGGGGAATTGCAGGAGGCTTTGCAAAGGAAGTCCTTCTGAGCTTAAAGTTAAAGGCAGGGTAGGAGTTCCCCTGTTGGATAAGATAGAGAGGGAATCCAAGCAGAAGGGCTAACATGTGCAAGGGTACCATATGAGGGAGCTTGGAGGGCGGAGGCACTAACAGTTCTCCAGGGAAAAACTTATGTCTAAGTAACCACCACCGTTATCTGGTCCTCCATCTTCCTTCTGCCCAAAGAAACCGAGCAGGGCAAATCTAATCTCTGTTTAACCTGACAGGCTATTTGAGTCCAGGTCCCGGACACAGACATGGAAATTGGAGAACATTCCATAAAGGGACTGTTTATAACGTTGGGGCAAGGTTTAGGGAATTCAACAAAGGAAGGTAAAGTTCCCTGGGATTAGCAATAACAGAACTAACCCTAAGCCACAGGACCAGGGGAGAGAGCAGTTATCACAAACCAGTAAAGCTGGTCACTGTGCAAGAGGGCTCCCGGGGAGGGCTGTGGCTGCAACAGCCCAGCAGGGAGGGGAAAAAGTCCTGCCTCCCAGCTCTGACCCACAGATCTTCTGCTGGGGCTTCCCACCATCTGCGTGGAAGCAGAAGTCAGAGGGTTGGGAGCCACCGATGAAATTCACAAGATCAGTTTCCTATGGGTGGAGAATGGATTTGGAGAGGCAAACAAAATACCAGCACACAGACAGCTGCCAGAGACATCTACTTTTTTTAAAACCTAGTTTGCACATGATCCCTGTTCTGGTGACATACACACACTCTGTGTGCTTGGGGAGAGGATTTGGCCACTTAGCAACAAGATGGTCATGTGACTCAGACCTGGGCAAAATTCATTCATTCATTCATTCATTCATTCCAGGCACTGCAATGAATAAGAAGGCTATGTCTGTGAACGAACTGACTTGCTTCCTACTGGAGTCCAAGCAATGTGAGCACTCCTGGAATGCCAGCCAAGCCAGGCCATTCAGAAACTCAGTTCTGGAAGCTTTGTGGATGACAACAGGAAAGGGATGTTCTCTTTCTGTTGGCCTTGGAGTTGAGAGGATGCAAGCCTGGAGATCCCTGAGACAGCAGAGGGAAGCAGAGTGGCCCAGAGATGGGCCCACCCAAGATCAAGGATATAGATAGAAGTGCTCTCGGCTCACAAGCAAAGGGGATATTTCCCCACCAACCCACTCTCCCTCAGTTTCCAGAGACTTCCTGAAAGCACCCGGGATCAGGGATAAGACACTGAATACCCTGGCAGCTGTGGCCAGGAATAAGTTGATGCTGGATCTCCTCTGAGTACGAACATTATTACCCATGCTGAGTGGCCCACAGGAAAATGAGGAGGAAACAATTACTTTGAAACCAGAGGACAAGAAAAATATAAGCTTAGATCACAGGCATCTGAAGAGGAGCAGCGCTGACTGGCAGCCACGGGGAAGGATCCGTGAAGGAGCTGTGTGGGTTTAATGAGGCGGCTCGGGGGAGGGGGAGGCAGGCAGAGAACAGGGGAAAGCAGGGAGGGAGTCCAGAGCTCTGGGTCGGAACCTGGTTCCACGTCTAATGGGCTTTGTGATGAGCGGTAAGTTGTTTATTCCCCATTCTGGGTTTTAGCTTCCTCAACTGCTAAATTTAAAAAGTAGATAGCTGTAAGGGGGTGAGGGTGGGCACAGAGAAAGGAGAGGAAAAGTGGCAGCACCGTGGTCAGACCTCGGGTTCAAGTCTTAATTCAACCTTTAAAAGCCACGGGACAGAAGGCAAGTCAGTCTCTAAGCCTCAGTTTTCTCATCTGTAAAATGGGTGTGACAGCACCTACCATAGACATCTTTGGGAGGGTTAAGAGAGAGAAATAAAGATGCAGGGTGATGTCCAGCACGTGGCAGAAACACAAGAAAGGGGAGTCAGCACTCCTGAGAAGAGACTAGTCTGGAGAGTCAGTAAGATGCGTCCTAGCCCACAATCCTAAAGCTCTCAGAGCTAGGCTGTGGCAGCACTCCTGGAAGAAGGAGCAAGTTCCCCCACCAGGCTCCCCGCTGAACAACAGAGTTCCCCCATCCCTGCCTAAACACAGCATCTTTCATCCTCACAATTTTCAGCTGTATAAACCTTGAGAATTATTACAGTGCTTGTCTGGATGTCAGGATTTACAGGCCACAGTCATAGATGAAGATAGAGCTGCCTTATTAAAATGTGATAAGTGTAATATTTTTCATTTGAATATTGCTTTCAAGAACCTCATCTCCCTCCGTATTACCACTGTGCTTTCACAGATGCCAAAAGCCACACAGGAAGTCCAGCACCTTGAGTCCTGACTCCTGGGACCGGGCAGAGCCCTACTCAACCTTAAAATACTTGCCAGGAAAACCATCGTGGAGGCCAGAGAAATGATGCTCCCCACCCCCTCTGCCCCTGAAGTCACCTGTGCCCTGGGACAGTGCTCTCTGTAGCTAAGAAAGGTGAGAACTGTTTTCCAAGTGGCTACTATGTACTGGGGGCCTCTCCCAGGTGTTGTACCAGCTTTATTGCTAATCCTTAAAACAAACCTAAGATGGTCAATATTATTAGTCCATCTCAGAGAGGAGAAAACCGAAGCTCAAAACTTCCTAAGTGGCTTGCCGAAGCAATACAGGAACACGACATCAGTAACAACAACTGACAAGGCTGTGTCTGAGCTGAGTGCTGTCTTACTGGAGAACCTGGGTTCTTCCAAACATGTCATTCTGTCTTCGAAGCACAGAAACAAACAGAGCATACAGTAGGTGGCGAAATACTCAGCAACTGTCTCCATCAATTCAGGCTGCTGTAACAAAGCACCACAGAGTGGGGGCTTACAAGCAATAGGAATTTATTTCTCACAGTTTATGGAGATTGCAAGTCCAAAATCAGGGTGCCAGCATGGATGGGTTATGGTGAGGGTCTTCTTCTGGGTTGCAAACTGAAGACTTCTCCTTGTATCCTCACATGGTGGAAGGGACACAAGAATGCTTTCTGGGGTCTCTCTTACAAAGGCACTAATCCCGTTCATGAGAGCTCCACCCCCATGACCTAATCACTTCCCCAAATCCCACCTCCTAATACCGTCACCAGGAGTTAGAATTTCAACATAGGGATTTTGGTGGGACACAGACATTCAGTCCCTAACAGGTTACCTGTCTAAGGGGACAAGTGTTTGGCTGAGTTAAGTCCTGATGTGCCTAAGAGAGCATCAGTCATTGCAGTGTCGTGGACACAGACGAGGGGGGTGCACAAGCCCTCTGGACTGCCACAGCCAGGAGACCAGCCCAGTGGCACCTGCAGCTTGTCCCTTTCCCTGGAGCCGGAAGCATCTAGCACCAGGACTGGCTGCTTCCTTGGCTGACACCCGGAAGTGTGTGGGCTGTGTTCTTTATTCAAAAGAAGACAGAGACAAACCAGATCCCAGGCAACACATAAGGGAGGTCACTGCGGTCAGAACAGACTCCTCCGGGCAAGCACAAGTGTTTATTCAACTGTGTTATGCCTTGACGAATAACTCATTTGCACCAAATCTCAGTGTACTGGAGATGTGCTGATAAACGATGCTGCAGAAGCATCATGTTTCTGTGCTCTGCATGCCTTTTGTATTCCTTGAGTCTGCGAGGAGAGTGCCTGCTTCTCTAACCAAGACCCCAGATGCCCGGGAAGCACAGCACAGAATATGCCCCTGCGTTCCTCCCCGACAAGAACTGTGCCTATTCACCTCCGTCACTCCAACCCCTAGACTAGCATATAGTAGGTGCTCAAAAAAATGTTGCTTGGGGTCAACATGGAATACATTTAAATTTTAATCCCAAAGGTAAAGATGGTGTTTGAAAGGTAAACTATAATAGAAGGCAAGGCTGGTATATACCAGCAGGCAGTTTGAGTGGGGGACAGGGAGCAGAGGTCAATGTTTAAAAGGTGTACACATTCAACGTGTCTACAAAGGCTTCACTGCATTTTCGAAATTTTCTGATTAGCTATATGAGCATGTGTAGATACAATACACAGTTTTGTGCTCTGGTTATCTGCAGATACGCGTAATCTTAAGATATCTGATGACTAAATATATTCAGGCATGCGACTGGCACATAGCAGCTCTCAGGAAAATAGTAGCTTTCCCCAGGCCAAGAAGAGCTCTAGGAAAACGAAATTCCAACAACTTAGTCACAAATGTTCAATAAAGAGTCTCAAGAAACCAACATTGGGAAACAGGAAATGCTCTCCGATAGCCACCGGTGACAAAGGGCAGGTGATTAACAAACAGCAGACATGAGATGCAGGATAAATTTTAAAAAGTGCTTCAAATCTGGGAGAAGAGCATGAGGAGCATGCAAACTCAGAGGAGCAGAAGAAACATACAAGCGCTGACCAAAGTCACATGCCTGACCTTAGGGGCAGGAGCTGGAGACAAAATGCGGGACTGGCTTGGGGCAGATGGTGGGGCGTGATGGGGGACAGGGACAGATTGGTCACTTTAATCTCAGCTGGTGGCTCTGTCTTCAGCAAAAATAAGGGTTTCCAACCTGGAAATGAGGAACAAGCCTTAGTAAGCAGGAACAAGTTGGAAGATAGGAAGATGTTACCATGATGCAGGACACTGGCCTAGAAAGACTCTCACCTAGATCCGCCTGGAGAATCACAAATGCAATTTATCTTCTTACCGCAGGGAATGGGGGAGATGCCTGGATCCTGAAGATGGGCAAATGCAGGCTCCATCTCCCTCAGGAAGCCAGGATGGGCCCAGGTTCAAGTTGTCACACTGGTTCTGATGTTCCATGCCTTCTGCCTCTCCCCTTCTTCCCCACAACACTGGCGTTGCGCCATCAGCATCAGGAAGAGTGAGGTCAGAACCTCCACTCACAGCTGCAGCCCTTTCCACCCGACTGCCTCGGCAGTACCTCTACCAGCCAACGCCGGCAGACAATGAGCATCTATCACGTCCGGAACAGACCCCTGGATTCCACCTCCAAAGTGCCTCTGTCCAGATCTCCCTTCTCAGGAAATGGTACCACCATCCAACCCAGTTGCTCCAATCAGAGACCCACAAGGCAACCCTGATACTTCCCTTTCCTTTTTTACCTGCACAAAACTTCCAGAATAAATATAGAAAGCTCTGACTCACCTTCACCTCTACCCCTGGCACTCAAGTCCAACCCACTGCCACCTGCTACTGCATCACTCCAGGGGTCTCTCACCTGGCCTTGTGCCAAGTCATCCTCAACACAGCAGCCAGAGGGCTCACCCCATAGCAGACGTTTTGCACTGCATTTAAGTCCAGACCCCACATCCTGCAGGTGTACCTCTGCAAACTCACCTCCTACTGTTCTCCCCACTGTGCAAGACATTCCGGCTCCTCTGGCCCTCCTTTAGTTCCTGGAACACGCAAGTTTTTCCACCCTGGGATCTCAGAACACATGTTCCTCCAAGAACTGCATTCTATTCCATCAGCACTGGGCGTGGTTGGCTCCCCACGAGGCAGCTATACCTCAGAGATGCCTCCTTCCACCACTCTCCATGTCACTGATCTCTTCGTTTCCAAATCTTTATTCCTCCGTTTACTTGTCTGTCTCTGTAACTAGAGCATCAGCTGCTTGGGAGAGGAAGTGATGGATCCTCACGCCTAGGCCTGAGGAAGGGAAGGGATCCTGAAGTGGAGGGGGAGTGTGGGGAGAATTTCAGCTACAGGAATCACATGAGCCAAAGCACAGGCCACAGCACAGCTGAGAGGAGCGGCCCTGGAGGAGGGTGGGAAGTGAATGGGACTGGAGAGCCTGGCAGGGGGCCCAGGAGACCTCACCTGGCCAAACTGGGAGCCCCTGCCCAGGACCCACACTCTCGAGGTCCTCCATTGTCAAAATGCCAGTCCTTTCTCCAGGGGCAGGGAGAAGCCAGAATTCTTTGTTTGGTGTGGCCTGACAAACCTGGGCACTCCCATGTCCTCACTCTTTCTACTGCCTGTTCCAAGGAGGGTGACACAGCGTGCATGCCATATGGAGCATGGTGGCTTCCACGACAGGCCACTAGTGCTGGCAAGGACCAAAGGGAACCATTTCTGGGAAAGGACTACAAAGCTGCCCACCTGACATGCACTGGTGTCACAGGACTTTATCCCAACTCCATTGAGTTGATTCCACTTTCCAGCAACTTCTCTCCCCTTTGGAACCACAGAGTGAGCAAAACTGAGCTTCTTCCACCAAATGGCAATACTCACTACTGAACACCCATTGGAAAAGGCAGGGAGGGCAGTGGTTAAGCGCGTGGACTCAAGCCAGATTCCCAGGTTGGCCACGAGACATGACTGTGAGATACTTAATCTCTCCTTAGTACCAAGTCTTCACCTGTAGCAAGAGGTCATTAACAGCTCCTACCTCCCAGGGCTGTTATGAAGATCAAATGGCCAAATCCCTATGAAAGGAAGGCACATTTATCACCATTTTACAGCTGAGTAGATGGACGTTCACAGAGGTTAGTAACTTAGCCCAGCTCACACAGCTACAGGTGGCAGAGCCAGTGCAATCTCATTCCAGAGTCCACACTCCTGACCTCTGAGCCACACTGACCTGCTGGGGTTTCAGGTGGAGCCCGGCCCTAAGCACCCCACCCATCCAGCATCGAGACCCCAGCAGACAAGCAGCTCTGAAGGTGGTTCCAGGACACCGAAAAAAAGCGTATTGTATTTTAGCTCAGTTAAGTATAACCACATCCTGAGCATAACCAAAACTAGGTCAAAAGAATTATTTCTGGGATTAAAAAAAAAAAAAAAACACAGCAGGACTATCCTAAATGTGTCTCCCATCGTTTTCAGCCACATGATCTCAAATGAAGGGCTGCTTCTTCTTCTTCTTCCACCCCATGTCAAATTGTCAAATTGCTGTTCCTGACTGGAATGAACCGGTTTCCGACTGACAGCTCCCACACCCCCACACGCACGCCCATGTATCTAGCTGCCTCCAGGCGCCATGCAGTGGGCAAGGGGCAGCCATTCTGCTTCTGCCTGGGTGGGCCATTCTGCAGAGTGGATGTGCCCCCACCCCACCCCTCGTCCCTCTGTCCCACAGCCCTCCAGCTCCTCCCCACGCAGAATGTCACCACTACCTGAGGATTCCAGTCTCAGCAGCTCCAAGGCTCTAACTTCCATCTCAGGTCACCCTGCACTCCTATTTCATAATCCCCTTCCCCCAGCACTGTCCTCACTTTACAGATGAGGAAACTGAGACCCAGAGAGCAGAACAGGTGGTCCCGTTGGTGGCAGACCAGGGCTCCCAGGACTCAGGATGGTCATCTTCCTGCCCCACCAGTAGGAGGTTCTTGGGGTTTCCTGGGGCTGCATTAACACATGACCACAGACTTGGTGGCTTCCAACAACAGGACTGCATTCTGTCACAATTCTGGAAGCCAGAGTCTGAAATCAAGGCATCAGGGCTGCATTCCCCCTGACAGCTCTAGGGGAGAATCCTTTCTTGCTTATTTCAGCTTCTCGTGACTCCAGATGTCCCTTGGCTTGTCCCTACAAACTCCAGTCTCTGCCTTTGTCTGCACATAGCCTTGTCCTCTTCTCTCAATGTGTCTCCCCAATGACAAGGACACTGTCATTGGATTTAAAGCCCACCCAGGTAAATCCAAGGCGATCTCATCTTAAGATCTTTAATTCTATCTGCAAAGACCCTTTTTCCAAGCAAGTTCACATTCACAGGTGCCAGAGGTTAGGACACTGATAGATTTTGGGGGGAAGGCTGATCAACCAACCCACTATAACGGATTTCTACTTGGAGATTCCAGGTGACTTTAGAAGTCAGGAATTTGTGGAGCAACTGCGTGGGTGAAGACCCTGACATCCAAGTTACATCTGCCCGCAAAGTAGAGCCCCCAGATCTGCAGCAAGGACCTGCCCTCCACTGGACACCAACACATACAGTCACGAGGGAGACACTGGGATACACGAGGTCTGGATAAAAAGATCTACTGCTGTTTATTGAAGGCATACTGCATACCAGGCACTGTGCCAACCATCATACACACTCACCCTTACAGCCACCCTGCAAGGTAAGTAGTAAGTGAACTCCACCAATTACTAGCTGGGTGACACTGGACAACTGAATTCTGTGAGCCTCAATTTCCTCACTTTAAAAATCGTAATAACATCTGTGTTGCGAGGACTTTATGACCATAAAGGAGAAAATGAATGGGAAATGCCCAGCTCAGTGGCACACACAGACACAGTACAAACTTGTATCATCTCTGTCATCATCATTCATTATTCCTCTCTTTATTCAATGTCTACATCTGATTTTTTTAAAAAAAATCAATGCTATATCTCCTTTCATAACCGTTGTGACCCCAAAACCTCCATAGGGTGTAAACAGTAGCTGTAATACTTGAAATGTTATTTTAAGTGCATGCAAGAAGATTTTTGTTTAAAGGAACCCCTAGGGAACTCCTGCTGTAAGGCTTAAGATCCTCGGCAGTATGAATATTAATCTGCCAAGGTGTCTGTTCTACTCATCTGCATGCACGGTCACGTCCTAATTATTCCATTTAAGTGAGGCATAACTCCTGTCAGCACAATGAGTCCATGTTTTCCAGCTTCCGTTGTATTCAGTCCCATTGACTGGTTACCTCATTCTCCGATTCTTAGACAATGCCTGAATTACGTTAGAATATTTTGGTTCTCCCAACCACCACAATGTGACAATACAAAGAGAAATCGAGAAGAAAATGAATTCTATCATTAAACAATGCCCAGGTGCAAAGAAAAACAAACACAGACACACACAGCAAAGAAGCATTTACTCAATACTTGATTCTACCAGACGCGTTTGGCAGGAGCCTGCGTGATGGGGTGGGAAAGATCCCAGGCCTTGGAGTCCAGCAGCCCTGGCTTCACATCTCAGCCCTTCCTATCCTGGGTGTGGTGTAAGGTCTAAAACTAAGGATCAATATTACGTGCTGTTGCCTTGACATCTGGTAAAACTGCAAGGTCCTCGGATGGCCTTAGTGAAAGTTCCCCTCTCACAGATAAAGTCCCTTAGTCCAACAACCCCACTTGTGGGGCGACCAGCATAGCTCCTGCTTACCCCTCTTGAAAGCCTCCCACAGCCCCTGCCTGTTCACTCGGATCCCGACTGCCATCATCATGGGACCAGCGTGGCCCGCACCTGTGAGTATATGAGTAATGAACTTCTGTGGGCCTCATCTGTCCAGTGTCAGGTGTTGTATGTTCAGCCACTCCCACATCCCATAACCCCAGCGGGGGAATCCCTCCTCACCAATGGCACAATTAAAGCACCAGCTGCGTGAACTTGGCCAAACTCTCTGAGCAATGGTTTTATCACTTTCCAAGGAATAATAAAAACATCCTTGCCAAGAACCACTCCCCCACCCCCAAAATAAAATCAACATAAAAGCAAGGAGATAAATAACCATTGAGACTGAACTATACATTCCCTCCCACGTCCTCACTTTCACAAACAACATTTAGATTCCTGGAGAAGGGACAGGTTAGATCCCTTCTAACTCTAATATATATGAGTTATGATTGATCAGCAGACAGTGGGGCACAGATTAAAACTATAAAGCTACCTACATAAGAAAAACAAACATACATCAGCAGGAGAGTGTGGGAAGGGCAGAGGATTCATCTTTGCAGGCAGAATTTAAATGATTTCTGGTGCTCCCCAAGCACTGTCTTGAGAAGGCTCTAGCAGCAGCAGGCCATGATTGATTAGTGATGTCTGCCGTGGGCAGAGGAGGGGGCCAATACGGCAGGCTGATGGCACAGGTGCCCTCCCTCCTTTTTGCAGCAGAAAGAGCTGCCTTGAGCACACAGAGCCCTGGGGCTCCAGTCAGTCTCCCTCTCAGGGCCTCAGTCTCTCTGTCTGTAAAGTGAGAAAACTGAACTCAATGATCTCCGAGATCTCGTCCTCCTCTTTCTTGCCTGGTCTGCTTTAACCAACTGAATCACATCCTGGTAAACAGGGTGGGGCCGCTGACCTCAGGAAGGGGGAGAGGGAACCCATCCCAACACTCCCCTTAAAATCCTATCAGGTCTGACTCCAAAGGAAGCGTCAGAAGCAAAGTAACTGCTGCAAGCTGTATCTGCTCTCTGCAACAGCACGGAGAATGCGAAACGCCCTTTGTCCCAGCAAGGCTTGGGCTCTGGGAGGCAAAGCCAAAGCAACCAAGGCTCCCTCTGCGCCCTGCGCACGCTCCCTCCCAATTACCTGGGGCAGAGGAGCTCCCCTGGCCTGCCACAGGCAGGAGGAAGATGGGGAGCAAATCCACAATCCTTCCCCCTCCAAGGAGCAGCAGAAACAACAGCTGGGCATGGGGGAGAGAATGGCCCAGCTTGGTCTCTCTTCACCAAAGAGGCCTAGATCTCTTTTCAATAAAATGGCCTTTAATCACTTTAAAGATTTTATTAAAAATTCCCCATGGACCAATTATAGGCAAAGCTTCCTAGCCAGGATCTCTCCAGCAATCATGCCCAAGTTGTCACATGCCACAGCCTGAGGATGCTCCCGGGGCCTGCTGTCTCTCCTCAGCTCTCCCAGTGTGTCTGTCTCTGTGTCTCTCATTCTGGGCATGCAGATGTCCCCATCTCAGTCTCTGTCCCTCTGTGACTCGGTCTCTCTACTTCTCTGTCTCTGCACCTCTGCTCACTCTCTCCCTATTTGATGCTTTCCTCCTCTTTTTTCACACCTGCCTCACTTTGTCTCTTTGTGCCCTTCTCCTGCCATCCCTCTTCCTCTGTGAGATGCTTCTTTTTCTCTCTCTAATCAGAGTTCTGCTTGCTCTCTAGGCATTCGTTTCCTTCTGTATGCCTTCAAGAAGTCTTTTCCAACTTGGAATGACTACCACGGCCAGCCAAAATTTCCTTGGTAACACACCCTCTCAAATACTTTTGCATAAGGCATCTTATTTACAAAACATTATTACAATAATTAACACAAACAATTTAAAACAGCAATCACAGCCTCTGGGCCCTGGAAACCAGCACACTGAAATTAATCAACATTCTCTGCTTGCCCCCAGACCCCAGGGGAAACACACTCACACACACACACACACACACACAGCTTTCTACCTTGCACTACAAATGATTAACCCTTAAGATGCTACCAAGCTTGTGATTTCTTTTATTACATCTTAAAAACGGAAGACACAGCAAGCTATGCGCTTCTTAAACTGTACATGTAAATTGACATTTTGTAAAACTATTTAGCACATGCCTCACCAGGAGCATTACTTAAATGCATTTTAGAACATTTTTCCCACCAGGAAAAAACTATCTTCATTCAGTTATACAAGCAGATATTAAGCACCCTTTGTTTTTGAGGGTTGACATATGAATAAGAGACCACTCCTACCCTAAAAGCATTTAAAGACTGATGGAAGAAATAGATATCCAAACAGAACATTATTCTATATATGGTAAAGGCAGTAATAGAAGGAGGGTGGTCAGGAGGACCTACACAGTGACTTCTATGCTTAGCTCTTGAGAGATGGGTTAGCCATGGCAGGCCATCAAACAGGGGGAGACATCGGCATTCAGATTAATGCCAAATTTTGGATTAATGCTTTATATTTCTCAAAACATTATTTGAAAGTACTTCCCCCAAGATCTATCTGCTTTAACCCTCACAAGCACAGTGCCAGGCACATCTGGGACACCTGATACATGCTTGTCAACCATCAATGAAGGAGTGGATGGTGTGGACATCTCTGGGTGAGCAGGCATCTTGCCTTACAATCTCTGCAGCCTCAGCAGCTAGCCCGTGTCTGGCTCCTAGCAAACTTCCCATACGTGTGCACTGAATGAATCTCTGGGGAGGCAGGAAGCAAAGGCATCAGTATCCTTATCTGATTGATGATTAAACTAAGACAGAAAACATAATCCCATGGCCATTGTCATCTAGCTCATTAGGAAAGCTGTTGAAAACAGAAGAGTAGTCAGTCATCTACTATGAAATTCCATCTACCCAATACATGCACTATTCTCTTAAATACTGATATTTTTCTTATTCCAAAGAATATACATTTCTAGATCCATCCTCAAAGATTTATCTCATGAAATAGAAGCAGAAAGCATCCTAAGAACAGAAATTTTCCAACCGCCCTGCTCAAAGAGTTCCTCCGCTTATACCTCCAATTGTTTCCAGAATCAAGCTCTCCAATTCGTTCGTTCATTCACTCATTCACTCAACAAGCAGCCACTCACGCTCAGACACCCATGCCCCGCCATGCTCTGTGCCAAGAACTGGGCACAAAGCACCAGGGACTTGCCTTGCCCTGAGCAGTTCACTATCATTCAGAGACCGTCTCAAACAGAGAGGCCTCTTGCTTCTTTCATGAGCTGATTTTTCATAGAAATTCATGTTCAATGTGTGCTTTGGTTAGATTTCCACCCAGAGCTTCCTTTATAAGCATCATCTGGAAACACTTTAACAAATACTAGTCTCAGGCCCATCCCAGACCAAGTAAATCAGATGAGATTGGACTCATTCAGGTGGTATGGCTGTAGACCGAGTCAATCAGAATCTTTAAGGTGGAGAAGGAACATAAACAGGGCATAGGAAAATTTTAAAGTGCCCCAGCAATTCTTACGAGCAGGCCCTTCAGGAGCCGTGGTGCCATGAGTTTCTGTAGCATCCTCTCAATAGTGTGGTGCAAGAAGGCAACTGAATCAAGAGTCTAAGGCCCCGGTGCCAGCCTTGTGTGCTCCACCAACCTGCCATGTGACACTGGGCAGGCCACTTACCTTCCCTGGGCTCGGTTCTCTGCTGCTTGGAATCAAGGAGTTGAACTAAGGGATCCACCAACGGGGCCTTTCCAGCTGTCCTCGTGTGCGAGTCTGCCCAGGTTCTAACCCACCCAGAGCCACTCAGCCAGAAGACACACAGCTGCGGCAGTGAGAACATTCCCCCATCAGCACAAGCTCCTCCCATGCATTCAGAATGGCGAGTCTGGGAAAAGAAAGGGTTTTCTCTTTGGGGCATATCTCTCTCCACAGGACAGAAATGGGAAGATTCTTCCATTTAAACTCTCACAAGGTAATAAATGACTACATCTCAGTGGTGGTTCAATTTGTCCTTCCTCCCACCATCCCCACGTGCCCATCCTGCCCTGGATTCGGGGCGTCAGTAAAAGGGGGTTTGGTAGGAGCCGCTGGGCCTTGCTGTTCCTTATGTGTCCACAGCCTCCCCGGGGGCTACCGCCCTCCCCGGGACTCACTCACCCTTCCACTCTCCCCCGTGCCCCGGGAACGTGCCACATGATGGTGATCTCCTGGTTTACTCCCTGGCTTCATGCCTGAGAACAACTCCTCGTCCTCCACCCCTAATCACATCAGGCTCCAGAACCTTCCCTCCTCACAGTGCCCCCAAGTGTTGCCAAATCCTGCTCATCCCAGCCTCCCAGAGGCCTCTCATGTCCCTTGAGACCCCAAATACCCCGCAGCAGGATTCTTCCACTCCATCAAGACCCCTGTACCCTCGGTTCCTTGAGAGAGCCGTGTCTTCCTCACCGACATGGAGCACTCCCAGGCATCGCCAGCCCTGGAGAAGCTCCCCCACCTGCTGCCATTCACACCTGAGTCACACTGTCCCAGAATCCAGACGGATTGGGGACAGTAAGGGTCCAGGGCTCCATCCCGGGCTCCATCCTGCTACAACATTGCTGCAAAATGCCCATGCAGGTTCTGCTTGCTTAGAGTTAGAGGACACACAGGCGTCCCTGGCCAGCGCTAGTCTCTAGGGAGGTCACTGCTGTCCCTGCATCTCCTGGGCCAGCTCCTCTCAGAGCTCAACACTCAGCAAGGGCCTGTCTAGCAAGGCCGGGCGTAATCTTCAGGACAGACCCTTCTGGCTCAGTGCCCATGCAGCCCAGCCTACCTGAGAGGACCCCGCGTACGTTATGAACACACTGAACTGTGTTAGTCGCCGTCCTTACTGGGTGGCTCCAGACTGGGAGGAGAGGGGAATAAATAATGCTTTCAGGGCACATCTAGAGACGCCTCATTTTCATGGCCCTGTTGAAAACGTTTTCATCATTCCTGCTGGGGCCCAGACAAGCAGCAGCCTGGGCAGTGTCCCACCTCACAGAGACCCAGGAGGAAAGAACACGTGAGGCCAGCTTGTGTTTTCCAGCCAGGCACCTGCCAAGACCTGCCCATCTGTGCTCTTAAACTAGATCCAGGGACCAGGATTCACATCTCACTTATTTTCCCCTCACTAACTGTGCAGCCTTGGGCAAGTGATGCCATGTCTCTAGGCATCAATGTTGCTTTCTCTAAAGTGATTTTAGTAACACCTACCTCATGGGGTTTCGAGGAATCACTGAGAACCACAGGTAAAACACTTACTGGGTTCATTTCACTGAACTTGATTCATGTCCAAAGTTTTCCTGTTAATTCTCCATTGACCCAAAACAGAAATTCACATCCCCAAGGACCACATCATGTTTATCATTATATCAGCAGCACCTGGGATGAGACAGAGCTCTCGGCAAGCCCCGGACACCAGTCTGTAGAGTGAACTGGAATTGGATTAATCAGGGTCAGCCTAAGAATCCACGGCAACTCAACTTGCCAGTGCTAGAGACGTGACCAGCTAAGACATCTAGGGCCTAAGGCAGAAATGAATATGGCAAAAACTCACGACATAAAAAAAATAAAATCTGTCAAAATATTAGACATTATTTTCAAGTCCAGAGTTTAAATCAATCAAGAATTTATTTAAATACATTAAAGTCGAACACTCTGACTAGGTTGAAGGGCATGCACAATTTCCTACATTCTGACATAACATCTATAAGCCCCCTAAACTAGTCTTCTTCCTTCAGAAACTTGCCTTTCTACTCCATACTGGACTCTATAGGTACAATGACCCTTCCACACTCCCCCCTGCATAAGCATTCCTCATCCTACTAACATGACTTAGGACTCCATCCATCATCTAAGCCCTGCCTACCTCTCCCCTCTCCCATCCCACCTCCGTCCTTCACTCCAGACATACTGCACTTACCCTTTACTGTAATCCTTTATTTAGATTCCTGTCTTCCCGACGAGGCTAAAAACTCCATGAGGGCAGGAATTAGTATGTCTTGCTTACGCCAGGCACAGGTAAAGAGCTAAGGAGTATTTGTTGAACAAATGGCCCAGTTCATACTAAGAATAATGTGCCACACGTGAAGAGAACACACAAACAGCTACAGCAACTACAGAACCCCAAATTCTGGGTTTGGTAAAATCATAAATAATCTTTCCTACATGGTAGATGAAGAGTCCCCATTTCGGGTTCCTACAGTTATCAGCCTTTTCAATGCGCAAAGTAACTGGGGTCAAAGGGAATTATGGGCTTAGAGGAGACTCCCGAGAGGCATCCTAAATTCTCCAGGAAGTTCTCTCGTACTTTATTGTGAGTGTCTGGACTGGAGATGTCCCAGAAGTCAACCCCATTCATCAGGATCATTAGCCCCTGACAGTTCCCCGTTCAGTGAAAAGCCACCACTAGCCATTCTGTTCCTAGAAACAACACCCGACTCATGTGAGTTTGTTCTGACTCAGCAGAGAAGAACTGGGTACGGCCAGATGTTTCCTCATTTCCTTTTGGATCTGCTTTTTTTTCAATCCGTCAAGTGTGTGTTCATCTCTGACCTTGGACACAGCATTCTAATTTCTGAAAATCACTGCAGAGAAATCGAGATTGAGGCATGGTGGGAGTGCTGGACACTGCCTTTGTGGAAGTTGAAGGAAGCTGATGAGAGTGTGTTACATTGGTTATTGGAATATTAATATTTAATATTGGAACATTAATATTTCCATGGTATTTTAAAGTTGCTTATTTGTGGTCAATCTTTCCATCACCCTATCCCGTTCTGTTTTTCTCTATAGGTTTTATCACTGTTTAATGTACTATAACATTTCCTTATATGTTATGTCTACCACCCACCTCCCTCAACTAGAATGTACATTCCATGAACGCAGAAGTTATTTTTTCTCTTTTGTTCACAGATATATTCCAAGCACCTAGAACAGTGGCTGGCACATAGCAGATGCTGGATACATATTTTCTGAATGAATGAGTCAGTTCATGTGGTCATCACAACCTTCTAAGGCAGGTATTTTTATCCCCATTATATAAAAGAGAAAATGGAGACTTAGAGAAGTTAAATGATTTCTCGAGATTATGCCTCAAACTCAGATATGGCTTACTCTACATTAGCCAAGATTTTTAAGCCAAATCAAAATTATGTGAATGCAGAAAACTTCCAGGAACCATCTCAGGTAAGATTAAGGGACTGCCAGGATGCTTGTGGGCAATGCTTAGACGTGGACAAGGAAAAATCATGCATGGTCAGTATCAAATGTTGTCTACTATGGACAGTAAGTGCTAGAAGAGGTGAGAGAAAAGTGGATTAGTGGGCCATGGACACAGGGGAAGCTTCAGAAAGGAGATGACTCAGGAGCTAGCTGGCCCTCAAAGGCTGGGTAGGAGTCACTGTTCAAGAATCAATGTGAACCACTGTTAAGTTTTTCTGAGTCTGAAAAGTTTCTGGCCTCAAAGTTCAGCTCTTTGGACCTACAGCCCACCATGAATGCAATTCATTCATTTTAAAGACACCTACTGAGCACCCACCAAGTTCCAGGGGTACTGTCCCAAAGCTGGGTGTGCAGGGATGAACCAGCATGGGATGAGTCAGTTAAGAAAGGATGTGAGAAGTTCAAGGAGCATGCACAGGGCAACCTGGACCCCAGAGCAAATGCTTCCACTGATACTTATTTTGTTTGCTTTATTTTATTTGATTCCTTAAGTTGTTAGTGTATTCATATTTCCAGCACATAATAGATGCTCAACTATTCTGTGGAATAAAATAGTAGTAAATGAATGAGTGCATGCATAGGTCTGGGGTCCTTCAGATGAGGGAACTGAAGCTCAGAACCACCATGCCAACTGACTCTGACCCTCACAAGTCAGTCAGAGGCAGGAATGACTCTCCCTGTGGTTGAGGAATGAAAGCTCAGACAACTTAAGGAATCACCTAACAAGTACGGAAATCAGGATATTAGCCCCGCTCCATGTGACCTTAACTCCTGTAGGCCACCTTCAGTGCACACACTCTTCATAGCATCTTGGAGGACATGTTTCTCATCTCTGCTATATTGATGAAGGAGTTGAGAGTAATTTGCCCAAAATCAGACCAGATTCAAACTCAGAAGGAGTAGTGAACGGAAGCCTAAGGAAGTAGAGGGAAAGCAAGTGTAGACCATTTTTCAAGCACTCCTGCCCCAGCTCTGCCAGGGTAGGCCCCGAAAGAGGGGCAGAGCCTAAATTTATTAAATACCTTTTTCATAACAATTCATAATTATTATGTATTCATTCCATGAAATCTCTTTGCCTTTGTTCCAGAAAAAGCATTAATTATGTTAGATAATCAAGACTTTCATATAATATTCTCTCTGTTGACATATGCCAGATATGATAACCTTTCTGGACTCAATATAGTTTCTTAGATAGTTTTTAATTTACTTTCATTTGGAGAAGTGTCACTTTGCTGAGCCGGTAACAAGTGAAATTATCAATAAAAATTTTAAGGCAATGCTTAGATTTGCAAATGAACCCTGATTTCCACACTACCATGTTCAAATACTGTAAAGGGGTTACATATAATAAACTCATCCTAGAAGATATAAAATATTTTAATTTTATCATATAAATCAGTAATAGTTATTTTCAATATTTCTTAAGCAGTATCTAGATCCATGAAGAATATGTTAAGTTCTTTCAAATTTTAATGCTTGTATATTATGAAAAAAACTGAAAACAGCAGCACGTTGTTCAACTTTGTTTAAATCTCTCCTCAATGATGCTACACCTGATCTTACAATGAAAGGAAAAACAGCCTCTGTAGACACTAGTTTGGGGATTATTTGTACATGAATCTTCTTTGAGCCAGGCAAATATTTTTGTTTCTTTGTTTCAATGTCTTTATATTTTATTGGAATGTCATTTTTGTTGCATATTTCACATGAAGTTCCTTTTTCTTTCTCCAAACTTCTAAAAAATATTTTTTCATCCTTCAGAAGTAAAACAGCCAAAACTTACTTATTTTATTTATCTATTTATTTACTTTTATTATGCCAGGAGGAACAAGAAGCCACAGAGAAAGCCCTTCATGGTGGTCAGTTCTCCCTGGGCTCCAGCCCTCCCAAGGTTGGGCTGGGAGGGACCTGCCCGGTGGGTCACAGATTTCCACCCACTTGCTCCAATCAGCCCAGGCAAGTCTCCTGTCCTTGGCCTGCTCTGCCTCCAGTCAGGCTTTCCTGGAGTCAGCCAACTCTTTTTGTCACTTTGCTTCCCTTAAGGGTGGGGTGCTGAAGGGGTCAGGCACTAGAGTGGCAACCAGCACCCCCAGGTTTTGGTTCTGGTGTCCACCCTTGGCTGGTCTCTGTGCCTCAGTTTCCTAATATATAGAATAGGCACAGTAGTTCCTCTCTGCCTACCTTACAGGCAAACATGGAATACTGAATATGTCTGTTCTTTGAAAAGTCTAATATCTACCTCTAACACTTTATTAATTTAGTTTACACATAGAAATTTAATATTACCAGTATGTGTTCATTCAGAAATATTTCAAATTTGCCATACGCATTTGGTAAAACAAGTTTATTCTTTGACATCACTGTTTCTGACACCAAAACACTTTTTGACTCCTCTAACTCAGTTTTCTAGGGCATACCATCTTCACTTGCATCTAGTTGTTCGGGAGAGAGACATCTTTTGAAGCCACCCAGGATGCTGTCCCTGGAACCTCTATCTTAGGCCCTAAAAGTCCCTTCATTTTTGAGGCTGCCTTACAATGCAACCACTGACTCTACTGAGGCTTTTCTTTCAGAGTTCTTTAAAATGATTGTTCACGACAGTTTAACTTGCATTTGTGAGATTATTGGCCCAGGAAAAATGATTAAATCCATTAAACATCTGTGTGTGTGTGTGTGTGTGTGTGTGTTAAACCAATTCCACTGAGTGACTGCTACAGGAGTTTAAAACTAGCACTTCCTATGGTTACATCACAGGCAAATGTGCTTGACTCAAATAGCAATTTGTTGTCATAAAATAAAACAATTGAGACGGTGCCCTATAATACAAATTTTGCAAGGACTCAGGTAGAAGGTGATTCATCTTACGATAAATACATTTGGGAAAAACCACTTTCTATTCAGGCCTATATGGTATAAGACTAGAATTCCTGCCTCCGTCCAAACCTCTCACAGGTCCTTACATGTGCTGAAATCGCTTGGACCAAGCTGTCTCAATCCTTGGAGCTCTTGGGCTACTTCCAAATGCAGGAAAACATAGTGGCAGGATTCAAGGTCTCTGCCCCGATTCCACACTATTCATTCCTCTTTCCACCCGTTTCCTGAGGAGCAGCCTTGCCTGGTTTCCCTGTGGTCACTGATAATCAGTCCAGGCTCCTTACCCAACCTGGGGAGCATCCTAGCCAGGTGTGGGCAGTGCTGCTTGGCCATGGGCCAGTGGCACCCCTGAGAGTGAAGGTGGCTGGTGGTCAGCTGGTCGTAGGACAGCCCTGGCCAGGGCGGTCTGGTTGTTCTCTGTGGAGCTCATGGAGAGAAACTAACCCCGGGGAAAGAGCCAGGGTAAACTGAGCTCAGATCAAGGAATGGTCACAGTGAGACTCTCTAAAGATAACTGCCCTGCCTTGTTTCTTATCACTAGTAACATTCAAGAAAAGTATAGCCCACAACTTTTGGGGGAGTCTTGAAAAAGAGACTCCAGCATTGCAGGTGCAGTTCTGTGAGATGACCCTGAGATCATTCTAGCCAGATGTATGGTGTTGTTTAACAATCAGGGAAAGACTTCAGCCACAGGGTCGGGGGGCAAACTTTGGCTTCCCTTTGTACATTCTATTGTTAAGAGACCTCGTAACTCTGGACTGCCCAAACACCTGCCCCCCTCGCCAGCCAGCTCCCTATCCCCCCTGTACTTCATACCAAGCTTTACACTATACCCATTTTTCCATATAAGATTCGGCTACCCATGTCCCTAACCCACTCTGGCTAAGTCAGAATTTACCCACCCTGAGCATCATTACTTCCGGACTGAGCAGCAAAGAGTGGTCAAGAGAAACCAGACCAGAGAATTCAACTCATCTCAACACACATTTTTGAAATCCACTGCACAATTATAAATCTAAGTTTCCCTACCTATTTAAAAGATGGAAAACTAAGGCTCAGGGAGATAGGGCAAATAGTCAAACTCTTTCAACAGTTTAGCAGTGGGGCTGGGACCCAAGAGCAGGCCCCCCCTGACTCCCTGGTTGGATCTCTTCTTCTTGAGAAAGAAGGTGCTTCCATTAAGGCCAAAGATGTCCACGTCCTACTCCCCAGCACCTGTGACTACGGCAGGTTACATGGTAAAGGGGCGTCAAGGTTGCAGATGGAATTAAGTCTGCTACTCAGCTGACCTAGAATAAAGAGATTATCCTGGATTATCCAGGGGACCCAATGTAATCACAAGGGCCCTTTAACGTAGAAGAGGGTGCAGGAGGGGAGTCAGAGTCAGATTTGAAGATGTTATACTGCTGGCTTTAATGACAGTGGAAGGAGCCACCAGCCCAGGAATGTGGGTGGCCTCTAGAAGCTGGAAAAAGCAAAGTAAGAGATTCTCCCTAGACTCCCCAAAAGGAGTGCAGTGCTGCCAACACATTGTTTCAGCTCAGTGAGACCCTCTGTGGACTTCTGACCTTCAGACCTGTAAGATAATAAATTTATGTTGTTTTAAGAGACTAGATGTGTGGTAATTTGTTACACAGCAGTAGGAATCTACAGTCATCCCTTGGTATTTTGGGGGATTGGCTCCAGCACCTCTCGAGGATACCACAATCTGAGATGCTCAAGTCCTTGATATGTAATAGCATAGTATTTGCATATAACCTATGCACATCCTCCCATATAATTTAGATCATCTCTAGATGATTACTTAACAACACCTAATACAATGTAAATGCGATACAAATAGTTGTCATACTGAATTGTTTTTTTAATCTGTATTTTTTATTGTCATAGTTTTTATTGGTTTTTTTTTTCCTGAACAGTTTTGATGTGTAGTTGGTTGAATCCATGGATTTGGAACCCGAGGATAGGAAGAGCAGGCCGTCATATCCCTGGCTCTCTCCCTCACTCATTCAAGTCTCTGCTCAGAGGCACCTTAAAAAAGACGATTTGCCAGCAGCACAGGTGGGATGGCCACACCGTGCACCCTGCACTCCTTTTCCCCACTGCCCTTCTTCACAGCACCTATCACCTCCTGCCATTCATACAACCTCTCATTTCCTTGTCTGTGTCTGTCCTCCCACACTGGAATGTAGCCCTGAGAAGTGGCCTTGGAGTCCTTCCTTCCCTGTGTCCTCATGTCCAGGGCTTTGCCATAAATAGTGAACACATCAATGTGTTGCTCACAGCCCCACCGGGAGGCACAGTTATCCACCTCCGCCATGGGAAACTGAGGCTTAGAGAAGTTCCATGACCTTTTCCCCACACCAAGGAGACAGAGAAGCATGAGGAGGAAATGGATTCACTTTGGACTTCCTCAGTCTGGGTTCAAGCCCCACCTCTGCCCCTTCCCAGCTGCACAGGCCCGGGGATTATCTAACCCCTTGGCACCAGCTTCATCCTCTGCAACACAGACAGGACGCCACCATCACAGGACATTAAAGTGGGCCAAAGTCTGTAAACCGTATGGGCCAGTCCACCAAGTCCTAAATCAAAAATGATGATGTATTTATCAGGGGCTGTGAGTGACCTTCTGCTCAAAGGGACACCACACTGACACCAAGAAATCAGAATTCTGCTTCTCACCATTAAGATTTATGGCCTGCAGACATCCCACCTGCTCTTACCTCTTCCTCCTCGCCACAACCCTGCAGAGCAGGTCAGCTGGGGCTCCCAGACAGGAAGCGACTTGCCAGAAGTCATAACTACTCCATGTGCCACAGCCAAGACTAGCAGCAGAGGTGCTGCCTGGCATCCTCTTTCCCATCCCCGACACCTAAAGACCCCTAAAGTAAACCAGATTCTTTCTCTGTATCCCAGTTCCAATGTCTGTGAAGCCCACCCTGAGCTGCCCCAGGAAGCCAAATCCCTTTATGCCCCAGGCACCTCTCCTCTGGAGAATGTGGCATGGGGGGAATTTTACGTATTGTTTTGATTCCTTGATCAATGTCTGTCTCCCCCACTGGGCTATAAACTCTGTGGAGCCAGAGAACCATTAGGTTTGGGTTCACCATTGGCTTCCCTGGGGCCTAGCACAGAGCCCGGCACACAGCAAAGGCTAAAATGCATTTACAGAATGCACCGATGGCTGCAAAGGGGGGCTCTGACCACCAACATCAGACTTCTCAAACGCTGGCTTCCCCCAAGATGGGCAAGATTCTCTCCCTGTCCCCCACAATGAGCTACCTGGGAAGCCTGCTCTCGCCCAGCCTAGGGGAGCTGGCTCCTGCTCCTACCTGGGCCTGACAGTCTTCAACTGACCCTATGAAGTCAACACATTCTCTCTCCCTAAAGAAACACCATTCCCACAGGGCTGAACGCATTTCCCCCCTTTAAACATTTTCCTGCTTTTTATTTTATTCATAACCAGGCAACCTGAAGCTTTAGCAGGATACGTTTTTTTCTCTCCTCCAGATTTAGAGAAAAAAATGTTTGAGATATTTTTAACTGAGAACACCCAACCCCTTCGCCCCACCCAACACCCCCTCTGAATCTGTGCTCAGAAACCCTATCTCTGCCCCAGAGACAGGCTCCTGCCTTTGGAGGCCGAAGCAGCTCGGGCATAAATCCTCATCTGTGGTTGGTAATCCACATGGAGAGGAATGACAAATGCTCTACTTAGCCCTATTTCCAAGGAAATTAGAATTACAAATTGCAGCTATCAGCTATCACTAAGGCCTGCTTGAGCATAATGTCTGGAAATAAAGGTGGGGAGGGGGCAGGGAGGACTGGCATCTGCGCCCCTTTCATTGTCAGGTGAGCTTTCATAGAAATCCGCCCCCACAACGGGAACCACCCTGCCCCCCTACAGCACCACCAATTAGAGCCAGGGGCCCTGGAGTATTCACTCCAGCTTTGTTCACTGCTAAAGGCACCGCCAAAGCAGGTAAGCAATCACTTCCAGCGAAAGTACAGAAAATTGCTTCTTTAATTGGGTAGATTCTAGGACTCAGAATAATTTAATTGAAAACAGCATTAATGAGAATCAAAAGGCTTTGAAAAGAGGTTGGAGGGAGATGCCCACGTGTCAGAGATGAGTGAGAGCTTGGGTTCTCAAAAGGCATGTGACAAAAATCCATCACCCCCCACACACATTACTTACATTTTCCCATCCTCCAACACCCCCTCCCCCAGCACAGATACACAAGCCCCACTGGGATGCTTATACTGAAAACCATCCCATCATCTCCAAACCACTGAGAGCCACTGGGGGAAGATGGTTTTTGTTGCATTTTGTTTTGTTTTCTTAATTTTGCAGCAAGTAGTGAGATATAAGGCAAATAGCCTGGATTTATATGGGATGGGTCCCGGTCCTGCTCCCACCCCTGCTAGGACCCTGGTGAAGTCACCCACCCCTGTGACATTCTTCCCCACCTATCTGTTTCCTTTATTTACCTAACTCCTTTCCTAGCTAAGTGCCAAGCACTATTTTCAGAGCTATATAAATACCAAGTAACTGAACCCTCATACCAAGCCCATGAGACAAGCATGGTTTGTGTCCCCCTTTTCTGCAGAGTTGGAACCTGAGAGGTATGGAGAGGTTCAGAAACTGGCCCAAGGGGCACGGTGGCTCACGCCTGTAATCCTAGCACTCTGGGAGGCCGAGGCGGGAGGATCACTTGAGGCCAGGAGTCCGAGACCAGCCTGAGCATGAGTGAGACCCTGTCTCTACTAAAAATAGAAAAAACTAGCCAGGCACGGTGGCACGCACCTGTAGTCCCAGCTAGTCGAGAGGCTGAGGCAGGAGGATCGCTTGAGCCCAGGAGTTTAAGGTTGCTGTGAGCTAGGCTGACACCACGGCACTCACTCTAGCCCGGGCAACAGAGTGAGATTCTGTCTCAAAAAAAAAAAAAAAAAAAAACAAAAAAACAAAAAGAAAAGAAACCGGCCCACAGTAACACAGCTGGTAAAGTGCGGAACTGGGACTTGAACCCAGCAGTCTGGCTCCAGAGTCCTCCTCTGGCAATACACGGAGATGATGCTGTCACTCATCAGTCCCCACTTCCCAGGGGGTGTGAGCACTGCGGGGACCTGGGCGTGGCACCAAGCCCTGTCTCACCACGTGGTTGATCCTGTGCCTCTCTGGCGCTTCTCACTTGTCTCCTCTGTGTTCCCTCCTGCCCTCTGCACCCAGCTACCGAATGGCTCCTGGCACTAAGCTCTGCTTCTGCGCTTTGAGTGAAAACACTAGGAGTTCTGAGTACGTGTTTTCACACTGCAGCCAGGGTCACGCATCCTGCCCCTCAGTAGAGTGTCTCCACCTGGACTATAACAGAATCATTAATATTGTTCAGACAGCAAGGCACAGACTCACAGTAAAAGGACAGCATGGTTTAGAGGCCAGGGCTCTGCAGCCCAACAGCCAGGGTTTGAACTTGGGCAAGTCAGGTAACTTCTCTGTGCTTCCTTTCCTTGTAAAAATAAAGAAATAAAATAATCAAACCTACTTCACAGAGTTGTGCAAACTAAGCAAAATAATTGCGGCTCTTCAGAATGCGACAGGGAAGGTGGTATTAGACAAATGTGAGGTGTCAGTGTTGGCACCGTCATTTAGTGCTCTGCAGGATGTCCTGAGGCTGGCACGTTGCAAAGGGCATGGGAGGTGTGGCATCAGACTTGAGCTTTACTCTTAGAACAACATTAGTCAGTGAAAAGGTGCATGGGGCATTGTCTTCAGAGGAATCATATGGGCTAACATTTTCAGGATTTCCAGATAACATGCTCTGCACCCCATCAGTATCACCTTGCAATTCTCACAATTCCATGCCCATTTTGTAGACAGGAAAACTAAGTCTCGGGAAGGCAAAAGGACCAACGAGTGTCATGGAAAGTGGTAGAGTGAGATTTGACCCAAGTCCCAAATGCTTTTAATCGTGGCATTGTATTGTCACATTCCTGTCACTGTCACTTCATGGAGAAGCAAAGAGCTGGCCCTTCAGAAGGGAAGAAGGTCTGACCCAAAGCCAGGAGGATAAGAGGCTGCTGTTAGCAAAGGTGTGGAGGGGAAAACAAATAATGATAAAATAATTAGTATTAATATCATTTATTGAGCTCGTCCCATGTGCCAGGCATTTCCCATACAGAATCCCATTCAAACCTCACAACAACCCCGTTTTACAGATGAGAAATTTGAGACTTATAGAGGTTACAGAACTAGCCCAAGGTCATGCAGTTGGTAAACGCTTGATTTCATCCCCCATCTCTGTTTCTGAGGCCAGAACTCAGCTGTTTGTCTGCATTCCCTATCTGTTTTCCTGTAAAACATTCCACGATTTTCCAGGCAGAAAGGCCATCTTACATGCCGGCACCTCAGGTACCCTGCACAACGCCAGTGTGCTCCATGGACGTTGACTGAGCTGAACTGCACTACATGTAATCACCTGTCTATTCAAACGCTGAGCCTTTACAGGATGAGGGCCTGGTAGGAATAAACTAGGTTACTGTTTCCCTCTCCAAACAGAAAAAACACCAGACGACTTTCTGGTACATATCTATTGCTACCGGCCCTGCAGTAGCTTCCGAAACACCCCTGGGCATGGATCCATGAACCTTAAGCTCCTGTCAAGACAATGCTTTCACGGTGGCCAACAAGATTAGTGCCCAATTAATAACTAATTTGGGAAGTGCTGTGCAAAACAGCTTGGCAAATTGCATCATGCCACACGTTAGGGTGACCTAAGGGCACTTTGCCTGGAAATACGCAAGAGCAAGGGGGCTAGAAAGATGGAGATTGGGAGATCCAGCCTCTGGTCTCCTTTGCCACTAGTAATCTGTGTGTCCTCAGACAAAACTCCTCCCCTCTCTAGGCTCAGCATCTCCATTCTTTAACTTGAAAAGCGGAGCTAAGCCTAGGCCAGCACGGTGGCTCACACCTGTAATCCTAGCACTCTGGGAGGCCCACGTGGGAGAATCACTTGAGGCCAGTTCTAGACTGGCCTGAGCAAGAATGAGACCCTGTCTCCACTAGAAATAGAAAAAATTAGCCAGGCATGGTGGTGCACGCCTGTAGTCCCAGGTAGTCAGGAGGCTGAGGCAGGAGGATCATTTAAGTACAGGAGTTTGAGGTTGTCATGAGCTAGGCTTATCCATGGCACTCTAGCCCGGGCAACAGAGAGAGACTCTGTGTCAAAAAAGAAAGAAAGAAAAGCAGAGCTAGACTGAAAGCCTCTTCCAGGTCCAAAATTCTATAGCTCTGGGATACAATTTAAGGCAAGCAAGGCAACCAGGACGAGTCCACATGTCAGCAGAGATTCCCAGGAAACACATAATTACTGGCACTTAACCAACCCATGATTAACTCCAGGTAATTTCCAGAGGATTTATTGCAACTCCGAAAGCTATTTTGTGAGGGAGCAATGTATATTTAATATTGACAGTACTGAAGGCAAGTTCCCTTTCTCCAAGCCCATAAATTTTCTCGGGCATCAGGAGGACAAATCTACCGAAGGCGTGTTACAAGCGGGCTGCCTCCCAAACAGAAAGCAGGCTTAATAGAAGCTATAAAATAGATGTAGGAGGAGATGAATTTAAAGCCAGAAGCATGTGTGTGATGTGTGTGAGAGCCTGTACGTGTCTATGTGCATGGCCTCAGAAAATCAAAATGCAGAAGTCAGAGAGGAATGTCCCCTGCATCTCCTTATGATTAAAGTGTGGCTTTTTGTTCAATCCCATTCAACAAACATTGACTGGTTCCCTTCTGGGCACCAGGCGCCCCGCATGAGGGAACTTCGGTGAGTCACGTGGGACCTGGCCCTGCACAAGCTATGTACGTGTCACTCACTCTCTCCTGTGGGACTTTCAGTCCATCTTAGACACCTTCCAATGCTCACTTTTCTCGTCCCCAAAATGAGAATCCAACACCTCCAGTCATGATGTGTTCCGCAGGCTTCGTAAAGTAGTAAGTGCAAGAAAGATTTTTAACTATTAGTAATAACATGGCTGTAAATAACTCTAACCCAGGGCAGAAGGGGCAGGTGCGGCTCATAATAAAGGAACCAACCAACCAAACAACAGATGCTAAAAGCTTCTGGGAGAGGGACGTGGAGAAGACACTGCAACAAAGAAGAAAAGGAAGATCGTGGAGAGGAGATGGGGGTGCCACCAAAGATCGGCTGTGAGGAAAGGAGAGACTGAAAAACAGGAGTAAGAGAAGTAACAGAGATTAAAGAACCAGAGGGAGCAGAGTAGCCGGAGAGTGGGGTTACAGAAGAGAGAGAGAAGAAGAAAAGAGAGCATAAACCATAGGGAGACAAGACAGAGCAGGAAATCAATGACAGTGCCAAGAGTTTATTCATCCAGAGATGGGCACAAGCTCCTGGTTTAGCGACGCAGGGAGAACCGCCAGGAGTTCTAAGGATGGAAAGAAAGAGGCTGCCTCTGGGAAGAGGGGCTGCAGCTTTTCATTTTAAACCTGCCTGCACAACGTGGGCCTGGAAATATATGCACATATTCCTCTGCTAGAAATAAAAATAATTAAAAATATTATTAAGGCATCAAACTCAAGTGAACACCGAGCAAGTGCTACACGCTGGGCACCACCCTCAGCAACTTAGGAATACTGTCTAATATTTGTCTTCCCAATCATGACACAAGGTAATCAAATCCTCCTTCCGTGTTCCATTTAACTGCACCTCCTCTGTGGGGTGGTTGTGAAGACTGAAAGAGTTAGCACCGGTAACGCAGCTGCAAAAGCGCCTGGTAAAACGCAAATGCTCAGTAAATGTTCGTTTCTGTTGTCAGAGAATTTGACAAGCACATCTCCTTTTTCCTGGGAGCTACGCTGCTGCAGCAGCATCACACCCTTACCCTGACCCTTACCCTGAAGGACACAGGCTGGGAATGGGGTCCAAGCCAGCTAAGTCAGTGAGTCCCTCACTCAGGAAGGCCAGCTCCCTGATGCACTGTAAAGTTCACTCCTCACTCAGGCCTGCTCCTGATCTCCTCCGGGGTCCCTAAGCAACAAGCTCCCTGGGACTCCTTCGCTGGTTCCAGCTGGGCTTCTGTCACCAGCCTCCAACAGTGTCAAGAGGGTTCAAAAGCCAACGTCGTTTAGGTGTAGGTCTCTCTAGGGGCTTCCCAGAACAAGGAGCTGAGTTTTGATATGCAATGAGAAAGATGATTTTAAAAAAAAGGAAAAGGAAAAAAAAGGAAGAGGAAGGATGTGCATTCAGTGAATTCTGCATTTTGGCTGTTGCTATTTTATAGCTAAGGAAAAACTCAGCAAAGCAATCTCTGGTCACAGCTAGCAAACTATTCTTTGCATATCTATCTTTCCAACCCACAATCTGTGCCATTTGGATTTCATGGTCTAAAAATATCTCCCAAACTTCCAAGTATGTTGGCATGGGCTGGTGGACTCAAATTTTTAATCCATTTGTAAATGTTTTCACACAGCTCTTTTTTTTTTTTTTTTTTCCCTCCTTGAATTCTATTTCTTGCTGAATCACTTCCATCATTCAGCTTGGCATTTATTGTGAGCAGGAAGGAAATCATCTTGAACACAAATGTCAGCCCTGGCCCTGAAGGCGCCCAAAGGCTGCAGAGGGTGTGAGAGAGAGAAGAGCCAACGCTGGCCGCAGAGTGGGCTAGGTTGCCATGGTACAGCGGGCAGAGCACAGGCTTTGGCTGTGCGACCCTCAGCTAAACGCTGGACTTCTCTGAGCATGTTTCCTCAGCTATGATGTAGGGATAATGACATTCAGTTTAGCGGAGCTTCTGCAGAGATTCAGTGGACTACAGCACCACGTGCACCTCCTAGCACAAGCCAGGAGCTTTGTAAATGGCTCCATTCTGAATTTTAGGCATCATCTTGGGATATGTCTCAGAAAGACCACATGGATTCCTGCTCCCCCACCCCTTCTCCAGCCAAGGCCAAAGTCACCCTTACAAAACACAAACCCAGTCACGCCACTCCCTGCTGTGAAGCCTAGTGGCCTTAGGATCAGACTGCAATGCTCACTGTGGTCTACACGGCCACATCCAGCTCCCCATCCTCCTTCACACCAGCCTCCAAGCAGGATTCTTCTACTCTGCCTCACGTGGCCACCCCTCGGCTCCTCTTTCCCTTCTCCCAGCTCTCCAGACCCACAGGAAAAGACACCTGTGCTGGTCTGCACTCCCAGGTGCACAGACTCACCCTCCACTCCACAGGCAAGGACTGGGTCATGCACTCGATTCTGTTCCTGTCACTGCCCCAGGAGAGGCAGGCTCATTGGTCGATTCCAGACACTGTGGTTAAGACTAGGGAATGATAAAGTCCCCAAAGCAAAATCACGGGCTGGATGTGGGAGGCAAGTCTCAACGGCCGATTCCAGTGCCCCTGCATGAGCAAGGAGCAGGGAGGAATCACAGCCGCGCAGAGCCAGTGCAGGCCCTGAAGTTTGACAAACCAGGACATTAAGGGCCAAGATGGGGCCACAGCATGCCCCTGTTCATGCCGGGCCATCACCACATGTCCGGTCCCCACGTCAGCCCTCTCCCCACCATAGGGACAGCACCCACAACCCCAGGAAAACGTCTGCACCAGGCAATGGAGTCCACACACAGGCTCCACAATAGAAGACTTGAGGAGGGGTTTCTGAAGATGAAGTCTGGGGGGCAGAGGGCTCTGCGGGGCTGACTTCCTGCTGTCTCCCGCAGGCAGATCACCAACGCAGGTGCAAGGCGGGTGGCTCGGAGTTGAAGAGGAAGGAGCAGTCTCCGCACCCAGACCCCCTCCTTTCCCAATCTTCACCTTCCTCTTCTCTCTGCCCCTCCATGGGATGGGCAACTGGGACAAGGGGAGGGAGTGGGAGAAAAGAAAAGCAGAACAGCAGCAAAGGGGCATCGAAGGACCGAAGGAAGGGTTGACTTGGGAAGTTCTTTCCAGAGCAGGGTGGAATTAAACCCTCTAGAAACAATCCCTGTGACACCCTTTCTTCTGGGCCTTTCTGAAGAGCTTCTACTCATCTCTCAACATCCAGCTGGAGAATCACCTCCTTCAGGAAGACTTCCATGATGCCCCACTGTCCCGCCCCAGGCAGATGTCACCCCTCCACCCCCCATGTGCCCACTGGGCCAGGGACACTCTGTACAATCTATTTGAGTGACCGTCCCCACAGCCCGCCTCCTCGGGGATAGAGAACCAGTAGGTGCTCAATAAATGTTTAATGACTTAATTAATGATGCAGAAGTCCAAAGTGCAGGGAAGAATAAGATTTAATCATGCAATAAGCAGAAACGCAGGTGAAGGAGGGAAGAAAGGGGTCTGTGTGCGTGGGACCCCAAGGCTGGAGCAGCAGAGGATGGGATTTTGCAGTCACCGCAGACGTCTAACAATGATAATTGTTGCAAATATTTAACCACGACGCTTTCTCCCATGAATTAATGAGATGAGGTCGGATGATGTCCCCAGGCTTTATAATATGCCAAGAACAGAAGGGAGGTGGTGAGAGCAGGACAAGCTCCGATGTTGGGATGTTTGGCCGACCAGAGTTTCAAAGGGCTCAAATAGGACAGGAAAATGAAATAACGGGACGCTTTCTAATCAAGTTCATTTTTCACAGAACTAAACATACTACAGTGGGAGAGGACATCTAAAGTCACTTATATACCAACATAAAATGTACCACTTTAATCGTTTTTAAGTCTACAATTCAGTGGCATTAACTATACTCACACTGTTGTGCAGCCACCACCATGCATCTCCAGAACATTTTCAACACCCCAGAATGAAACTCTGTGCCCAGTGAGCAATAGCTCCACCTTCCTCCCTCCCCTCAGCCCTGGCAACCACACTCTACCTTCTGTCTCCATCAATCGGCCTGTCCTAGGCACCTCATATGAGTAGAATCACACAGTACTTGTCCTTTTGTGTCTGTCTCATTGCACGTAGCACAGTGTCCTCGAGGTGCAACAATGTGGCGGCACTGTGTCAGGATTTCCTTCCTTTTTAAGGCTGAATAATATTCTGCACAAGTGCTGTTTTGCCACTTCCACTGGAACCTTCCAGCAAAGATGAGGCACTCCCTGCTTCCCAAGACAGCTGTCCCCCTGCAGTCAACTCTGACTGGTGCCAAGCTCTGGGGTTCCAGGGCAGGGACCTTGCCATTGCTCCTGCTCACTGCTCCCTGTGCAGTGGGGAAGCCACAGAGAGAGGTCAGCTCCTCACCCACCGGACAGGACCTGGGATCCCAGCTGAGGGTGAGGCTCACAGCCCTCCGCACTTCCTTCCTACAAGCTGGGTATACTTCACGTGTGAACAGGGCAGAGGTTCAGGTCGTTCTCTGGTCACCCTGCTCACACTCCTCCAGGCACGTTCTAGTGAGTCTGTCTGGGGCACTCAGCCAGCCAACTAACATAGACTACGGGCTGGCCCCAGGCTGGGAGCTGGATACACCTCCATGAACTTGATATGGTCTTTGCCTGTCTAGAGTTCACAATTTAATAAAGGAAGACAAGTAAATAAACACGTAACTTACAGCTTGTGATAATTACAGCTTATGACGGAGTGCTTGGGTGGATATAAAAATGGTGAAGACGGACTTGGGGTGAGGGTGGCCAGGGAGGCACCTCCCGGAACCTGAAGAAGTCACTTTATGTGTGTTTGGGGAACAGTGTCCCAGAGCAAAGACCTGGAGGGGAGGCGGGGCCTGGGGTGCTCTGGAAGGTGCAGAGAGCTGCAGAACAGACTGCAGGGGAATAGCCCAGCCAAAGGGACAGGGGTGGGCAAGGGGCCTGCGGGCCTCGGTGAGGAGAGTGGGTTCTATTCCAAGGTCAGCAGACAGCCACGGAAGGACTTCCAGCTGGGGGTAGGGTGCATAATCTAGCTCACAGTGGAAAAAGACGACCCTGGCTGCCAAGTGGAGAATGAATTGGCTAAGAGCAGAAGCGAGAAGAGAAGTCAGGATATTGCAGATGAGGCCAGAGATGTCGGGTTGCCCAGAATCATGAGACAGGGCTCCCTGCAGCTGGCAACTATGATGCAGTCATCTTCATATCCTCAGATCCTCCTACAGCAGAGCCTGGGGCCTAACACCAGGGGGCTGCCCTGGTCTGAGAGGCCCCTTCAAGGCGGGTGGTGTCCCCAACCCCAGGCTCAGAGGCCAGCGGCTCCCTCCTGCTCCCCTCCAAACCCAGTAACTCCCGCCCCTGCGAGCTGGTCTGTGACCAGTCAATTCCCATTGATCTGTTTGTTGTCATCTTTGAGCACAGACATCAACCGACTTAAAAACTGGACCAGAATCCACACACAACAGACTCTGGCTAAATTCTGCTCACTGGAGAGGGTGGCTGTGAGGAAATGGAAGTGCAGCGGACCTGGCCCAACCAGAGGATGGAACCTTCTCCTCAGGCTGCCCCTCTCCTGCCAGGAGCAAGTCCGTGCCGTCCCCACGGACGCCAGCCGCACTCAGGCTTCCAGGAGCGGCTTCCAATGCCCATGTTCAGATATGGAGTTTGGTTTGGACGCTGCAAGGCCGGAGGGATTAGCCAGCAGTGTTTGTTAAGCACAGACCTCGTGCCCAGCACCACACCTGGCACTGTCCATGAAAGGAAACTCTCTCATGCATGGCTCTTGCCTGCAGCAGGACCCTGAGCGGGGTGGGATGCTCACAGCAGACCCAGCCAATGTAGAGCCTGATGCAGGATGAATCCAAGTGCCAGCTCCACCGGAGCTCAGGGAGAAAGGCCCAGAAAAGGACTGAAAGGGAAAGCACAGGCTTGTCCCTGAGCCCATCTGGGTTCTGTCCCAGTTCCACAGCCTACCAGCTGTGTGGCCCTGAGCAAGCCATCCAACCTCTCTGAGCCTCCACTTCCTCATGTCCACACCGGGTCATAGTGATATTAAAATTACTTATGATGCACCCAGAGTGCTACATTAACAGCAGCTTCCTTTTTACAGGGTTTATTGTGTGTCAGCACTGTGCTGTTTCAAGTGCTTTATACAAATGAACTCATTTTATTCTCTCAGCACTTTATAAGGAAGGAAACATGAGTACCCTCCAACCCCTTACCCCCCGTTTCACAGACAAAGAAATGAGAAATGGAAACCCAAAGGAATGAATGAACTGCCCAAAGTTATCCAGCCAGCAAGTGGCCATCTCAGAGCCCCATACCCCACCATCCCTTCTCCCACTGCACACCAGGGAGCAGCAGAAGAGATGGGCTTCAAGAGCCAGAGAAACTCAGAGGAGCTGAACGTGGATAGAAGCATTACAAGCACAAAATCATAGCAGCATGGTTTTGTACACCCATGTCTACAGCAGTATTACTCACAATAGCCAAAAGGTGGAAGCAACCCAAGTGTCCACTGATGAATGACTGAGGTATATACACGTGGTGGAATATTATACAGCCAGGAAAAGGAAGGAGATTTTTGACACCTGCTGCAACAGTAATGAAACTTGAGGACATCATGCTAAGCCAGTCACTAAAGAACAAATACGATATGATTCCACTCATAGGAGGTACTTGGAGGAGTTAAAATCACAGAGACAATGAGGAATGGTGGTTGCCAGGGACGGGGGAGGGGGATTGGAGAATTATTGTTTAATGAGTACAAAGTTTCAGTTTTGCAAGATGAAAAAAATAATTCTGTGGCTGGATAGTGCTGATGATGGCACAAAAATGTAAGTATACTTAATGCCACTGAACTGTACACGTAAAAATGATAAATTTTATGTTATATATATATTTTACTACAATTAAAAAAACATTGATATGGCAAAAGAGGGCTGTGGTTCTGCCTGGGTGCCCCACTATGCCTCCCTGTGCCCTCATTTGGATTTCCCCGTTTCTTCGGGGGCATTTTCTGAGTACCTACTCTGTTTACAGCTAGAACCCCAGGGGCCTTGATTAAGCATCATCATCACCATCATCATCTTAGCAGATATTTACAGCTCTCACTTTGTGCCCTACACTCTTCTGTGTTTTACCTTCATTAACTTATGCAATCCTCACAACCACATTTTGAAGTGGATGCTATTATTCCCATTTTATAGATGAGGAAACTGAGATCCAGAGAAGTGAAGTAACTTGCCCGAGATCACACCACTGGGAGTCAGACTTCCGGCAGTGTGGCTACAGACTCCCAGCTCCAACACACCCTTGTCACCCGAAACATAAGGCACGTTTTCATCCACATCCTCCCTGCCCCCCATCGAGCCACAGTGGCCAGGCTCCTGGAATAGCAGGTTCTGCAGCCTGGAGAGGAGAGGGTCTGCGTGCTGGCACCGCTCCAGGAACAAGTGTGCTGCTCCTGCGGTTTCCAAAGTCAGCACTTCCCACTGCTATTTTTTTTTTCCAGGTGGAAGCAACAAGGTCCCCAGCTTAATTTATTTCATGCAGTGACACTAATTAATGTTCCACACACTGGAGCTTGGGGATTGTGGGGTCTGTGTGTGCGTGTGTGTGTGGGCGCGCACGCGCGCGTGTATGTGTATGCATGTACATACGCCTGTGGTTTGTAACTTTTATTTTCCCCAACTTTTGCAATGTTGCATGTGGGTATTTTACTGGAGTCAAATTGTTTATATTTCAAAAAGCAGTTTTGGATTTCCTGAAGTCCTAAAAAAACACAATTCTCCAGCCTCCTCCATATATGTTTTTGCTTTAACTCATCACTGACAGTATGAACTCTAGGAATCTGAGGCCAGAGAGGCCTTAACCAGAGTCATGGCCTTTAGGACAGGAAGTTGTACAGAGCACAGAGGCTAGTGGTTCTCAAACAGGGTGCTATCACCCCAGTTGGAACCTTTGGAGCCTGGGGGTGTGGTTTCTCACCACTGGGGAGCTCTAATAGCATCTGTGAGCAGGGGTCCAGGATGCTGAACATCCCGCAAAGTGTGTGATATTCCTGCACAAGGAGGAATAGTCCCATCCATAATGCTGATAGCTTCTCCACCACTGAGAAACCCTAAAAAGCATCCAACCACCCAGTATTTCAGTGAAGAAAAAAAGACACAGAAATATCAAGAGTTGTCCAAGGTCACACAGCAATTCCATAGTTAAGAAAAGTCATACCCCTCCAGTTACATCTCCTGTTTCATGCTGTCAGCACTCAGCTGCCCATCCACTCCACTCCCACATACAGAGCCCTGGCTGGGGCTGCTGGGAAATGATCACTCTTTAGTCACCTACTGCATTTTCCTACCTCCAAGGCTTTGCCAGTGACTCCCCTCTGCCTTCAGCCCTAACCCTGACCCTGACACATTCCATCCTTCCCTGCCAAGACCACTGGCTGCCTCCTCAAGGAAGCCTGCCAGAGCTGTATCTCAGAACCACTCGCAGCGATCCGCCTGTGTGTGTTTTGACTTCCAGCCTGTGTGCCAAACTGCCGTTGTGTGACAGCTGTTCATCAGCATCACGGCCACCATCAACAGTATCATACCAGCTGCTCGACAGCCGTCATGCCGCCTATGGTGACAGTGGTCTACTGGGGTGGGTCCTATTATCCCATTTTACTGATGAGAAATTTGAGGCTCAGGAAGGTTAAGCAACTTGCTGGAGATAGCACAGGTGGAAAGTCAAGGATTTGATCCCAAGTCTGACAACAGAAACCACACAGTGGCCACAGTGTTGTCACAAGCATCAGATGCAATAGTGTTTTTAATGGTTAACCTGGTACCCTGGGGAGAGTAGATCAATAAAGAATAGAAGGAATGATTACTATTATTATTAAGACTATTAATATCTGAAAAATTGAACGATATGCCCTCTCTCCACCTACCACTTTCCCTCCCTTCCTCTCTCTCTTTCTGTCTCTTTCTCTCCATACACACACACACACACACACACACACACGTATACAGTACATGCCTCACTGAAAACACAGATAAATACACAATTTTAGCATTCAGAGAAAACACAAAACATAATAATCTTTAATCTTTAGCAGACTTTTACTATGTAAGATAGCTGGGTTTTGGAAAACACAATTTGGCCCACAACATATTCACATCTATGAAATAACTCAGATTAATTCAGTGGGATTCAAAATACTAGTTTGTGTGGCTTCACTCAGCAAACTCACTTACAGTATTTATTGAGCTCTTATTATTTGCAGACTCTGTGCTCACATAGAATGGCCTCTTCCTGCAGAGGACTGGAGATGACATTGGAATACACATGAAATTAAACTGTAAATTTAAAATAAAAATAGGCCAGGCGCTATGGCTCGCACCTGTAATCCCAGCACTTTGGGTGGCCAAGGTGGAAGGATAGCTTGAGCTCGGGAGTTCCAGCCTGGGGGACAGAGTAAGACCCCTGTTTCTATAAAAAAAATTAAAAATCAATAAAAGTAGAATCAAATAACTAAAAGAATTTGCAATAAGAAGTATAGTAGTACAAGAACACATGAGGAGAGAAATCAAAAACCCAAATAGAAAGTCTATAAGGTTGTAGCTGTAGTTGAGGCACAAATTTGACCCACAATCCTGACAGCCAAAGAAAAAAAGAGAAACAGAAGCATTCTACACAATTCATTTTCTACAAGATGAAAACACAGCAATTCATTCAGTAAAGACGTGTGCTAGTTTCTCATTCAAGTGAAGCTAAAACCTTCCAGATATCTCTTCCCCTTCTCTGGAAGTAAGCACAACGTGTGGTGTGTTTAGAAATCTAATGTGATCGTAGAAACTCAGTCCTGGGCCGTCTAGGCAAGAGTTTTTCTCAGCATCTCTGCTTCCTCAGGACACTTGGGCCAGGCGACAGAATCTTTTTTTTTATACATACCTTTTTGTTTGTTTGTTTCAATGTGCATTCCTTCCTTTTACCATAATGGTACATCAGAACTCGCACACTTCATCATGTTCAGGGCATAACCTTAGGATAGAAACTACAGTACTCTATCGACTCCTACATTACTTGTCTTCACTGACAGCATTCTTATCTTAGCAGGACGGGGAAAGAATGGGGAAGGAGCGGCCATTTATCCAATACCTACCATAAGCCCAAACCAGGCTTCAGACTGTACTACAGCCATTTCATTTAATCCTCACCATGTGGATAGGCATGCTCTGTGTTACAGAGGAGGAAACAGGTTTAGGCAGGTAAAGTGGTTTACTCAAGGCTACTTGGCTAAAAAATGATACTGCCAGATTCAAAGCCAGTGCTTATCTGCATCCATGTCTGCTTCTGTCACTGAAGCTGACACTCCTTGGGGGCTGGCACTGTGTCCATGTATGCAATGAGACTTTGTATCCAGCGGGCCATGTACTGTGTTAGGCTCTGGACTGCAGAGAATGGATGCTTACACGTATGAAATGTACAGCTAAAAAACAAGCTTTCAACCTCCTTACACAGCTCCACTCAAGGTTCACCAGCTCTAGGTTTATGATCCCACTGTCCCTTGCACCACTGTCAGTACCTTTCCTTCCGCGTGAGCATAAATCTACAGACATCGGACTCTAAACACATACGTGGTCATGTTCGCAGTTATACATCAAAATACGAAGGAAGAAGTGGTCTCTAACCTTGTGCACATGATGCACTCTACTTCTTGTTGGTGAAAACCTTCCCTGACCCATTTAAACAGTGTTGACAACTTTACCTGAACCCCAAGGAGACCCAGGATAAGCATTTATTAGTCAGTATCATACCGTTATGCAATTATGTATTTACCTACTCAATTGCAAAAAAAGAGCAGAAACTGACTGACTTCCCCCTGTTTCCCCTACTCCTAGCCCAAGGTCTGTCATCTACTAGACCTGATTTCAATGTCTGCTGAGTGATCATTCAGTATATCTTGAGTTTGATCAGCAGATATCTGAGGGTATGTGCATGCATCAAGCCTAAAGGATTACAATGTCTCCGTGAAATGTCTTCACAACCAATGTTGAGAAAGAAATCTCGACATTTTCTTAGCGGTCCAGAATTGTGAAGGGGAGTGCTAATTACTTCCCCAGGAAACCAGCACTTAGGCCAAGGGCAGAAGTCACAGCACCGAAGTTCACAACGAAGATCCCACCATTTTCTCAACAAAAGATGTGTTTGTAAGAAGATTTTTCAAGAAACGTTGAGATTTCTTCTTGAATTCCTCTTTTGTGCCATGACTTCAACACCTTATTTGGTTGGGAAGAAATTTCACGGAAACATCATAATCCTTTAAGCTTGATGTAGCAACAGAATATCTATTTTAATCTTGTTTTGAAAATGCTAATGTTTCTCACGTTATAAATTAGTAAGATTCCTTCATTCTTTGAAAGTATCACAAAAGCCACTCAGAATTATAAAGTCAGCGAGATTGAAGTTGCCCATGCTTATTTAAAATAACACTCCTGTTCTATTTGATGAGAATTAATAATATGTGAACATACCATACTATCAACAAGGAGGCAGCTCCTTCAAGGCTCACACAGACAGTGGTCGGTTTTCATGGTTTTTGGAGAACTCTACAGTCCTGGCACATACTAAGAGCTTAGAAATGTTAGCTGTCATTAGATACCAGGCACTGAAGCCACATATTTACAAGTAGTTTTAATTCAGATTATTTTTCCTGAATGACTATCATAAATGAAAATTTAATAAGGGGAAAAAACACTACAGAATTACCATGACCCTTAGGCCTCAAGACTTCCTTGATTTAAGAACCACTGAGAAAACAGAGCCACATTCATGAATCTTAAGTCACAACATTTTCTTCAACTAAGAGCCAGAGAATGTGTCACAGTTGCCACTGGCACCCCTGTCATACCTCCGCAGGACTCCAGCCCCTGCCAAAGGTGTCTTTGTCTACGGGGTTTCCCCGCCCCTGGGAACAGCCCTTACGAGCCAGTGATGGCTGGAGTTCAAGGACCATTCTGGGCTGCTCAACAACGTATTCCAGGGTTCCCAGGAGGACTGAGCCTCACCTGCCCCACCTGGTAACCTCCTTGATAAAAATATCTGTGGTGTTATTTCTTGGCTGAGGGCAATTGGAGGGAAAAAAGTCCAAAGTGACTCCTTAAAGGGGAGATAACGAAAACAAGACAGAGCAACTGGGTGCTAAATAAGCACTCGAGCTGAGCTCCTTGCCTCAAGGTTGGCTTCTGGCGAACAGAAACTAAGACATGCTGACCGCACTCAGACGCCATCCAACCCTTCAACAACCTGGAAGGCAGGGAATATTAGCCCCATTTTTCAGATGAGAAAACAGAGTCTGTTATAACAGAAGTAAGATGACTTCTTGAAGACTACAGAGCAAATCAGCAGAAGACTCAAGGCGAGAACTTGGGTTTCCTGATGACTGGGCCAGTGTTCCCCAGGCTCTCAGCCACACCTCAGGAGAACCATGCAAAGTTCTGAGCCCACGAGCACAGAGAAATAACACTATAAATAAATGTCAGTGACTGCTATGAATAAAAATAAACCAGTTCTCCGTGAATGGAACAAAGGATGGTGCTGCCCCACAGGTAACTGTATAAACAACCAGGGGATAAAAACATTAGTTGCCATTAATGTGATGATTTTGAATGTCCCAACTCAATGTTGAGCTTAGTGGAGATCAGAAACTATTTTATAGGACTCAGTAGAGGACTGGATTGGGGGAGGGAAGGGTAGAGGAAAGGGGGATCTCAGCTCTGGGATTTCGGCAGAAAAAGAAACCCTCCTCAGCCAGGGGCCAACTGGATCCCGTATGAGGGATGCCCAATCAGTCAGGCTGCACCTGCATTTATTCTTTCTTCTGTTCATTCATAAACAACCCACAAGAATCAAGAAGAAAGTGTGGCCCTAGGCAATAACTCATCTTACCCTTGAAAGAAAACACTGTGAACAAATATCCCTAGCCTCTCTGAGATAAAGTGAAAGTCTTCATCAAGCAAATCTATACTTTGGACAGGATTTGACTCGGATGCTAAGACAGCTGTGAACCCAGAGGAAACAGGCTGTAGGTAAGACCGCTCCATTGGTACACAGCCGCTGGAGACCCACGAGGGGAGGCCACTGTGGCCGAACAGACACTGGCCTTGGAAGAAGACCTGATCTGAGTCCTCCCACGGTCAGCAGTGTGACCTCAGCCAAGTTCCTAAAGACCCTGGGCCTCAGCCTCCTCTTCTCTGAAGTCCCTCCAGTCCCGGCAGCCTCTGATTTTTCTAAGCTGCCAAGTCCTCTCTCCTTGCTGGGCCCATAAATTCCATAAACTGTTGTAAGTGACTGTCTGCTGATTAGTTTGATTGGACTTGCTGATTATTAAGGGCTGCTGGTTTCTTATTTCAGACTAGCATCACCAGGGGGAGACACATCCGTAACTGATTTATGTGGAGTGAGACAAAGAGGAAGCCGGGATTTCAGGAACAGGCAGGAGAAGGGAGATGAAGAGTCTGATAGCGCTAAGTGACTTTCCATTAGGACAGGTGGCCTGGGCTAGAGGAGCTTACTCTCCTAGTCTGGTACCTTCAAGTCCTGTTGGGTAAGATTTCACCCCTTCCCCCCAAGAAGACATCATGCAAGGTAGAAATAAACTTAAATTGCTGTGACAAGTTTACAAAGAACCTAAGGGGTCAATGGCAAAGAAGCTCTACACGTAGCCTGCCTGCTCCTCCAGTATAGGCTTACGAAAACCTGGCTGGGTAATTTGTAAGCAGGCACCTGCTATAACTGTCACGGTTACTAATACCCATAAAGCAAGTTACTCTGACCTTGAACAAATGATGGTGTTGCCCAAGAGGTCATATGATAAACTATGAAATAATGTAAAAACATTAGTTATTCTTAATATGTTGGTTTTCTAAGCCTCAACTCAACTGTTACACTCTTGCGGAGTCCAGATGGTTTCATACAACTTTTAAAAAGGAGTGGACGGAGAGGAAGAAAAGGGATACCCAGCCCTGAGGTCTTCAGCACGGAGAGAAGCCCAGCTCAGGGAGAAGCCAGCCATAGCCTACGTACAGGAAACTCCATAAGCCAACTGCGTAAGTACTCATTCTTGTTTAGTCATAAACTGCATGCAAGAGGCAATTTTGCTCCCGAGTTATAACCCAATTTGTTATCTAAAGAAAACATTTCAAACAAACTCCTCTATCCCTTTTGTGACAAAATGAAAAGTCCCATTCAACAAGGCTACAATTTGGATAGGATTTGATGTGCCTCCCGTGACACCTGAAAAACCAGATGTGGCCTGAAAACTTCGTCTTGACTTCCATCTTGTCATCTCCAAACCTGTTATTCTCTTCATTCTTCCAAAAGGTGATCACCTTAGAAGAACTGACATCCCTGCAGACATAGATGCTAAGTTATATGATTAATATGCAGTGATGATCAGGTGATGCAACACAGAGAGAAATGTGGCAAATCCGTACCTGGGCAAATGCTTAAACTCAATATAGATAAGGTCCCAGTCGTGGGACCTGCCTGATCCTTCTACAGCTGTAGGAAATGCTACTTCAGAATGCTGTCCTCTCTGTAGCTCTCAAAGCACTCCCTCACACATAGTTTCATAGAATTTCTACACCAATCCTATTCACCAGCGGGTATTGCAATGCCCATTTTGCAGACTGTGTGGTAAATGAGGTGTCAAAATCACACAGGTAACGCAGCTCTCCTGAAAGCTCATTTGATGTACTTCTGACAAACCCACAGCCATCTTGAGTCACCCAAAGCCAGAACCACAGAGCACAGCGTGTAAAAAGGGTTTTCATGCCATCCACACTTGAAGACCTTTCCCTTGCTTCCCTTGATATTGCCTCAGTTGTTAAAAGAGTAAACAAATCGTGTTTGCATTCTGTCTGTTGAAACTCCAGACAAAAAAGAAAAAGAGAGCTTGGACCTTGACCATCGAGAAAATACCATAGGGTCACACTTGATTTGATTTGTGAAACTTTTAAACACTTATGGAATTTTGAAACATGAATACAGACTTGAAAGAGGGAGCTTCCAAATGATGCAAGAATAATTTAGCATTGAATGGAACAGAATTTAGCGTTCTGTTCTCCAAGTAGGAAAGAATGACTAGGAATCCACTGGACAAACAGTAGATCCCTTCATCTCATCCCTAGCTGCTTAAACCTTCCTTGCAGAAGTCTCCCTTGATAGAAAGCGTTAAGAATGCCTTCCCCTTTCCTGCTCTCCTGAGGTTCTTCATTTACACTCTATTATTGCATTTGCTAAACTATTTAAGTTTAGCTGTTTCAAGTCTCTCTCTCCATAGGGAGAGATCTCGGGCTCATCCTCCCTAACAGCCCTGCACGAAGCTTGGCCCTTTGCGGGGACTCAGCGTGCGCAGGTTTAAAATGAAGGAGCTGCACCTTCCCGTGCGTCGTCATTCCCTGGACAAAGTCCAAGGTTGAGAGAAGCCTGGAGACTGGTCTATATATAGAATCCATGAATCCAAGAAAGCCCATGCAGCTCAGCCAACAGTTCTCAGGTCTGCCTTCATATTTGAATCACCTGAAGACAATGTCTGTCATTAGTATTCATGTGTGTGCTTTATGTGTTTGTGTGTGTCTAGTTTTCTTTTTTTTTTAAGTATTTTTTAGCTTTTTATTTTTAATAAATTTTAAAAAGTTAAAAGAGTAATATAATACACACATATATTCTCTTCACCTGGATTCACCAGTTCTTAATAGTCTTGTTACATTTGCTTTTCTCTCTCTTTCTTGGCGTGTGTATTGTTCTCTCTCTCTCTCCCCCACCATATTGCCTGCATATGTGCTGAATCATTTGAAAGTTGCAGATACCATGACTTGTCACCACTAACTACTGCACCATGCATCTCTTTAAAAAACAGAACATCCACCCACATAACCACAATACATTATCACACTCAAGAAATTAATTTTGATACAATAATATTATTTAATATCAAATCCATCTTCAAATTTTCTTAATTATCCTTATAATATCCCTTACTGTTATTTATTTTTTCAATCCAGAGTCCAATCAAGGGTCAAGCATTGCATTTGGTTGTCATGTCTCGCTAGCCTCCTTTAACCGAGACAGTTCCCCTCATCTTCTTCTGTTTGTTTGTTCATGACACGGACCCTTTGGAAGAGACCATGCAAGGCATCTTGCAGCGGGACCCACAATTTGAATTCGTCTGTTATTTCTTCATGATTAAATTCTGATCATTTTAGGCACTTTTGCAGGTATGTTGTATATTTCCACTGAATAACATCAGGAGTATGGGGTTAGTATGTCTCATTGTATACAAGTTTGATGACTTTGGTCGAGGTGAAGCTGCCCGATTTCTCTCCTAAAGAGCCCTTTCACCTGGGTGATTCATGTGCATGTCCAAGTTTGAGAGATCTTGCTATGCAAAGTCTGGTCCAGCAGCACCGGTTCCTCCAGGAACTTGTCAGAAATTCAGCTATGAAACTCCTGACCCATGAAGGCAGAGTTTCAGTTCCCCCAGTTCCCCTTCCATTGAGTATGACCATGACACAGGGAAGGAGGCACAACATGGCGGCGAGGACTCCTGTGTGATCCCAGCTCTGCCACATCAGTAGCTTCAAGAGCCTGGGCAAATCACATAACTTCTCAGAACCTCTCATTCATTTGTAAGAGAGAGACTGCTCATGCCAGCACTGATGGCCACTTGATGTAAGCCCTTTCCGCAAGCAGTGAAACACCGTGCACTCATGGAAAAGTCCCAGCATAGGACTTCACTACTGCCTAGACATCCCATACCACGGGGCTGTGGTTGTCAACCCCTTACTTGGCCTCTTCATTCTACTTGAGTGGCTTGAAAATAACAAAAAGAAGAAAACCATAAGGAAGGCAGAGAGTTCAGAAAATGAAGAGAAAAGTAAAATGAGATTATTGACAAGGGAACGCACACAGATTTTAGAAGGGTTGCAAAAAGACAGCAGATGAGCTGTGATCAAGAGGGGAAGTAAAAGAGAGAAAATATTTATTAAGTGCCTACAGTGACATCTCTAGGTGTTTTAAATTTCACAACAACCCTGGAAGGTAGGCATTATTATCTTCAGATTATAAATAAGGAGACTGAAGTTCAGCAAGGTTGAACAGATTACTCAGGGTCACACAGAACAAAAGATTCAACCCAGGTCTACTCCCAAAGACCATGCTCTTACCACTGAATAAAGAAGAACTTCTCAAAATCCTTGTTTCTCAAAAATGAGAGGAAATTGACAATACTGAGGGAGGAAATGCAAAGATGGAGATTAGTGGGATGGAACAAGGTGAGGATTGACTGAGAATGGTTAAGACGACCAACATTGAGTGGAAGCTATGAATGAATAAGACAGGTGGGAGCAGAATGGATGAGAGCGAGCTAAACAAATAGAGTCAGAGAAATGGAAGAGCTGAGAGAGTTGAACCCAGACTGTCTAGAAAAGAAAGCTGATGTCCCTTCAGTAATGAATTGCAGGTCATAGGACTGGCTGAGATACTGCTGAAGGGATTCCTTCAGCTCTGGCTGGGAAGTTGACCAGATGACCAAATTCTCAGGTTTCTGCTAAAATTAATGATGTTGTTATTAGAGTGTACGTTTCATTGGGCAGAGATTGTTTTGTTTCGTAATATCTAGAAGAGTGCCTGGCACAGAGAAGGCACTCAAGAAATATTTATTGCCTGAGTGATATTAATAACACAAATAACTATTATGGAGCATTTCTTCTATGCAAGGTGCTCTTAGCTTCACAAGAGCCTATAATTTACTGATAACATTTTTCAGATGAAAACACTGAAGCTCAGAGATACAGCAACTTGCCCAAGACTAGCTATAAGAGGCAAAGCAAATTTGGGAACCCAAACTTCTCTTACTCCAAACTTGGGCAGACTCTGCTAATACTGACAGGATGAGGGAGTGTTCAGCATCTGTTCTCCACCGTGGGGACCATGGCCCTCTAACCAACGTGCTAAGTCCACCAGCCAGTACCTTTACATTTCAGAGCAGCTGCTGGGTCCTTGCGTCTCACCACCCAGTCTTGCCCCAGATGTCCCTAGAGCCAGCCTGCCTCAGAATGCAATCAGTGGGGATTTCTTGTGATCATTTCCCCTTGGTTTGTCAACAGGAGAGTGATTGATCATACCCAGCCCGCTGTGGCGAGATGGTCAGGGCAGCGGGATGCCTGTGCAGTGCCAAGTCAGATGAATGCCAAGATGAAGTCAGCATCTCTCCACTAACAGGCTAGGAAGGGGGAGTCCCTGGGAAGCTTCAGGACAGTCACAGTGTCAGGTATGTATGACTTTTAAGGAGATCCCTATTTAGAATCTACTAATGAATACTGCATGCCCGATGTTGGGCTAACTGCATTCATATACACTATTTTCTTTGAGCCTAAAAACTACCCTGTGACAGAGTGGTATTAAAATACTCAACTTACAGTTCATCCCCAACTTGGCTTGTGCAAAGTCACAGAGACTTAAGGCTTAACTCCAGATATGAACTCCAAGTCTACCATATTTTCCATAAAATTAGAATATCTTTCAGCCATAAGGAAAAAAAGCAGAGAATTGATCAGCCTCACTGGAGTTAAAGCATGGTCTCCCATCTTCTTCCTCCCCCCATAGCCCATTTCTGGACTTCCAAGAACTATTCTTAAAATTACAATCTTGTAATGCTGACTTTGGCTACTTATTGTTGCTGTGATAATGGTAAAGTTATCACCGCAAAGTCTGATTAACCAGAACTTTGAGAGAATTCTTTAAGGAATCTATTCAGCAAATGCTTACTTAGTGCCTACCTCGGGCTCTGCAGCCTGCCAGAGAGAGAGAAGGCTAAAGAAGGACAGCGCAGTCTCTGCTCTCGGTAGCTTTCAGCTCAATAGGGCAGACAAGCAAATAGATCAATCCAATGCAAGCTGAAAAATGTCAAGGCTGGCGAAGTTGCAGAAGAGAGGCAACTCTAGCTCAGCCTGGAGGGTCAGGGAAAGGCTTCCTGGAGGAGGCAACACTGGAGCTCGGCCAAGGTGAAAGTGAATGGCCAGGAAAAAGCAGAGAATGGACGCTGAAGGCAAAGGGAGCACGGTGGGGATTTGATTGATTTCCACACTCCCTGTATTCTACATTTAGAAAAGAGAAAAAAATTATCTCATCTCATGGATCTCATTAAGAAAAAGAAAAAAATGCACGCACTGGATTTTAAGCCCATGGTCAGCCCAATCTCCTAGACCCCTTGTGCCACTAGCTACAGCCCAGAACAGGATAATGGATACTTAGAAGCATGAATTTCAATGCTTTGCAAAATCCTGATTCATCAATGAAAGGTTCAATTATGTTCACTTGACTGGACTTCCTCCTAAGCTGGGTGCACGATGCATGCACTAACTAAGCATGTTTCAGTAATAGGAGCTCAATCCCAATCCAACATGGGTTTTCCTGTACAACTCCAAACTAATCAGAATATGCAGTCCCACCATCACCCACAGTCATCCCACATTTCCCTAACACTGTGGCTCCCTGGGTTCTGACCAGTCCCTGACTTGATTCCAAACTCCCATTTCTAGCCATTTTCCAATTGAGAGCTAGGAAGAGGCTGAGGCATTACTAAGGGCCCTGCATTACCAATGGGGAAAGGGGCACCCAGTGACACTTAGCAAAATACTCGATGTCCTGCAATTGTTGGCAGAGGGTCAGAACTGGGATCTGGGCTCAGAAACAGAGCTGACCCACTGCATTCAAATATAAGCTCCAGAAACGTTAGCTGTGTGATTGTGAACAAGTGATTTTTCTCTCTTGAAGTTTTGATATCTTCATCTATAAAATGGAGATAATAATTCCCACTTCATAGGATCATGTGAATTAAACAAAATATGTATGTTTTGCATCTGAATGTATGAAAGTGCCTGGCTACATATCTGACTCTTCCTTCTCAGAAACTCTTAAATTTTCCTTGGTCCTGGGAAACTGAGGCTATAGGTTTTGGTATTAGCAAAGCTGCTTCCAGGTGATGGAATAATTCCAGAGAAGGATAAAAATCAAGGCTTGGTCAATAACAGGGCTTAGCTATCCCTTCCCCAGACTGAACAAGGCAGGGCTGTGGGTGCTGGCTGGGAAGGGTGAAAGGAGGAGGAGGAGGGAGCCCACAGGTTTGCAGGTCGGTCAATACGTACTGAACACCATGACGTGCAAGAGGACGTGCGTCTGTGTCACATTTCTGTACGCTCACCTAACTCATTGCACCTTTTTTTATTATCACATATTCCAGTATTCACTTCACTTCAATTTAAGTAAACACATTGGAGAAACAGAGAGAATAGATTTTTAATCCTTTTTTACCAACTAAAAAGAACAAATGAAAGAGAAACAATTGCTAAGCCCTCTCTCCAGCCAGATCCCCACCAGCACCTGCAAATACGCATACACAGAGACACCAAAACCCATGTTCTTGGCAGGATGCTCCACCCCTCACCCCACCTCTCCTCCGGGTTCCTCGGTTTCAGGGACGGCACCCCCCTCGCAGGCTTTGCAACCTCTGCTGAAGAAACCTGTTGCTGAGCATAAGGGCCCGTGCGGACTTCCCCACCTGGTGGCTGGATCTGGAAAAGCGTTTGCAGCCAATGAAGACTGGCAGGTAGTGTAACTAACTCTAAGGCCCCCGAGCCCTTCCCACCATATCAGTTATGCGTCAACTGGAGAACAGAGAGGAAAATCCACCGTTAAGGCACATGAAGACCGGGCTAGGGAGAGGAGGGAGCCATGGCCAATTTCCTGACCAAACCTGGTAGCAGTACAGCCCTGCCAGCCCCCGAGGTGTGTGTGTTGACAGCCCAGATATCCAGTCCTGGGTGAGGAGCTGCACTACCATCCTCTCCCCTTCTTCAAATACGGGTGGATCTTCCATACCGAGTGTCAGCTGGAGAAGGAGCTCCACCATCCCTCTGGCCATGCGTTTATCCCGACTAGCAACGATACTCTTTCTAGGGGAGCAGTGCCCCAGGCCAGGCCCCTCGCATCCCTGGTGCCCTTGCCCAGCCAAAGCACGAGAAGGGGCTGCAGCTGAGGCTGAGGGCATATAAGAAACCAAATCCTGGAGATGTTTCAGCCCAAATAATCCCGCCCCCCGCCAACCTCCCGGTTCTGTTAAGTCCCAGCCCCTCAGTCTAGGCTTAGGCACACACACACACACACACACACACACACGCTATGGGTGGTGCGCACCACTTCCATCCCCAACTCCAGGATGTATTATCTAAACTCAGTAGCGATCCCAAGAGAAGGGATCCACCCCAAACAGGAACACAGCGCTCATGGGTGGACCCGCTTTATCCTGTTCGACCCCCACATTAATCGGAAAAACCACATAATTCTTTCAAGCTTCGATATCAACACCTCAAGAAGGTGCCATAAATGCGCACCCGCGCGCGCACACATCAATCCAATCTCCAAATTAGCTTGGAAACCACATTTGATTCTTTTAAGCTCCGGTGTCCGACCCCCGGAGAGCGGCTCATAGAGACGCAACAGAGAAACATGCACTGAGGGCAGGCTGGTCGCCAGGTCAGCAGGACAGCATCTTTTAAAGCCCCAGGGACTTCCTCAGCTCCAGCCCCGTCCCGGAACCCCAACATGCGCCGCCGCCGAGGGGCGCCCCGAGCGGCCGGGTACTCACACCAGCGCGTGGTAGAGCAGCGCCCAGCCCCGCGGTCTCTCGAGGGCGTCGTAGATCAAAGTTTGGATGCGCCGGTACTTGGCGTTGTTCCTCTTGACAGGGCGGCTCAGCGGGGTCTTGGCCAGGAGCCCGATGCCCTGCGGGGTCCTTCGCAGCCCCTCGTCGCGGCCGCCGCCCTCCAGCAGCAGGGTCCCGTCTTTGTCAGCTCCGGCCCCAAGCGCCAAGGTGACTTGCTCCACGTCGCCAGGCGCCAGCCCCACTTTCCGCTCCTCATCGCCGGCCGCTGCCGCGTCCCCCCCGGCCGGGTTAGCGGCCCCGCCGCCTCCGCCGCCCCCGTCGCCGCCGCCGCCAGCCGCCCCCGCCCTGCGCGCCTTGAGCCCCATCTGCCTCGCCCCCGCCGGCCGCTTCGCCTTCTCCGCTGCTTCTCGGGGAAGAAGGGGCGCTCGGGGTGCGTGGACGAGGCGGCGGCGGCGGCTGCAAGCCCGGGAACTCCAATGCCATGATCCGCGCGCCCCTCCCCACCCACCCCCTTCCCAAAAGCAGGCAAAGGAGGGCCCCCCGGGGGGCAGGGGAGGCCAGGCGGGGGGTCAAGAGGTCACATCCCGCGCGGGTCAGACGCGGGACCCCGAGGGGCGCGGGCCGGGGGCTGCGAAGAGCCCGCGAGGGCGCGCGATGCTGGCGCGGAGGCGCTAGGGCGCGCGGCGGCGGGAGCTTGGCACCGGCGCTCCGGGGCGGCGGCGGCGGCGGCGGCACCCGGGCCGGCGAGCCCGAGACAGCATCGCAGTTTATTTACAAGCCCAGTGCCAGCCGCCCTCCCGCCCGCCACACGCGCCGCCGCCGCCGCCTCCTCCTCCCTCCTCCGCGCTCCCACCCGCGCCCCTCCCCGCCCGCTCCAGTCTCAGCCCCGCAGCGGCAGCAGCGAGCGCGCCGCGGCCCGAGCGCACGTCGCCTTCACCCTCCCTCCTTTGCCGGGGTGGGGCCCCATTGTCACGCCCCGTCGCGGCGGGAGGCCCTGGCGGCGCCCCGCCTCTTCCCGCCGCCCCCAACCCTTGCGTGCAGGAGGGACCCCGGATTGCCCGGGCCGCCACCCCCGTCGCAGCCGGGCGGTGCGCGCTTGGCTGCCGCGCGGGGCTCCCGGCGCTCCCGTGGGCGCTGGGGCTTCCCTCAGGCGGGCGTGGAGGGGAAAAGATGGGAGGGCAGCGCGGACTGGGGGTTTGTCTCCCTCGCGCATTCGCCCTGTGGCTGCAGCTTTACGTTTTCTCCTCACCCCTTACCCCTGCTTCTTGGCTTTGGAGGTAAAAATGCAAGTTGCTGGTTGGCCAAGGCCGAACGCACCGCAAACCCACCCGCTTTGTGGTCGCAAGGCTCATGACTCCTTGCTCCCTTTGGTTCGGGATTCATGGTGGATACTGCTGCCCTCACTTCCTCCGGTCCCTGAATAGCACCTCAGAGAGCTTGGGGGGACAGAGGGCTGAAGAAACAGAATCAGAATTCTGGGTTCTTGCTTACCTCCTAACTTAGACTCTAGGCAAGCTATTCCCTCCCTCGCCCAAATTTTGGATTCGATCGCTAAACCGCAGGAGTGAGCTTCCCTGGTAAAGGGCTGAATTCTCCATGCAGGGGATATGAGGTCTCTGCACTCACGAAACTTACAAACGTTTTAGTGAGAGGTAGAAGACCAGAAAAAGACAAACTTGAGCAGTATAGTTTCCAATAATGGTGAATAGCGTGTGGGAACATACTAGAGTGCTTGGGGGAGCTTCTTCAAATTGGCTGGTCCTGGAAGGCCTCACTGAATGTCACAGTTTGAGGTGAGACCCCAATGATGAGTCGCATGCAACTGTGTTAATGTTCAGAACAGCAAGTGCGGAGGTGAAGAGTGGCTTGAGCTTAATGAGTAGAGGAAGATGGCAGGAGCCACAGGTCATTAGGCAGGGGCCAGATCTCATAAACCAGCGGCAAACACGAGGAGTGCCCTGCACTTGCACCATCACCACCACCTTGAGAGAAGGCCTCCACTTTTGCTGTCCTATGGATGCTGGTACTTCCTCCCAGCCTCTCCTCTCTTGTCTGCTGGGTGGGGTAGAGGGGAGGGGCTGTGAGCCAAGGTCAAGAACCTATTCCTAGTGTATAAGCAAAGAGAATTCAGAGGCCTGCAAGAATACCAGCTCTGTATTTGCCAGGAGGAGTTGGCCAACTAGAACAAAAGAGAGAAGGGAAGGGAAGGGAAGAGAAAAAAGAAGAAAAGCAGAAGGGAGGGGAGAAGGGAGTGGGAGTATATGGGGTGAGGAAGGGGAGAGGGGTCAGAGGAGGACCACCTGTATAGAAGGACTGTCAGAGGGGAGAATCTCAGAAGTCCTGGAACCAAAATGAGGAGCATTTCCAGAAGGCAGTTAAACTATAAGGCTGGGATCATTCAAGCAGTGTGGTACTGGCACAAAAATAAACTGCTCCATGCAACAGAATAGTTTGTCCAGAAATTGACTCTAGTATGAGAATTAAGTAGGAGGAGTCACAAGAGCAACCTGATGGAGAAAAATTGTGCACTGGCCGATGGACTGTGGAATGGGTTTTGTGAGGGTTACACGAATTAGCACATGGAAATGTGACCTGCACAGTGCTCCCTGCACAGTGCTCCCTGCACAGTAGGACCCCATGTGTTTATGAATAGATTAATGCTCAGCAGTGATTTGGAGCAAGGTAAGTAACTGATGAGTCAGGGAAAACTCTGGAAAGGAGAAAAGGCCCAAGAAAAGGGAATTGCTTGGGTTAGACAACCTCTAAGTGGGAGCTGGGCACCCCACTTGTTAGCCCTGCCATCCACAGCACAACAAACACATACATACTCTTTCTGTCCCAGTCCCATCCCAGCTACCCAGGAAACAGACCTCCCCTTTTCTAAAGCTGCCCTTCCCCCTCATCCCTTCCTGTTTCATTTATTCATAACATATTTCACTGCCAAAAATTATCACATGCACATTTTATTTACTTATTTACTGTTATTTTACTAAACAAAAGCAGGGACTAAGCATCCTCTCCCTGAAGCCTGTAAGGGTGCCTGTCATATATAGGCTCTCAATACTTATTTACAGTATGAATAAATGATAAGTGAATGAAGCATGTAAAGCTCCTAGTACAATGCCTGGCACACAATGAAGCAGTCAGTGTATGCTTGTATACAAGATTTTTGTTTTGTTTTACCATCGTAAAAGTCTTTATTCTTAGGTCATCTTAGTACTCCTTCCAACTTAAGAAACATGGTGACCAAAACATGGTGACAGTACTTAACATAACGAGCCTCACTGGATAAACATAAAAGAGGACGTGTCAAGGACCACATAGAAAGAAGAAATGAGTATTACAGTGCAATTAATCAAAAGTTCAGGTTCGCAAAATGACACTTGGATCCTCAGGTACGTGAGGAGACTTCTGTTTCGATGGGAGAGCTGCAGACTGTCAAATATTAAATGTTTTAAGATAAAGCACAGGGCCTGTTTTCATGCCTCTCATACAGGATGAGGTAAAGTCAATATCAAATTCATAACTCAGATCCAATTAAATCCAATGATAGAGAAACTGCCAGGTAGTTGAGTCTGGGAAATTGATTTGTTGCAATAGTTTTATAATCCAATGGAGAGTGGTGTTTAGATTTCTAATAGAGGCTTTGGAAATGTCACAAAACACAGGGTGTGCACTGAGTATCACTTAAGGGACTATGTAATCACAGCACTCCGTGGCACAGTTTCCAGCTAAAGGAAATCAAATGTCCTATATCTCATGGGAAAGAAACTTCTCTGAGGCCGAAAGTCCCGAAAGCCTCAGGTGCCAGCTGAACATGGCATTGGGCAGAGAGTTAGTGACAGAATATCAGCAAGGAGCAGGCTGGGGGCTGTAGTGCAAACAACACGGCAGTCCCCTCTCAGCTCTGAGTCCCAGCTCAGAGTGTAACATCGAAAACCCAACCACTTGCTAATCCTCAAGTTTGCCACTGCTTCTCTTCCTCCATACTTTTACTTTTGTTTTTTTCTTTTCTCTTTAGCTGGTGTTTATCTCAATGTACAGATGAGTTGTACAGATGAACTCTTTCTCCCTTGCAGGTGAGGCGCTTCCTGGGAATGAGGAAAAAGGGAGAGGAGAGGGCTTTCTCTGAGCCCGATTCTGCCTCTATAAATCCTCCTTTCCAGGGTTGTAAACCTCGAGTGATGAGATGATATTCTGGTGGTAGTTATCATAACTGTCTTCAAATGAGCAGGACAGAGTCTCAAGTTCGCAGGCATATGCTAATGGTGGTCCTGCCTGCCCTCTCATTCTGTTCCCAAAACACATTATGTTTTAGACCATTTTAAAATTCACTTTTATTTCTTGCACAAGAAATGCAAAGTAGTTGTAGAGAAATTATGAAATGTAAATCAGCCAAAAGGCAATGATAATAATTTGTCATCTTGTTGCCCATAAATACCCTCTGTGAATATTCTGGTGATGACAGGACTGCAGCATGTCTGACCTGCAAACAACAGAGACCAATGCTGAGCCCCCAGTGTGGCACTTTCCCTGAGGGACCAGCCAGCCACCTGGTGGCAAGTCGATTACATTGGACTTTCCGATCACGGATAGGGGTGGCCCTGTGCCATCGATGGAATAGACCCATATCCTGAACACAAAATTGCTTCTCCTGCCCATGATGCTTCTGCCAACACCACTGTCCATGCACGTAGGAATGCCTTCCTTTCCATCAAAGAATTCCACATAAAATTGCTTTTGATCAAATAATGTGTCCCCAAAATGCTCACTCTGGACCTGAATATAAATCTACCTCCAGGAGGAGCCAGTGAGACAGATCTTTCTTTGCACCCTTTGCTTGTTTGGAGTCAGGGCAAGCTCCCATGTTGAGTCTAGTAACACCTGAGGCCAAAAGGAATATGTTTGGAAAGAAAGGATCTCAAGACTCTCCCATATGCACTTTTCATTCTTGAAAATCCAACTTTAGCAGATCCTCACATTTGCTGCCCTCTTCCCCTCCTCTATATCTTGCTTTTGTCTTCCCTTTTCCTGGACTTCATACCACTCTACATTAGGGCAGAGGAGGGGAGAAGCCTCCCTGAGTGTAAGAGGCAAAAGGACATCCTTGCCCATGTGACTCAGCGGAGGAGGGCACTGTAAGCTGTGGCATTTAGATAGATCGTCCTGGCTCTGTGACTTTGAGCTTAGTGACCTCAGACAAGTTGCTGAACTCCCATCTAGCCTCAGTTTCCTCATCTATACAATGGGCAATCTTTCCTACCTTCCCTGCCTCAGAATTGGTCTCAGTACCATTCCCAGGGGATCCACGTTGAGGTAGACCTTTGCGGCTGGTAATGTACTGTGCACATTTACTATATTACTCGAAGGCATCTGGACACAGATTCATGGAAGGCAGCTTGAGTCAGGAGCAATGGGGAATGAATGAGCTCCGAGCCAAATGGCACTCACCTTCACTCCAAATGGCAATGATTAAAGGACTTAAGTTAGATTGTTCTCAGTTGAAAGAAGTTTTCCTTTCCCTGCCCCACATTTGCAGTTTTTACATTAACCTTTAAATTAATTTTGCATGTTCCTTAATGTCACTTTTGTCTTTTCCTTTTTAATAATTATGTTGGATAAAATCTTTAATTCATCCATTTAATAAATTCATTCATTCATCCTTCTATTGAGCATTCACCGATTGCCTGTTTTATGTATTGCTCTCCATCTATGGGAAACAGAAGGGGGAAAAGATAAGTAATTAATTCTATATTTAGTTGCAAAGATGAGATTAGAAAATGCAAAACAATTTATTCATCTCTCTATGGTTATTGCTTTCAATGACCTGGCTCATGATAGACGCTTGTTATCATCATCATAACATTTACTGAGTGCTTACTGAATACCTACCTGACCCTGGGCTGAGTGCTTTATATAGACTATCTCATTTAATCCTCTCAACAAAGTTGTAAGATAGGCATTATGGTTATTGCTGTCTGTATTAACCAGGATGAAAATGATGCTTAGAGGGGTTAAGTACCCTGCCCAACTTTACATGGCTAAGAAATGATAGCCCATGATTCAAGCTCAGATTATCTAACTCTGGTGTCCACATTTTTGATCATTACATTATCTTTCTTACTGAGAATGTTGTGCCAGGTGGAAGGTTTGGCATAGGCAGAGGCTTGGAGGCAAGACAGAGCATAGGGTTTCCAGGGCAAGAGAATGAGACAGTTGGAGGCAGGCATGGATGGCACAGGGGGCCATCGGGGTAGGCTTGTGCATGGGCCACCAGGCTTAGGAACTTGGGGGCCATGAGTTGCTTTAGGCAGAGACCAACATGATACCAGGTGGTAGCAGAAAGGGCTTTCTCACAACTCTGTGGAGGACAGCTTGAGAGTGAGGAAAATGAATTCAATAAGAGCAATTATGATGCAAAATCCTGTAGAGAGAGGTTGAGGGCCAGGAAGAAAGTGATGGCAGATCCTGGAGCGCAGCGGCTGGCTGTGAGAGCTATTTAGGAAGGAGTGTCACCAAGTGGTACCTGCAAAAAGGCAGGGCTGGATCATGGGTCACTTGACATTTTAGAGGCAGAAACAACCCCTCCACCACTGTCCCAGCCTCTCTCCCTCCTGACCGCAGCCCCCTGCTAAGCTGAGCATCCCTCTTCTGGCTCCAGTAATTGGCCCCCTGGGCAGTCTGTTCCTTTCTCTCCACAAATGAAGCTCCTTCTCTTTGGGCCCTGATTGTTTGCCCATGCCATTTACATATTCCAATTATCCACTGCCATTTGTCCGCTAATGAGCCCATGTCCCTGTGTTCAAGAGCATCTGACGTGAGTTTGCTCGCGCAACAGTGCTGAAGGCGGCGGGCAAAGACGCTATTCTCAGTGTCTTCAGACAAAGAGCACCGGGGCCATCTTCTCACCTCCCTTTACTCCTGCCGGACTGACTCTCTAGACAGCAGAGCTTTGTGCCTCCCGACCCCGCCCCACAGATGCCACAATGTTCCCTTTCCCTTGGCAACAAGAAGAAAAGCACCATGCCAACTGAGGAAGGACTCCGTGTTCTGCCTGTGATCATAAAGGGCCAATGGGTCCCTTAGTCAGTCACAGGGGCAGATCCTATTAAAGCCAAGGCCTTCTTAATTTCCATCTCAGAATTCTTTGCAGAGGGGAAGCTGCCGTTTGGGTGCTAAGTAACTGGATAGGGGATTGTGGGTAGCTACGTGATGATGCTGCATAGTGAGAGCTCAGGCTTTGAGACAGCCTGCTCCAGGTGGGAATAGAGTCCCTGAAAAATGCTCAGTGTTTGACCCTGGATGGGTTAAATAACCAGTCTCGGCCTCACTTGTAAAGTAGGAATGATAATAATGACCTTGAAAGGATGTGTCAGGATTAAGGGAGTTAACATCTGTCAAACATTAGCATGTAGAGGCATTTAATACATATTAATTGATGGAATATGAATAGTAACATTAATTATTACTATTACATCCAAATTAGAAGAGAACTTTTGGGTATCAAGCCCAATGTTGCTCTACCTTTTGTAACAGTGACTCACATTTTATATCACAATCCAGTCCACGTAATACAATATACTGCCCAGTCCACATAATATTGATAACCGAAATGATATTTTGTATCTCTCATTTTATAAAATGCTGATTGCTAACTATATTAGTTGGCTCGGGCTGCCATGACAAAATATCACAGCCTGGGTGGCCAAAACAACAGAACAGCCAACTCTCTTTGGTATTGAGTTAGGGCTCCTTTTTAAACAGGTGTTAATTTCAAAATTTT
>CM052438.1:28571116-28601428 GCA_028533085.1 Varecia variegata | reverse complement strand
TGGGGGGCATGGGCAATATATATAACCTGAAATTTTGTACCCCCATAATAAGCTGAAATAAAAAAAAAAAAAAAGTCATGCAGCTTATGTGAAGTGCTATGCACAGAATCTCCCACAAGAGGGAGCAATTCATAAATGGTAGCAGCAAGTATGATTGTGATGATGACAAGGAAAAAAAGGACAAGGAAGAACAAAAAGAATTAAGAGAAAGAGGAAGAGACTCTTGGGCCCTCAATTCTGGGGAATCAGTGTCTCCCCAAGCTGTTTCCCCTCACCCAGGCCTCATAAAGGGCCACCCTGGACGACAGCCCTATTCTAGGGGAGGATCCCATGCTATGATGTTACACTTTGCAGCCTGTCCTCACACTTTCTTCATGGGTGATACCCCAAGTGGTTTTCAACCTAACCTGGAAATCCTCATTCTTCCTCTTTGGTCATTTACCATGAGGAGTTTTTCCTATTCAGTAATGGTAGCAAAAATAAATAAAACAACAAATTAAAATAATCCATTAAAATACCACACACCTTTCATTGTCTTCATGTGCCATTCTACAGCTGTCTTCTTCTATTAATTTAAAATAGTTTCTTAAATTATTTAAGTAAAATAAATGCTCAGGAGGAGTATTCAGTCATGTTGTGTCCCCCTCAAAACATAGTTCTGCAAATCCAAAGGGCTACATGTCCCCTGTTTAAGAGACATGTTCCTCCACCAACTTTTAGTAGCCAGCACCCATTTAACAACACGCCGGGTGAGAGTAAAATATATCCATGAAAGTTCTCCCACTGTTGGAAGATCATATCACAAAACCATGCACCCGAGTGAGTTCATTTCCAAACATAAACTTTGGCCAACCTTATTTTCTTTCACTTTTAGAAAAGGGGGAAATGGTCACAACAGATCTCTAAGTTTCTTGTTCCTGTATGTGCATGTGGTGCGCCTCTGTACAGAATTTTTGCATCTCTTAGCACAGGCTGATATGGTCTTAAAATCAAGAGAATGATTACTGTCCAGCAAATAGTCATTCCCCCGCATGTCCAAAGGAGGACTCTACTTCCCTCTAATGATAGGCTTGTTCCCATGACTTGCTTTGGCCAATGGAATGTGGGCAGAAGTGAAAATGTGCCTCTGCCAGGTGCTTGCTTCTCTGGAATCCCTGACCCCTGCTAGGAGAGGGGCATGCCCCAGGGAGCTGCTGCCCCCTCCGTCCTGGGCCCCACAATGAGGCTTGTCTACCTCATTGCCCCGCAAACCTGTGAGCAGAAGAAAAAATGCTTCTGGGCTGGAAAGCTATTGAAATTGTCACCATTTTCTGTATAAGGAAAAATCAGAAATTGGCAAAAGAGATTATTTGGAGTTCTTTCGGTGGAGAACCAAAACCCCTCCAGCAATCATCTGATTCTCTAGGTATCTGCACCCTCGACTGACCTCCTACTGAGGATACTGTAGGAATAAAAGTGAACTTGTGGAAGCCTGATAACAATGCAAATGAATTTTTTCCAGTGAAGATACAATTGATTTGTGCCCTATAAAAAAGATTACCCCAAATATTATTTAATGGCCTATTGAATATTAACTTGTTTTGCATCTTTTAGCAAACTTATCTCAGCATTCTGGATTGTCTAATATATCTTTCTGTTCTACAAAATCTCCTTTGAACTGGTCTTAACATATTACTGATTTCCTCATTACTTGATGAGTCAAATGAAAATCTTTGACATGTATTCATTTTATATACACAGGGGAGTTATGTTTGGAACTTTTAAAATAAACTTCAGCATTTGTTGTGATGCAGAGGCTAATATATGGAGATTCTAGTCTAATCTCAGTCATCATTGCCTGAAAAACTTGGAAAAGCTGCATGACCTGTCTGTGCCTCAGAGTCCTTATCTGCAAAGTGAGGGTTTGGGACATATAGCTTCTTTATTCAATCCTGAAGGTCTTGTGGGGTATGGACGGAGAGTATCATAAACCCATTTTACAGATGGAGATGCTGAGAGTTTGAGAGGTTCAAAGATTTCCTCTGTCTTCCACATTAGTTCACTATCTACTAGACTATACACCAAAGAGACCTCTGGCTGCACAAATGAAAACCTTTCATGAGCTAATACTCAGGTTCTTGCTTAAAGAAAAGAGCAGAGTGTATATGGAGTCTCACAGACTGAACTTGAATCTTGCTTCACTACTATAATTATTAACTGTTTAACCTTAGGCAAATTGCTTAATGTCTATAAGCTTCAGTTTCTTGATATATAATATGCGGATAAAAATGTGTACTTTATAATGTGGCTGTAAAATGACAAAAGAAATGTATAGCACCCAGTATAGTACCTGGCACGTAGCAGGAGTGCTATAAATGCCAGCTTGTATTCCATCCCTTTCAGCAATGTCAGAAGAATACCCGCTTCAAAGTCAAACCATCCCAAGTTCAAATTCTGGCTCTGCTACTTTCTAGCTGTGCCTTTGAGCAGGCTAGAAGGCACCCTGTGCCTTTGTTCTATCCTATGTACAATGGAGATATTAGTGCCGCCTCTTAGACCTGTTCTGAAACTTACACAGGACAACATCCAGGACTGCTGAATACAGGGGGCCACCATGTTGGTGCTAACTCTGTTGTCCTTGTCCTTAATTAATGATGAAAAACCCTCAGGCAGACTTAAGGTCAGAGACAGGACCAAAAAGGATCTTTGTATGGCATTTTGAACAGAGGCTGCCTTAAAAGCCAGACTAACATCAGCAGGGATTCAGACCAAGGACTATAGACTTGGGGAGCCCAATTATGAGCTGAAAGGACAAGAATTACATGATAGAAGAGCTCCTGTTTAATCAAGAAATTGCGCGAACCCTAATTTCTAAAAATGTTAATGGGGAGTGTTATGTATTTATATGCAATTCTGAAAGATTTATGCCTATCTTAATGTCTGGAGATGTCCTTCAAATTTTCCATCTGCCCTGGAATAGGTCTAATGTGATAACAAACAGGAAATTGACTGGGCTATGGGACATGCAGTTCTGTTTGTACCATAAAATATACAAGGCTGCTGACATTGCATATTAATTAGCTGATCCTTCCCTTTCCAAATTAAGAGCTTAGTTTTGTATTACTTGCACGGATGTCAAACTTGGCTCTATGGTTTTGGATGCATAGATCTCATTCACTAAATATTTTTAGAACACCTAGTATTAAATAGTTTCTAGGATCTTCCAGGCTTGACAAGGAATGAGGTAAGGCACAACGTAAACCATGGAAAATCTCTCACCATCTAGGAAGGTGATGGGGGGAGGATAAAACAAGAGTAAACGTGATTGCAGTAAATTGCTCCAGAAACATCTAGGCTTTTCCAAAGCACCCAGTATGATTTTATCTTGCAGTCACTGGGAATCGTGTGTGCCTCATGTTTCCCTCTTGGTTTTGGCCAGCAGAAGGCAAGGGCTGATTTTAACCTGCTCCCCTATTTCTGTGTATATGTTTAAAAACTCTTTTACTCATTCATTTAATAAATAATATTGCACAAATACAATATGCCAGGTGCTCTACTAGGTGCCAGAAATACAGCTATTAACAAACCAGGCAGAAATTCTTGCACTTAGGAAGCTTATATTCAATTAAGGGAGATCAACAATAAGCACGACTAAGAGTAAATATGAGTAGGATTTTACCTGATGTTCAGGATATTTATAGCCATGTGACCAATCATCCCAAACCTACTTGCGCAAAACAACATCCTTCATATTACGCTTGTGGGTTCTGTGGGTTGGGAATTCTGATGGGGCACAGCGAGGGTGTTTCTGTTTTCCGATGTTGGGGCCTCAGCTGGGAAGACTTATGTCTGCCAGTGACTCAAACAGGTGGGGCCGGATCAGGTGCAGTGAGAGCACCCACTTCCACCAGGACACACCTTCACGGGAAATGGTTGGAAACTGGGCTCAGCTGGGACTGTCAGCCAGTGTGCCTACACGGGATCTCCCCAGTGTGGTCACCTCAGGATCGTGGGACTTCTTAGACTGCAGCCAAGTGTCCACTGAATGAGGCAGAAACTGTACAGCCTTTTATGACCTCGCCTAAGAAGTCACCTAGTGCCACTATGATGTATGCAGGTAGTGTGGTATGTGTAGTGTGGTGCGTGTGTAGTGTGGTGTGTGTGCGTAGTATGGTATGATGCGTGTGTAGTGTATGTGTAAGTAATGTAATGTGTGTGTAGTGTGGTGTGTGTGTATAATATGCTGTGCTGCATGTGTGTAATGTGATGTGTGTGTACAGTAAGATATGGTGTGTGTGTAGTGTGGTGTGCAAGTAGTGTGTGTGGGGGTGTGTGTGTGTAATGTATGTGTGTAGTGGTGTGGTATGGTACTGTTGGGGGGCAGTAATTCAAGATTTTACCTTGGTTTTGTTAATTGAGAGATGAACATTAGGCATCTTGATGGAGTATTCTCCTTCTAGAATGCATCCTAAGAAAACAATCAGAAGTGCCCACCAAGATTCAAAGAGGTTCTTCATTGCATTATTGTACTTGTAAGCCAAAAACTGGAGGCTACACCAGTGTCCAGCATTATGAGATTGCCCAGGTCCTCCAAGTGTTAGAGGGCTGGCTGGCCTTCAAAGTGTGCTTACAAAGATTATAATGAGACTGAAAATTCTCATTAAATGAACAAATGGCTGGGCGAATGCTTGCCGCACGGTGTGTATGTGTTTGTAGAGAAATATCCACAAAGTATTCTCATGGCAAACCCTACAAACCATGAAAATTTAGAGCTGCAAGAAATCTCAAAGATCATCATTTCAAAATGCGTGCTCTAGCTGAGAGAAAGAAAAGATCAGTGAAGACTAGAAGGCTAGACACGTCCTTGTTTAGGTTGTGAAATTTGATCCTATTAATGGGAAAAGACCTGAAATGAGAAGGACCCATGTCCTGGCCCCTGGTTTTATTGTTGTTGCTTGGCTGGGTGACCAGGGGCGCACCATTGCCTGCCTCTTGGCTTGGATTTTTCACAGTAAATGAGACAACTGGTAATCCCTTGGATCCCTGACTTCTCAGGGTTCCCACAGTTTGGCTGCCATAGACTCTTCCTTACAGCGCAGAGCGTTTCAGCTGCAAAGAGCTGGGGAGTTCATCTCTTCTAGCCCACTCGTAATTTGGCTAATGTGCAGAGGGCAGGTGACCTTCCCAAGGGCACACGATGCTTCTCTAAATATCAGTTTATAGGTTTTAGCAGAAAAAGCAGAAGCAAACAGAGGAGGTAAAAATTTGGCCACTAGAGGAAAAACTGATAACAGAAAAAAAAGAAATCAATTAGCCTTGGTCTTAAAAAAAATCCATTGTGACTTTAATTGATTTCAAATAAACATATGGCTAGCTTTACTAGTGAGATACATTAGATCCTTGAAAGTCATGCTTGCAACAAACATTAGTGTCTATGAAGAAAAACTAGGCTTCTGCACAAGTTTTGTTTCCCACTTCTACTGTTGTCCCCAGTGGTAATCCAAAGTGTACCCCAAGGCAGAAAGTCATCATGTCACACACACCCCGGTGCCTGAAACTTCCGTGCGTGAGACTGTTCAACGGGCACCATTTTCTACGAAGTAAAGATTAAGGTTCCCAGAGCTGGCCCCCACCTGCCTCCCCAGCCTCGTGCCCGTGCCTGCCCTCTCTTAAATGTGTCAGGTTGTTTCTGGACATTCTGGTCTTTGTGTTCCTTTGACCTTGAAAGGCTTTCCTCACCTGGCTCACAGGCAAACATCTACTCATCTTTCCAGACTCAACAGAGCATCATCTTCTCTGTGAAGTCTTTTCTGACCTCGCCTGTCCTAGCTGCATTTGCTGCTTTTCTCCTTTGTAACTGATTGTACTGGGCTCTGCACAGGCTGCTGTCCACCCCCCCACCCCCAGCATAACAGTTCATTGCATTTATTTCTTTGCCTATCTACCCCATATAGACTAAAATCTCCTTGAAAACAGGAAATATGTTATTTCATCTTGGTATCTACAATATCTACCATGATACTGTCATTCTCTCATTTAATAAAAATCGATTAAGTCCCTGCTCAGTTCCCTGCACTCCTGTAGGTGCAGTAGAAAGAGTAGAGTAACAGAGACCACATTTGCTTGCCAAAACCTCCTTCTTCCATAGCAGTAGATTTTTTTTTTTTAAATATAGATACATGAACACCCAATTAAAGATTGCATTTGCCAGCCTTCCTTGCAGTTTTGTGGTCACATGAACAAGTTAAAGCTAATGGGATATGAACAGAAGTGATGTGTGCACCTTCTGGGCCATGATCTTAGAGGGGAGGGGAGCCCTTCCTTTTCTTTCCCCTTTTCCTGCTGGTTTGAATATGGACGTGACCGCGGGAGCTGCAGCAGCCATTATGGACCATGAGATGGCAGCTGCATGCTGAGGATGGCAGAATAACTTAGGAGTAGGCTAGTTTCCCTTCACCACCAAGACTTCACACCATCCCTGACCTCTTTCTAAATTGATGTGCGAAAGAGAAATTGTTCAAACCAATGCATTTAGGGGCCTCTTTATTACAGCAGCCTACCCTCTACCTTGCTCACATAAACAGTGTCTCAAGCAAATGTGGTCTTTTTACTGATTGAAATTGTTTACCATAGACACTGAACACATGGATAACTAAATGAATAAGTGAATAAGTAAATAATTCAAGGTCTAACTAGAACCAGCTAGAAAAATAAATGTCAACAATTTAGTCATTTGTCACAATGGACATATAGCATCATATGCTATCAGGCTGAAATTATTTGGAACCTGAGCTTGGAAATTATTTGGAGCCTGAGTGGGTTTAGGCATTCCAGCTTCACTACTCCATGTCCCTCTCCCTGTACACACAAAATCGCTGTGGTCCTTTAGTTCTCCTTTTACACGTTGTCCTTGTTCTGTTTCCTCTTAGTCCTTTCCAGAGCCGCAGCTCTAATTTGGACCCTCATTACCTGCTACCTAAACTGTGGCTCTAGTTAGTGAGCTGGCCTCTCCACTTCTCATCCTCCCTCCGCGCTGTCACCATGGCAACCTTCCCCTGGCACAGGGCTGATCAAAACCTTGGAGGGCACCCCACTGCCTTCAGGTAACAGGCCAAGCTCCTTAAATTAGCTTCAGGCTCCAGCCCAGCCCCCTTCCCCACCTCCTCTCCCCCTGACTCTCCTCATCTATGCTGTGTCCCCGTCCCAGGACACACTGGCCATTTCCTTTCTTGCTGCCTTTTTTTCAGGCTGACCCCTTTCCCTGAAATGGATAGTCCAGCCCCACTCCTACCTCAGCTTGTTAAAATACTACCCTTCTTTCAAAGTCCAGCAAAATGCTTCTTTTTTTTTTTTTTTTTTTTTTGAGACAGAGTCTCGCTCTGTTGCCCGGGCTAGAGTGAGTGCTGTGGCATCAGCCTAGCTCACAGCAACCTCAAACTCCTGGGCTTAAGCGATCCTACTGCCTCAGCCTCCCGGGTAGCTGGGACTACAGGCATGCACCACCATGCCCGGCTGATTTTTCTATATATATTTTAGTTGGCCAGATAATTTATTTCTATTTTTAGTAGAGACGGGGTCTCGCTCTTGCTCAGGCTGGTCTCGAACTCTTGACCTTGAGCAATCCACCCTCCTCGGCCTCCCAGAGTGCTAGGAATACAGGCGTGAGCCACCACGCCTGGCCCAAAATGCTTCTTTATTAGGCTTTTTTTTTTTTTATGTTTTAGAGTCAAAAGGATTCTATCCTCTCTTTGAACATTCCTGGCCTTCTATATTCCTAATATAGCATTTATCACACTTTGATTAGGATTCAGTGCAGGTGGGTAGATTGGGGAGATGATATTAGCACTAATATTAGCAATGACAGCAATGACAGTAATAACAACAACGTTTAACCAGTCGCTGAGGGCTTGCTACGTGCCAGGTCCTATCCTTAGGGCTTTAACTACGTTAAGGCATCCCCAGCCCAGAGCAATCCTGTGGGGAAGCTCCACTTTAGAGCCAGGAAGTCATAGGCACAGAGAAGTTCAGCAACCTGCCCAGGGTCACGCTGCTGGGATTTTGAATATCAGCCTGACCGTTTACTAAACACATGAACTTAGGCAAGTCAATCCACCTCATGGAGCCTGAGTGTCCTCATCTCTCTACTATTTTGTTGAGACAATTGTATGATATTAATATGATGTACAGGAAGTACCCTTGCTATGTGCATAGCAAGTACTCAACTCATGCCAGCTCCTTGTCTGCAGAGCTACATCTTATGTCTTATACCATGACCTCTCATATAGTCCCCTGTATGTGGTAGGTGCCACAATGTTTGTTTATGCTGAAGCTTATGCCTTGTGTTGGAAGCCGAGCTCCAAGTCATACTCTGCCCAATACCTCCCAATACAAGGGATAGCAGTGTAGTGGCTGTGGCTCAGATTGCTGGGTGTCCACTACTTCTTCCTTCTTTGCTACCATGTTAATAGCAACAATACATTTTACCTCAAAAGAGTCATTCACAAGCTTCTCTTGCTGCTAGACAGGCCCACATAGCTCAGTCCTGGCCAATGGTGTACGAGCAGAGGAGATGGGGGTAAGGTGCCTTTCCCTCCCCTGCCCTCCTTCTTGCCACCTGGGGTGAGGATGTGAAAGTGAATCCTCGTGGACCTCTCATACAGAGGGGTGACACCCTAGAGATGGCAGCAGAATGATGGGATGGAAGGAGCCTGGTCCCTGACAGCTCATGTCAAGACTGGCACAGGAGAAAAAGTTAACTTCTGACTTATCTAAGCCACTGTATTTGAACCTGTTACAGCCACCAAACTGATACCCCAAGTAGTATTGACACACAAGCACAGGTGAGCACAGGTGCATTACTCCCTGCCTGAGTGAACTTGGGAAAGGTACATGAGCACTAGTGTCTCCATCCCCTCATCTATAAGACAAGACAGCAGCAACACCTATGCTGTAGAGTTGATGAGATAATGCGTGTAAATTGCTTAGCACAATGCTTGGCACACCCTAAGAGCTCAATAGATTTTAGCGATTATTGTTATTACAAGTAAGATAAAATCACAGCTTTCCAGATACCCACCCCTATATCTAGCTGGAGTGCTGATTCTGCTCCTGAAATAGCTGGTGCAGTGATCTCATCCTCCCATGTTTATAGAATTCGCTTCACCAATATGTTTCTCTCCAGCCCCTCCTACCGACGTCATCCTTGCCCTCCACTCCCAGGCCTCGTGCCGAAGTGTGGAATGGCTTATCTCAGCCTCAGAAGGCAAGCAGAGAGGAAAGTCACACCACTGTCACCATGACACATTTCTGAAATGGCTGATGGATCTGCAGGGCGTATGCTCTGCTCAACAGAGGGGCCAGGGGAGGAAACACATTTTTATCAAGTACTTCTCGTGGCCTGGAACTCTCATGGGCACGGAGCATCTCACATAATCCTCACTTCTCCCCTCTGTGGTCACTGATGCAATTGCACAGATGTTAAAACCGAGCATGAGAGATGTGAAACAAGTGGCCCAAGGTCACACAGCTGGACAATGAGAGGATGTTTATCCTTAGAGGGCAAGCTGGTCTGAGTGAAGTCCGAGATCTCTTAACATTTCAAGGGTCATATAGCTAAGCAGCTAGGGTGGCATCGAGGAATGTTAAGAGATCTCTGGAAGAGATCCAGAATGGCAAGGGATATTAAGAGATCTCTGAATTCAATCAGACCTGCTTGCCATCTGAGGGTGACAGCATACCAGTATGCAAAATTGATTTATTTGGGCATTGGGGAAAATCATCTTCTTAAAAATATTTCTGTCCTCCACCACTTGTCTTTTAGCATCGAAGGTCCAGAAGGCTCTCCTCTGCCCCAGGGACTCCAAAATCAAGACCCCACAGGGGTACAGCCCCCCAGAGGTTAATCCAGTTTTCTCGTAAAGCTGCTGCCTTGCCAAGTAGCATGCTTTCTGGCTCCCCTGCTTATATTTTGCTCTCAGGTTATATTTGAGTTTAAGTAAGAGAGAATCCAGATTTTAGGAATAGATGTTTTCTTAAATAAACAAAAAGGAGTGTCACTGGAAATTACGCATCTGTACTTGGGGCCTCTGAGGATGTGTTGGGGCCCTATGGTTTGAAAGTCCAGGGGAAGGTCTCGGGGCTGCAGCAGATGAAAACTGGAGGAGGCTGAGGCCCAGAGTGTTTGTGCAAGCAAGCTGCCGTCCTCCTGGCCCCCAGGTCTACCCTAGAAGCTTCCTTATGGTTTGTTTCATATATTGGTTGGAGTCTACTCAAGACTACATCTTGGAGGGAGAAAAAGGGCTTCTGCTAGTAGAACTAAGAAAGAAAACAAGTGTCAGAACCATAGGTATATTAGAAAAATTCCTGATAGAGGATAAAAAAAAAATTATGATTCTAAGTCCTGCTTTCCCATTGTGAGTCCTTGTGCAAATTTCCTTACCTCGTGGAGCTTCAATTTCCCCATTTATAAAATGAAAAAACCAAGTATCAATTTGGAGGGTTGCTCTGAAAATTGAGATACTAGTTGGCTGTTAACATTATTTAACTTTCAGAAATCTGTGAGCTGACCTGGGTCCTCACCTTCATTCCTGACAGGATGCACTTTGAAGAAATGAAAACAACAATAACTCAAAGATGCATTTAAGCCAGCATTTCCCAGAATAGTTCCCTAATAAAAAGTGCTTGTTTATAATGTAGATTTCTTACCTCAATCCAGAACTGCTAAATCAAGACTTTAGGGGGTGGACTGGTTCTCTGAATCCACATTTTAAATGAACATCCCAGGTAATTCTTATGCATACAGAAATATGAAAATTCCTGACTTATGTGGTAATAACCTACTGTAACTGCACACCCCATGAATGGCTAAAATTAAAAAGACAGACACCACCAAATGTTGGCAAGGAAGTAGAGCAACTGGAATTAAACATCAGGCAGGAGTTTAAAATAGTACAATGACTTTGGAAAGTTGTCTAGAAGTATCTGCTAAAGCTAAATATATTATTTTTCTATGAACCAGTAATTCCACACCTAGGTACATACTCAGGAGAAGAGAATGCATATGTTCACAAAAAGACATACACAACACGCCCATACAATCTTTACTCATGATAACTCCAACTGGAAGTAACCCAAATGCTCGTCAATAAGCAAATGTTTAAATAAATAGAGACATGTTCATTTGTCAGGAAATATTTTCTAAGACTTGAAAAAGGGCCACAAAGAGCCCTGGGTGTCTTCTCAGCGCAATGTTGGGTGCTGTCTATAGGACTGCCAAGGTTATCTGAGGGTATAGGGGGGTACAATTTTTTTTCTATTGCCTAAGCAACTTTATGTTAGGAAAACTGATAGCAATGCAAATGTTTTCTGTTCACAGCAATGAAAAGAATTTATGTTCACAGCAAAGCAAACAAATTGTGTCTGGTAGAGAATATAAATCTCTGTAAGTCAAATTCTCATGGTAACCTGTTTTTAACATTCTACTATTCCCTCATTAATTAAGGAGTTAAATAAAATCTTTGATACATGGTCAATTTATATTTGTAGAGGAGGCAATTTTTTTAACTTGGGAAAATTATAATTTACATGTATAATTGACAACTACACAGTAATATAAAAGAACAAACTACTGCTATATGCTGAAACATGGATGAATCCCAAAGGTCTTATGTTGATTAAAAGAAGCTAAATACAAAAGATCACATGCCGTATAATTTCATTTGTATGAAGATCAAAAATGGGCAAAACTAATGTATGGTTTTGGAGGTCAGAATAGTGGCATTTCTGACAGGTGGATGGGCATAATGACTAGGAAAGAGCACATGGGAAGCTTCTGAGGTGATGAAAATACTCCATATCTTGACCTTGGCAGTGGTTACAAGGGGTACACACCTATAAAAATCCTCAGTCTGTACATTTGCATTGCTATCAGTTTTCCATAACATAAGGTTGCTTAGGCAATAGAAAAAAAGTTGTACCCCCTATACCCTCAGATAACCTGGGAAGGTCCTATAGACAGCACTCAACATTGCACTCAACTCTTCTGTATGAAAGTTATAGCTCAATTTTTTTTTAAAAAAATCAAACTTAAAAAAAAAACATTAAAGGATAGTACTTAAGCCTCTCAGCAATGATGTTATCCTCTCAGCAATGATGTTACATTGCTGTAACTAAACTGTCCCCAGCCCTTTGAGCCCTCAGAGCCGGGTACAGTGGGAGATGAGGGGGACAGATGGTCCTGTGGCTGACCGCTTCATCACAGGGCTGATGCTGAAAGACTCTCCCTGACCCGGGTCTCCAGAGCCGTGGCCCGTAACACACTCGGTCACTCTAATGACTTCATTAAAGTGGCTGAGAGCAGAAATAACCTCAGGTCTAGAGAGCTGGAAGCAGACAGATGCTCCTCATTTTAAAGCTCAGCAAAATGTATTTTAAAGAAGCCCTAAAAAGCTTTATAAGGAAAGTCTGTCAAAAATCATCACAAGCATCCATCTCTAAAGTAGCCCTATCAGCAACATCTTTTTTACAAAATCAAATCAAAACAGAATGTTTGCCTAGAAAGGAAATTTCAAGTTCCTGTGAGTGTTTGTCATGTGCAGGCATCCACCCTTGACGCCCTCTGGAACGTCATACCAAGGGGCCATCCAGCCTTTATTGCTGACAAGGGAGCTCACTGCTTCTCAATATTTATAACTAGAACCCACTGAGGACTTACTCTGCTTCACCTTGTTTAATCCTCATGACAACTCAGTGAAGTAGGTACTATCATTATCACCATTTCACAGATGAGAAAACTGAGGCCCACAGAGATTAACTAACCTGGTCAAGACCACACAACTGGTGAGGGGAAGAGCCAGGGTTCTAACTCAGCTCCACCTTTCCCAGGCCAGACCACGAGACCCCCTGCTGTATTCCCCTTCCAAGGCAAACAATTCCACCCTTGGGAAGATCTGATATTTAGAAAAAATTGTCCTTATAACAAGAACAATCTGCCTTGTAATAGTCCCACTTCTTCAGTGCCCACCAAGTTATTCTGCTTCCACTCCTTCTAACCACCCAGAACATCTATGGTTTTCTTACACGTGAGAACCTTTCACTTATTTGAAAATACTCCACATTTCTCTCTGAGTGTTCTCTTTTCGACAGAACGTATAGATAACTTTTACTTTCCAGTGACCAACTATCAGAATTTGCTAGGGACTGAGGGTTTTCCCAGGATGAGGGACTTTTGGTGCAAAAACAGATGCAGTCCCAATGAACAAGATGAGTTGGTCATCCTACTTTTTAGTGTATGTTAATGGTGTCACTTGAGGCATAGATTATTTTTATTTTCTACAAGAAGAAGGCTTATTTTACATGATGACTGCATCATTCAAAACTCTTCTTGCAAGTGCAATAACTGTACCTCAACTGGCTTAAGCAAAAAAAAAAAAAAAAAAAGGGGGAGGGAATGGTGGAATTTATGGGTTCGTGGAACAAAAAGTCCAGGAGTTCCAGGAACAGGAGTGCCCGGAGATGGGATATCACCTCTCATCTTTTGTCTTCACGTGCACTACTCCTCCAGTTTGCCTGGGAAAAATCTCTGTCTTCAACAGCAACTCCCTTCAAGAGACATGTCCCCACAAAACCCCAGCCTCAATGGTAATGTCCCTCTTCATGCCACCCATCTCCCTGACACTTTGATGAGCGCAGCAGTCATTTGCTGATAAACTCATTTATGACAAAGCTATCTCCCCCATCTGACTGTGAGTCCCTGAATATCGGAGTCTGTGTCTTGTTTGTCTTCATTTCTGTCTCCTTCCACCTCATCCTCACAGAGCCCCTGGCATTTGTTGAATGAATAAAGATTGTCTTACTTGTGGCAGAGACTGTTCGCTGCCACCCAATATCCACACCCTCTCTTTTTCTCAGCTGCAGAAACTCAATTTTATTCAGTGTGGCAATGCACCCAGCCAAAAAGCAACATTTTCCAACTTCTCATGCAGCTAGGTGAGGCCATGAGACCAGCTTTTGGCCAAAGAGATTTAAGTAGAAGCATCACGGGGAACTTCTTGGAAAGTTGTTTCAAGGAGCCGACCGAGTGGGGAGAACCTTGGGCCTTCCACAGATTCTCGGGCTGCCTGCGTGGAATGATGTTGAACTTCCACATACTTCTTGAGTTATGATTCATCTTGGGGATACGAACCATTTAGAGAAAAAGGCAGGTCAGACAGATAAGTGGTTGATTCCCTGAGGAAAGTGTGAAGCTACCGTTACAGCCCTGATTGCCTCCTCCGGGCATCTTTTATGTGAGAGAGAAATAAACTATCCTGCTTAAACTACTGTTATTTGGGGTCTTTCTGCTGTGTGTGTTACGTACAGCTGACTTTCTTTTAGTTGATAATCCATTTCTGTTCGAATAAAGAAATATGTGTAGGTGTAACTGATTAAATGGTGGGAATTAGATTAACCTTTCTGTCAACTAACTTTAAAACTGAAGCTTCCTCAGTCACTTCCTATGACTACAACTCTTTCAATTTCCTGTTTAAAAAATTGAGTCAAGGAGGATTAATACATTTTTTAAATTAAACCACTAAGATAAAATATGAGTGGATGTCCATAATGCGTTTTCTGACTTAAGAGTGCTGGAAAAACTTTGCTGACAGAAATGAAAAGGGAAGGTTAATAACAGGCCTGACTCTTTCAAGACACAGGGAAGTCTTCCGTGTCTTTAACATGAAGTCTCTTGCATACTTCCTGGCTTGTCTGAGGTAAAGCTGACCCCACTTATGAACCTGAAGGTAATGAAGGAGGCAGATCTTGAGGAAAACTCATAACATCTCGAGAGGCACCTATTTCAGGTGAGGTCTTTATAGTTTGTCCTTGTAACAAGAGGCTGTTTTTGTCTTTTGAGGGGAAAGAGGCTGCTCTGTCAGGGTTACAAGAATTTGAGGTTTTAAGATTCTCAGGCTTATCTACCCAAATATCCCCATCCCTGGTATCATAGTCCCACTCTTTCCATATCACGGGCTAAACTTTAATATAGGAGACCTCTCAAGATTACATATCGCGTCCTTTGAAACTGTGCCTTTTTAAACAATCTAAATAATCAGATTCTGGGCTTCATTTTGAGCACAGTCTTCCCTGTGACTGTAGGAGATGAGATTCTCCTTTAGAACTGCCTTGGAGACTGTCTTAGTCTGGGTTGATATAAAGGAATGCTTAAGGAGTACTTAATACTTATTAAATTAATACTTAATTTATAAAGAAAAGAGGTTTATTTGTCTCACGGTTTTGCAGGCTGTACAATAAACACGGCACCAGTGTCTGCACAGCTTCTGGTGAGGGCCTCACGCTGCTTCCACTCATGGCAGAAGGAGAAGGGGAGCCACGTGTGCGGAGATCACATGGTGAGAGAGGAAGAAAGAGAGAGAGAGAAAGGTGCCAAGTTCTTTTTAACAACCAGTTCTCTCGGGAACTAAGAGGGAATGGCACCAAACCATTCACAAGGGATCTGCCCCAGAATCCAAAAACCTCCCACCAGGCCCCACCTCCAACATTGGGAATGAGATTTCAACATGAGGTTTGGAAGATCAAATGTCCAAACTAGAGCAGAGACAATCTGGTTTGCACGGAAGCTTTAAATTGGTAATTAACCCCTCTGATTTTATCTTTTTCATTTTTAAAGCCTCAAATGCTATCAAAAGAGGTCACTCCACATCACACTTCTCATAATTATCACTGCCCACATACTGATCAAATGCAGCTGCCATTTGATCTCCTAAACCTTGCATTCCACTGGTACCACATTCCAATTAAATGTAAGTGAAATTTTAGTAGTGGTGGTGCCATTTCATGTAAGGGTTATAATTACCACACTTAGCAAAAGGAATAATTTTGTCTTGCCTTCAGACTCATGGGAAATTCACCTCCAAAACTTCATCTGGAAGGTCTGTTTTCTTGGATCATCTCTGGAACCAATTGTCTTAGCCTGGGTTCCCTCAAAAGCAAAGGCTGACCCTAAGCTCCATTGAATGGGTTCAATCCCAGGAGAGCAAGAGAGAGACAGGAGAAAAAAGAAAGCAAATGCAAACTGGCCATAGCTTCTCAAGAAAACACAGTTTATGGCTTGGTCATGAGGGATATCTCTGGAGGGGTTGTTGTATGGAATCACTGCATAAAGGCAAGGAGAAAAAAGCATTTTTTTTTTTTTTTTTTTTTGCAGACTGCTCATTTCATGTCTTGCTGTTCAAAATCCATCCCACAGGGGCATTAACATAAATATTTAATTAGTGTGGTTTTGCTCCCACAGACATCCACCAGCGAAGCCAGAGTCAGGATTGGTCTGGTTGGCTTGGACCTGGGTGGTGGAGCAGCTTCAGTTCCCTCTAAGATAGGCCTGAGTGAGACTGAGTTGAGAGAAGGATGAGATGATAGCAGTGTTAGGACATGAGACTGTGGCCACAGGGCCTTTACAACCATAGTAAGGGCATGAGCAAGGAGCCTCCTGGAAAGAGACCCCTAGGAGGCCTCAAGTATTGCATAAAAAAGGCCAATGTATCTTTGTCCTAGTAGTTCTCCATTTGTCCTTCCTCCATTTATTCCTTGCCTTTCTTTACTCTGGTCTGTTCCCTTAGAGGCTGGCCCTAAGGACTGCATTATTCCATATGCCTTTCCATGCCGCTTCTGGTTGGATTCAGCTACTGGGAGATACCAGCAGATCAGAAAATGGAAGAAGGAGTGGTCAGAAAATTTCTTCCCCCTCTCCCTTCCTGAATGCTGCCGTGATTCTAGCAGTGGCTACATCTTTCTGTGACTAAGTACTGCTGGAAGGCCCTTTTTCCATGATTCCACTAACACTGGTTCTTCTCCTCACTCTTGCATGCCTAGGGTTGGTAACAGCTTCCTACTTAGGTTCCTCAACATCCCTCAGTGGTACCCTTTGCCCAGAGCAGGCATAGGCTCTTCATTAAATTCCCTTCAAAGTAATAGATGAGTTCCTTCTATTTCCTAAGGGGACACTAAATCTACATTTTCTTTGTTCATCTCATTCTGTTGTTCTATCAATTCTTGTTTGAGCCTTTTTATTTTAATGTTCTTATTAACCTAGCAATTATGATACATTTCCTTCTCTTCTATGAGTTATATTTTCTCATGGGTTAGGATCTTTGTCTTATTTCTGCATGCTGTGTTCACTTTCTAAGCGTATTTACTTCTTCTAACTGTATTTCCTTCTGTGTTATATTTGCTTAGTCATTGTGTCATTTCTTTCCATCTGGTTCCTGCATGAGCCACTCTTTGCAGATGTGATATTTGCTCTGATATTTTGGGGCTGATTTATTGACTCTTCTCTCACTGTACCTGAATTCAGTTAACCTTCTCTTTAAGGCATAGATGTTTCGTTGTCTTTCCGTTTTTCAAAAGCAGAGAGAATAGCTGAGAAAAACACATACACATGTGTGTGCACACACACAAGTATACACACTGTGGAAAGTGTCACTACATTTCTGCCTAGTTTCCATTTAAACATCTGAAGTTTCTCTCTCTCTCTTTCTGACATTTTGTTACTTGCTCTGGCTATGGCACATATTCTAAGCCTTTGAAGAGATATCCTTAGGCTTTGAAAGTTCTTTCCAAGTCACTGATGTGGAGGCACTCGTGAATGAATCAACCCAGTATTTTGACAAGAAATCTTGCAACTGTTTTTATAGTTGTCTGGGGTATTAGTTTCTTATTACTGCTGTAACAAATTACTACACATTTAGTGGATGAAAACAACATAAATTTATTATCTTACAGTTCTAGAAAATCAGAAGTCTAAAACTACAGAGCTGCATTTCTTAGGGGGGCTCTCGGGGTGTGTGCTAGGTTGAGTAGTGTTCTCCCCCTGCAAATTCATGTCCATCCAAAACCTCAAAATGTGGCCATATTTGGAAATATTAATAGGTTCTTTGCAAATGTAACTAATTAAATTAAGATGAAGTCATATTGGGTTGAGGTGGCTACTACATCCAATGACGGATGCCCCTAGAGGACAGGAGTTACCCAGACAAGACAGCCATGTGAAGATGAAGGCAGAAATTGTGTGGATGCATCTGCAAGCCAAGGAATGCCAAGGATTTCCAGCAACTACCAGAAGCTAGGAAGGATTCTTCTTTAGGTTCTTTGGAGGAAGAATGGGCCTGATGATAGCCTTGATTTTGGACTTCTAGTCTCCCAAGTTGGGAGAGAATACATTTCTATGTTAAACTACCCACTCCGTGGTACTTTATTATGGGAGCCCTAGGAAACACAGGGAGAATCCACTTCCTTGCCTTTTTCAGCTTCCTTGGCTTGTTGGCTACACATCAATCAAATCTCTGCTTCCATTGTCACATCTTCTCTCTGACTCTGACCCACCAGAGATCCCCTTATAAGGACCTTTGTGCTTACATTGGGCTCACCCACATAATCCAGATGTCCCTATCTCAAGATTCTTAGTCACATCTTCAAAGTCTTTTTTGGCATATAACATAACATAATGACAGGTTTCTGGCATTAGGACATGAACATTTTTGGGGGGTTGGGTTGGGAGGGAATTATTCTGCCTACCAAAGCTTGGTTGGCTCCTTGAAGCTTGAGATATGTCAATGGTTTATAATTAATTACATCAACAGCAACAACAGAAATTCCCTGACATTATAATAAGGAAAGTGTCAGAAGGCTCAGAGGGGAGGGAGTGTTATCATAGACTCACTATGTAAGACCTGAGAACCCATCACCTGACTACATGTCCTGAGAGGGCCCAAAGGACACTTTCTTCATCAAGGAAGGCGTGCCGTGGTGAAGGGAAAGGGAGAGAATAAACCGCCTAGGAAGCCCAGTCGTAGCCACCCTCTAAACAACAAGGTTGACAACTGAAGATGCTGTCATGCACCTGAGTTTACTAACATCAGTGGGAATGATGGGAGACGTAAAGCAGTGACCAGGTGGCAACACTTAACCTCCAGAAGAAAGGTGAACTTAATTACTCAATTAGTACAGCTGTAGGGCTGGTAATCAGAGTGCTTTGACCCACAGTAATCCTTGGTTTGTCTTAGAGATCAGGTGGTCTTATGGTCAAGAAAGATGTACTGCTTACAATTTACAATAATACATAGACACTAGAGGTATTGCTTACCATTTATAATAATAAATAATTGAGATCTGGCAAGCAGAAGGCTGACGTCAGCCACCTCAATGGAAACCTGAGGTCCACATAAAGTTTGCAAACTTAGACAGTTTCAGATACACAGTCTAATTGACTGAAGGGGAAGCCAGGCTTCTTTGAGGAAGGACCCTGAAAAGTCAACAAAAGTATATAAATTAAAATTTCTACAATTGTTGCTCAGGGGTCCAAAGTCCACTGAGCCAAGTAAATGTTCACCAGGGAAAGGGGTACCCAGATCTTTTGGATGTTGTTGCATACAGAGTCTAGGTGGACACTGATATTACTTAGAGTTACCTATGTTACTACAGTCAAGATGTCACTATAGCCCACCACTGTTACGGTGGGTGTATACGGAGGAGAGATTTCAAGTGTACCCCTGGTTCAGGTCCATCTCACTATGGGTTTAGTGGGTCCATAGGACCACATTATAGTCTTTTTCCTAGTCCCTGAGGTCCTCACAGTGATGGGCATTCTTGGTAGTTGAAAGACACATTATTTTCTTGATCCATGGAGCGTCATTACGGTAGAAAGTGCCAAGAATCTGGAAGCGTTTCCTTCTCATGTAGCAAGCAAGCAAATCCAGACACTCTTACTTGTTTATCTCAGCCTTTACAAGTCTCTGATTCTCTGCATGTATTGTAGAAGTTTGCTGATTAATAATAGATTCTGATGGAAAAGGCTTAGACAAATATCGAAGACATATTTATTCAACAGCCATTCCAACCCTTGCACTTCTGTAGAGTCTTCCCGGCAAGGAGATACCATGTAATCCGGCTCTACCCAGTGAGACATATAATAGATAGAAGTCCCTGAGCAGAACGTTGCTTTATGGAAAAGACATATGCCCTTTGCTCTTCTCCCTTCCTCCTGCCTGAAATACTCATGTAGTGCTAGAGATACAGCAGCCACTATGAACTCATGAAAATAAAAGCCACATATTAAAGAAGTTGGAACAGCTATGGAAAAGGAACCTGGTTCCTTGATGGCATCTTTGAGCCATTCTACTTACATCTGGGCTTTGCACAATGTGAGAAAATAAACCCCTTTGTTTTGCGTGAGTCCCTATGGTAGGATTAACTATTATTCACAACTGAACACAATCCTAACAGCAACAGTGGGATCGTCTGTACTTTCTCAAAATCCATCTTTTTTAAGTCTCAAGGGGCTCCTCTCTTGTCTACTGAGAAAAGCTTATTAAGTCCATATTTTGTTCTATAAGCACAGCCATGCCCAAGATACTAAACATTCCTCAACTTCATTTTTTTCTTCTTTCTTTAATTATCTGGAGGAAGATTGAGTGCTCATATATTTAAGGAGAACGTAAGACTAAAACTAAGCACTTGCTTTGTTTCTCATAGAGTATATGATAAAGTCATCAGGAGATAGTTGGGGGAAAAGTTTTATCTACTAATTGCCTAATTTTGAATATGCCTTACAACTACCTGAATCTCAGTTTCCCATTCTGTAAATTTGGGAGAAAACATTGATGCCCACCTTACCAGGATGGTAGGAGGACTAAATTGAAACAAGAAAAATGTACAATAGGAAAGGGCCAGGGGATCCACAAGTTTCCTGACAAACATTAGCCACAGTGGCCTCACTTCTCAGGGCTCTACTGCCCTCAAGGTCGGGGAGCATGTCTCATACCTCTGGGACACGCTGAGGAGCACAGAATCCAGTCCAGAGCAGGAGTTGTAGGGCTTGATGAATAAATTCATGAGTAAAAGGATGACTGAATAAATGAGCTATGGTGGGAAGACAGACAGAAAAATAGAGGTGACGTGCTACCCAATTAAGACTATTCCATGCTGGCTCCATGGCCCCCTACGAGGAAAAGGGTTTTCACATCCACAGAAGCCCAGGGCCTCGCCCTGCTCAGAGTCACCTTTCTTTAAAAATGGGCGCTGAAGGAAATAAACGGCAAAGCAAGAGCTTTATGTCTGGTATAAAAAGAACTCTCACTAAGCATGACTCAGGCCTCACCGTCACTCTCAGTCACGACCTGCAGGAAATGACCCATTTTAGAGCAGATCAGGGAGTGAGGGGAAGGTGGGGGAACCCCAGGCAGGCTGGGCTGGAGGAGGCAGCAGGCTTGTGGCTGCCTGCGTGGGGCCCTTGGGGATTATGAAGAGTAACCGAACATCTCGGCTTACTCTCAGATTAGAGTCCACAGACCGGACGTCTGCATGAAGCCGAAGCCCTACTCAGTCTCTAACGGATGTGAGCGCGTGCATACGTGCGTGCCTGCATATGTGTGTTTCGTGCGTGCATGCGTGCTGCGTGCGTACCTGACCAACCAGACAGATGGGATGGAGCACCGTCAGCGCTTCACCCCAAAGGGCGGGACCTGGGCAACAGCATCATCACAGCTGTCCTTTATTGAGCACCTACACTTTGACCAGTGTCCTGCATTTTCTCGGTAACCTTCTCTGTAACCAACAAGGGAGGTTTGATCATCTTCCTTTACTGGCAAACGAGTGGACATCCTGAGGGTCCCAGCTTCCTGGAGGCTACTGCGGGAGTGTGTTACAGACCTGGGATTCAGAGCTAGGAGGAGCATCCCGGGGTGCAGGTGAAAAGGCAGCGTTCTCTGGCAAGGGGGAGGGACTCAGTTCTTTGAGGGCTAGTTGCGTGTGGTCACAGCGGTCAGCTTTTCTCACGCCTGGTCTCATCTTTATCACTGCCCCAGTGGATGAGTTTTATTGGTGCCACTTCAGGACCAAGAAACTGGAACCTGGAGATATCAGGTATATTGTCCAAAGTCGAAAAGATGGTAAAGGACAGAACTGGATTTGAGCCCAGGCTGATTTCAAAGTTGTGTTCTCACCCATTAGACAAAGGTTCTGGGTGCGAGTTCAGATTGGGGCTCCCATCCTCCTTGAGGAAGGAGAGGCAATCTATTCAGTATCAGAATTACTTTTCTCTTAGGAGAGCTAGGAAACTAGGAGAGAAAGGAACTAGAATAAAATCAAACCCTCAGTCCCTAGATGGATGCGGTAGAGACCCACTGCTCCAGGGGCAATGTCTGGAGCCCACAGTCTGTTCTGGTTTCACACTGAAGGAACTGCATACCACGCCGGCGGTATGCCCTGTTTCAGACAGGATGAACTCTACCTGCCTCAAGGCTTGGAGGAGCAGATGGAGCCTGCATTTGGGAACAAGGTTCCTATTCTATCAAGAATTTAAAGAGGTGACTCAGAAGCAAACTTATGGGGAAGGCAACGTCAGAGCAGACGAGGAAGCAAGTCATCCCTGTCTCAGAGGCTGGGATGCTGTGTGACCTCAGAAAAATTCCTCCCCTCTCTGGACCTCAGCACCTTTTAATTTACCTACCAATCTCTGAATTGCTTCAGCTCTGACAATCTAGGACTGTCAGGAATAAAATTAGCATCTGGTCATGGGGAACAAATCAGTGTAAAGGGAAATTCAGTTATTAGCAACAATGAGGAGGAACCTACAATGCTCACAGATGCTCCAGCTGGTGTAATATGGGTCTCAACTTTGAGCAGCTCTTGGATTTTACAGAGATCATAATCTGATGATTTGTGAACAAAATCCTCCTTGCAGACCAGTTCTGATTAGCTAGCAGTGTGAGTGATAAAAGAAAGGGAATTAGAGTGCCTTTACATAGGGCGTGCCCCCCCTGGTGTGTCATAGGCCTGCTCCCTCCTTTGTCTTGGCTCCTGATAACAACACATGTGAGTTTGTGCCTCCAAATTAGAATCTTAATTTGTCTTGCAGAACACTAGTTCAGCCCCCATTTCCTCCCATCCCTCCCTGGCCACCGCAGGCCAAGAGGGAAGCTGTAATTTGTGGGCTGCCCTTTCACTGCAGCGTGAGCAACACAAATGCCTTAATCCTCCTTTGCCCTGCAGAGCTGTGCCCGGCAGCTAGGCCCCCAGAGGACCTTAAGGCCAGCGTGAGCGGGATTCTCTCCCATGCATTATTCACACCAGTGCTTCCCTTTCTATTTTTAATGTTCAGCGTGTAGCAGTTCCCTCCGCTAGCTATTTTTAGCATCATTGCTGCCAGCTGACAGCAGAGACAAAGGCACCGAGGCACCTTGAGAATGACAAATGGCGATTTCAATGATGAAAATAGAAAGGCTGTTTTTCATCCAGAAAAGAAAGGGAAGAAAATGTCTATAGTTGCAAAGTTGCTGGGGCTTGAATTGAATTTCTAATTTGGAACACATAGGCTGCCATGCACATAAAGGATTTTCTTACACACACTCACACGCTCATCGTTTTCCCAGATCAAATGCACCCTCCCTTATGCAGCTTTATCCGATGCTCCCCTCTGCTCCTGATGAGCCCTCCTCTCTCCAGATACAACATCTCCATTATTGTGGTTCTCACATGGTCTTGTAAGTGTTTGCTTCCCTCCAGGCTGTGAGCTCCTGGAAGGCAAGGACTTACTGTTAGATCTCCATTGTTTATACTAAGAATAAGTGGCCACGGCCATCCAGAAGCTGGCTGGGCACTCACAGCTGGGCCATATCATTCTCCTGTTGAAGATAAACAATCTCACTGAATATCAGTATCATAGAGAGTTACTCTAAGACCATGACAAAGTGAGGCAAAACACGATCACTTCATAATTTTGTCTAAGCACAGACAAAAACAAGGTTGTTGTGCCACCCACAAAATATCAGATGTCTCCCTCTCTTGGCCTGAATGAGTGACTGCTAATTCTTAATCACAGCTTTATTCTCTCTCTAGTCTGCCGTCCCTATAGACAAGATTTATGGAGATACTCAAATTGCCCCCACTTTGTGACAGCACCCAATCCAGAGCAAATCCCTGCTTCTTTAGAACTGCCCCTGAGTCTCTCAAGAAAGTCTGAATCCTATAATAAGCTCTTTATGGCACCCCCTTACTGAGACACTGTATCATTCCCTATGGTATGCATTTTCCTTTGCTTCAGTGAGTAATAAACCTAATGTGTTCAGCTACAGGACTGTTCCTGGTGACCTTTGGCTAAAAGGTGTTGACAGCACAAAGTCTCACATAAGTATAAGGTCAATGCATGTTTGATGAATAATATGAATAGCCAAGACTAGGACTAGGGTGACACCAGCAAGGCACCCAGGCACAGACCAGAGGACCCAGGTGCCTCACTTGATGCACTCTAATCCCAGCCCTGGGAGTAGCTGACTTACTGAGCAATTGCTTTGTGGTATACATGTATTGACTATCTAGTTCCAACTCACAAGAGTTCCGTAAGGTAGATACTATTATTTCCATCTGTTTTGAGATCAGGAAACAGACTTCAAGAGGTTAAGTAAATATCCCTAATCACCTATGTCTTGAGGGGTAGAGAAAGGGCTGCACCAGGTCAGGCTGTGTTCCTGCCCAATATAATAAATTGCGTGTGTATATGTGAAAAATGAGTGGATAAATTTAAATGCAAACATAGACTTGAAGTTCTAATAGGAATTTTAATTTGAGGACTCTGTCTGTAGGTAAGGTGCTGAGCAGAGTGTCTGACATGCAAAAACTTATATAATGAAGGCATTGCTGGTGGTGCCTGTGTTGAATAGTTCAAGCTAATCATGTAATTACATCCTCCCTGCCAGTGACGGGCTCAGAAATAAATAACCTAATTCCAGGAACTGAGACATGGGAAGGAAGCCTTCTTTGGGACTTCTGAGAAATGGTTTCCTCTCCCCTCAAAATGAACCCCTGGAAGAGCCAGTAGTCTTCCTCCTCTCTGTGTTTCCTTAGGTTGTGATTGGAGCCTTGTTGCAGGCATGGTGCACCCAGCCTCAGGATGAAGCCAGCCCTGCGCATGGCTGAACCAACTTCTTGTTATGTGAGACAAATATTTCCTTATTGATGAGGATGGTTCACCTTGGAGTTTGTTACTTGCATGAAACTCCTCTCATGCCCTTGCTGATACATGCCCTGGTTGCTTTGAGGCTTATCTGACTATCCTTGCCAAAACAGCACCTATCTTGTCACCTATGGCCCCTTACTCTGTGTAATATTCCTACATGGTACTAACCATGACCTGAAATTGTATTACTCATTTAATTATTCATCACCTCATTGTGTTTCATCACTAGAAGTTAAGCTCCATCAGGTGAGGGTGAAGTCTGTCTTGTTCATCACTGCATCATTACCATCTTAAGCAGTGCTTGGCACAGAGGAGGCACTCAAAGAATATTTGTGGAATAAATGAATAAATGGAAGGGTATTTTAGTAAGTGAAAACTGGTGGAATCTACTTGTGAACCTTCACCAAAATCCAGCCTTTAATTATAGTTTCTATTCTATATGCAGATATGAGGAGTGTGAAGACACTGAATGACTTGTGCAGACGCATAATGAGAGGGAGGAGGAGCCAGGTGTCAAGCCAAATAGATCTGAGTGTAATGTCCTTGTTCTTAATCACAGTTCTCTATTGCCAATTGGGCATGAGGGGAGTGGGTGTTTAGCCCCTCATACAGTTAATAGTTTGTGTATGAAATGGTTTAGACGTGGTTTTTCTCTAAAACTCATGTTGATATTTGATTCCCAATGTGTCAGTGTTGGGAGGTGGGGTCTAGTGGGAGGTTTGGGCCATAGAGGCATCCCTCATGAGTGGATTAATGCCCTCCTGTGGGAGCGAGCGAGTTCTCACTCTGTGGAAATGGATTAGTGAGCAAAGAGCGTGTTGCTATTTGCAAAGTGAGTTTGGCTTCCTAGACTCAATTGCTTTCTCTTTTGCCATGTGATCTCTTTGCACATGCTGCTCCCCTTTTGCTTTCTGCCATGAATTGAAGCAATATGAGGCACTCACCAGGTGCAACTGCCCAATCTGGAACTTCCCAGCCACCAGAACCATGAGCCAAATAAACCTCTTTTCTGTATCAATTACTCAGCCTCAGGTATTCTGTTAAAGCAATGCTAAATGGACAAAGACAGTGTAGAGGGCATGGGCTGCTAGAAATAAAGGGAGAATGTCATAGTCCTGTTTTATTCTGCATTGCTCAGTCCACACATGGAGTCATGAGTTAAATTCTCAGCACCATATTTTGACCAATGGGGATGTATTTAGAACAGAGAAACCCGGAGAATGAGAGATCTGAAAACTTTCAGGGAGCTAGGAAAATGGCAACCCTGGCGATCAGAAAAAGAGTGGGAGGAAGACAATGGAATTTCTAGGACAATATGTTCCCTTTGACCTTCTACTCATAGATAAGGGAGTCACATGCTAGCCTCACCTCTGTGTGTGTGGTTTTACATTAATGGGACCATAGTAGTGAAAACACAAATAACATCTTGAGATTGCAAGGAGGAGGACCTCAGTAATAGAATTCTTTCTTGTGGTTTTTATATCAGTGCTTTTTCCAACTCCATTGAGATAACAGCTCAAAGATTTCCTTGCACCTACTTTTAACCACCTTTTGCCACTGGGTTAATAAATTCTTCATCATAATCATCTCATATCAGCCCACAATTCCTAGAGCCCAGTCAGCTTTGGGGTTGCTATCTCTCTGCTTCTGAATGGTTACCACAGCCTCCTGGCTTCTCTTCTTCTGTTCCCCTCATGTCGACAGTACTTCCAAAGATGGATCCATAACAAAAACCTCTTATTTTCAACCCCTAGGGCCTTTATCCTCCTATTTCCCTCACAGAGTCCCTTCTGTGCCCACTTCAGCCTGTCCCTAAATGGGGTGGAAAGCATGAGAAACACCTTAGGAGAGACGGAAAGGAGGATTATTGTTGTCATCAATGGGCCCGTAGGGTAAAAACCCAGAGATTGCAGAGAGACATATTTCAGCTCAGTATCAGGAGGAAACTTCAATATTAGGAAGAACAACTCAAAGACATCGTGGCTTGCTCTATAAACTAGTGAGCTGCCCAACGCAGGGAATATACAAGCAGAAACCAGAACTGCCTGGCAGAAATGTTTTAGAGCACCAACACGGGGTGTGTGAGTCTGGAGGTGGGGTGTCAGCAGAAAGGATGGGTTGTTAAAGTAATTGCCCAAGTCTTTGAATCCATAGGCTTCATCCTGTTCCATCTTTCTTGCAAATACATGTTGCTAAATGTACTATAAATGCTGTTGTGACTGACTCATAAGATAAAATGTTATTTAAAAAGATTACTGAATTTGTAGTAGTATATTTTTTCGATCAATGGATACTAAAAACAAAACTTACATTATGCAGGAATTTGTGAAATTTGTGACCCTAAACTTGACTTCTCATTCTTGAAAAAGTCAAAATTGTTGTTCCAGTAGATTCACATAATTCACACAAGGTGGGAAAAATCAGATTAGATAATATTTACATCCCTTCCTGCTACGATCTGAATGTTTGTGTCCCCCCAAAATCTACGTGTTGAAATCTCACCCCCACGGTGATGGTATTAAGAGGTGGGACCTTTAGGAGGTGATTAGGTCATGAGGGTGGGGCCCTCATGAATAGGATTAGTGGGTGCTTTTATAAAAGAGACCCCAGAGAGATGCCTTGCCCTTCTGCCATGTGAGGACAGAGCTGGAAGGTGCCATCTATGAACCAGGAAGCCCTCAGCAGATACCGAATCTGCCAGTACCTGGATTTTGTGCTTTTCAGCCTCCAGAACTGTGAGAAATAAATGTCTGCTGTTTATAAGCCACCCAGTGTATGGTATTTTGTTATAGCAACTCAGACAAAAATACTTCCAGACCAGTTCTTAGATCTAAGCATTCACCTTTAATATAGCATTATTTCACAAAAGAAAGAAGAGAAATAAACAAGCTATTAGCAACAATGAGATTTGTGTGTGTGATTTAGTTTTTCACTAAGAGATGGATTATTTTTTAAAAAATATGTAAGGGTCATGCCCATTAGAAAACGGGAAATTGTATTTAGTAATTCAATTGTCCACATATCTGTCATTGACATTAATTTATGACTTTTTTTTTTTAAATCCATTTGTACAGGCCACTAAAGTGCCATTTACTTGGCCCTGAACTTTAGACATCAACTAAATTGAAGCATCCCTCATGTCTAAACAGTCTACAGGAACAGAAAAAATTCCTAATGGAAACAGGTACTCAACCATTCTTCAACTCCACTAAGGGGCTGAATGAAACAGAGGCAATAGTTCAAACCTGCAGCAGAAGTTATTCAAATCAGCACAAAGTAAGACTCCTGAAAGCAAATGTCAAATTCCACAGTTCTTGCTGGATGGGCTGAAGGCTTTTCTGAAAGATGGGTATTAATCCTCATTTTTGTGTGACTTGTGTTAGAGAATATGTTTTACCTAGGAGGTCAAATGGCATCTAGAGAATGAAGAATAAGTTTAATGAAGCCAAATTTTTAATAGTGCTTTTAAGGGAGAAATTACGTAACTTTCATCTGGTGGTGCAAGGTGGTGCAAGGATCCTTGGATTACAAGACAGGTGACCTGAGTTCTGGTACAAGTTGTCTACACTAGAGTTTTAGTCCTGGCCTCAATTCACCAAGAGAGTGTTTTAACCATCTTATCTTGGGTGGGATATGGTGAGGCCAGACGCAGATCAAAAGAGAGAAACTGAGAAGAGTTTTACAGTTTCGTTATACCCATGGCTCCCTGGGAAGCACAGGGCTCGCCACACAGAGCCCTCCGGAAGAACCAGGGTTGCTCCTGAGTCAGCAGGAGAGAGGGGAACTGTGGGCAAGTGTCTTTGTTGTGGTTTTTGCAGGGAAAAAAAGGATGAGGCAGGATAAGCCGGCTTGGAATTGGATAGTTACTTGGACCTGGACCCTTTCTGGGCCGCTGTTTCCTCATCTTTAACATGGGAAGAACGACTAAAAATCTTTAAACTTTCTTCAACTCTGAAGTTACTCAGTTTGATGAAAGTGCTTTCTGAAGTTATTTGCAACATCTCCAAGAAACCCATTGCTTTTCCAGCTGGAATATGCTGGGATTCTAATGTAATGTTAACAATAATTTTTAAAATAATGCCAGCATTGTTTTGGATGCAAAACATACCATAGAATAAAGAATCGATGCAAATTTAATTTTTAATACAGTATTCGAAGCCCTGGTAGACTAATCATCCACCTCAGCATTGTTCTCACATAACGTGCAGATTGCAGTTTCAAAAGCTGTGCCCTGGATTTGTCTTTACCCTTCTAACTTTGTGCCCAAGGAAGCTTTCTCCCCTCTCAAGTATTTTGTAATCTTCTTAAGGATAATGAATCTCATTGTCTATTCATTCAATTATTCAACGATTCAACAGACATATATTGACTCAACATTTCCATTAACCAGGTATTATGTAAGCAGCAAAGGTACAAAAATAAATATGGCATTGCCCACCTCCTCAATGATTTCAATGCCCAGGTCAGGAAGCTATTTATTTCAGTAGACATTTTAGGGAACATGAGAGAGAAGCAGTGGAACTCACGGAAAGGTCACTATTGTCAATCTGGCCTAAAAGAATGACCACACAAATTTCCCTGTAAATAGAATGTGGGACAAGTGCCTTGGCCTTCTCTACACAACCCTACAGGCCAATTCTATTTAGATGTGCTTTTCCCAAGGGTGATCCACGCTCTGAACTCCTCATTTCCTCCAATCACCAACACCTTACCAAGCCCTTATTTCATTAGCAGAGTCATGTTATGTGAAAAACAACTTAATTAAATTAAAATTTCAGACTTGAATCATCCTCGTAGTCTTCATCACTCGTCTTTTCTTTTAAAAGTTCTTTACATGTTTTTTAAAATTACAAAATGTGTGTGTGTGTGCGTGTGCATACTCATTGTAACAAATGAAACAATAGATTACAAAGATTTATAAAGGCAAAGATAATCATCTTCCCTGTCTCCCACCTCTATCTTATCTCCCTGAGGTAACCAATATTATTAGCACATATTTCTCATAATTCACACAAATATATAAAAGCATATATAGAGAGGGTTTCCTTTTATTTTTTAGCCAATTAGAATCATATCATAACCATTACTCTGCAGCTTCCTTTTTTTCACTTTAAAATATATCATGTCGGCTGGGCGCGGTGGCTCACGCCTGTAATCCTAGCACTTGGGAGGCCGAGGCGGGCGGATTGTTTGAGCTCAGGAGTTCGAGACCAGCCTGAGCAAGAGCGAGACCCCGTCTCTACTAAAAATAGAAAGAAATTATCTGGACAACTAAAAATATATATAGAAAAAATTAGCCGGGCATGGTGGCGCATGCCTGTAGTCCCAGC
>CM052438.1:28552091-28570616 GCA_028533085.1 Varecia variegata | reverse complement strand
ATGATCATCTCCCCCAGGATAGAGGAGTGTTACATGGGGTTATCATGAAAACATTTTCTTTGAATGATTATATTTGGATCCAATTTACAAGAAGTGAGCTCCCTGAAGAAGCAAGGTGCTGCACTGTGCAAACCCACCTTTGGCATTTCATCCTCACATCCCCCTATAGGACATCCCGGCAGGATGCACAGAACTTGGGCTTGCATCTCAGAACACCCCCGCTTTGAGTCCAAGCTCCTGCTAACTAATTCTGTAACCATAGCTAAGTCAGTCAACCTTCTTAGCCTCAGGTTACATGTCAATAAAGTGGGTCTGACCCAAGGTCATTGAGAGAATCAGAAGCAACACTAGTAACAGCTGACATTTGCAGACTGCTGCCTATTTGCCAGGCACCATCCTATTATTTACAGGAAATCCTTCCTTTCTTCCTTGTAACTAACCGAGGAAGAAAGAAAAGAGAAAGAGGCAGAGAATATCAGCCTCTCAATATGGGCTCAGGGAGGACGGGATCTGCCTGTGATCTGGGTCTGTAGTACATGTGTCGTGTGTGTGTGTGTGTGTGTGTGTGTGTGTGTGTGGTTTGAGGCCAGAGGGAGGTGGGTGGAGTTTATGCTCGAGTCTCATTAGATTTCCAAGCACCTGCATAAAATTTATTCATTTCCCAGGAAGGATGGGTTTACTTATTTGCCTCCCAGACCAGACTGCTAGCTCTCTGATGGCAGAGGCTCTGTTTATTTATCTTTGAGGCATTTACTCTCCTACTCTATTTGCATTTAAAAGAAAGGAAGCCCTCAAAGACACACTAATTTCAAGAACAACTTCTAGTAATATCAATGTTTTTGCTTCTTAAATATACCTAAGGCTTGATCTATCCTGTAGAGAATTTGCTAAAATGTACCTATAAGATCGAGTGCTTGGGGCCATGCAAAGCAGGTCACTAGTGAGGCAAAAGAGCCGTGGGCAAAGGGGGAGTTAGGAGTTTTAAGAATTAGAGGAGACCTCAGCCTTACACATGGGCATACTGACTGCCTGAAAGATGCTTAAACAGAATGCACATTCTGCTTCATAAGGTCGGCCCAAACCACCTTGAACACAGCTTTGGCTCCCATCAGAGGGAAAACTGATGTGAGAGAGAATATATACATCACCTGCCAGTGCTTGGTCCTGCCCATCCAGCCACCATCTTTGAGAAAACCCATGGACAGCTCTTCCCTGCTCTGCAAGCCCAACTCTTTACTGTGGCCAGCACAGACCCGATTTCTTCCGCAGCCTTATTTTATGCTAATTTTTCATGGCTCCAGGCTGCTGAACTTCTGTTATTTCTCCAGACCCAGTGTTGGAGAGGGCACATGTGGCCCTCTCTGCACAGTTACACTTCTCCCCAGCCTCCACCTGGTCACTCCTACTTACCTGCAAATGCCAGCTCCTGGGAGGCAATATAGGCAACCTCCTGGGAGGTTACAAATGTGGGCTCTAGAAACAGACTAGTTGTCCCCAGCTCTGCCCCTCCGCAGGTGTGGGCACTCAATAGCTGCTCTTTCTCTAAGAAGCTGCTGCTCTCAGGTCATCTCTGCAGGCGTGAGCACCAACCCTCCTTTTTTACAATAATAGTTTTATTGAGCTATGGTTCATATACCATATAATTCACCTATTTAAAGTGTACAGTTCAATAGTTTTTGGTGTAGTCACAGAGTTGTGCGACCATGATGCAATCAATTTTGAAACATTTTCATTATCTCCCCAAATTCCACACACCCATTATCAGTCACACCCCACCCTACCACCAACCCTAGGAAAACACTAATTGACTTTCTAAACCTATAGATCTGGCTACTGTGAACACTTTATACAAACCATATGATATGTGGTCTTTGGTGACTGAGTTTTCTCGCTTAGCATAATGGTTTCTAGGTGGACCCATGTTGCAGTATGTATCAGAACTTCATTCTTTTTTATTGCTGAATAACTAGTATGTGGAAATACCTTCTTTTATTTATTATCAGCAGTTGGTTGGACATTTGCCTTCACTTTCTGGCTATGATGCTTAACGTTATTTGGACATGCATGCACACATTTTTGTGTGGACACATGTTTTCAGTTTTCTTGGACACATATATCTCGGAGTGGAATTTCTGGGTTCTGTGATCAGGCTATGTTGAACCTTTACAGACACTCCCAGGTTGTTTTCAAATGGTTCCAGGCCTCTTTGCTCCCAGACCCACTCCTGGTTCTTCCCTGGCTGGTCTCTATATGGCAGGAGGGCTGACCCTGCAGATTCCATGTTACCTGCATTCTAGCTGGGTTCAGAGCTGGGATCCTGGAGGGTGAGACGAGGGGAGAAGCAGGGCACTTCTTTCCTGCCTTCTCATATTCCCTTCCACCCCTGCCTCCTGCAGCCTCTGCAACAGCTGTGTGTCCCTCATGTGGGACACCAGCCCTTAGTCTCATGACACCCCCTCGTCTCCTCTCCCTCTATCTGAGGAGCACTGGTGTCTTCTGCTGTGGATAATCCCCTTCCATCACCTATCCAACAAAGCTGAATTCTCTTATAATAGTTACAGCTCTTTCTGTTTTCTGGACTACATTTGACCCTTGAACAATGTGGGGGCTAGGGGCACCTACTCCCCCCAACACACAGTTCAAAATACAACTATAACTTTTGACTCCCCAAAACTTAACTACTAAATAGCCTTCTGTTGACAGGTTCCTTACTGACAACATAAATGGTTGATTAACATATACTTTATATGTTATAAGTATATACACTATATTCTTAAAGTATACTAGAGAAAAGAAAATGCTATTAAGAAAATCATAAGGACGAGAAAAAATATATTAGGTCATTAAATATGAAATGTCCGATTTCGAATCAAGTTTAGTTTATTATGTCTCAAACAAGAAGCAGTACAATTAATCAAAGTATGCACCTAAACTATCAACACAGTTTTGCCATCTTAATGGTAGGTAGCTTGTTTATGCCAGCAGTGAAGAAGCCTAGAAAGTGAGTGGTAATGAAATCGTGAAAGGTGTTTTCCACAGCTTGTTGAGGATTGAATATTTTTCCTTGCAAGAAGTGGTGCAAAGCCTGGAAGAAGTGGTAGTCAGTTGGTGCAAGGTCTGGTGAATACAGTAGATGACAGAGAGTTTCCAAGTCCAGCTGCTGTAGTTTGAACAACGTTGTTTGTGCAACATCTGGTCGAGCATTGTCTTACAAGAGGATTGCTTGTCTCTACTGATCAATCTTGGCTACTTAATCACAAGCATCCTCATCATTTCATCCAACTGGTTGCAATAGACATCCTCTGTAGTCGATTGACCAGGTTTCATGAAGCTGTAGTGGATAATACCACTCTGGACCACCAAACAGACACCATTAGATTTTTGATGAATATTCATTTTTGGACTGTGTTTTGGCATTTCATCTTTATCCAACCATTATGCCAAATGCTTGAGATTGTCAAAAAGAATCCATTTTCATCACACATAACAGTACAGTATAGAAATGCTTCTCCTCTATGTCATGACAGCAAAGAAAGGCAAGCTTCGAGACTAATTCTTTCTGACGCTCATTTAATTTACCCAGAACCCATCTATCCAGCTTCTTTACCATGCCCATTTGTTTCATATGGTCCAATATTATTGGAATAGCAACATCAAACCTTTCTGCTAATTCCCACATAGGTTGAGATGGATTCACTTCCACTACAGCTTTCAGCTTATCATTATCTACCTTGGTGTCAGGTCGCCCACGTGGCTCATTTTCAAGACTAAAATCACCAGAATAAAACTTCTCAAACTATCGACATACTGTGCTTTCATTAGCCACATCCTTCCCAAACACTTCGTTGATATTTTGAGCTGTCCTGCACTGCACTGGTTCCATGACAGAACTTATATTCAAAAACAACTCGAATTTTTGACTTACCCGTGGTTTCACAAAAATTTCTCTAAAAAAATTTGAAAGATAATCACAAGCCAAACTATTCATTTGAAATACTGAGGATGTACCTTCACAATAAAAAGAAAACAAGAAATGTCAAAGTGAAATGTCAGAGATATCAACTGTCAAACTTAGCACTTAAAGAAACTAGACATTTCATACTTAATAACTTGATATATTTACTATTCATTAAGTGGAAGTGGATCATCATGAAGCTCTTCATCCTCGTCTTCACATTGAGAGGGTTGAGGAAGAGAAGGAAGAGGAGGGCTTGGTCTTGCTGTCTCAGGGGTGGGAGAGGTGGAAGAAAATCCACATATAAGTGGACTCAAGTGGTTCAAACCCAAGTTGTTCAAAGGTGAACTGTGTATGCACTGCACACAATATCAACACTTACCTCTTTGTTGACTGGAACCCTGAGCAGAATGGAAGTTTCCTGTGGGTGGGGCTCTTCTATCCTAGAGTGCCTGGCCTGGAATGGGTCCTCAATAATATTGACTGAATGACTGAATGATGAACAAATGACTAAAGGGATAAATTACTAGACGATTCTGCTGGAAGTTGCCCAGACTCCTCCACTTATTTCTGACTCCTTTTCACTGTGGTTTTCTCTCTGTGCAACTTCAAACTCTTGCTCATGTGCACATGGCTCCTCTAAAATTTGGAATGGTCCAACCCCTTTTCCTTCCTATCTACCCCGACTTTTTTGGTGACTTTTTCCATCTTATTATTTTAACTATGATTTATGTGTGAATGACTCCAAGTTTGCATCCAGTCCAGAATGCTCCTCTCAACTCCAGACTCATGTTTAACTGCCTATGTCAGATTTCCACAAAGGCACATCTCCCACCTGACATGTCTGAAACTGAGCTCCTGAAATTCTCCCCACAGTCTCTCCCATGCCATAAATAGCAGTTCTATTCCTCTAGGTCCATAGGCCAAAATCTCTTAAATTATTCTTGACTCTTCTCTCTCAAACCCCATATTTGATTCATCAGCAAATCCTATTGGCTTTATATCAAAATGTATCTACAAACTGACCTCTTCCTGCCACCTCCACTGCTACTATCCTAGTCCCAGACAGGGTCATCTCTTACCTGGATCACTGCAGTTATGCCTACCTGGCCTCCCTGCAGAGCAGCCCTAGGGATCCTGATAAAATGTAAGTCAAATCATGTCACTCCTCTGCTCCTAACCCTACATTCAGAGTGGAAGCCACATCTTCATGAAGACTCCACAGCCCTGCATGACCCAGCCCTGCACACCACCCCATCACCTTCCTGACTTCACTCCCTACTCCCCCTTGTTCACCTTCCCACTGTGCTTCGACATGCCCAGCACATCCCTGCCTCAGGGCCTTTGCACTTGCTGTTACCTCTACCTGGTATGCTCTTTGTCAGATATCTACTTTGTTCAGGTCGTTATTCCAATCTTACCTTCTCAGTGAAGCTGTCTAGCACAACCTCCCCCCTTACTTCCTGTTACTCCTCCCTAGTTCTGTTTATATACATTTTTATCATAGTTTTACTGATTTACCACCTTATTATCTGTCCCCAGCCCCCACCTTGCCAATCTAAAGCCCCTTGAGGACAGATACTATATCTCTCTTCTTCGATCCATGGTGTGTCCCAGTGCTGGAATAGTGCTTTGCACACCATAGCACTGAACACACTGCTCTATGGGAACACATCTTCTGTGTCTCTTGCCCCACTCATGTCATGGTGGTATTAAGAGCACACGCTTTGCAGTCAGACAGAGGTCAGTTCAGACTCTGTCTCTAAGAGTTAATGACCTTAAGCCAAGTATTTAATCTCTGTCATTGAAAGTCTCTTTTGTAAAGCAGTAATTACTGTGTATATCTTATGAGAGCCTCTGAAGACCAAAACACAAAACATGGAGACAAGATGTTCCCGCCATATCACTATGTGCATTCCATGTGAACTATGGTGTGGGTGCTGCCCGAGGATCTAGGATAATTTTTAAAGTCTCAAATATTCACAGGCCTCGTTACTTATTCTCACCTCTGAAATTAGCTGTTAAGTGTGAAAGAAGCTAGCTTGCTGGTTTTGCAGCATGAGGTCTGAGATGTTACCTTATTATGTCAATCAATACATAATTTTAGAAGACACATTAACAACATTTAAATAGAAATTTGGGGTAATTAATGGATAAGTGAGAGATAACAGATGGAAAAAAGTTTCCATTTGCTGGGTTTCCTTTTCCAAAACACCTTAAGAAATCCTTTCTCATAAATAGTCCTCCTTAATATTTAACATTTAGAGTTTCTTCTAGACCCTCCCACACATTTATTTTTATTTAATGTATAAATTCAGTAAATTATATTTAATTAAAAATCTAGTATTAAGGGAGCATCATTGACCTCTCACTTTCTCATTTACCCCCTTTGTTCATTGAACAAATGTCTATTGAACACCTAATACACACAAGACTCTGCTGGGCTCTTAGGGTAATGCAGAAGTGAATAAAATATTCTACTTTCATAAAACTTACAATTTAAAAAGGGACAGAGATTAAGATCTGCACACAAACATCAGTAATCTAATATTAAAATTGATCCAGAGAGATACAAAGGTGGGAAATGACAATTCAGAAAAGGGGAGCAACTGCTTGCAAGTGAGCCGTCCAGGCACACTTAATCTGAGCCCACTCTGTGCCAGCACCATGTTCAGTTCCATGGAACAAGATGTAAAAAGCAGAGGTTAACAAATGGAAGACCTCAGTCTGCTCCTACTGTCCTGGCTATTCTGTCTGCTCTTGCTCAGGTCAACCCACCTCCTACCTGGCACATCCAGAGCCTTTTCCAGTTCTCCTCTGTGTGGCCACGCTGACTTGGCTCTGTCTTTCCCCATTTCTCCTGGTCCAATCTGCATCTCCTTCTCAGTCCTACGGCTTCTCCACTGAATCACCCTCCTGTGATCATACCTCCAGGTAGGGGGTCCCTTGGTCCTTCTTTGCCTTTTGGAAGGGACAAATCTCCAAGGTTCACAAAATACTGCCCTGCCCATATGACCGTTTATTTCATCAGCAGAAATAATATCAATAGTATTACACTGAATATAATAAAACCAGACTAAGTGTATTGAATGAGGTATAAACGGTTCCTTCATGACAAAAAGACATGATGTTAATCTAGCACCATTTCACAGCTAAGACTAGGAGTATGTGTGGGGGAGGAGACTCTAAGGCTGCTGTCAAGGGGAGCAGAACATAAAATTAGGCAGAGTGTATTGACTTGGGTGTACTTTCCTCCAAGGCTCCCAGGAGATGGTGTGAACTTGTGTTCCTGGATGCATAGAAAACACCATATCTTATTCTGAACAAAGCTGAAATGCTCACGTTGCCATGGAAGGTGGCAAAAGAAGGAAGGGAAAAGCTCAGGGAAGTGGGCATGCTGGAATTGACTTACCATGTCCATATTGGAGAAGACTCATCAGATTATTCATGGGAAGGCTCAGAGGACAAACCTTCTACCAAGAAAATAAGGAGTGCTCTGTTGAGAGGACACCTGTGACACAAAATCTGGTGGATCTTCTCTGTAGGCTTGGGATGATATAGGAGAGGCTCTTAAAGAATATGGCTTGCAGATAGCAATGGGGATGAATGATCCTAAAACAATAAAGGTCAGGTGGCAGCACTGAACTTCCCAAAACGGAGAGTTGCAAAAACTACAACTATCAGGCAAGGGGGCCTGACATACAGAGGATCATGGAGATGGTTCACAGAATACGGCATATTTAGGGGCAAAACATACGGACAGTGGACAAGGGTAATACTCCCCTTGTATGGGCAGAAGAAATCAGGGGTGAATGGCCACCAAAGTGGTAGCTGAAGGTGAGTAGTTTGTCCCACTAATTTCCCGTTTCTAAGTTTCCCCTTAGGAAGAGAAGCCCACCAGAATCCTGCAGAACTGAATCTGCCCATGGATGTGGAAAAGCAGATCTGAGCAGAGAAAGGGGTAGGCTGCGGCAGATGTGTAGATGTGCTGCCCAGATCCTCTTTCTAGAAAGGACTTGCTGCCAGGTGCAGCGAGTGTGCTTAGCACTCGCAGTCTGCTCCTTCAGGGTTTGACTGAGCTGCCTCACCCAAGATCATGCCTTTCCTAGGGCAGCTAGTGACTGGGTAAGATGGCAATAATCCCACCATCACTAGTTCTTGTGGTTCCTCTGTAGCTTTCCCACACCTTTTTAAGTATCTCTCTTCCTAAACCCTGCTTGCATTATCCTAATTTGAGGGTGGCTTAACTCTGGTACCGTAATCACCAAAACTGGTACACCCATGGAGGCACTTACTTATACTTCTGTTTTGTGTAGTGGGTCAGTGCAAAAGCCAGGAAAACCCTGATTACAAATAGAAACACAGGCCTGTAATATGTAGCCTACTCTAAGTTTTAGGAAAGATTTTTCATATGTTCTCATCAGCTCATACATGGTGCATTTTGTTTTTATTCCAAGCATCTGACTGCCTGTCTTCGATATCACCCATTGAATGTGGCACCGACTGGCCACCATCAATCAGCCTGGAGTCAATTTCTTTTTAACACTGCAGATCTTGCCAGGCTCAAGAAAGCATTTGTTCTCTGGGGGCTTCCAAAAATATTGACAGTTTTTGGAAGAGATTCAACACTAATTTGGGGGACTTTCTCTTTTTCTTTTCCATGGTGACAGCTTTCCTGACAGCATGAGGCTAAGCATTTCTGCTGTTTAAATGATGATTTCTTTTTTTTTAAGAGGATGATGATCTCATCTCTATAGGTCTGTCTGGAAAGGCATGAGTTGCAGAAACATCTCACATGCCAGGCTGCATAATGAGCTCTCGAGAGGATGATGGCTCCTTGGATTGCTACACAACTGTGGTCTTGGGGTCAGGCTCTTTCTGTGTGTCCGTGGCACCTGCATTCTTGCATATGGGGCACGTTTGTTTCTAAATATGGCATGGCTGGCATTTTCTTTTCCAGCAGGCCATTGGAAGCTCTGCTCTGTAGAACTGATATTTGTGGCAGATGCATTCTTCTCAAGGTACATGAGACAGGCCATTCCTCAAGCGTGTCCTTTACTGCACTGTCTTCAGACCTTTGCTGTTCTGTCCATCTGGAATGTCTGCTCCTTCATTTCCACATGTCCAATGTCTGCTAATCTTACAATTGCCATTGGCTGCATGAAATCTTCCCCATTTTAATGTTTTTATTGAGTTATATGTATTGTATATGAAAAACTAGGCAAAGTGGATAATAGATATTACATGACTACAATCCCTAATAGAGAGGAAATATATGAGAGGAGTCACATGATTGTTTCAGTTTTTGCCTAGAGTAACTTTTTAGAATATGGCAGAGGGAGGTGAAACCCAACCAGAGCAAAGAGGTCCTGGTGAGCTGAAGACACAGATTAGAGGAGCTGCTGAGGAGGCTGGAGTTTGTGGAGATGGATGCCAGACAGAAGGGGAGGAGTTCCAGAGATATGCGCAGGATACGCTTAGGTCTTTGACCAAATATTAATCTGTGCATGCAAAGAATGAGACTCTACTGAATTTGGCAGAAAACAACCAGAGAAGCTGTCAGCTAAACAGAGATTCCAGAGGCTACACAGTGCTGGGGACATAGGAATTCCAACCAGCCAGAGAGACTTGGAGGAACCACCAGGTCACTCAGTCAACATTCCAAAAGCCCTTTTTGAACTGAAGAAGCAACTGCAGTTATTTGATGCTTATCTTACCATTGTATGCTGGGGGCTGGGAGGAAGTTAACTTGCCTCTTCAGCTCACAGGTCTTCAGTTTGAGAAGAACCATATTTAAGGAAGCACACCCAGTGAGCTTCATCTGCACCCAGAACTAATTTAGATGACGAGATCCTGAACTTCAAGCTCAGGCTGTAATAGTGTGGGATTTGGGGGGTTGGGAGGGGATGACTGTATTTTGCATGTGGAGAAATAATTTATAACCAGTATATACATTATGGTAAAGATGACCACAAATTCTCTGACACTGCTCCATTGAGAGGTGGAATCTACACCCCATCCCCTTGACCCTTGAGATCAGCTCCTAGGCAAGCAGGTTCAGGCAGGACCTATCTTCTGTCTGTCTTGGGGAGCTTGGATTCAAGGGAGTCCACTCTCTGCTTGGCATTTTCCCTTCCACACAGTCTCTCCCCGGTGCTCATGTTCCTTTCTGTAGTAATCTAGGGACAGGCCAGCAAATGTGGTGGCCAAGCAGAAAGCAGAACCCCTTTGAGGAATACGTTTCTCCTTTTGGCTGGCTTGCACCAGTTTTCCTGAGCAATTCTCTTGGCCCCTGTCTCCCTTGCCTTTGAGGAGGGAAAACTTCTACACATTGTCCAGCCCCTAGCTAATGGGTGTGGGCAGGGAGGGAATGGAGGAACATAACTTCTCTGTGTCGGTCTTGTGTTTCCTGAACGGGTCCTCCCCTGTCGTCTCCAGACTCCACTCACATGGGCTGGAGGGTGCTGCAGGAGATGGGCTGTAGAAGGTGTAGTGGTAGGAACTGTTCTGCTAAAATAACACCCCTCAGGAAACCCCAAGGAAGTGGTCAGTTAGAATGGGAACACTCTAGGGTCTTCCTTAGTTTTCCATTCTAGGGGAAAAAAAGTGAGGTCCCATTCAACCCCTAACGGCACCCTTTTATATATATAACTTTTTGTCTGTATCCATTAGTTACCAATTGATTTTTAAAATTACTACAATATAGATTAAGACTATACCAAAAATACAACCTTACATCCTGCCTTCTAAGCCTAACATTTTAATAGAACCATTTTCCATGACTTATCAAATTCTTTCTAAAAATAATTTTTGACATCTATAATTTATTTAGTCATTTCTCCATTGGATATTAGATGCTTTAGAAAATTCCAGCATTATAAATAAGGCTGTGATGGCCATCTTTGAGCATTAGACATTTTTATGAGATTCTAATTATTTCCTAAGATTAGATGATCAGACTCGGAACTTTGAAGTCTCAAGACATAAACATATTTAATATTCTTGCTACACCTTTAAAATGTTCTTTCTAAAAATGTACCCATTTACATCACAGTCAGAAACAGTTCTGAGAAGCCCAGCTATGAAGGATTTTGAAGGGGAAATCAAAGGCGCATGGGGTTTTCCCTGTCCGTAGAGAATGACATCATCTCTTGATGTCCCTGCCAAAAGCAATTCTCTTTTGGGTGGACTGTGAAGCGTGACTGCTGTTTAAGCCAACGAAAGGCTGTCTAAAAATGGGATTTTACAATTTTTTTTCAAGTGAGTGGGAGCCAGTTGGCTCTAGATCTAAGCTTAGACAGAGGAAAGTTTGAACTGAGCTATAATTTTTTTTTTTAAATGGGAGATTCACATGAGGATTTTCTTTTTACATCTAAAACCTTCTGTAATAGAACTGGGATGGATTTAGCACTTAAAGTTGGCTCCCAAACTGGGTTCAAATCCTGACTCATTAGCTCGATGATCATGAATGTCATAGGTAACCTCTGTAACTGAGTTTCCGTCACTGTACAATGAGGTTAATAGCACTCATTGCCAAAGGACTATAAATATTATCTTCTGCCTAGTCTTCTCCCCTGAATACCACACTATCTGCCTACGTAACACCTCTTTTTGGAGATCCAATAGGCATTTAAATCTCGGTATACCCAAGACTGAACTCCTCAAACCACACTGCCCCAGACGACGATTCTGGATCTCTGTAAACATTGACTCATCCTTCCACATTCTCAAACACTTCAGTGCCACCTTTGACTCCTTTCTCTCTCTCAGAAAATGCACACACTCCATCTGCAAATCCTGATGTGTCTCTGCTCAAAATATATCCAGAATCCAGTCACTTCTCCCAGCCTCCATTGCCACCCTGCAATCCAAGCCAGCATCATCTCTGGATTGCTGCCACCCCTTCTAACAGATCCCTGGCTTTTTCCCTCGGCCTGCTAGCACAGCCAGAGGGGTCCTTGGAAGCAAAGTCTTACACATTGCTCCCAACCTTTCAGTCCTTCAATGCCCCTCTCTACCGACCCTGTTCCACTTAGAATAAAATCAAAGTGCTTACCATGACCTGTGAGGCCATACAATCTGGCCCCATCAAGTCTCTGACCACATCTCCCTTCTCTAGCCACACGGCTGCCTGGTCACCCTTCCAAGGAACTTGGCTCCTTCCTGCCACAGGGCCTTTGCATGTATTCCTTGATCTACTTGGATCCCTTTTCCCCAAGAAGTCCATGCTGGCTCTGACAACTCACTGATTTCTCTACTTAAATGCCTCCTTCTAAGGGAGGCCCTCCCTAACCACATAATTTATCACTGTAGCACCCATGGGACTCCTTCTCCTTCCTCCACTTCTTTTTCTTTATGCATCATACACCATATGGTTTGTTTGTTTGTTTGTTTGTTTTCTGTTCCCTGATTAGAATGTAAACTCCATCCGAACAGAGACCTTCATCCTTTTTGTTCATTGCTGTATCCTCAGCAATATTCACTTGAACAAGTGCTCAACCAATATTCACTTGAACAAAATAAAGGGCACACAGTAAATGCTCAATAAATAAAAATAATATTATTATTATCAGTTTTACAATATTATATTAGTTTCACTTAACCAAATATGTCATGAAAAGGATGTGCTGGTGAGGTTAACTTTCTGGTTTACTGTGAATTAAATCATTGTTGATGAGAGAATGCATTTTAAATTATATTTTAAAAAAATAACTCCTCCTTAAAAAGAAAAATAGATTAAAATGACTTTCCTTGCTTACTTAACAACAAAGCTCATGGAATGGCCTTCACTAGGCCTAATGAAAAAAATCAGAGGTGTCTCTGCGGGCCAGACAACACCAGCTCTATAAAATGGAGACTTCAAGACCTCGTGGGATCACTCCACAGGTCAGAGTTGAGGTTAGAATGCCACTGGCTCCATGCCTCCTGAACAGCTGGGCCTCAGGAGGTCATTAGTCACCTTCCCCTCTCAGGGGTGGTCATAGGCACTGGGGCCATCCAAGGCCACACTCGTCCTTAGTGCTGCCAGAGTGTTGACTGGTGGAGCCACATTCGATGATCACCAGCCACACGCAAAACAGGAACTAACTCCATTCATCTCTGCAAATCCTCTGTCTCCTAGAGCAGGCCCACCTGGGAAAGGTCTGCGTCCTGCATCCAGACTCTGGGACTGGGTGGTGCCTTGAGGGATACGAACAGATCACGGAACCATTCACCCACCTGGCTGCCTGGACCCAGCCTCCAAGCCGGCCGCACAGACCCAGACCCGTCCCAGGCTTTGCTCAGGGGGCTTACTCTGTGGGAACCAGGGGAGCAGGAGATTTCACCGCATAGATTGAGGGAAATAAAAGCTGAAGCAGCCACGCTTATTCACATGTTTAAGACAGTTATCTCGTTCACTGTTAAAATGTGCCTCCATGAACGGCCTGCTCAGGCCGATTAGATTAAGCGCTTGGGAAGGTCTGAGCAAGGCGGCACTGTTCTAGAAGCTTTTCTGTCTTACCTTTTACATTTAGATCTATGAGCTGCCTTTTGGGTGTAGATCTTTGTGTGAATAGAAGTCAAGTTTTATTTTTCCTCATATAGATATGTAGTTGGCTTAGCACCATTTATTGAAAATAAAAAACAAAAAACCACATTCTCTCCCTATTGCTTTCTAGTTCCTCTTTTGTTATGGAGTGTTCACAGAGGGTGGTCCTGTTTCTGAACTCTGTTCACTTCCTAAACCACATGGTTTGATGACTAAATGCTGTACATACATCACTCTCCTCTATCCTCACAATGACTGAGCAATAATCGCTACCACCATCATTGCCATCACCATCACCATCATCATCATTGACATGATCACCACAGCTGACAGTTACCGAATGTTTACTGGGCACCAGCAGCTTCATGTGTCCCTAATCCTCACACCAACCCTACGAGATGGGCATTATGATAAACCTCATTTTGCAGATGAGGAGACTGAGCTCAAAGGTGATGAGTAGCATTCCGAAGACCACGTAGCTAGAAATGGCTGCACGAGGACCAGGCCCACTTCTGCGGAAACCCAGTCCGCCAGGGCTTTCTACTTTCCCCTAGTGGCTCCCTCTGCCATAGCCCTTCCACCAAACGTGCCTGTCTTGGATCCAGAGAAGGCCATTTCCAGGCTGTGGGAAAGATAGACCCCGGATTGAGTTTGCTCTATTTTGTAAACAGCTAGATGAGTACTTTTAATCTCAACGGGATTTTTAACCCTTGTGAAATATTTAAACGTCTGAGATTGGCTGCTTTGGGAATCACTGAAGTTTATGCTGGGGGGCAGGGGGAATTCACAATCCAGGCAGATTGTGAACACAATGGGTCTGCCTGTGGTCTTACTTGGAGGAAGTTCCACTTGGAGGCTCCCACCGGGCTCCTCTTTATCTGGCCACACCACCGGCCCCTCTCCCATTGGTGTGGGGGTCCCTGGCAGGTAGACCCAGCACTGAAGGCAGGGGGAGCATTTCCCTGGGGCCAGGGGGTTGCCTTGTCCTTGTCCTACTAGCACACCTCAGAGTTGACATACCCAGTTTCGTGGAAATGTAATGTGCTCTATTCAAGGAGGTAAGCCAGGGACAAAACAATTCTGACCCAAAACAGAAAGCTCTGGAAGCCTTGGGCCCTGAGTTCTGGGAGGCTGTGGATGTAGGGGATAACACAACCCAGGGGAGTAGATTGATTGGAAGGACACAGGCAGGCAAGGAGGACTTCGCCTTCTCTGACCCTGGGATTCTGCTGATGGCTAGTGCAGACCTGCTGGCATTTCTGCTGAGTGCCCATTCTTATCTGAAGTCAGCAGTCCAGGGGGTGCTAACTGCATTTGGGTAGCACTTCAGAAGGCAATTTCACGCCCTGCCTCAGTGCTGATGAGGCACTATTAATTTGGGGACACTTTAACACCACTTCACTGTGCCAGCTTGGCAACCTGGCTAATTAAGAAAATAAAAAAGAGTAAACGGTTGATTTAAAGATACATTGCAATAAAAAAAATAATAAAGAGTCACTGCAAATGTTTTGAAATAAGGAAGGAGTTTGAGATTCTATATATGTCAATGGAGATAAAACTAGGATCTTGTTGATGCATATATATGGAATTTTGAATGTTTTTCTTATAAATCAGTAATGTGTAATATAAAAGAAACATAAATAGTGGGAAGCATATGGATTAGTTTAATCCAGACTATTCTTACTAAAACAACATGAAAAATTATTCAATCTCAATGATCCCCAAGTTTCTCATCTCTAAAATGGGGCAGTGAAGTCTACCTGGCAGGGGTAAAAAATGTTCATATCTTGGTCCATGTAAAGTCACCCCCTGGAGCTAGGCAGACCACATTTGTTCAACCATATGTGGCAGCCCTGCCCAAGAGCGTGGCCGGCCAAGAAATGATCATTTGCTGTGGGCATTAACTCATTCTCACAACACCTATATGAGATAGATTTGGTTACCTTTGTTCTATGAACAAGGAAACCAAGGTCAAAGAAGTCAGCACCTAGCTTGAGGCCATACTGCTGGAACAGACAGTGTAGAAATCTCTCATTCTGGTTCAATTTGGTTCCATACACTCTCATACTATCTGCAAGAATTGGTAGAGATTGCTAGCCTTTGTTTTGTGATAGGAGTCTGGTTTTGTCTGGGAAGACTGTCATGTAGAATAAAGACTCCATTTCCCAGCCTGTCCTAGAGCTCAGAGTTACCATATATGTAAGTCTGGACCAATGAGAAGTAAGTAGAAGTATGCAGGAACTCCAAAAAAGTGTCTTGAAGACAGATAACAAATACTCTTTTCCTTTGTCTGGTTGGACCATGACTGTGATGGTTGGCACTCCAGCAACCATATCAAGCCCTGAGGTGACATACAATAGAGAAACCATGTGCTTGAATGGAGAAGTAGAATGTTAGAAGGCTGTTCCCTAATGACATCATGAAACCTCCATACTAGCCCTGGATTCCCTACCTTTGGACACCTGTTCAATGAAGGAGAAATAAATGTCACTCTTATTTTATCCATTTATTTTATTTTATGTTATATGCAGCTAAATGAATACTAACTTAGATAACATAAATCCTGTTATAACTCATGTGCCTGTTGGTGCTATTGGTTTATAAGCTTAGTCTGAGGTCATGGGCTCCACACTTAGAGCTTTGGTCAAGTGCAAGGGGTAGCTGGAGAGTGGCCCAAGTGCCAGGTCTGCTGTGAGGACCAGGTGTCTTTCCATATTCTCAAGGTGTTTCTCTCTCTGGGACAGGCAATTGAGGCACAGAGGAAAGAGCCCTGGGCTCGGAGTCAAGTCCAAATCCAACTGCCAGCCAACCTCACACTAGCTGCATGCTCCGTGCCAGTGTCCTAGCCTCCCTGAGCCTCAGGCCACCATCGGTAAAGCACAGGTCATACAACAATTTCTCCCTCATTACTGCTGTTATGAAGACCAAACAGATGCTGGGTGTGAAAGGACCTAGCACAGTTTCACACCCTAATAGGTGCCCAGTCAACGTTTGTTGGGTGCAACATCGTTGAATCCAAATCTGGAGGGAAACCCACAGATTTTTCAACTTTTTGGCTCTCTCAATTCCTTTCCTCTATGGTCTTACCTTAATGTTTAGCGTAGTGGGGTTAGTGCCCACCACCTTGGGTTGTGGTTGGAGGTCTCCTCAGGATGTGGCCTCCCAGGACAGGGCCGGGGGCTGAGTGTCTTTGTGTGCCCAGCGTCTGCCATGTCACTTGGTGCTCAGAGGTTCTCAGCACCATTTGCTGATCCCAGAGCTTTGATTTTCTATACCCTGATGAGGAGGGAAGGCTGTGGTGAGCGCCAGTTATATTTTACCTGACACCTCTCATGGCTAGTGAAGTTATATTTAGCTCCTAAAATAACCACAGCCCAGAGCAAAGGCCACCTGACCAGAGCCCACAATTGAAGTACACTTAGGAGTAAAGAGGAATGGCCCTGGGGGCCACAGGAACCTGGTTCAGTTTCCAGCCCTGTTTTCATTAATCGTCTGTGCTCTCATCTGCAACGTGACAGAGGGGACAGGTAGTTACTGAGATGATTAAATGAGAGCGAAGCACTGAGAACACAGACGCAGGAACCTGACCCCACTCTGCTCTCCAGGAGCTGTCAGTCCATACAGGAGACAGACTCACAGAAGCTGCCAAGACAGCGACAAGAGGTCAGAGGGGTGAGTGCAGGGCGGGTGGGGTGTGAGGTGGCCTTCTGGAGGGGCTGCCGTGCCTCACGCACCATGTTGCACCCTTCTGTCCAGGTCCTTGGCACAGAGACTGTGTTCAACAACCATCTACCAAAATACAAAAACAGGAAAGAAAGCTGCAGAGAATAGAGCTCCATTATTAAATCCACAGCTGAGTGGAGAGTGCAGTATTACTCCTTCTGGAGTTTCAGGGTGTGTGGAATTATGTGTGCTTTTGGTGGGGGGTGGCAAGAGGCCAAGGCCAAGGGACATATGATCAACCTTTTTCAATGCAATCAACAGGTACTTCCCACTTACTCCCTCAGAACCAAGCACTGTGCTAAGCGCTGGGGATGCTGAGGTGACCTGAGTCCTGCCCCTGCCCTTGAGTAGCTGTGATCAAGGATGACACAGATGACTAGAGCAATAATTGCACCCTGAGGCAATTAGGGTTGAACTTAGAGGTATCATATTTTTCAAAATAAAATATAGGAAAATGATATTTCAGAAAATTATTGTACCACTTCTCAGTGTAAGGGGCAGTCTGAAAGACATAGTTTGGGTGCTGAAATCTAAGAAATATGAAGTTATTTTAATGGTTTTGAGGAGAACCTGATAGGATATTTAAATGGGGGCTATAGCCAAGGACCCTGGGTCTGTAGTTGCCAGAGTCGTGCAGATGCAGGACAGGGGCTCGTAAGGTCTAAAGGGAAGGGGGGAAAGAACAGACTCGTAGGCTTGCTCAGGGGACAGTGAGAAGGGGCCACCAGTGGGTGGGACTTGGAGGATAAGCTCTTCCAACCTGTCTCTATGAACTCACAGAAATCTCTATCTTCTCCCTGCTGAGCAAACTAGTTCAACATACATTTGGAAGAAGGACGTGGAAATGAAAACAGAAAGAAGAAATAGACAAACTTGTGGTTTCCTGCAGGGGCAGAAGCTTTGCTTGCCTTCGTATAAGATTGACAAATGATGAGGTAATTCTTTTTTTTTCCGTTGGAGTGACTACAGATTGAGTGCAATGAAAATATCGTGGGAATGTGTTCACTCATGGAGGCCAGAGGGTGCCTGGGGCTTTGGCTGGGGATGGAGTTGGCACTGCCAGATGCCCTTTGAGGCAGGGTCCCCTTGAGTGACCTAAGGGGTGATTTTTATAGCCCTTTAATCCATAAAGAAATTCCATATTTTGGCAGTTTTCCTTTGCACAGTTCTCAATGGAAAATGATTCTCTAGCCCAAGAGTTGAAACTCTTTTACTGGAAAGGGTCAGAGAGTAGATATTTCAGGCTTTGTGGGCTACAAGAAATCTGTCGCAGCTACTAAACTCTGCCCCTGTAGTGTGAAAGCAGCCACAGACAAAA
>CM052438.1:28531451-28551591 GCA_028533085.1 Varecia variegata | reverse complement strand
GAATGACAGTAAAGGGGCTGGATGAGGCCCAGCTCTTCACCCACTGTGTGCTATATTGGGTCAAGCACCTGAACTTTTTGGAAAGAATACCCTAAACCTTCCTGGAAACCCAGTGTATGTCTTTATTTTGAGGGCGGGTGGGTACAGCGGCAGGGGGACGCTCTGTCATTATGAACCTTGTTAGGCTGAGGCCACTGTCTACCCACAGATGAAGACACAGCAGAAGGAAAAGGTATTGTCACTTCTACCCCTACACCCCCCACATACACACACATCATAGGACAGGGAAGAATGGTTTCAATTCATGCAAAAGTAGTTCAATCTCTCAAGTCTAAGGGCCCCCAAACAACTGCTCTGGGAACCCCTCCAGTAAAGAATAATATGCAATTGCTGGACATGCTTGCATGGCTGGAGCTCTGGGGCATGGGCAGTGGTCCATGGAACAGCAGCAGAGACTGGAACCTGGAAGGGAGGATGTCCCCAGAAGGTGCTGTCCAGCTGGGGAGAGGAACACTGGCTCTGTGAGAGATTCCCTAGGAACACCTGGGGACACAAAGTGGAGGTCCTTTGTCAGCAGGTGGGGCTGGATCCAGGGATATTTGAGTTAAGACCATGACAGTGATTTCAGATGTAGTCACATACTGACACTTTGGGAATCCTGAGTTACATTCAATAAAATGCAAAGATACTAGCAGAAAAAAAAAGTAATTAATAGGTAAGTACAGTATCACATTTCAGTGTGGCTCTCAAAGAAATACAGCCAGAGGAAAATAAAATTTTTCTTTTCTATCTTTATCTGCATAACCTAAGGAACAACAAACAGGATCTAATTCATAATTCTGAACAACCCTGCTAAATGGCCTGCGAGGATCTTTATTTGGCCTTGCATTGATTTGTAAATATTTTTATCTATAGAACTCACCGAAGGAGGAAGAGGCAGGCAGTGGTGTAGGTTATAAAAATGGCCTTGGGGTAAAATTAAATATGCATCTTCCCCGCCATTTCCCATATCTTTTATTCATACAAGAGGAGAGGAACCACCTTCTCTTCTCCTTGAGAGCAGGGAAAGTCACAGTGTCACCTAAGAGAACTCATGCTTCTTGGAGGAGGAAGGGCGTTGTGGTGGACTGTATTTTCTAATCGTATTCTCTCAATAATATCTCTTGTTTCACACGCTCTTCTAGAATGTTCCCCTCTCCCAGCAAGAGGTGGGACTGTGCCTTCTCCTCTAGAAACTGGGTAGCCCTTTGTAATTGTCCTGGTCAATGGGATGTGGCAGAAGCAAGCTAGGTGACTTCTGGGACTGGGTCCTGAACATGCCATGTACTGCTTCATTGCTCTCATGGGAGGTTCCCTCTTGGAACCTGGCTGCATGCTTTAAGGAAGCCTAGACTAGCCTTCATGGACATATGTAAGTGTTCTGGCAATTAGGCCCACTGAGGTCTGGTCAAAAGTCAGCACCAACTGCCAAATATGTAGGTGAAGACACCTCCAGATGATCACCTGGTTTGGGTTCTTCCACCTGAGGCCCCAGACATAAGGAAGAAAAGACAAGTTGTCCCCATTATACCTGTTGGTATTTCTGACCTTCAGAAACCAAGAGCGTAATAGAATGGATGTTTTATGTCACCAAGTACAGAATAGTTTGCCATGTAGCAACAGTAACCAGAGCAGACATTCTAATCTCTGTCGGTGGTGCAAGTGAGCAGCGTAAATACCATGGTCCTCCGTAAGCCTGGGTGCTGCTGTGGGGATGGGTCATGGATCACCGCGGCCAGTGATTTCTCCCCTTGACAGCACTATGGACCGATGCACTTGCCCAGAGCAGCTGAAGCCAGATGACAGTTCATGATGTCAGACTCCATTTCTCTCTGAAATCAGGGCTCCATTTGTTTATAATTGTTCCCACAATTGATGTTCTTGTCAATGAGTAGGTGCCTTGTGCACTTTTTCTTTCCCTCCCTCCACCAGCAGGTCCTCCACTCTGTCCCTGGGCCTTGGCAACACTATGCTACACTGAGAGAAGCTCAGCTGGGCCCCTCGGACCAAGCACATCACCAACCTGGCAGAGGGTCAGTATGTGGCTCCCAGGAATGGTGACCACTTCAGTGCAGTGGGCAGGCCAAGTGCCCAGGAAGAGGTAGTGGGGATGTGGCACACAGCAGCTTGGGGCTGGGATGTGACGTGCTGAGACTCGTCCTTAGGGAACAGTCAAGGGGGGCTCTGATACCAAGGAGGGCTGCGGTGGGGGTAATGTTGGCATAGCAGGTGACGGGGGTTGAATGCAGGCAGCAGAAGCGGGTTTGGAGAAGACTGGAGGTACTTTCTTTGAGGTAGAACTGACAGGATTCAGTTGTCAATTGAATGTCGAACACAGGAAGCAGTTGGATGATGAGAAAGTGAATGTGTAAAACAAAAGCCAGAAGAGAAGAGGCAGAAAAAAACGAAGTGTCAGGAAAAACGAGGAAGAAGACACTGAACTGAACAATGGATCGGCTAGAAGACGCCCAGGAAAAGACAGCAGAACTTAGGGCGCAAACCTGAGGCCTAACATGGAGATTCCAGAGGCATCAGCCTAGAGCTGATGGCAGGAGCCATGGGAATGGGCCCAAGGACCCAGGGGGCATCCATGCTGAGCAGAGGATGGGGCCAGCAGGGACCGGCCCTTATGTGATGGCTGGAGGAAGCAGAGTCCTTCAGCAGAAGGAAGATGAGAACTGCAAGGTGGGGTCTCAGAAGAGAATCTTCCATGGCACCTGATATGGCTCCTTGCACATCGTAGGTGCTCAGGAAGTGTTTGCTGAGTGAAGAGACCTGCAGCTGATCTCTGATGCAAGGAAAACACTAGACCAAATGCAAAGCACAATAATCGGGAGCAGACATAAGAAATCAGCTCATTTAGCTTGGTATGCTACAGGGTGGCAGACGCATTGGCCTGACGTGTGTCAGTTGCAGATGGGGTTGCACTTTCCATCCAAATGTATCAGGCAAACTGTGACAGGCTGCAAATGGTGACAGACACACACTGCATGCCGCAGCTCAGCTGTCAAGTGGAGGGCAGCCTTCCTGTGAGTGAGCAGGGACACCTTCACTCAGGCCCTGGAGTCTTGAACCAGACTCACACCACCCTAGTGGTCACTGTGGGTGGCCTCCTCTGGACATTTGCGGGCCACTCCCAAAGGGCAGACAGGTCCCACTACCAGACTCATCATGGTAGCTGGAAGTGGAGTGCAGAGATGTGAACAGCTGTGCTGGGGAAAGGGGCCGTGTGATGGGCAGCAGTGAGGAAGGGCCAGGCCATGCTGCTCAAGAAATCAGAAACAGAAGGACAGTGCGTGGTGTCCCGTGTTTGGGCATCATAGCTGGTGAGATTTTCTTCCTCCTGGTGGCATGGAGGAGGACTGAAGACCTCTCCTGTCCTAGCGGTGCTGATGTGGGGACATAAGATGAGTCTCCTGAAAGAAAGGCAGGAACAGAGTCAGACAGCGAGGAGGGCGGCACAGGGAGAATTTGGGAAAAGCAGCCAGAGCACCAGATTCTGGAATTATCAGCATTCTGGAATTCTGGTGGAATTCTGGAATCAGGATAATCTGAAAGTTGAATGCTCAGCTTGTAGATGTGATCCAAACACAACATATTTCTTCTCCCACTATGCCTTCAGTTTTCTTTGGGGTGAGGGATACCCACCTCCCGGCCCTGGATGAAGATTTAGGCCAATCCTGTAGCATTTCCTCTTATTCTTGGGTAATAGATGGTCCTTCAGCCATTTGACTCATGTTCTAAGTCTTAGGCACCAGCTGAGGTGTTTGCTGAGGGAAAGGTAGCATGGAATAGGTAGTGGAAGAAGGAAGCAACAAACACCAGTCACCAGCCTCAACCACATGGCTGGCTACAAAAAGAAGAGCTATAGTAGTGATGGCATTTCTTCTGCACTTTGATATCCATATATAAAAATCTACCTAGTTGTATATACACACAGATCCATATATAAAAATCTATCTAGTTTTTGGAACACCTTTCCCACAGATACCCACCTGTCTCACTACGTCACAGTTGGATTTCTTTGGGGAAAGACCTCCTTTAGACACTGCCCCAAATTTTATACTGTGAATCTTCCTCCTGAGCTCTGCAAAGGGGCCCACATTTACCAGGGTGACTGTGCATTGGAAGGAAAGAAACACCCGGGCTTTTCAGAGATTACTGGACACTGGCTCTGAACCAATGGTAATTTCTGGGGACCCAAAACAACACTGTGGTCCACAGTTAGGGTGGACCACATATTTATATCCACATATAAATTTTATCCATATATTTAAATCTCTTTTCTTTGTTTTCCTTTTCCCATTCTAACTTGAGATGTGTTAATAGTGATTAACTTTATGCCTCAATATTTAATTCATAGGATGTCAAAATGGGAGTATGACTCCTCTGGAAGGGGAATAACCGTCACGCAAGGATGGAAAAGACCACATATGGGACTGTTTCCTTTTGGGGAGAGGGATGATGTCAGTTTGCTTGGGCTGCCATTTAAAAAAATTCCATAGACTGGATGGCTTAAACTACAGAAATTTACTTCTCATAGTTCTGGAGGCCAGAAATCCAGGATCAAGTTTCTGGTGAGGACTGCTCCTGACTTCACGTTGTGTCCTCAGATGGCTGAGTGAGCGAGCTCTGGAGTCTCTTCCTCTTTTTATAAGGACACAAATGCCATCATGAGTACCCTCATGATTTCATTTAAACCTAATTATCTCCCAAAGCCCTACCTCCAGATACCATCACAATGGGGTGAAGGCTTCAACATATGAATTTGGGGGGGCACAAACATTCAGTGCATAACAGATAGCATGTTTTCGGTTGTTTAATGGATAACTACAATAATTTAGTCAGAAGTATAATTTTGTTTTGTCTTTATGTGGAAGTTAAATATACAGTCCTGACAAATGCATACGGTTCCAAGTTGGTAGAGGTTGAGCTCTTTTGGATTATGAAATGTCAACTTGGTTAAGACTAGGAACTGTTTTCCAGAATCCCCTTCCCTGTGTGGTTCTGATAGAGTTGACCGAAAGAAGAACCTGCATGAGTTTTCTGAAGTGAAATTGAGGGAGCTTTGCTTCTCAGCTCGTCCCATGTTTGATTCCAATAGCATTCCTATAATCAATCTCTATTCCCATTATATGTATAGTGGCTCAGTTTCCCTGACTGGACACTGACTGGTGTATTTTGGTTCTCTGCTAAAAGGTTAACAGAGGCCTCTAATGGAAGCCTGTCTAACAGAAGAGGTCTGACCCGAGAGAGCACCCCATCACCCTCCCCCCTCACTCTGACTCCCCTTCACAGCCCTTGTCCCCACCTGACACAGCACATGTGTGTACACTTGGCTGCTTTGTTACTACTGAATCCCCGAAGAACAGAGTGGTTGCCAGCACTCAATAGTTGTTCAATAAGTATTTGTTGAATGAATATTTGGGGAAACCTGATTTAAATGCTGGTATATCGTGACCAGAGTAACAATAATTTTTCCTACTATGTATGTGGAATACTGAATTCATAATATTCCAGATAAAGAAGAGGTAAAAATGTCAAAAAGGTAAAGAAAGAGTGGGGGAAGAGTAGGATGAGGAGGAAGGAAGTAAAGAGGAGAAGAGAAGAAAAGAAAGAGGAGGGAGAGGGAGGGGGGAAGGGAGAGAGGAAGAGAGAGACAGCAAGGGAGAGAGAGAAATGGAGGGGGGAGGAAAGGGGGAAGGGGAAGGGGGAAGGGGAGGGAGGAAGAGAGTGGGAGGAAGGGAGGAGGAGGAGAGGAGGAAAGAGGGAGCAGAGGGAGGCTCTGAATGTGGCTGACCCTGTATGAGGAGCTTTATACAGTTTAACTGGAGACAAACCTGTGAGGTGAGTATTATTACCAGATTATAGGTGAAACCACTAAGGCTCAGAGAATTAAGGACTTGTGGAATGTCTTTACAAAGTGATTGAGCTGGAATCCAAATATAGGGTGTCTAATTTCCAAACTCATGTTCTTGCCATTATACCGTGCCACCAGGGAAAGCAGATGCACCATGAGAAGAAAAATTGAAATGCTGTTTGAAATTGTATTAAAGCATTCCATTTGGGTCTGAAATTACAGTTTTAGCTTCTGAGCTTGACCAATTTGCTTAAGTACAAATTTAATAATCAGTCTTTTTATCTATGACTTAATCTGTGCATAAGCAGGCAGTGCTGTGATTTATAACCAATGTTTTATGCAACAGTTCTATGATCTACTGAACCTTTTCGGTACCAACCCTTTGTTACAGATAAATCATATCATTTAAGGTATACCCTTTAATTTTAAACTACTTTAAGAATATTACTATATAAAATAAAAATTAAAACACTGGACTAGTAATAATGATGAATAATTCTGTGCTTCCCCACAAATAACACACATTCCGTCTCTGCACCAACAAAAACTGGACCTGGTGGGTCATAGCCAATGACAAGGCAGCCTGATGTTTCAAATCAACGGAGGCACTTCAGGGTTATCTTCAAAGTCTGGGTCTTCCTCACTGGGTATAATTTTGGGTTCAGATCCCAATCTTCTGGGTGTGTGTTTTTTCTCTTGAACAATGTTAGTCACATCAGGGAATGAATGCTTGCTAGGATCCACTTCTAGTTTTTCAATGCGTTTGCTTCTACAACAACAAAAAAGACAAAGGGAAATTGATATCACATCATTTGAAATTTCAAATAGATTCAACTCATTCATTTATTCAGCAAACATTGGCAAATGAGATCCCTGGAGCAGAGATAAAAACAAGAGAATGTCCCTAGCTTCAAGTCACTTAGAGCCTTATAGAAGCAAGATTCTGTCCTGTGAAGGAAAAAAGTGCTATCGGGCTGTGCTAATGCACAGGCAGACGGAGGAGAGGTCACCTGGGAAACTCTGCTTATCTAATAATTTTTTTTTCTTTCTATAATTGAAACAATACAGCAGGCAAAGCCCCACAGCCAGGATCAGTACCAGAATCTCTCCTGAATGCAGCTCATCAGGCTTCTGGACCCTGCTAATTCAACAGTCCAAGAGGTCAGGGTTTGGCAGGGGCATTTACAGCCCTGCACAGCACAGCAAAGCTTAGCCCGCCAACTTGCCCTACACAAGAACCTGCACCTACTGCCCACACCCAGTTCTCAGCAACAGCACGAATAAAACAGAAAAAGGAGGAACCTCCCTTGGCCAGTGCTCCCAATGTCATGGTCATGTAGAAAACTCTGTAGATAATGCAGGTCTCTGAGCTGCATTCCTGGCATTTTGATTCAATAGGTCTGGAGTTTGGCCCCATAATCTATAGTTTTTATAATGCTCCTCCCCCCACCCCAAGTGATTTTGATAATCAGTCAAATTATTTTGAAATTACTGCATCATTCATTCTTTCATTTATTCATTCCACAGATTTATGTTAAATGCCTATTACATTCCAGGTGCTATGTAGGCACCAGGGATACCATAGTCTGTGCAAATAGACAGGTTCCTGGTAACATCTAATAGTACAGTGTTGTTCTTTAACATAGAATTTATACTGTCATATAATTGTCTCATTATTGGTCTGTTTTCCTATGAGACTGACATCTTTGAGACAAAGATTTTGTCTTTTTCCTCTTGTATACTTGGCATACAGCTGTACTGCACAGATACTTGTTGAATAAGTGAAAAAACATTATTGTTCTACGAGGGAAATAACAAGATTATATAAGAAATAATCTCTGATCTAAAAAAATAATTCACAATCAGTCTAATCCAGAAATTACAAACTGATGTCCTCAAACTAAATTCATCCAGCAGACACTTTTTGTTGGGGGAGGAAGGTTCCATTTTCTTTTGGAAGTGTAAGCCTTCTACTGTCCTTGCAACGCTTCCCACTCATTTCTGTAATATGCTCAGCCCTTGAAGGCATTTGAGTTTTTAATTCCCCTCAGTATTTGAACTAATACACATAGAACTGTGAAGAAAAACACAAATTATATAAAGAATACATAATAAAACAGGATAGTCTGAAGACCCAGATTGCACACTATAAATAAACCATGTACGCCACAGGAGGAAGAGGGAATTCAAAGGGACTTGTACATTCTCTGAAGAGCAGAAAGAGGTGGGCAATGCCCTGCAGGATGTTAAAGGATGTGGATGAACAGAAAAAGGGAAGCCAAGGCTGCAGATAAATGAATGGTGCTGTGGTCACGACCTGAACACACCTTCCTCTCAGATGCCTCCGTGCAGTGGTATTCACTGACTCCTCTGCCTTTAAAGGGACAGAGATTCACGGCTTCTGGGTGAAGCTGCTTATCATCAATGCACAAGAAAGAACAGTCCTTACAAGGCTAGAGGTGTACTGTGCAGAAAAGAGACAACAGCAAGAGCAGGCCAGAGATGACACTTTTTAGAAAGGCCCACCTGCAAGTCTGGGTGTCGGCGGGTAAATCCTTCCCTGTATCTACATGAAATGTTTCCTAAACAATGAGGGTGCTCCTATCTCTCCCCATCCACGCCAACATCTATTGCTTTGGGACTTTTTGATAAAGGCCATTCTCACTGGAGTCAAGTGATATCTCATTGTGGTTTTGATTTGCATTTCCCTGATGATTAGAGATGTTGAGCATTTTTTTCATATGTTTGTTGGATATTAGTCTGTCTTCTTTTGAAAAGTTTCTGTTCATGTCCTTTGCCCACTTTTTGATATGGTTGTTTGATTTTTTTCTTGATGATTTTCCTGAGTTCTACATAGATTCTAGTTATCAGCCCTTTATTGGAGGTGTAGCATGTGAATATTTTCTCCCATTCTGTAGGTTGTCTGTTTGCTCTTGTGATAGTTTCCTTGGCTGTGCAGAAGCTTTTTAATTTGATCAGATCCCATTTATTTATTTTTGTTGTTGCTGTGATTGCCTTTGGGGTCCTCTTCATAAATTGTTTCCCTAGGTCAATGTCTATAAGAGTTTTTATAACATTTTCTTCTAGAATTCTTATAGTTTCATGTGCACAGTCTGAGGGATGGACATACCCCCGTAATATGCTGAAATAAAAAAAAAAAAACAACGAGGGTGGCATGCTGTGACCAGAAATGTGTGCAATCAACATGGTTTATGTGCTCCTTCTGGGAGTGCAGAACTTTGGTACATGCTGGGCAGAGGGTGTCTCCCAGCCCCTAATAAAAAGCCTGAGCAGTGAGTCTCTAATGAGCTTCCCCAAAGGGTAACGTTTCAAATGTGTTGTTGCAACTCATTACTGGAGGAATTAAGTGTGTCCTGTGTGACTCCACAGGGAGAGGACTCTGAAGCTTGCCCTGGTTTTCTCTGGATGTGGCCCCATTGCTGATTTTGCTCTGTGTCCTTTTGTGGTAATAAATCTTAGCCACGCATATGACTATTTGCTGAGTCCTGTGAGTCCTTCTAATAAATCACTGAACTTGGGTCATCTTGGGGACCCTGTCCTTTGCTGAGCCCTGTGCTAAGCCCTTTGCTTGTGTCATTGAATCCTCAGACAATCTCATTACCACCACCTTATGACCCAGGGGGAGAACAAGAGGAGCAGCCAGTAAGGTCCCACAGATAAACACAGGCAGGGGTGGGAACTGAATCGGGTCTGTGGTATTAACATGACACATGCTGTTACTCACAGAAAATCAAGTACCATACACAGCACAAATGACGGGTTTACTATCCTTGGCATCTGGCACATAAGATTAAATTCGTCAAAAAAGTTCTCCAAATCTTTTGCCTACTTTTTAATGGAGTTATTCGCTTTTTTCTTGCTGATTTGTTTGAGTTATTTGTAGATTCTGGATATTAGCCCTTTCTCAGATGTATAGTTTGTGAATACTTTCTCACATTCTGTAGGTTGCCTATTTACTCTGTTGATTATTTCCTTTGCTGTGCAAAAGCTTTTTGATTTAATTAAGTCCCATTTTTTAAATTTCAAAATATTAAGGGGGTACAAATGTTTTTGTTACATGGCTTGAGTCAAGGCTATAAATGTGCCAATCTCCACAACAGTGTTCATTGTATCTGTTAGGTGTTTTTTTTTCCCCATTTATTTATTTTTGTTATTGCTGTATTTGCCTTTGGGGTCTTATAAATTCTTTGCCTAGGCTGATGTTTAGAAGAGTTTTTCCTATGTTTTCTTCTAGAATTTTTATCGTTTCATGCCTTACATTAAACTCTTTTATCCATCTTGAATTAATTTTTATATATGGTGAGGAATATGGGGTCCTGTTTCATTCTGCATGTGGCTATTCAGTTTTCCCAGCACCATTTATTAAATAAGGCTTCCTTTCCCCACTGTATGTTTTTGTCTGCTTTGTCAAAAATCAGTTGGTTGTAGGTTTATAGTTTTATTTATGGGTTCTCTATTCTGTTCCATTGGTCTATGTTTCTATTTTTATACCAGTACCATGCTGCTCTGGTTATTACAGCCTTACAGCATAATTTGAAGTCAGGTACTGTGATGCCTCCAGATTCATTCTCTTTGCTTAAGATTGTTCTGTCTATTCAGGCTTTCTTTTGGTTCCAAATGAAACTTAAAATTATTTTTTCTAGATCTGTTAAATATGACATTGGTATTTTGCTTGAAGATTGCGTTCAATCTGTAAATCACATTTGCCAGTATGGACATTGTAACAATGTCAATTCTATTAATCCATGAGCATGAAATGTTTTCCATTTTTTTATGTTATTTATGATTTCTTTCATCAGTGTTTTGTAGTTCTCCTTGTAGAGATATTTCATCTCCTTGGTTAAGTGTATTCCTAGGTATTTCATTTTTTTGTATTTGCAGAAGTTTTTCAAAAGAAGATAGAAAAATAGCTAACAAACATAAGAAAAAAATGCTCAACATCACCAATCTTCATGGAAATGAAAATCAAAACCACAATAAGGTACCACCCTGTCAGAATGGCCATTATTAAAAATTCAGAAAAAAATATATGTTGACATGGATGCAGAGAGAAAGGAATACTTATACACTGTTGGTGGGACTGCAAATTAGTACAACTTGTATGAAAAACAGTATGGAGATTCATCAAAGAAATAAATGCAGACCTACCATTTGACACAGCAATCCCACTATTGGGTATCTATCCAAAGAAAAAGAAATGTTTTTATCAAAAAGATACCTGTGCTTGAATGTTTATCGCAGCACAATTCACAATTGCAAAGATGTGGACTCAACCTAAGTGCCCATCCATTCATGAGTGGATAAAGAAAATGTGAGATACACACACACACACACAAACACACCATGGAGTACTACTTACCCATAAAAAGGAATGAAATAATGTCTTTCGCAGCAACTTAGGTGGAACTGGAGACCATTATTCTAAGGGAAGTATCTCAGAAATGGAAAAACAAACACCACATGCACTCTCTAATAATTGGGAGCTAAACAGTGGGCACACATAGGCACAAGGAGAGGTAAAGGACATTGGAAATCAAGAAGTGGGAGGACAGAGGGTTGAGGGACAAAAACTTACCTGTTGGGTACAATGAACACTATACTCTGGTAACAGGCACACAAAAAAGCCCTGACTTAAGCATTATATAAGGTATCCATGTAACAAAAACATTTATACCCCCTTAATATTTTGAAATAAAGAAACAATTTTTAAAAATTCTCCAAGTCAGCACAAATATTGAAATCAACTGTGTCATAACACAGTGAACCCGCAACATGTTAGGCCCTCTTTCATCTCATTTATTTCTTTATAATCAAGAAACAAAGTTTAGTACTGACAGGAGGAAGTAGGGCATCCAGGGTAGCTTGCAAGACCCTAGCTCCTACCCCCTAGGCTGTTGTTCTCGTGAGTTACTCAGCCACTCTGTGCCTCAACGGCCTCGTCTTTAAAATCAGGATGATGACAATGAACATAGGGCTGTTGTCAAAATCAAATGAGTTCATACACATAAAGGGCATAGAATGTGCCAGAAACACAGCAGGCATTCAGTAAATGCAGTAAAAGCGTAGTATAAGTCATTATGTACCAGGATAAGGGTAAGAGTCAGCTATTTAATTAAGCATGCTTTTCAGTACACATCTTTTAGGTGCCCAGTGCTGTATCAGTGCTGGGAATTTAAAGGTGAGGAAGACATGGCTCATGCCCATAATCAAATGGACGGAAAAGAATGCCAATATTTGCCTGAGAACCAGGAATCCCACAAACTAATGTGAATCTTTATATAGCTTAATGATAAACTGGACCAGTTGTGACATGGCAGTTTCCAGTTTGGGAAATGTTTTCTAATACAAATGGAGGGGATGTTATAGTTCATGGAAGTTTAAGGGCCTACATTACAGTCATTATTAATTGAAGCTCTACTTTTTGATTACTATATTCTTGTTTAAAAGCTATGATATTTGTGTCATAATTAAGGAAATATTTAAATTCATCTATTTTATTTTCCTTAACTTTGAGGAAAAACAGCCTATCTCACTTCCAGGCATATATCTTAGGCCATAATTTCTGGATCTTACTAATAAACCATGAACTTATTCAGTATATAGTTACTGCACTCACCTACTTCAGATGTTGTGAGGAATGGACTAATTTGCAGTAGAGGACTTCAATTACTCATGGATCTCTGGGGTAATAAAGAGTGAGCAGCTAAGCCTGGAGCACTTGAAGATCACACTAACCCCCAAAACAAAGAGGAGAGAGGCTCTTCTCCCCTGCTGCTTCCTGCCTGGATGTCAGAGGCCTGAAGGACAGATGCCCATCACTGGTTTTGCCACCTGACTGTCAGAACCAGAACCTCTGGAGTCTAGCAAGAATAGCTGGGAGACAAAGTGAGCAGATTTATTACCACAGAAGGAAGCATGAAAAAAGAATATGTCTACAGTCAATTACTAAGTGTAAAACACATCAGAGATTCATTCCTTCTATTAGAGAACATAAAGCAAGAACTTTTTTCTGGTTATATGATGGGCTAGCATATTTGGACCAAAGACTCCCACCCCCCACTGAAAACTTTCTTGAGATCATGAAAGAGCTAATAAGATCATAAGGAACTGTAAGGCAGGAATTCAGTAAAGGCAGGAACCCTGAAGGAGAAACAGAGCCCTGAAGCCACCTTTGCCCTGAGGGCATTTGGTAGCCCTTGACGTTGTGCTTTGGTCTAGCTGATCTTATGAAGTCTGAGGACAGAGGTCAAAGCCCTGAGCATGCCAGGTGGGCAGTCTAACAAGACACGCTCTCCCTAACAAGGGCACGGTGCCAAACGGCTTCTCTTGCATTAAGAGCGAATGAGCAGTAAGCCCCCTCTCCCTGACTCCTGGGGAATTTGAGGAAAGCTGCCTCAGTGGGGCAGAGGAAGGCCGAGTTGTAACCACAAGCTGGAAAGTTGACAGCAGCTGCTGGTTAAAAATCCTCAATCCTGAATTTAGATGAAAGTGGTTCCAAATTGGCAGTGTTCTTCCCTGAAGCATATGCCAATGTTCTCCGGCCAAGTACCTCCCCAGCCTCTGAGAGGCCCCCAAACTATTTTTCCAAAGCAATAAAGTGAGAAGCAGGTTCGCTATGCTGGTTACCAACTTGTCAGAACACCCCCCACACACAAGTTGCATAAAGCAGGTTTATCACTTACAGACAGGCAGCAAAGGACAACAGGAGCCTAGAGTTCACTGGGAGCTGGTCCCCCAAGCTCAGGAAAGTTGCCCTGGGGGTGAGCGAAGTTTCACTTGCATGTGCCCCACTTGCACTGAAACTGAGGGATCCCAGAGAGCAGCAGAGGCTGCTCTGGCCAGCCCCCCTTACTTCGACATGTTTCCCAGCACATTCTACAGTTATTCTGAGAACTACAGGCAAGAAAGGGGAGAGAACTAGGTCAATGAAAGGTCACTCAGAGAACTTTCTATGTGGAGCAGCTCACAGTAAAAAATAAACAAGCGCTCAAGGAAAAGCGGCATTTTGCAAGAGAACCAGCAGAATTAACAACACAAATAGAAACATAAAACCTTCAGATATTGGAATACGAAAGAAAGCATGAATTATAAAACCACTACAATCACTATGTTTAAATAAATGTCTCAGATTTAATAGTAAAAGGCAGAAAGCATTTGCTCTGGGATTGGCAATAAGACAAAGATGCCTGCCATTACTACTTTCTTCAACATTATATTAGAGCCTTTCCCTATGTAGTAAGGCATGAAAAAGAAATAAAGGGAATAAGAACTAGGAAGAAAGAAAGCTATCATTCTTTGTGGATATACAGAAATTCTGAAATAATCCACAGGTAAATTAATAAAATAAGAGAGATTAGTAAAGTTACTGGGTACAAAATCAAACACAAAAGTGAATTATGTAGTGATGGTTGTACAATATTGTAAATATACTAAAAGCCACTGATTTGTACACTTTTAAATGATCAAAATGGTCAATTTGATGTAATGTGTAGTTTACTACAATTAAAAAAGTAAATTACAAATCCGTATATTAGCAACAGAGAAAAAAATAAAATAATGCATTTATGATAGCATCAAAAACATCTCATACCAAAAAATGAATACACTTATTAATAAGTTTTCCATAATGGGCACACTTATGGAAAAATTATAAAATTTTACAAAGAGACATCCAAAAAAGCTGACAGAGATGCTGATACTATAGGGATTCTTCTCCCTACGTTGATCTATATGGTTAATAAGATTCTAAACAAAATTCCAATACAGGCATGTTGTGTATGTGTATGTGTGTACAAAACTTGCCAAGTTGATTCTAAAATATACATGGAAGTACAAAGGGCCAAGAACAGCCAACTCACTGTTCAAGAATAAGGTGAGAGGACTTCCTACCAGTTATAAAGACTCGTAAAACTATAGAAATTAAGAAAGTGGAACAGAATAGAGTCTAGAAAGAGACTCATACAGATACAGACACCTGACCTATGCAGAGGTGGTCTTGGTGACCAACGCAGAAAAGATAAATTTTTTAATAAGAGACACTGGGAGAATAAGGTACCCATATTGGAAAAAATTAAATTGTCATACCTTAAACAAATACCAATTCCTGATAGATTTGATTTTCCATCCAATTATACTTAAATGAGAAAGGCAAAACTATAAAGCCTTATCACATAACATAAAGGGCTATCTTCATGACCTCAGGGTAGGAAAGAACTTCTAGAACAAGACAAAAAAGCACTAACCATAAAAAATTTAATGGTTTTGATCATTTTTAAATCAAGATCTCTGTCCATGAAAAGAGTAAGAAGGCAAGCCCTAAGTTTTATAATCCTGGTTCCATTACTTATCAATGTGGGAAAATGTGACCTCTCAATCTTAGTTAAGTGAGAAATGATAGCATTTAGCTTGCAGTGTTATTTTTGAAGATAAAAGATAGATACAATGCATAGCACCATGCAGTGTGGAGTCAGCACTCAACAAATCCCTTCATGACATGGGACCACAGGAAGTCACTTAGTGTTACCTTCCTGTCCTGACAAACTAAACCCTATTCCATCTGCTCTTCCCCTCCATCTGCTGTCTCCACAGCATGAGAAAGGGGCCACTCCAGCCAAGAGAGGGTCAAGGGGCCTCCTGCGGCCCTCCCAGCATAGTGCTGCTGCATCTGCTGTCCTTTCCCTGAACCCAACAACCCTGTCTGACTTCTGTCCCATGTGCAGCTTTGCTGGGCAGCTGTTTGGCTAATGGGGTTGCCCAGTCAGAGGCTGAGATAACATGCACAATGAAGTTTGTGAAGGATTAAGAAGCACCACAAACAACCTTGACACAGACATTTTAAGTGTGGTTGTGGGATGATCATATCTCAGTAATCAAAATGAAAAACAAAGGCTTCACAAACATACCACAGGAGGGACTCCTATGAAGAATTGTGCTAAGACATCTTGAATCCTCAAGTGTAATCACTGTAATGATAGTTTTCCTGGGGTCTGAAAACCAGCTCCAAACTGTTTGCAGTGATTTGGCTTCCCATCCCTGGGATTCCTCACAAATTAGATTCAGACTCTTTACATGTGTTGATGCTGCTGTGGGTTAATTATGACTGTGAATATTCATAATAGTCGTAATACCCTTGAATCTTGTATCTGCAATGGAAATCACTAAGCTGGGAAATTTGAGAGCTGATTTCCAAGGTTAAAAACAGCAGCCCACTTTTCAGTAGGAATTCAATTCCATACGTGTTATTCAAACAAACCTCATATTTAAAAACCTCTACACAACTTCAACAGTTGTCTTTGAATATACCAATGCCTGACTGCTTTATTATACAATACATCAATATAGCTCTTGTTCAGGTATTTTTATGATGATAATTCTAGCATATACATTTGTATCACAAAGATAGTTTGCCTTAGTTCAAAATAGATCTTACCATCTGGATGGTAAGAATCTGGAAATCGTGAGAAGTAGAAGGATAGTTGAAAGAACTAGGATCTCATTCTAGAGAAGAACTGATAAATGGGACAGCTTTGTGCAAAATACTTTAAGGGATGTCACTGCTTAAGGGAGGTGGGCTTGGCTCTAAGGGTCTCCAGAGGCAAAGCCAGGACCTTCTCTTAGGAATCAGAGGGAGGCAGAGAGAGAGGCTTCCTCACGTTGGGGAATACTGAGAATGGGATAGATATTCTCTTGAGAGGGTGACAGTCCTGCTGGGAGAGGAATTTAAGCAAAAGCCAGCAATGATCAATAGTCAGAAGATTTTTTTTTTCTATTTTTTTTTTTTTTTAAATAAAAGCGATCCTTCTGCCTCAGTCTCCCAGGTAGCTGGGACTACAGGTGAGCGCCACAATGCTCGGCTGGGTTTTGTGTAGTTTTTTTGTTTCTTCTCTCTAGAGATGGGGTCTCACTGTGCTCAGGCTGGTGTCGAACCCCTGAGCTGCAGCTATCCTCCCACCTCGGCCTCCCAGAAGGCTAGGACTACAGGTGTGAGCCACTGCGCCTGGCCTACGGTCAAGAGATTGACAAGAGGATGTGTGATGGGGGGCTCGGGTTCTTGGTGCCCTGGGAGTCTATGACGTGACACGTGGATCATAAAAAGGAGGCAGTGAGAGCAATGGTATGAGCAGGACTCACCAGAGTTGTCCCAACATGTCAAGGCTACATGGACTTCAAGACACTCTAAATTTCTACATTTCTCCCACCCTGTTTCCCCAGCTGGAAACTGAGCATAAAAAATGTGAGGATTAAATGTGTGAATATGGGTAAAGCACACAGAGTAGTGGCTGGCACAAAGCAAGCACTCAGTAAGTGTTAGCCACCATTGGTGTTGATAGTATCAGTCTTCTCATCACAGGACGTGGGACCTGTATGTATACAGATTTGTTTTTTAGGAATCAGGAGTCTATTCAAATCAAGAGTCTAAGGTTTGGGGAAAAAACATTAACATTCATGGTATTAACCATTTAAATAACTTCTTCATTTTGGAAGCTGCATTCTAACCACAAATGACAATGAAGAGACCAACACAATACAGCTAAGGACAGAGCAGGGCGTGGTACCTTGATGAGCTTGTTTGTTCTCTGCTGCTGTCCAAGGTAGTTTTCATGGACTTGAATGTTTGTCGACCACCTGTGATTATTTCTTCTACCTAAAATAAAAACACAACACACACCAAGTGGTGTATTATTTTCTAATGGACCTTTAAAGTATACATATGATATACATATGTTTCAAAAGATGCTAAAACATTTTATGTTTTCTTTACATATTCAATAAAGGAGTCACACTTGAAGCCCCTATATGTGGTGTAGAGAAGGTTACATCACAAATTGTATGTGTTCACAATAGTCTTGCAAAGCCACAAGCTATCCTACAATTGCCAAAGGCCAAGCAAGCAGATATGGTGGATTAATGTATTTAACAGGTATTATCTGAGAGCCAACAACATGCCAGACACTTTTTTGGGGTGCTGGGGATGAAGGTGTGACTGAAACACTGCCGTGGCAGTGCTCCCAGTGAAACGTGCCGCAGTGGAAAGTGCCTGGAGCTGGAAGGTCGGATCCCCGTTCTCTCTGCTCACTGGGCCCTGGTTTCTTCCTCTGTAGAATGAAGGAATCGGCTTTTGATCTCAAAGGTTCCTTCTTGATCTGAAAAATTCTGTAATTCTACTACGTTTAAACTAAGTAAGGTCAGTGCTAAGGATGTTGAGGTCTCAATAAATAAAACTTTCCATTCAACAAACATACTGCAAAGATTATTCAGCACCTCCTCTCAGGAAGCTCCTAAGACATCAGAGTGGAGGGAGAAGAGAACCTGCTACTACTCATGAGACCCTGACTATGTTCTTGGCACACACCTACCAATAACCAGGTATTTTATGTATTTTATTTAATGCCCCCATCTCCCAACATTCCTATGAGACAGGGATTGCTTCTAGGGGGAGAGGAGAATTTTACAACTCTCTCCTCCTGTCCCTGGGTCCAGTGATCAAGACAGAGGCTTCTGCCCTTTCTTTTCAAGGAGGAGAATGACCTGGAGTGGGTGTCCATTCCCCTGAGGAATGACTCATTCACTGGCCACATCTCCCTGGTGGGCAGGGTCATTGCTCTGAAGGGTGAGGGCCATCTGCCACCCTTTCTCTGTTCTGCCTGAGACTTGGTGTGTTGCATAGCTGTAATCCAGATCCATGCAGCTGACTATGGAGAAGGACTAGGCTTGGACTTTGAGGGCCTATCATCAACCCAGCTCCCATCTGCTGGCTCAGGCAAGAATGCTGGACTCACAATCTGTGTCTGGAAAGGGAGTTGGAAGCCCCAGTTTAGCCTCAACCCTAAGCCACCTTCTTCTATCCAAGCTTCACTAGACTTTTCCATTGGAGTTCTGGGGACTTAAAAAATTAATATATGGGGCAATTTGTTTTCCATTTAACAAGGGATACTTGGTTGTGTACTCCACTGGCCAGAATCCAAAAACCCAGACCCTTGTTTATCATGTGTATGCATTAATAAATAAATGATGAATGAACAAATGAAGAAATGAATCACAGTCTTAGGGAATGTAGCATCAAGCTTGGGGGTGGGGTGAATGATCTTATGGATGTCCACTCCTGGATGTCAGTCCCTCCCCTATGGCACCATCATGTGGTGGTGCAAGATCAGTTTATACATAGTGCAGTTGTATCATTTTCTATACTATTTTATAAAAATGCAACATGTGTATGTATGTATGATTTAGTCCAGCTCCCTTTCACTGGAGACCATGAACACAGAAGTACATCTCTCTCTTCCCATAGGACTCGCAGGAGGGCCTATGTGTGATGCAGAAAGAGCTGCTTAAGCTCCATCCTTTTAATATAGGAACACTAGATTGGGGAAAAATAAAACCCTTAATATCATGACATCACGAATGGCTTACATAATGGTCAGACTTTTGCTGAGGCTCTGGAATAAAAACAAAAAAGAAGAACAAAAGAAAAAAAAATAATGAATGCTACTAAAGACATTAAATTTCAAGGCTAGAAGGGTTTGTTCAGAACTGTTTCAAAAGAGATACAGTCTGCATTTCAAAAACTCTTAGAAGAATGCTATGAAGAATCAGTAACTAAAGCCACCAAAGCAATGTTTACTGAATAATTAAAGAAGGTGACTCATGGAAAGGTTTGCCCAAGAGAGAAGGTTTTATTGTCAAACATGGTTTGTTTTGGAGTTGGCTAATTCTAAAATGTTTCATTTGCTATGTTTTAAAATACACTTAATGTCATAATCTTATTATTTTCCATTAAGTTTTTGCTGGCCGATGTTGTTATATGTTTGGATGTCAATGTGGCAGTGTATGAATGTTTAGACTGTTTTAATATGAAAACAACTGTCTTCTATTGAGAGGATCATATGGTCTTTGGTTTTGCTTCTATTTATGTGGTGAATTACATTTATAGATTTGTGTATGTTAAACCATCCCTGTGTCTCTGGGATGAAGCCCACTTGGTCGTGATGGATTATTTTTTTGGTGAGCACTTGGATTCGATTTGCTAGGATTTTATTGAGAATTTTTGCATCTATATTCATAAGGGATATTGGTCTGTAGTTTTCTTTTTTTGTTGCATCCTTTCCTGGTTTTGGTATCAAAATTATGTTGGCTTGGTAAAATGTGTTGGGGAGAATTCCATCCTTCTTGATGTTGGAGAATAGCTTATGTAGGATGGGCCCCAATTCTTCTTTGTAAGTA
>CM052438.1:28458230-28530951 GCA_028533085.1 Varecia variegata | reverse complement strand
AGAACCTGTCCACGAGTGTTACTGCGGTTCTGGTTTCTTCCAGGTGACCCTAGTGACTGGTTCCTGTCAACCCCACCTCCTCCTTGTCCCAGGAGTGGTAGTGACCTGATGTTACAAATTTTCTCCCTTCTTTGGCTTCTCGGATCTGCTATTACCTGTGTAATATCTTTCCTGAATTGCTCCTATGTAATAAATTCCTTTATAAATCTGTACTCTATACATTTCCATACTCAAGTATTTCCTGGTTTTTCCTCAGAACCTATCTGATTTACACTGTATTTCTCAAACCTTAGGGTACTGGTTAAAACACAGATTCCCACACTTTCTATTCAGAATCTGCAGTGGCCTGGGAATCTAGTTTTTAACAACCTCTCTCCAGGTGATTCTTAGGATCAGGTAAGTTTTGCAAACAGTTCTAGCCAATCCCACAGCTTCCAGGCTTTTCTGGATGCAATTCATTTATACAATACACATTTATGGATGGCTACAGTGTTCCAGAAATTGTTCTAGGTGCTGGGATGCTATGGTGAGACTAGAAAAAAATGGTTATAGCATTGATGGAGTATTTTACATTGCCACTCAAAATTATATACCCTGATCTATAGATGAGAGATAATAATTGTATAATATTCTTGGAGATGTCCTATTTGCTGTGAATCTTCCTGGCATTTGATGACCATCTTGTATCTGGATATCTGAATCTCTGGTAATACGAGAGAAGTTTTCCTCAATAATTCCCTCAAATAGGTTTTCCATGCTTTTTGCTTTTTCTTCTTCTCCCTCAAGCATACCCATAATTCGTATATTGGCTTGTTTCACTTCGTTCCATACTTCTCTGAGTGATTGTTCATTCTTCTTTATTCTTCTTTCTGTATTTTTGACAGAGTTAGTTCAAAAGCCATGTCTTCAAGCTCTGAGATACTTTCCTTTGCTTGGTCTAGTCTGTTGATGGAGCTTTCTGCTGTATTTTGAAATTCTCTAAATGACTCTTTGAGTTATTTTATATCCTTTCTTATGTTGTCTAGCTCTTTAGCAAATTTTTAACTTTTTTATTGATGTCCTAAAATATTTTTTTGATTTGTGTTGCTTTTCAACTTTCTCTTCAATGCCATTCATCTTATTTGCCATCCATATTCTGAATTCCATTTCTGACATTATGACAATTTCTGCTTGGTTGGGTCTGTTGGTGTAGATCTATTGTGACCCTTTGGGGGTTTCAAAGTAGCTTGTTTTTTCATGTTGCTAGAGTTCTTTTGTTGGTTTCTTCTCATTTCTTCTCTCAGCTCAAGGAACATAGGTTTATGGCACACCTGTTCTTTGCTGGGAACTCTCCTACTCAGTGAGAAGAAGGAGAGGTCCCAGATAGTGCCTTTTTGACCTACTCTGGAAGATGGACTTGGCAGAAAAGGGGCAGATGCACTGAGAGCAGGTAATGCAGCTATTCTATGTTGTCTGGTTCCCCTGTGATTGTCGCAGTCTAAGCTGGTGCCGAATGATCTCTGTGGGTAGTGGTGGGTTGTTCCCCAGGTCACTGTTGAAAGCTTGGGCAGGGGCATGTGCAAGTCCCTCTCCACAGAGGCTGGCATTGTGGAAGATTACTCTGCCCAGATCTCCCCATGGAAGAGTGTAAAAGTCTGCTGAAAGGTCAAGTAAGAGGAGAATGGGGTATAAGCACTGGATGTGGTAATGTGGAGATGACTGGAGACCTCAAAAAGAGATGTTGCAGTGGAGGGGGGCTGGGAAGGAGAAAATGCCTAATTGGAATTGGTTTTAGAGATTATAGGGAAACAAATAGGGGAGATATTTATATGTAGTCCATATACATTCACTCATCAGTTGGTGGACACTTAGGTTGATTCTATATCTTTGCTATTGTGAACAGCATGTTTTCTTTTCTTTTTTTTTATTTCAGCATATTATGGGGGTACAAATGTTTAGGTTATGTATATTGCCCTTATCCCCTCCTCCCCCCGAGTCAGATCTGCAAGCATGTCCATCCCTCAGACGGTGCGCATCGCACTCATTATATATGTATATACCCATCCCCTCCTCCCCGCTCCCATCTGCCCGACGCCCGATAAATGTTATTCCTATATGTAACAGCACATTTTCTAATGTAAAATCCAGAGAGGTGAGATTAAGCAAAGTTGTATAGAGAGGAGAGAATTGCCAAAGGCAAAAAAAAAAGGCTTTCAAAGGCAAGTGGAAATAGGATCCAATACACATCTACAGGGTTTGCATAGACCACAGGCAGTTCATTCGCAGACTCAGGGAGGAAGGAAGGGCAAACAAGGGAACACAATGTAGGCAGATTAGTAGACATGATGGCTGAAGTATGTGGAAATTATCTTTGAAGCTTCCATTTTTTTTCAGTGTTTGAAGTTTTAGAAATGAGCTAATAATGAGAAATAAAAGAGTAATAGTATGAATGGAACAGGGAAACCTAGCAAGATTTCACCACAGACCCATCTGACAACACTTTAGACCCACTTGACAACGAGAGATAAAAGTGAGTTTGTGTTAGGCATATCGCAAGTATGTCTGAGCAGAGAGAAAGTACTGTGAAACATGTTTCCAACTAATAAGGAGAAGGGAGTCTGAGACCATTTTTTAAAAAGTATGGTCTGTTCTATTGACCTTAATAAGTGACCTTCACCTCCTGTGCTCAGTATAAGCAAATCAAGCAATATGTTCACCAACTGAAGTGATAAATATATTTTGCTGTTCAGTTTCGATGGCAACTTCCTTAATCTCAGTTAATTATTCTGAAAGAACACCCAAAGGAAATCATGAAGCATATTCTTGGAGTGTTCCTGTAACTTGTCAATTGAGAATCTAGATGGGAATTTAATTTAATGATTTGATGCAAGTCAACAAGCCTCTCAATGAATGCAAAATTTCAGTTAAATCTTGTTAAGTTGGACTGTGGTGAGATCATATGACAAATATCTCCAGGATGATGATGAAAAGATTATTTATGTACATATAACTTAGTCTGATTACACATTTAAATAAACAGACTGAAGGCCAAGCATAAGCCAAGCAAGAAAATGTGATAGGGAATAATCCCACTCAAAATAGAAACTGAAATCAAATAAATGATATCTAAAATAAACTTTAGAAAATGTGTAGCAACTATAGAGAGAAAACTACCAAAAAAAAAAAAAAAACCCCTCTGAGGGACATAAAATAAAAGTAATAATGGAAAAACACATTACTGGCTATCCAATTTTGATAATGTAAATATATCAATTCATTCCTAGTACAATCTATAAATTCAGTATAATCTGAATTTTTATAAAACAATATTAATGAGTAGCAGTTAGTATTAATTATTTAATATGAATTACTAATAATGACTAATATTAATTAACAGTAAACATTAATGTAGTATGTAGTATGTCCCAAGAGCTGTTCTAGATACTTTATTGATATTAATTTACATAATCATCAAAACAACCTTTTGAGGTCTGAATTATTATTTATATAAATTTATGGATGAAGGATCTGAGTCATAGAGAGATTAATAATTTGCCAAGGTCACAAAGCTGCTGAGTGAAATATTGGGACTTAACTCAGGTTCATTGACTCCAGGGCCCATTCCCTTAATTATTAATATTTCTTATCACTATCTATAAACCCATGGCAATAAAAATTCCAACATCCTTTTTGGAGGAAGAATTTGATAAACTCTTTTTAAAATTAACCTGGAATAATATACTTGGGAAAACAATCAGGCAATGGTTGGGAGAGAGAATAATTTAAGGGAGACGCATGTTGTAAATATTAAAAAGTATTTTAAAGATGCATTTAATGTATTCACTCATTCAACAAAAGTTTATTGAACACCCACTCTTTTCTAGGCTCTGCTCTAGGTGCCAGCGACAAGAACAGACAAAAATCTCTGTTCTCATGAAGCTTACATTCTTGTTGGGGAGAATAGAAAAAGAAATAAACAATTAAATATTTAGACTGTTGGTGGTGATAAGTTCTACGAAGAAAAATATAGCACGAACAGAGGATATAGAATGCTGGGGTAGGGGAGGAGATGTTTTTTAAATACATTTATCAGGAAAGGCCTCACTGATATAATGACACTTGAACAGAAACCTGAAAGAGATAAGAGAGCAAATTATGAGGACATCTCAGGGAAGGACATTCTAGTAGAGGGAACAGCAGCTGCGAAGACCCTGGAGTAGAAAGATGCTTATCGTGTTTGTGAAATAGCAAGGAGGTCAATGTGGCTGGAATGACTATAGACGGTGAAGTGTTAGAAGATGATGTCAGAGAGACAACAGGGGTGTGGAGAGACAGGTTATCAGACTTTAACTCTGAATGAAATGGGAAAAGTGACTTGATCTGGTACACACATAGAGTCATGTGCCACACAATGATGTTTTGGTCAAAAATGGCCCGCATATACGATGGTGGTCCCATAAGATTATAATGGAGTTGAAAAATTCCTATTGCCTAGTAACTGTAGCTGTCATGCAACACAACACATTACTCAGTGTTTGTGGTGATGCCATTGTAAACAAACCTACTGCACTGCCAGTCATATAAAAGTATAGCATATACAATTATGTATGGTATGTAATACTTGATAATAAATGACTATGTTACTGGTTTATGTATTTACTATACCATGCTTTTTGTCATTATTTTAGAGTATACTCCTTCCACTTATAAAAAAATAGGATATAACAGCTCCATAAGTGTTATTGCCCCTGAAGACCTTCCAGTGGGACCAGATGTGGAGATGGAAGACAGTGATATTGATGATCCTGACCCTGTGTAGTTCTAGGGTAATGTGTGTGTTTGTGTCTTAGATTGTAATGAAGTTTAAAAAATAATAATTAAAATTAAAAATACATAAAAGCTTACAGAATAAGGATATAAAGAAAGAAAATATTTTTGTACAGCTGTACAATGTGTTTGTGTTTTAAGCTTGATGTTATTATGAAAGAATCAAAAGTTAAAAAAATAAAAATGTTTATAAAGTAAAAAAGTTATAGTAAGCTAAGGTTTATTTGTTATTGAAGAAAAAAACTTAAAAAATAAATTTAGCATAGCCTAAGTGTATAGTGTTTATAAAGTCTACAGTAGTGTACAGTAGTGCGAGGCCTTCACATCCACTTACCACATACTCACTGACTCACCCAGAGCAACTTCCAGTCCTGCAAACTCCACTCTTGGCAAGCGTCCTATGTAGATGCACTGTTTTTTTATGAGCCTCCATTGCCTGATGCTACCTTTATGATATGGCCAGAGTACCTCTTCATCTACTACCCCATTTCCCACTTCTAGCATAGATAGCCATCCCTGAGATAAAATGGTAGATGAGGTATAGTGGAAGATGGCTTTCTGGGAAATGTGGGTACGCACACATTAAGCTATAAAGATGGTGAATGGAGACAGGAGTACCAGCTGCATGCTAGGGATTGTGATATTTGTGTATTGCATAAGTCTATTGTATATCACACACTCGGTGGTGGATTTGGGGAAGCATCTAGGTTTGCAAAGCTAGCGTGGGGTGAAGCCTCCTGGAATAAGGAGCTAAGCTAGACGCACCCACTGACATGTCAGCAGCATAAAATATAGCCATGATCCATGTGCCAGGGGACAGATTTAGACTAAAACTTGACTATTGGTCAGAACCAAGTCTGTATAGATCCAGCCTCATTAGGGATAAGAAAACAGAAAAATATCAATTTGATATCATGAAAAAATACTGAATGAAATAGCTAATAAGAAATATCATAGCCCTTTGTAGGTTCAATGACAAATTTTGTGTCCTTAGAAAATGTATACAAAGTTCATCATTGAATTTCCTCAAATAAACATATAATCATCACATGCACAGGCAAAATCAAATAGGTCAGCCCTTCACAGTATTCTTTACAAATACTGTCACACAGAGGGAACTGCTAAACAACAAGTCTGATATTCTTTTAATTGATTTAGAGTATCCCAATATTAAAAACTATTTTATTAATAGATATCGCTAGAAGTACTAAATATTACTGGACATGTTGACAATACCATACTATGAATGAATTGAAATTATACCTAAGTATCTACCTGAGTCTTTTTTAGGTGAGGTAATATATTTTTCTTCATTATTTAAACCACATTGAATCAGGGTTTTCTGTTATTCAGAGCCAAAGGTATCCTGATTATATAACTTTCTTTTTAAAAAAATAAATTTTATCATGTATAGTTAAGGTATACAGCATGATGTTTTGGGACACATATAGATAGTAAAAAGGTTACTATAGTGAAGTAAATTAACATATCCATCATCTCACATGTTACCTATTTTTTTTATGTGTGGCCAGAACAGCTAAAATCTATTCATTTGGCATGAACCCTAAATACAGGACAACTTTATGACCTATAGTCCTCATGTTTATATTAGATCTCTAGACTTGTTCATTCTACATATCGGCTTGTATCCTCTGACCTACATCTTCCCATTTCATCCCCCAAACCCTCTTGTCCCTGGTAAACACTGTTTTGTTCTCTATCTCTGTATATTTGAATTTCTTTTTAAGATTCTACATATAAGTGACATCATGCAATATTTTTTTTTCTATATCTGGCTTATTTCACTTAGCATAATGTCATTAAGGCTCATCCACTTTATGGCAAATGGCAAGATCTCATTCATTTTTAGGGATGAATAATATTCCATTTTATATATATATATATATGTATAAAGGTACATGTACATATATGTGTAATATATGCATATGTACATATATGCATATGTACATGCATGCATATATATGTATTGGAAAAATCGGTTAACATCACACATATCACAGACATATATATCAGAAAAATTGTTATATAACATAAAAATTGATAAACTGTGATATATAAAATATGTACATATTACATGTAAATGTGATATACATCATATAATAATAGTGTATATTATACATGAGAATATTCTATATATGTCAGATTCTTTATCAATTTTTCTGATGACAGAATCTTAGGTTTATTCTTACAATATGCTTTAAAATTCCAAGAATTTTCCTCAATAATTATAACGTAGGCCACACTTGCACGAATTCACAGTAAGTTATCATAGTAAGTCTAGACTAATACAGAGTATACTCAGTGGGTTAAACTTCAGGACTTAAAATGTTTCAATCAATAGGAATTATGAAGGTGTTAGTTTTCCATAATACACATTTTTAATAGTAAGTATAAATGAAATTAGAGTTTTGTGTTTTAACTTGGTGATTTTTAAGAAAAATCTTTTGTTGTTTGAGTTTCACAGTCCTTTCAAATAACTACTTATGAATGAAAACCAACTAATTTTGGGCAAGAAATTATTTTCTAAAGTTTGCTTTCACTATCTACCTTTTAAAAGAAATAATGATAAAAGATGATGAACTTATACATCAATGTTACTTTAACATAGTAGTCTAAAATCTTAAAAAATATATCCCTCCAGGGAAAATGTTATTTATAGTTTATTAATGAAGAAAAAATAGAACTATTCCCAGTCCTTCTATATGAATTATCTCATCTTCAACCAAGCACTTCTAAAATGCTTTTTCCTTAATAAGCTATTCATTAAAGTTTTCATGTGTTTTTAATGCAAAAAATTTAGACAGCTATAAAAACAAAAAGGAAAATGAAAACAGAATGTTGTATTTATCTAAGACTCAGAAGCAGTGACAATAGATGTTTTCTCATCAATTACCTGGTATCCGGCAAAAGGTACACAAATCATATGTCTTGATTTCCCTTTAGGAAATAGCAGAGTTCCTATTTAATCTTCGGCTATTCAATTAGAAGTTATAACAAAAAAAGGCTGCTGATCATAGTGTCATGCAAATGTCTTTAGTAATTATGTTATCACTTAGATTTCCCTATAGGATGTTCTAGTTATTATGGAAGTATTTCCTTAATTTGTTGTGGTCACCAAGGACAATGAGGTTCTTACAGTTGTATTTGTTATTTTACTACTTGACAACAAATTGTATTTGCTGTTTTATTATCTCAGAGTAAAAATACATAATTGATTATCATCAATCTGTTGGAAATTGGCTATAGGAAAATGCAAGATTATTAAGTCATTACAAAAATCTTACTGGTTAATCAAGTTTATACTTTTTGTAGCAGACACTCCTACCCCCATTTTCCTTTTATTCCCCATCAGCAGAACCTCATTTTGACTGGTTTATCTAGTCTTCCCCTTTGAAATCTGAGTGACTTGGGCAAAGTCGACTCCACCTTTAGTTCATGGTATGAGTTCTGATTAATAGAAACCAATCAGAATATAGTCATCTCTCAGTATCTGCGGGGGATCATTCCAGGACCTCTCACAGATACCAAGATCCACCAATGCTCATGTCCTTGATATAAATTGGTGCAGTAATTGCTTATCACCTATGCACATCCTCCCATATGCTTTAAGTAATTTCTATATTTCTTACAATACCTAATATAATGTAAATGCTACGCAAGTAATTGTTATACTGTCTTGTGTAGGTAATCATAATAAGAAAAAAGTCTGTACATGTTCAGTACAGATGTAATTTTGGTTGAATCTATGGATGCTGAACCCAGGGATACAGAGGGCTGACTGTCCTTCCATCCCTTTGGCCAGAGATCGGTTTAATTGTTCAGGATTATGCTAGTCAAGACTTGATGGGCCCTTCAACTAAATTGGAATAATCAATGCAGAGGAACTTTTATTCCATGGTGATGGGAGAGATCCTCTCTCTGTGCCTCTTTCTCTGATTCTCTTTCTTTTCATCCAAGGTAAGAACACCAAAATATGTTGCCCCAGTTACTGCTTGTACACATCTCATGGAAAGAAGCCAATCTGAGGACAAAGCTGACATATCAGAAAGACTCTGACCCTACCTGCCTGGGGCCCTCACTACCTTCTCCTATCTTGTTTTAAGAAATGAAACATTTATTTATGGCTAAAGCCAGTTTTATTTGGTGTTTCTGCAGCTTACGATAGGAAACATCCTAGTCCTAACTCATTCATATGGCCTGTAATGAGGAATCCAGATACCCCATATAGATAAATTATTGTTATTATCATTATTATTATTTAGAGACAGGGTCTCGCTCTGTTGCCCAGGCTGGAGTGCAGTGGCTGGATCATAGTTCAAACTCCTGGGCTCAAGCAGTCCTCCTGCCTCAGCCTCCTGAGTAACTAGGACTACAGGCATGTGCCACCATGCCCAGCTAATTTTTCATATTTTTTGTAGAGATGAGATCTCACTATGGTGCTTAGGCTGGTCTCAAACTCCTGGCCTCAAGTGATCCTCCCACCTTGGCCTCCCAAAGTGCTGGGATTACAGGTGTGAGCCACCGTGTCCAGCCATAATTGTTTTAAGTTTAATTTCTTTAAGTTCTCTCAGGGAAGGATAAGCCACCTCAGACCCCAACCACATCCTTGTCTCATCTCTTTGCTCTCACAGGCCTTTGTTCTCCTACCTTAGCTGGTGTGAATAGATTTTCTGGTTCTCTCAACTGAAAAAGTACCTCAATCAGAAGTCATCATTAGTCCTGACAGATCAAGTTCCTTCAGCAACCAATATATCCAGACTTGAAATTGAGCCAAATGACATTACCTACCTTGGGCATGCAGATTACCAAATGCCCCGTTGTCTGAGATCTTTTAGCAGAGCTGCTATCAGGTTTGACTTCTGCAGGAAGGACAAGCTGAAATGGCTGAAAATAAGCAGGGGGTGTCATCAAGAGCGGGAATATGTTACAAGAGAAGGTTACTTCAAGAGGTATTTTCATTACAAATTCAGGATACACCATTCAATTAAGAAATGTGTTTGGAATTATTAAGAAAAAAATAATGTATGAGCTATGCTTGATATCCACAAACTGTTTTACCTGTTCTAACAAATAGTCTAAAGAACAGTCATCAATTACAAACAGGGAAACACTCATGGGTCCATTTATAGCTAAAAAGCAATTTATAATATAAATAAAACTTATTACAAAACATCAATATATTTACCCTAAGTCTTCAAGCTAAACTATACGAATCCTCAGAATCAGCAAAAAATACCATTTCAAAACTGATAAAATTATAGTTGCCATGAAGGAAATCATTGACAATTTAGAATGAGTATACTATTTAACTTCATGCATAGGCTACCACCTATATGATCATGTTATCAGCTTTGAAACAGCCGGACACAGGTTTAAAATATTAATTCTATCAAGCTACACAATGGTTAGGAGCCATGTCTACTGTATACCGTTCCATGGCATAAAACCATGTGCCTACAAAACAGCACTCTTATTGGGTTTCTCTTTTTCTATTTTCATAATACTTTTTAAAAAATCAAGACAATACAGCTTAGTTCAAGTGTTAGCTTTTGCAACTGTAATAGTCTACAGGGTTACACTTACCTTGCCTTTGACCAGTACTCGCACATACGTTGGCTGTACATCAACGTCAATTAAAGAGGTATCCATATACCTTCAAAATTAAACACACACAGTGTTATCATTTTCAGCATTAAGTTTAAAGAAGTACAAGTACAAATTCACACTTATGTGACCATTTTAAATGAAGAAAGTTTAAAATTTCCATGCTAAACAGGTCTTAAAAAGTAGTCTTAAATTAATCCCCAGACCAAAGGAAATTCAATATATCAGCAATTTCATTTTTAGACCCACAAGTACACTTGGCATTGATTGCCCCTAACCCAAAAATATCTGAGGTCTGAAACACCAGAGGTTTGCAAAAAACAGCTTGCCATGTTCTTTCATGAATATTTTATTTTAAGCCCCTAAGACTTGAATAGCCAGGAATGCTGAATCCACTCTGCGAGAGGCCTGAAACCACCAGCTCCTGCTTCCTTGGCGGCTCTAGATCCCCTGCAGCTGTTCTGCAGCTGCCCTGATACCATCTCCCCTGGAAGACTAGCCTGCTTCTCCCCTCGCCCGAAGGCACATCCTGCTGAACAAGCAAGACTTCCATTTATGGCACTGACCCCAAGATCAGGTGGCAATTACTCTCCTTGACTCATGAGCAAATAAAAGATTTAGATTTCACATCACTCAATAAAATCAGGCATTTAGCCAAATAATTATTTTTATATATTTTTAAAATACTAATTGTGAACAGTAGAAAATGCAGTGCTGATTCAAAAATGGCAAACATTAAGGCAGATAAGCTAATGGGAGGGTTAAAGGCATAGGCTTTAAAGTCACAGAGACATATGGGGAACTCTCTCCACCCCTTCTCGCTTTTTTATTTGGGACCGCAATCCTTAACCTCTCTAAGCCTCAGTTTCCTCATCTGTAAAATGAGGATAATAACAGTGCCTACTCCCTAAGATTGCTACGAAGATACATGCACAGTGTTATTGTTAATAAAGTATTATGATATGTTATTTAATGAAAATTTTTACAATAAAAATAGAGACAAGGTTTTCTAAACATCATGTATAAGATCCACCACTTTAATGGATTACAAGTTCTTTTACATGTTTAGGTCTCCTAAAGTGTCCATCTGTCCTTACCTGCAAGGCCCTTCTCTGCCTGAGACAATCAGCCAGTTTGCTGCAGAACAAGCCACTTCGACCCTTCAATTTTCATTGCTCATGTCACCTCCTTTCTCTGACCACCCTCACACCACCAACCACCAGACCTCACACATACCATTATTCCACATCCCTGAAGGCTGTGCCTTTCCTTGACAGTACTCTTCTCCCTTTGTGAGTACTCATTCGAGTTAGAGACCTGGCTATTTATTATATGTCCCCACATGGGGCTGTGACAGGAGAACAAGACTGTATTTAGAATATGCCAGTTACAGTCTCCCTGAAACCGGCACATCGTAGGTAGTCTATCGATATTTGCTGAAGAAAGGGCAAGAGACATACATGAAGGAATGAAATTAACTTTCATGCATACACCCATGTGCCAATAAAAATAACAAGGAATTTTAGCATAATTTGTTTAGACAGAATCATGGGAATGGACAGACTTTACTATATAGACAAGAGAAACATCACTACCCCTTAAAATTCATGTCTGTAGGGATGAGGAAAGTTTCCATTTGAGGACAGAACAGGAAGCAGCCAATGGAGCTGAAATTGAAAGGGTCACACATTCATTAAACTCCAGAAATAAGGCCTAAAAATGGAAAGGGCTCAAATGGATGAAACAGTGAATGTTTAACTAAAAAAAACAACAACAGAAATGAGAGCTTGGAGAGCTGGAGGAACAGAGGATATGAAGTTAGCTGGGGAAGAACTAGAAGCTTTTTAAAGGCAGGTCACCTGAGAGCAAGTGGGCAGGATTGACCTGAGGTGTGGTGTGGCAGAAAACTCATCTGAGACAGCTCGGTGTAGAGAGGAAGGGACCAGAGCAGGACTAGCCCCAATTCACAAAAGCCAAGGTAGAAACAATTTAAATGCCCATGAACTGGTGAATGGATAGATAAAATTTGGTGTATCCATGCAACAGAATATTATCTGGTCATAGAAAGGAAGGGAATTCTGATCCATGCTACAATATGAATAAGCCTTGAAGACATTATGGTAAATGAAAGAAGCCAGACGCAAAGGTCACCTATTGAATGAGTTCATTTACATGAAATTTCCAGAATAGGCAAATCTATAGAGACAGAAAGCAAATTAGTGGTTGCCACAGGAGGTAGAATGGGGAGTAACTGCTTAATGAATATGGGGTTTCTTTTGGGATGATGAAAATTTTATGGAACTAGACAGTGATAATGGTTGCACAACACTGAATTTAAGAAATGCTACTGAGTTGTACACTTCAAAATAGTTGAAATGTTGAATTTTAAGTTACCTGTATTTTATTACAATTAAAAAAGCAAAGTTGGATGAAGACCTGAGGGTTTATGTTCTAGCTCCTCCAATCACTGTTTCCTTTGACAAGACTCATCCTCTGAAAATTTATCCTCCTTGGGTAATTACAGGAAAACAACCCCTCCTACCTCCCAGGGTTACTGATAGATTAAATAAAATAGAGCACATAAAAAACCATTAAAAAGAGAAAGGCTTTTATTATAATTCATGCATGAAAATGTCATACTCCCACTGTCAGTATTCATTCTTTCGTTCATTCATTCATTCTTGTATCGATTGAGCATCTAACAGGTGCCGGGCACTGTTTTAAGTGCTGGCGGTATAGAGAGGGAAGAACAAACAAAACAAAGTTCCTGCCTTGATCACAAATTTTAAGAATACAAGTAAATTTATACTTTGCCAGAGAGAGACCAAAAAGCAAGGAGAGGTAGAAGGAAGTTCTGGGGCAGAGGTAGGAATTGTTTTATGTCTGACTGTGAGCCTTCTTTAATAAGTTGACATCTGAACAGCGGCCTGAAGGACAACAGGCAGCAAGCCACAAAGACACCTAGGGCAAGAGCAATACAGACAGAGGGAAGCACATGCAAGTGGTCCCCAAGATGTTGCAAGTGGACCCCAGGAACATCAGAAGGATATCAGGACAGTGAGCTAGAACCTAAAATCTTGGAATGAGGCGGAGTGACCTGGTGTCTTCAGATAACTCCCACAATGAAAGACAGAGAGTGGTATAGACCTAGGGTGTGAGTGGTAAAGCTGTGGAGTTTTAGGAAGAAGAGGGGGACAATAGTTTGGCTGTGGTGCTGAGGAGTGAGCGGGATGCCTTTGACACTCCCCCCAAACTAGAATAAAGATGATGTGAGAGAGCAGCCGGGAAGAAGCATCTGCTGGTGACAAAGCAGCTGCTAGGTGTACCCCAGGTCTCTAAGGTGGGACTGGGGCAGGGGAGCTGCCCACATGATGCTTATTAGTACAGCAAAGCATACTGGGAAACCAGAGGAGTTTAAGGGCAAAGAGCAGAGGGGATCCTTATGGTACCAGCATTAGAAAATAGCACGGCTCTGAGAATTATCTAAACTCTGCCTTAGCTATTCCAGAGTTCATAGCCATGCATTTCATGTTTTAAAAAATTACAGTAAGTTCTCTGTCTTAAAAACTAAACTTCTTTATTTAACTACATGACAAACCAAATTCCATTTCAAAATGTTTCAGAACTCAAAAGATTGCAACCGAGAATGAAAACAGACAGAAATTCCATTAAATAAATAAATAATAAAATGTCATTACCTGTAGACAGCAAGGTCCAGTATGATCTGGTTACGTTTTTCATCATCTTTCAAAGAGAATTCAAGTCTAGGAATAATACATTGGGGAAAAAAAGATGTTCTTAGGATACCATAGTGATAACCCCAACACATAATCAAAATTAAATTTGATAATAATTATATAATAATCTTCAGTGAAAAACTTAATTTGGTAGTTGGACAATAAAATTTCTATGTTAATTTAAAAATTTTAAAATAAATCTATAACATATTAATAAAATATTTATGTTTATATTGTTTAAATGTGAGAATCTTAAGGTAAATTACATGCAAAAAATTAGCTTTGGTGCAGAGATAGAGACATCTGGTGGCTAAAGTTTTCTTTTCCATTTCATGTGAGTTTGCGAGAAGCAAACTATTAATAAAACACTGGAATTATTTATAGAGAGCTAAAGGTTGTATTTGCTTCCGCTTTACCCAGCATTCTATTCTGTAAGTTTTAAACAATCCTGTCTTCCTTCCTTGTTTTTGCCATCTTGGTTCTTCTCCTTTCATTGTGGACCTTTCCATCACCCTGGGAAAGGCTGAGACACTGCCCATTGCGTCTGTTTTATAGATGAAGAAATGGAAGTTCAAAGAGGTTTGCATAGCTGGAGAAGAGGCTGTATGAGGCTGGATAGGCAGGGTTTCAAGGTCCTAAGTCTTTCAACTGTACTCTGAGGCTGAGTCCTAGGTCTACCTTCCATACTAGCAACATACTACTCAGAATTACCTGGTCAATTTTATTTGAGCATTTCACTTATTATATTATTCTATTAATACAAAATGTATAACCCAAGAATATTAAAGAACACAATCTAAATTGTTTGGAAAAATGTAAAGTCAGTGATAGATTGACTGTCAGCAGTATGTCTGTCTGTGGCGGGCATTATCTCAATGCTCCCAATAATTCAGCCATGTGGGACTTTTTCAGTATCTCAAATGACCTGTGCATTTTTAAGAAGGAAGATAATGATCAATTTGATTCAAATCTGCCAAGTAAGACAGGGACTGAGATTTGAACAATGAATATAGAAATGATGTGACTAACTAAGTTTCAGGATGATGGAATGCACAGAAGTGGTTTCAAGAAGGAGTGTGAAGTATGAAATTGGAAACCAAGTGCAGACAACTCCATTAAGAATTTTGGCTATTAAGTGGGGGCAGGGAAATAGAGTTGCGGTTGGAAGGAAAACCAGGGAAGGGAGATTGTTGTTTTTATTTCTTTTAAGATGGAGGTTATTATAGTTTGTTTGTATGCAGGTGAGATTAATCCAGCAGAGTGAAGAGAACTGATACAGAAAACCAGGGATAACTGAGAAGCCAAGTCCTTGATAGGAGAAGGAATAGGATTGGGATGCCAGCAAATACTGACTTCTTATAGGAAGTTCACCCAGAGCAGCAGGAGAGAAGAGGGTATTTGGGTCATACCCAGATATGGTGGTTAATTGCTGTTAGGAGGAAAAAGAAAACTCCTGATTGCTTCTGTTTTCTCAATGAAATAAAAAGCAAGGTCCTCAGTTAAGACCGTGGAATGGTCAGGGGTGCTGGAGGTAAGGAAAGAGGAAAAGGTATGATAGCAGCCTACAGGAGAGTGGGAGAAGGGACTGCCCAAGAAAATACAGGAAGATTGCCAAAGTCCATTTGAGATCTGTGGTCACTAACTTACAGTACAACCAGCGAGTAGAGGTAAAGTTTCCTCCAGCCATGCGGGAGGGCCAGCCCAGGAGTGGGTAGTGTGCTGGAATTAAATAGGGTTGGGATTTTATGATGGAAGGGGAAAAGGACAAGAGAGTTAAAGATGTTTGCCAAGGACTGATTTCCATGATGAACCATAAAACCAAAGCAGGGTGAGAGAAGGTGAGAACATGAAGAACGTGAATGAATTCCTGGTCTTAATGAGGGCAGGTGATTGTTGGAGTGGACATAGTCCCCCAGGAACATAGGAGATGGTGCTCAGTGAAAGACTTGAAGTGAAGATTCCAGAGGTGGAAGAGAAATTGATGGTGGCTAATCTAGGAATGAAAATGAAATTGTGTGGCTGGCTGAGCTTAGGTGGAGAAAATGATGGTTGGAAGTGAGCTGGTTGAGGAACTGAGAGGCCAGGGCTTTGGGTGGATTGCCAACATGTTTGATAATGTCACCAAGGCTGACAATGGCAGGAGAGGCAGAAAGAGACACTGGTCTCGGGGTAAGACTTTCAAAGAACTGAGGGGCAGAGGGTTGAGGGTTGACCAGGGTGACGGAGGGGACCACAAGAAGAAGGGCTAGGGGTCATGTATTTAGATGGCCTGTACTTCAACATAGGAAGAGGAGAAATGGCCTAAAAGTAGCCAAGGGATATAACTGCCCTTCAGTGCATGTGGTGAGGAAGAAGGGCAGGCAGCAGCAGGAGTGGGTCCTCAGCTTCAGTTAGTGAGAGAAGGGAAGGAGGAAGATCTGGGTTTGGCTGACCAAGCTCAACTCAAGCTCCAGAGGGCACAGTGGAAGGGGTGGGGGTCCATGGAAAGGGCAAGAATGAATTGGATTAGCGCCATATGGGAATAAGATTCTGGATGATGGTAGATGACCTGGAGGGCAAGGAGGGCCAAGGCATGACTAGAGGAGGCGGCAGTTGGGGAGGCAGTGGCAGTCAGTTCTTCAAAGAATCTCCCGAAGTGGAATTAGTGTTAGGCACAGGTGAGGTGGTCAGTGTGGTGAGAGAAGGGGTGGTCTTAGCAGAGGCACATGGAGCTCTGACGGTCTCCCTTGTGCACTGCTGTAGGCTAAAGAGAGACAGTTTTCCCACTAGATTTTTAAACTTCATGAGGGCAGAAACCTGTCATATTTACTGTTGTGTCTTCCCAGAGCTAAGCCGAGTGTCTGGTGCTGTATTCCTGTCTGCTGGATAAAGAAGGCGTGTGTGTATGTGTGTGTAGGAGGGTGAGATTATCGACTTGATCGTGGAAATCACCAGAACTGGGTTAGCATGGGCAAGTCAGACACATCACCTATTAGCAATGTGACCTTGGGCATTCACTTCACCTCTTTCAGGCTCACATTCTGGACCTATAAAGAAGAAATACTGCCCACCACCCGTGATTGCTGTGGAGATGAATAAATGCTTGGGAATAATTCAAGACAGTGTCTTTACCACGGTAATGACATAGCAACTGAAATGATGAAAGTAAGTAGGTTTGAGTAATAAAACAATGTGAATGAGATTTAGTCCATAGACTTTTTGGTCTATATTTTGCCTGCAAAAGGCCTTTCTGGCCTGCTTTCTAGTTAAACTATTAGAGAGAAAGGGTAGATCAGATATTACTATACTTGAGGATTTCCAGTTTGAATATTTTTCCTCTTACAAATTCATTGAGGTATTTAAATCAATCTCTTTCCTTAGCTCTTGAATGCTTTGTAGATATGTTCCAGAGTATAAAGTAGATGTGTTCCAGAGTATAAAGGGACGTATTCTCAACCAGCTCAACACACTTTCATGGCAAAGTTTTAAAAATTCATAAACACAATAATACAGTGGCAATTTTCAGACATAAAACTGTATATGGTCCAAACTTTCAGGGGCTACATAAATAATATTTCCATATGTCAAGCTCATTTTCTAGATGCCAAGAAAATTATGCACTTGAAAACATAATAGATGTTTTGCTTTTAAAAATGCACAAAATGACATTATTATTAGACTCATCACATTTAAGAGCAGTCAGTATATTCTTTGCGGAGCAAACCTGGAATTGAAACAATTGACTAATACCATGAATTTGCTTCTTTAAGTCTCTATTTGGTCTCACATACTTGGGCTCATTTACATTCAGGGCTTTCCCATCTTCTGTGATCAAAGTCCTAGGTGGCTTCACTTTCTTCTTTCTTTCACTTAAGATTGGGCGTGGGTGAGAACAAGGGGCAGCGGGGGGAGGGAAAAATAAGCAAAGAGAATATAAAAGTAATTAATATATTTTTGTGCAACAGCTTAAGAAATATCAATCAGACTTTTGTGAATACATCAACAATTCATTGTTATGAAGCCCATTCCTTTAATTCTATGATGGGAATTAATAATTAAGCCAGATTTTTTATATGGTTGTATCTGTATCTATAAAGCAAAAATGCAACCAAGACAATTTGCCAGATGATTTGAATGGGGGAAGAAAAACTCCTTTTCATGAACTAGCCACGAATATTTAAATAAGTCTATTTTATGCATGATTTACCCAGATAACTGTCAATTCTCCATTTGTGTATTGAGCTTCTGCTTTAGTTAAAATTACAATTTTTAAAATACCAAGTGGAATCTATTCAATAGAAATAAAAATACCAGTGCATAAGGATCTATATAAAAAGATATTTCTCAGAGCATTGTTTGTAGTGGAACTGTTGTTAATGTCCATCAATGGAGGGATGATTGGATCAACTGTGGTTTATTCACACTATGAAATATTTTGTAGCTATTAAAAATGTGTTTGCTCTTTACCTACTGATCTAGAAAAGGTTGATGATGAATTCAGTGAGAACAAATATGTAAAATATAAGTCCATTTTTGTTTTAAAAAAGGACCCCAAGTCCTACATTTGCAGAGATAATTTATACAATTGTAAAGGGTAAAAAAAAAAACGTGGTGAGTAATTGGTTTCCCTGATTACCACCTAAGTACACATTTGGGAATAACACCAATTGGGTATCGGACAGAGGTGGGGGGTGGGGGAGGGGATGGGTGTATACCTACATGATGAGTGCAATGTGCACTGTCTGGGGAATGGACACGCTTGAAGCTCAGACTCGGGAGGATGGGAGGGGCATGGGCAATATATCTGACCAGAACTTTTGTACCCCCATAATAAGCTGAAATATAATAATAAAAAAAGTATAAAAAAAAAACATGTGGTGGGTGCCTATTAACACTCATTACATTGAAGGGCTGGATAGGAGGAAAAGAAAGGGAGCAAAGGAGAGAAGATTCATGAAATAATGTGAAATAAAAATGCAGTGTATAAATTTGATTTAAAACATTACTGAAAGTATATAAAAACTTAAATAGGCCTATATGGACAAAATATAGACAACCAGGTGGACAAGCTTGTTCAGATGATGAAACTGTAGGCAATTCTTTGCCTTGGATTTCTATTGTACTTTTAATATAGATTTTGTATCAGTTAACTTTCTTTTTTAAAAAATCATAAATGTTCTTCTGCATCTTAAATTGGGTGTCCAGATTCAATTAAATAAATATTTCAATGACCCAGGACAATTAAGGGGCATCTAGAACTACTTGGCTTCAACCTAGTCAATGCAGATAAGAGCAGAGTTAGGATCAAAAGATTGATCTTATCCCTGCTTTCTCCCAGTTAATGAAAAACAGCGGTCTGATCAAAGAGGTAAACATCTCAGGAACCCATTGGTTTGGGCAGACTATAACACACGAAACAGTGACTTAGACTTCCATCTAATTCAGCCTCATGTTTACAGGTGTCAGAGGAAAAAAAAATTTTTTTCTCTTGATCTCAGGCTCAGTACATTACAGATTACATATTATTCATATCTATATATATATATATATACACACATAAATATAACATGTATATATATGTGTGTATGGGTATATATGTTAGAAATATTACATATTCTATAACTATGTAGAATTTCCATTTCAAAGGGCTCTTGAGTCTGCAAAGCACTTTTACATTTATTGGCTCATCTAACCTTCTTAACAATAGGATGGGGGAGGTAAAACAGGTATGATAAGCCCTGTTTAACAGATGAGAAAACAGCTGAGGGAAAGTTAGGTACTTGCCAATATCACATAGAGAGTAGCAGCAGAGTCAAGACACGAACATGTAGTTTCTGACGCTATTCGATGCTTTTCCCAAAGCACTATATGGCCTCTCAGTGTGTAAAATAACCACATTTTATGAAAAGTATTTTAGATAAAATTTGATTTTTGATTGCTTTACCTCCCTATCTTTCTAATTAATGAAGAAAATTTTAGGAAAGCAGCAGAGATTTCAAATAGTTTTTCTACTCTTCTAGTTTCTTGCTTTTAGTTGATCATCACAGGGAGAGATATTGTATTTCACTTGAGTCATTGCCATGCAGATTTTTGTATTTCAGAGCTAATTGATCACATTCTCAAGCTCATGACTAATAAGTATTCCCATAAGTGACACATTTTACATACTAGACTTAAGCAATGACATGAAATGAAATGACATAGAGCCTATCTTTGAAAAAGCTACTCTGAAAATAATAGCTTAAGCATCTTAGCTTCTAACAAATCATCAAATTACATCTAAACAATTCGAAAGTGAAATTGTACTGTTAAATGTCCAAGAGAGTTGTAATGGGAAAATAAAATGCCTAATGAAACTAATTTCTAATTCTTCATTTTGCAAATTAATAGAAAAGACAGAAAGGAGCTCATTCATCCCACAAAATGACCTTAGATTTCTTTGTAACATGATAACTTAGACATATTTAAGGTGGTTAAACAGCTAAATGCATACAAACAAAACCCTACCTAACATGTCATAATTCATAATGTTCCAAAGAAGGTACTGTGATGCTAATGAATGTTAGCTGATACAATTCAACAAAAAGCTGCACTTAGAAAAAGCAAAATCTATACATGGTGGCTAACAAAGGTTTAACACAGAGGATGGGTGAAATAACGTGCAATCATGAAAATATAGTCCATAAGAGAGTGTTGCCTCATTCTCCTAGGAAAAAATGGAATACCTTAATTTTTCTTGTTTTTTTCTTTGCTTTTCTGTATGTCTAAGAGTTTCCAATCTAGATTCTGGAGTAAACAAAGAGGGCTTATTCCAGAATTCCAGGTCGTCTTCATTTTCATCTAATTTCTTTTTGTTGTGTTCCTCTTCTTGTATTTCTGGTGCCTGGAGGTGATCCTTGCTCTCTAAAGAAGATGGACTAGGAAAAACAAATAGAAAGCACATAAGACCAGAAATGGATATATGAGTTTCATCCTTAATATCTTGTATGCTTTTCTTATGTTTATCTTTTTACCTTTCAATGAGTGACTCTGAAAGACAGCCTATTGGAGCCATGCTGGAGGACATTGCTGCCACAGCACTTGGGCAGGCCCTCATCCTCTATCGTCAGAAATACTGTGGTAATCAGGTGATCCCAGGGCTCACAGACCTGGCTGGTATGACTCATCTGGGGAGTCGTATAAAAAGTACAGATTCCTGGGCTCCCATCAGAGTCTGTTCAGTAGGTGTGGGGTGGGGCCTGGGAATCTGTTTTACAACATTTTGCAGGAAGTTCTGATGAACAGACAAGCATGGGGACCATTGGGACTTAGCCATCACCCCACCTCCAGTCTCATACCCATCAATTCCACTCTCCACACTGCTCCTAGAGGGATGTTTCTCACAGGCAAATTGGATCATATTATTTCCAGGTTCTTTAATGATTCACTACCTCCAAAATTCTCTTGTGCAACATATGAGAACTTCCATGGTGTGGCCTCTGCCTGCTTTATTTTTCATGGATAACTTTGACTACATAGCTTTATATGGACAACTTCTGATTATGTAGCTTTATATTGTAACAGTTCTGTTTTCTTTCATTCATGTTTTGTGGACTGTCAGAGAATTAAACGATGTCTCCAAATGTCATCAAATGGGTCTTGTATGAGATATTCAAAATGTGTTCAACATGGATTTAAAAAATATTTATTGAACATCTTCTGTGTGCCAGGCACCAGAGATACAATCCTGATCAAGACCACAATATTACTTTCAGGAGATTCTATTCTAGTGGAAAGAAAACGACATCATTCAAACAATAAACATTGGGTATAGTGTCTCTCTCTCCTCACCTCTCCTTAGAATACACATTTTTATAAAATGACATGAAATGAAAAAATTATATGAAGCCTTTAGTACCAAGTATAGCATATAGTAAGTATCCAATAAATGTTTGGTTTTGTTGAAGGGAGGCTCATCCAGTCAATCTTCAAATAAGATGTTTTTTGAAGAGAAGGACCAAAAATACTAGAATATGAAATTTAAATAGTATAAACAGAATATAGAGTAAAATTCTGCTTAGATTCTTTACATAGAAAATGCAACTAGATATTTTAATAAGCAAAACAGTGCAAATTACTGAAAATAAATGCTTTGCCATATAGATATAATTCTTTATGGTACTGAAACAACAATCTATAAAGGGGATCTATAATATTCTAGCTAATTGACACTGAAACAATTGGTTCCATTCTCATTTAAATGATTTTTTTCCTGGAAAATGACTAATTGGTTCACTTTGACCTTTTGCAATCTAAAATAATAAACATAAAATAACAGTACTTACAAAAAACTATCAGAAATATCAACTAAATAACATAAGTCTCCAAAGGCAAAATGCATATAAATACATGCATTAATAGCTGGATGATGGAAGAGGTGCTCATTAGCGTATGAACAAAAAAATTTCTCTTCAACCACTACCTTCAAATCTACTCTCTGTCACTCTCTTTCTACTCATGATCAAGTAGGTCTCATAGCCCTATAGTCACGTTTGAGAACAGTTTCAACTCAGCTAATGCTCACTTTCAGGTATTAAAAGGTCTACAGTTTAAATAAAACTTTACACTTACAACCAAATTGAAGCCATTCTCTCCCTCCCTGAACCCTCTTCCCCCTTGTCCTGCTCAAGATTGGGCTGTGCATGGGGAGAGGGACACCCTCCACTCCCACTCTACCCTTCATTGTTCCTCTACTCCTTGCCCCGTATCTCTGGGCCTCTTCAGATTCCTCCTGCCTTCAAAATTTGGGGCCTGGGAGGACAGATGGGAAAAAGGAGGTGAACATCTCCTATATGACCACTGCTTTTATAACCTGGCTGTTGCTACCTTCTCTGGGGCCAATGCCCACATGCTGGCTTTCTCATATTGTGAGCACCTTTGTCATTCTTAGAGATACTGCCGGAGCCCTCTGAGAGTATCATTCCCTGTGGAGGTGGTCAATATATTTCCTGGCTGGTCCTTTTGTGATAACTCCTCAGCTTTTGCCCACTAGTAATCCACCCCACAGTCTCTTACTGCTGCCACACCCTTGGGCGGCATCCCTTCAAGACAGCTCAAGCCCAGCTCCTTCTATCATATGTACTTGGCCTACGGGATAGTCACAAATCCTTGCCATGCAAAACACTTGAAGTGTGAGCTCTTTCCATTTATGCCCTCTTTCCAGATCCTTCTGCTTCAGGCTGTTCCAGGCTACTTCCTATCGTTTCAGTTCTCCAGGCTGGAGGCAGGTTCTACGTAGGCAAGAGATAAGATGCTTCTCTCTCATCTCTTTCTTGCAGCTTCCGACTCTCTGTAGTGTTTCTTCTTGCATCCTTGAAAGGGGAATATCCACCTACTCCTCCCCAACTAAGTTAAGGATTCACTATTTCAGTGACTCTCCTCCAGAAAGTCTAGGTTTCCGTTCATATAGGCTAGCTGGGGGGATAGTGGTGAAGGTTGAAGGACCAGCCAGTCCTGTGGGGGAGGCAAGTTGGCATCTGCAAGAAACCTTACTATAGGCTTCTACTAAATTACAAGGAACAGATCATTTTAAACTTTTATAAACCAAGAACAGCAAATGATCCCCAATACGTTATGTGTGCCTAACCTTGATGCAAAACACTAGGAAAAAAATATAATGAGAAAATGATATTATAGCATAAACTCACTTATGAGCATAGGTTCAAATATTAAACATAAAATATTAGCAAAATGAATTAGCAATGCATTAATAAATATATCATAGACAAAGTAGGTTTATTCTAGAAATTCAAAGATGGTTTAATATTAGAAAATCTATTAATGTGATTCAACACATTAATAAGAAAATACAATTATCTCAATAGATTCAGGGAAAGCATTTAATAAAAATCCAGTATCTGTGGTGATTAAAACTCTTCAACAACTGACAGTAGAAGGAAAATTACTTAACGTTACCAAATAAACCCATAGCAAGCATTATACTTAATGATGAGAAATAGAAAACATTCTCTTTAAAGTCAGGAACAAGATACAAATACCCATTCTTACTGCTGCTATCGTACCCTATACTGTAGTCCTTTGTAGGCACATAAAGAAAATAAAGAGGAGGCAGAAGAATTAGAAACATTTTTTTAAAGTTGCTTCTTACAAACAACGTGTTTTTCCAAATAAAAAACACAAGACAATCTACAGACTATTGCACCTTTTATAGAGGTCGGCAAGATTAATATCATACAATATCAGTATACAGAAATCATTCATCTCTTTATCAGCAAAAATCAATTACATATCTATTTTTAAAATCCTATTCTACAAGATACTTAGAAATAAATCTAAGGAAATATGGTAAAAGACCTTTACAGGGAAAATTAACAACCTTATTGAAGGACTCAGAAGAAGATCTAAATAAATAGAGCTCTTCATAAAAGTTCAGAAAGGAAAGAATCAATGTCACAAAGATGTCAACTTTCCCCCAATTAACATATAAATTAAATGCAATTTCAATAAAAATTCCACTAGGAATTTTTAGGCAATTTTATTAGCAGGTGTTAAAATTCTTACAGAACAGTAAAGAACTAAGAATAATCAAGATAATTTTGAAAAATGAGACTATCAAATATTAATATTTGCTATAGATCGATAGAAATCAAAAGTAGGTTGAGGTGCTCCTATGGAACAGCCTAGGGAACTCAGAAATGAACCTATGAATACATGACTAGAAGGTATATGGTAAGGGCAGCATTTCAGATCAGTGGGAAAAGAATAGCACCTTAATAAACAGTACAGAGACAATTAGCTACCTGTATGAAAAACACGTAGTACTCTACCCTATACAGTAGACAAAGGTTAATTCCACATAGACAAACATGAACAGGTATATGCTGGGGTAATGAAGAATTCAATAAAGACAAAAATGTACAAAAATAAGTTTAACTATGTTAACATTTTTTAAATTTCATAAAACAGACACAAGTCAAAGACTGGGAGAAGATATTTGCAAAGCACATAACCGTCAAAGAATTTGTATACAGAATATAAAAGAACTATAAAGCAATAAGAAAAAACTTATGATTTATTTGTAATAAGCAAAAGACCTATTCAGGAAAATCTGAGTAACAAATAAGCATATAAGAAGATATTTAAGATATCCAAACTCACTAGTAATTATAGAAATGCAAATTAAATTAAAAAATTAGATGCTACTTAACACCAAACTTGATTGGCCAATATTTTAAAGTGTTATATTATCTAGTGTTGGCAAAGACTGAGAAATCTCCTATACTGTTGATACATGAGTATAAATTAATACAACTACTTTAGAAAACAATTTGGCAATACATATAAAGTTGAAAAGACATGATATGGATGATATAGCAATGTCATTGCCAAATACCCTAGAGAAACTTCCATACCTGAAGAAGACAGTGCAACATTGTTTGAGAAAATAAAATAGAGAAAACAATGTAAATGGCCATCCAAAGAGGGATGGCAGTACCAGGACTGATCAGCTGGCACCCCCTGGCAGGGCCACCCATGTTGTCAGAGCTAGTGCACATTCTATTGGTCAGGGCCAATGAATCACTGTTAAATATTTTGAATATTACTTCTGGGTTAAACTGTAATTTATTCATCCAATAGAATGTTATTCCATAGTTAAAATGAATGAGTTAGCTTTACAAGTCTTCATATGCATAAATCTCACAAACAAAATGTTGAATGAAAAGTAATCATTCATGCTAAACACACGCACACAAACTACTTTTGTTTAAGGAGGTATAATTATGAAGTAAAGGTGTTAAAAATATGGATGGGATTGACATATACCAAATATGCACCAGTTTTATTTAGGATGGCAGGCACCAGCAGGGATGAAGCAAGCAATGGGATGAAGGGGAAGTATATAGGGGCTTGTATTATCTTGATGATGTTTTATTTCTTCCTTCCTTCCTTCCTTCCTCCCTCCCTCCTTTTCCTTTCCTTTTTCCTTTCTTCCTTTCTTTCTTTGTTTTGACAGAGTTTCACTCTGTCGCCCTGGATAGAGTGCTATGGTGCCTAACTCACAGCAACTTCAAACTCCTGGATTCAAGCAATCCTTCTGCCTCAGCCTCCCAAGCAGCTGGGACTACAGATATGTGCCACCACACCCGGCTAATTTTTTCTATTTTTAATTACCCGGCTAACTTTTTTTCTATTTTTTGTAGAGACGGAGTCTTGCTCTTGCTCAGGGTTGGTCTCTGAACTCCTGAGCTCAAGGGATCCTCCTGCCTTGGCCTCCCAGAGTGCTAGGATTACAGATGTGAGCCACCGCACCTGGCCTTGTTTTATTTCTTATTTTAAAAAATATCCAAAGCAAACATACAAACTATTGCCATTTATTAAATCTGGGTGGTGGGACTATAGCTGTCTATTTAACTATTTTTAAATATTTATGTATGTCTGAAATATTCAATAATTATATTTTCTCAAGTTTATGAGATTCTGTTATCTAAATATTTAAAGCTTTCACTGTATGGAATCAAGTCAACTGACTCCAGTTGCAATTCACTATATATAAATAAATAAACAAGCATGAAAAATTCAGGTTTGTAACAAAGACCAATTAGAGAGTTATTAATCACATTAAAAATGTGTTCAGCACATAATTTACAAAATAGAATGTTTTATGATACAATTAGAATTATTCAATTTATAATAATGTGATTTGCATTTAACTTTTCTAAAATATTCCTACTTAGTAAATCAATGTACACCTGTTAATTCATCTTTCCTGGATATCTTTTATAGAGATTTCTCTGAGAATAATTTACATGCAAATTAAAGTTCTAGTTTGTAAAGGCATTTTTTCTAAGGGAAGAAAGCCTCACAGAATGTCACACACAATGGGCTACTCATATCCTTCCTTCAAAAATTCACATATTTTATTCTACAGATTAATCTACTGGGACTTAATTAATACTGTGAACATCTTAGGAGGAGAACATAGTTTGCTGTTTTTAACAAAAGTTAACTAGAAAGTAAACTCTAATAATTTACATACAGCGCAGCATTGATGTCTGTGTACCAACGTCCATCAAAGCCTGGGTTACTTCTCTTCCTCTTGTCTTCATCTTCATGCTCTTCTTGAAGTTTCCTCTGAGCCTCTTCTTTGTCTTTGGCTCGTTTGAGGCAGTAAGCATTTTCCTGCTCTCTGACTTGTTGTTCAATTACTGGATAGTTCTGCAATGCCTGAATCCTTTCTGAACGCTCTATCTCTTTACCATCCAACCACTTAAATAAAAAACAACATAGTATCATTATTCAAAAGTAGCAGTGTGAATCAGCCCCAGGTTGATTTTGATTAGAATTTTTTAAACTTAGAAATAATAATGCATCATAGTGATAAAGAATTAAAACAAAGAAATTAATGGGAAATATCAGAAACATTGATTAAAATCCGTGTACGTTTCTCACAACTAACAAAGTTTTACAAAGTATCTTTATTGGTGATAACAAGTAGGCCTTCTATCAAAACCAATAATTAATGACAAGCTCTCAAAATATTTTATATTAATTTATAACTGCTCACTATATCAAGAATTTCAATACTTAGTTCAAATTATAGCTCCAAAGTATAACAATGACACTTCCCAAATGCTCTCTATAAAAAAGGGCCTTGAATATTACACATAATTGGGCTTCAATACAAATGAGCCCATGTTCCATCCTAGACAACAAGATGAACAGAATATGTTATTAATTGTAATGGCACCATTCAGATCTGATATTTTCATAAAGATTTTCCAGAGTAAAATATTAAAATAAAAATTTCAAATGAAATCTGAAATGCCAAAGCTAACAGTTTAAAGATACCTATTTATCTCCCCACCCTCGTTCTACAAAACACGGTGAGGTATTTATAAAGGTGTGGTTGGCAGATAGTGGTTCTTTAAGAATGTCCATGTTCTAATCTCCATGAATGTTACCTTATAAGGCAAAGGGGACTTTACAGATATAAATTAAGGTAAGGATCTTGGATGATCAGAGTAATCCTCGTAACAATCACATAGGTCCTTGTAAATAAAAGAGGCAGGCAGAAGTGTCAGGGTCAGAGTTGTGAAGAGATGCGGAGATGCTACTCCGCTGGCTTTCAAGATGAAGAGGCGGTGAGCCCAGAAACGCAGGCGCTCCCTAGAAACTGAAAGAGGCAAGGAAAGGGATTCGCCCCTAGAGCCTCCAGAAGGAATAGCCTTGCCAACACCTCGATTTTAGTCCAGTGAGACCATTTCAGACTTCTGACCTCCAGAACTGTAAAATAATAAATTTGTACTGGTTTAAGCTACTAAGTTTGTGTTAATGTGCCATAGCAGTAGTAGGAAACATAAAAGGGAAAATTGCAAAGCTTTAGTAAAATATAAATTTAAAAACTATCAGGATCAGTTATGAATCAAAATTATAGTGTGGAGGTTTGGAAAAAAAATCCAAGTGTGTTTTGGTCACAAGAACTCATATGGCTGCTACAGACAGGCTACAGATTTGGCTCTAAGCTTCCTGGTAGCCAAAGCCAAATAGAAAAACATAATCAGTTATACAATTTTCATGGTCTTTAATGAAAAAATATGCTGGTTTCCAGCTTTCCTCTAATATTTAGCTCTACAACACATTTCTAAAGTAGAATTTAATAATGGAGATCTTGAGAGATGTCATGCATTAATTCTGTAGAAATATGTCCATACAGTAAAAGGCTTCATAAAGCTGTTTCTTATAGTATCCTTCAAAGAAAGATGAGGCCATAATGATAAAATACGATTCAATAAAACTAGTTCAATAAATAGGTTTATTTAATCCAATAAATTACTAAGTACTAACCTTAATGGATGAATTAACTAAGTAATTACTAAGTTATTCAATAAATTACTAAGGTGATAAGTAACTGTGGTCCATACACTTAGATTGACATAGTTTAATATAGGGTTGGCATCTATCTAATCCATTTGGAAAATTCTGAATAAATAAAATTTATTTATTATATAAGCATATATAATAAATCTATTATATATGTAAGAAACATTATATAAATACATGAATAAATATTGACATACATATATTCATATATAAATCATACCATATAAAATAATACTGTATAAAATATAGTATTTTGTTACTATATAATATTTTAATATAAATATATGTATGTTAATATAAACATATAATAATTTAGAAAATTTTGGATAAATATAATTTCTTTCAATTGGATTTGTTTTTTATTTCAGCATATTATGGGGGTACAAATGTTTAGGTTACATATATTGCCTTTGTCCTGCCTGCGTCAGAGCTTCAAGCATGTCCATCCCCCAGATGGTGCGCACTGCACCCATTAGGTGTGAATATACCCATCCCCTCCCTCCGTCCGTCAACTAGAATTTTGATAAACATTGGAAAGCAAGGTGATACTCTCTCCCTCGTATTTGGAGTGCATTTTTGATTGATTGATTGATTTAATTTATATCTATATACTTGGTTTAAGTAAATATTGATTTAATTAGACCTATTGTTTCTAAAAGATTAAGACAACTCTGCCACCTTACTGACATGAGCCAAAAGACCTCTTATTGGTAACTGGTGACAAATTTGGGACTGTACCTCAGCATCTATTGCAGGGACCTCAATTTATTTGATGACTTCTGTAGGTAGTCTTTGAAATTGGCCCTCATTTCCTTCAAGTCAAAATCACATCTGAGTTTAGAAGGCCTAATAAACAGAGATTAAGTTTTAAGCAGAGCCTTTCTTTATCTTTCTTCACTCAGGATTCTTGCAATACAGAGGTAGAGTGTCCACACTTATTGGTAATAATTGTGCAAGTGCTGCAGCAAAGAACAGAAAGAAACTAAGATGTATTGCAGATATTGCAGAACTCCTTTAAAATAGAAATTATTATCCCATTGTAAATGAGTAACATGAGCCATGCAATTAAAGGTAGTGGAAATACAGTCAAACCTTGATTTATCTGCCAACAAATCTGTTTTCCACCATGCAACAGTGCCTACTTACTACCTGGAGTGGTTCAGACACTGGGGAGAGAATACTTGGAAAGTGCACACTCTCCTCACACCTCTTCTATGTGACTGTTTAAAATAAATAACTACTCTACTGTTATGGGTTGAATTGGGTCCCTCCCCTAAAAAAGGATATGCTGAAGTCCTAATCCCCAGTACCTCAAAATGTGACTTTATTTGGAAATTGGATCATTATAGATATAATTCATTAAGGCTAAATCACACCAGAGCAGGGTGAGCCTCTAATACAATATGACTGGTGTCTTTATAAAAAGAATGTCATGTAAAGATGAAGGAAGGAATCAGGATGATGCATCTACAAGCCAGGAGTGCCAAAGATTGCCAGCAAACCACCAGAAGCTAGGAGAGAGGTATGCAACAGATTCTCCCTCACAGCTTTCAGAAGGAATTAAACTCTCTTGACACCTTGATCTTGAACATCTAGCCTCTAGGACTGAGATAATAAATTTATGTTGTTTAAGTCATCCAGTTTGTGGTATTTTGTTACAGCAACCTTAGGAAAGTAATATATCTATTAACACAGTTCCTGTTACACAGGTCACAAGCTAGTAAGATCCTAAAGTTTAGCAACTTATTTTTAAATACTAGTAAACATACTTAAGAATACTATTTTTCAAAAAGAAGGTGTTGTCTATTGTAGCAGCTGATTTGGAACAGTCTTTCTGAAAGGAAAGACTTGATCCAAAACTTGTACACTAACCCAGACAGAAACAGTGAGTGTGGTTATAGTGTAAATGTTGGTGGCTTCGGGGTCAGACACTTGTAGGTCTAAATCCCACCTGTGCCACTTGCCAGAACTGTCAGTTTAAACAAGGAGTGTCAGTTCTCTGAGCCCTGGCTTCCTCATCTCTGAATGCACAGGTCTGGGAGGATCAGAGACGCTGTGGACAATGTACCCGGCATGACCCCTGACTCTGCTGCACCTGTATGATGGCTCTTACATCTCTAGCCTGAAGACTGCAGCACTGACACAGGTGACCGTGAGGCCTTTCAGACCATTAACCCTTCCAGGGCAATGTCTTGCAGTGTTACAATACAGGATCTATTTCTATTCTGGTTCTCATCAGTTCATTTTCTAGGAAGTCATTTTACAATGATGAGCCAGCCGTCTGGGTTATGTTGTAGATAATCTATCATTCATTCTAGATCCCATTACCTGAGTCACTCATTCTCTTAATCTAAGAAATTGTACATTAAAAGAAATGTGTTCCATTTATCCAGCAGTCAGCAATCTCTCAACTACAGAGAACACAGAAGTCTAAGAAACAAATATTCTCTGAAAACTAAGAAAATGCCTATCACAAAGCCAATGTATCCATGCATTCTCTCTGCAGAAGCATGGAGCCACACGCAGGTTGAAAACTCTTGGAATTACAAGAAAATTAACATTACTGTTTTAATACTTAATATTTCTCTAGAAGTCATATTTTTCCTAGGTTCTAAAATTATTAGATGGGGGGATATGGTATAAGAGATTTACATACAAAGTAGCGGTTCTTGAATGAGGTCCCTGCACCAGCAGCAGCAGCATTGCCTGAGATTTTGTTAGAAAAAAATGTCAGACACACAGCAATCGGAAAACAGGAAATTGTGTTTCAAAAAAAACCTTCCAAGTATTCTGATGCACACCAAAGAGAAGCATTGCCATAGAAAATGAATTAAGAAAAAACAATGATAAAAAGTAATAATTATAAAAGCACAGTAGTTTAAGACTATGTAATACAAAGATATGTAGCTGTAGCTACCTCTAAACCCTAAGCTTCTGGTTTGCTATTAGTAATGAAGAATTATAATTAGCAATGATGAATGCTCTTCCTAATGATGAATTGAACTCATCAAGAAATAGTTAAATTAAGTTCTGTGTGTTCAAAATGAGAAAGGCAAAAAGTATGCAATTTATTTTTCAAAGATTTATTAAATATATTAAAACAATGTTTAAGGTTTAGAAAGTCAAAGAATTAGTTTTGATTCTCTGGAATATTACACTCTCTGAGGACAAGAGATTCCATGACAATACTGTAAATAAATCAGGAATTATTGTAGTTTCTCAATTTCATTTTTCTGTGTTTTTGCATCATTAAAATAAGCATACTTTTAATTGTTGAAGAGTTGCCACCACGAACTGCCTGTAGCCATCAAAGTCAGTGCATGGGTTACCCATGAGAAAGAGTTCTTTCAGATGGATGTTGTGCTGCAGGGTTTTAATGCTGCTCAGCTCTCCAATAAAATTTACGGTCAAGTCAAGTTTGGTCAGCCTTTCACATCCTGTTGAGAAAAATAAAAAGAAAATAAAGTAAAAAAAGAAAAATCACAGTGATAAAAAAATGTGTGTAATAGTATATAATAGAAGTAACAACTGTAATATTTTTAAATCTGCTGATTAATTACACTGCTTACCATGAAGTGATTTTTCAGAATTATCAACTCAAAGGCTTAGTTTTAACTCACTTTTCTATCTGTATCTCCCCTCACTTTTAACTCCTTCGTCCTTCCCCCTTCCAACTAAATATCATACTCCTATTTCCAAATGCCCGCAAGACATATCACATTCAACATGTTCAAAATGGAATTCTCCATATTTCCTCTGGTTCTCCAATCCTCAACATAGCTTCTCTGCCTTCTTTATGTCTACATTCTACTAATGCTATTACCATTTTGGTTTTGGATGTGAACGTGACACCAAGGGTCATGTCATGAACTTAAAGTTAACCTAAATTACTCTCTTAACGCCTTTAGGTCATCAGCCAAGCCCTGAAGATCTTAACTACTACATTTTTTCTCACATACTTCCTGACCATCATAATCCTATTACCAATACTCTAATCCAGGCTCTTATCACCTTTGGCATGAAATATGGTAATAATCTCCTAAATCATCTACATATTTCAAGAATGTAAAAAGTTAGAAAGAAGGGAAGAATGAAAAAAAGTAGAAAATAAAAGATGTTCCTGGAAAATCTTGATGTGCCACAAAGCAAGAAAGTACTCAAAGAATGATAAGAAAATGTCGAAACACAGGAATCTACTTGAAAAAGCTCCTCTGGCCAAACCTGGGACAGTTTGATCATCAAACTCAATAACAGTAGTAACATAATCCACTGAATAAAAAAGGAATTTATGTGTCCACACTGATTTAAGGCATATGAATAAATAATTAGGGGAGAAGGCAAAGTTTTTCCTTTAAGTATAATATCATCTAATACATATAAAAAGAATGATAGAATTAGAAAAGTCATTAATAATGCTAAAACTAGTGCATGAAGATATGAGGAATAGGATATTTACATAATGTCAAAGTATCTTCCCACAAATAACTCATTAGTTAGAAGTGAAATATAGGAACTTTACAGTAGAGAAGCCTGGTAGATACTGTCTTTCCTTTGGTTCCTTCTATGACAATCAGACACTCTCTAACGCACATATTATTTCATTTTAACTTTCTGTGCAGCATTTGTCATATCCGATATTTTTCTTGTTTTGTTTGAGTGTTTATGACTTGTTTTCCCCTATTATTAATAGAATATAAGCTCCTTGGAGACTGGGAAATTGTCTTGCTTATTACTTTATTTCCTATGCATAAGAAAAGAGGTCCAGAAATGCTTGTGGATGAAAGGAGAGATGGAGGGAGGAAAAGAAGGAAGGAGAAAAAAAAAGAATGAAGGAGAAAGACAAAGAAAGAGGATAAATAGGTAAGTGGAGTAGATTAGTCAACTGGGAGATTAGCTGGCTCAGGTAAAAACTAAAGGAAATTCAACTTTAAAGATAATTGAGCAACTGAGGATAAAATGGAATTAACAAAACTGACTTTAGGTCACCACCAGGTGACCATTATAATTGGATATTAAATTCTAGCAAATATAATTACATGATATAAAATAAATCAGTAGAAAGAAAAGAAATCCACATGCCCAATTTAGAAAAATGGTTATGCAAACTCTAATACATCTATTCAATGTACTATTATAAGAACTTTAAAAATGTTGGTTATGAAAACTATATCATAGCATGGGGGAAAGCTTATGATATAATGAAAATGAAAAAAATAAGAGAAAACATTGCCCATACACTATAATCACAACAACATAAAAGACAGGAAAAATGAATGTAGCAAAATGATAACAGTAATGGTAGAATTAAGAGTAAACATTATTCTATTTTTTTAAATTTTGCAACATGACATTTGAGACTTTTAAAATGTACACAAAAAATACATGAAACTGGTAGAAAACTAAGATATAATTAGTATAATTTTCTCAAATGTCATAATTATGATTTCTAAGCACATAAAATCCTTATTAACTATATGGCTAATATTTATTCAGTGCTTACTGTGTATTAAGCTCTTCATATACAGTATCTTATTTAATCCTATCACTATGCCTATGAGAGAAATATCACAATTATTATCCCAATTTTAGGTCAGACAGCTATGTGTGGGCTGGCGCTTGGCTGTATCATGGTTGCCATCATGTGTACTCATGCTATTCCTCATGGAGAAATAGCATCTATTCCTTCTCCCCTCCCTATATCTGGGCTGGCCCTGTGACTGTGGTGACAGTGAAGTTCTGAGGCTGCCTAGATGTCTTGGAATGCTTGCACTGGAAGGCTTGCTTTTGGAAAAATTACTCTGGGACACATTAGAACCTAATTAAAATATCTGACTACCTTGTGTCCACCATGCTGTGAGACCGAGCCACCTGGAGAACCTTGAAGGCAGTGTGAGAGAACAAAATCTGCCTCTGTGGAAAGAGACAGGCCAAGACGCAGCGTTAGACTGTCTACGAAGAAGCCATCTTGGAGGTGGATCCCCTAACAATGGCTGCTCCAGTGATGCCACAGACCAGAGAGGAGGCATCCAGCCAAACTCCTCTGTGTATAGGGTGGCAGGGCTTGGGGGAGTTGTTTTAGGATACTAAGTATTGAGGTAGTTTTTTTTCCTTGCAATAGATAATTGGAACTGTAAAGCAAATAAGCTAAGAAATTGCCAAAGTTTGCACAGTTCCTAAATGAAGGTGTTGGGATTTGAACTCAGGTCTTCTCACCTGAAAAGCTTCTCTAAATTGGCATACCAGAGGGCCTCTTTGCCAATGTTAACTATTAATTATTAAAATATCACCGTCATCATCACCAGCACCTTAAAATTCTCAAGCTAAAACTCTGTTGAACACATATTTAAGTCTGTTAAGTAAAAGCAGTTGTCATACCCAGCAGATGGGTGGCACAGGACAGGACTTGACTGGAATTCATGACACAGGCAGAGAAGGCCAGGCCAGCTTGGAGCAAGGCAGGAGAAGGCAGGTAGGATAAGCAAGGCCAGAGATTAAAAGTGGGTCAGCAGGAAAGTGAATATAATCTCCTCTCTCAACAAAGAGTTAATTCAGAAGACCAATCACCATAAATGGGCCCATATCCCATATATCATTATGATATTCTGTTAATGTGATATCAAAAATACAAGCAGTGTAGGTAGAAGGGAATTGAGAACCTTGTGGACAGTGTGAGAGAACAAAATCTGCATCTTCCATATCAGGAAGTCAATAGATGATGTATAAAATAAGAACATCAAGAAATAACAGATAAGCATAATATAAGCGCAATACTTGGAAATATGGAGACAAGCATGATATAAGTACATTATTTGCACACATGTAGCAAAAGAAACAAGGGCAATTGAGAGTGATCACCTCTAGGGAGCAGGACTTTGGGGTCTGAGGACATTGACAAGGGACAGTTGTTTCTTAATATAAGTATAGCACTTCAACCTTTTAAACTATCTATTGTAGTACAATGGTAAAAATATTAATTATTAAAAAGATGACTATCCAAGATGTACAAGAATAAATGCTTTTATATACTCCAGATTTTACTACCTTGGGGAGATTCAGTAACTTCACATCTTCTAAAATAATTATTTAAATGAGAAAGGACAATGAAATCACTATTTCTATTAAATTGATAAAGATATATACAAAATTTTTTAAAAATATTAGCAAGCCTGTGAGACAATAGTTATATTTTTCAGCACACAATCTTTCAATGCATAAAATAGGCTTTTAAATTCATTTTTCGCCCTACAGCCAGAGTTTCACTGTGGGGAGGGAAGGTCCCCATCAAATACCTCAACTGGAAACAGTGGTAGTTTGTACAAAGCTGTTCAGAACAGTTCTAGTCACAATAACAAACATAATTAAAAACACTTCAAGTACCAAATAACAATGAGTTATTTAAAACACATCAATACATGTAATAATGCAATTGTTAAATTATAAATATGTGGACTCAGCCACTATATGAGGAATGAATATAAAACTACACATAAATATAACTAAGTCTATATCTATGTCTTCATGTTTGTTTTACATTGGCAAAAATGCTAGATGGATTTATAAATGTGGAAGATACATTTGGGTACTTAGACTTAAGATTCAGGTTATATGGTATTTCTTAAGTTTACTTTGGGAGGCTCTGGAAGACATTTAAATTAAATTTTTTTTTCATGTAAGAAAAGGCTGACATTTGAAAGTCTCCAGCGAGGTGAAAAATTCATACATTTTTGGATTTTGTTGTAATTTTGTAGATGAAGAACTCTCCAAATGTTCATTATATTTCAAAGTGACAAATCTTAATTGGCCTACACATAAGAAATTAAACCACGTTTGCCATCCTAAAGATGAACAATTCTTGCCGGCTGGCCAAGCTTGAGAAAATCTCCTCTCTGAAGTCAGGCAGTCATTCCTTCAGCTGAGCCCCAGCCTCTATCTCCTGTGCTGCAAACATCCTGCTCAGTGACCCTTCAGGGTCTAAAACTCAGTGAAATCAACAGTGCTGACTGCCCAAGGCAGACAATGGAGGAGCTACACAATTAGAAATCCCATCTTTCTCCTTCCAGCTTAGAGAGGGTAAGGGATGGGGGAAAAAGGTATTTTGTTCTACCTTGGTAAATCCTTAACAGGGAAAAAAGACAAAAGGATACTTGCCAACCAGGGGAAAAAAAGAAAAGAACGAAAAGCAAAACAACTTATTTTTAAAATTATATTGAGATTAACTCAAGCAGGGTGGCTGAGTGTATATAACCATCTTCCTCCTCTCTCACCCCAAACCCTTAAAATTAAACAAAAAGTACATATTTGCCAGCAGATAAGATGTATCCTCCTCTCTCCTGTCCTCACCCCTGACCAAACAATCCTCAAATTACCCTCCACCCAATTCATCCATATTAGAGCTGGAGGGCAAAGCGCCAAAGGAAGACGTGTCCAGGTGCAAGGCTAGAGGTGGACTCCAGACTAGTTTGCAAAGCTCAAAAAGACAATAGTGACGATGCTGTCCTCTAGTGGCAGATAAATAAAACATACCACAAAAACAGAACTTTTCATATCCTATGATACTTTTTCAACAAAAATAACAAGCCCTGGACAACCCAACAGAGAGTGAGAGTTTTAATTATTTCTCTGACATTTGAGATTGAAACTTCACTACCACAAAACATAAATATAGAGTAGATTTTGTTATTCCATTTGTTCGCAAGAGAATAGGGCTATAGAGTGTTAGCTAGGGGAGAGTTATGACTCAATTTCTAATGCAGAAAAATGTCAGTGATGGAAAGGATAATCTTGATTCCAGCACTGATTTTGGGTTTGGGAGCTTTGTTAGTGATAATTTTCTAGGTTTTGAGGATGAAAATTAAAAACTTATGATGCAGGCCGGGCGTGGTGGCTCACGCCTGTAATCCTAGCACTCTGGGAGGTCGAGGCAGGTGGATTGTTTGAGCTCAGGAGTTCAAGACCAGCCTGAACAAGAGCGAGACCTTGTCTCTACTAAAAATAGAAAGAAATTATCTGGCCAACTAAAAAATATATATAGAAAAAATTAGCCGGGCATGGTGGCGCATGCCTGTAGTCCCAGCTACTCGGGAGGCTGAGGCAGTAGGATCACTTGAGCCCAGGAGTTTGAGGTTGCTGTGAGCTAGGCTGATGCCATGGAACTCTAGCCCGGGCAACAGAGTGAGACTCTGTCTCAAAAAAAAAAAAACAAAAACTTATGATGCAGATTTATATCATTGTTGATAGATAACCTTGATAGTCCCTGAAACAGGCAAATAGGCTAAAGTCCACCATGACCTAAGTAAAGTCCTAATTTTAGCTATTGGCAGATGGGAGTGGGATGGGGAGAGCAGCTTGCCTGCCTCTGCTCCATGCCCCTGCACTCTGAAGCAAAGTCTGCCAGTCAGCATGCCCCACCCACTCACAGAGTGCACAGTGGCTCTGCCAGCCGGGAGAGAGGCTGGATGAGGAAACAGAACCTCATAACTACAGAATAAGCCCACACCAGCCACCTAATAAACCAAATCCTTTGTGATTATAATCAGACACCAAGTGTTACCAGATATTGACAGAAAAATACCACAAAATAGAAGGCTACAAAATAAAATAGACAGCCTCAGACGAAGAGAGATAATTCAGGGAATGGAAGAAATCAAAAGCAAAAAGTCTTAAAAGTATCTCCAAAGAGATTTTAGAAGATGTATCATCCATAAAATAACAATACACACCACAGGAAGCAGCAATCAGAGCACATGATTGAGTTCAGAAAAATAAAAATTATACCCAAAACAAAGAGTTGATTGTAGATGAACTGAATTATAGAATGAGCAGAGATAAATATAAAAAATATATTATTCTGGAATTTAAATCTGGTGAAATATCCCAGAATGTAGAATAATAAGGCAAAGGGGTTTAAATAAGAGATCCAGGTTAAGAGTCACAGAAGATCAGTCTAATATAACAAAAATTGAATTAAAAGAAGTTCTCGAGGAGATCAAAGAAAACAGAAAAGAAAGTCACTGGAAAACATGATAAATCGATAGATGGAAAAAGGAAGGAAGGAGAGGGGGAGGAAGGGAGGGAGGCAGCGAGGGAGGGAAAAATTGTCAACCAAGAATTCTATATCTGGGAAAACTATCCTTCAAAAATGAAAAAGCAATTAAGATATTTCTAGATAAACAAATACTGAAGTTTGGCACTAGCAATGTCTGCACATGACAGTACAAAAAATACTAAAGGGTATTTTTCAGGCTGAAATAAAAAGACACTTGAGAGAAACTCAAATTAATATGAAAAAATAAGGATCATCAATGAAGGCAACTATATAGGTAAATAGAAAAAGCAATATAAATGTATTTTTGAACTATTTTTTATCCTAACTTATTTAAAAGATGTCTGTAAAAATAAATAATAATAAATCCATGTTGATGGGCAGATAATATATGAAGATGTAATTTGTGACAATAACAGCATAAAGGAGGGGAGGGAAACTAAACTATATAAGAGCAAAGTTTTATATACTATTGACATTGAGTTGCTATTAATTAGAATTAGACTGTTATAAATTAAGATGTTAATTGTAAATCTCAGGAAAACTACTAAGAAAATAACTCAAAAATATATAGTAAAAGAAACAACAGGGAAATAAATTGGTACACACACTCACACACACACACAAATCTAACAAAAATAAATGCAGTAATATAAAAACAGAGGAACAAAGTGGACATAAGATATATAGAAAACATAGCAAAATGGTAAATACAAATTCTACTTTATCACTAATTATATTAAATATAAGTGAATTAAACTCTCTAATTAAAGGGAAGAGATTGACAGGATGGATTAAATATAAAAACATGGTCCATCTATATGCTGTTTAAAGAAAATCACTTTAGATTCAAAGACACAAATAGTAAAGTTAATGGATGGGAAAAGTTGTATCATGCAAATAGTAAACAAAACAAAACAAAACAAAAGAGCTGGAGTGGCTATATTGATATCAAACAAAATAAGCTTTAAGACAAAGATTATTATTAGAAACAATAGAGGACATCTTATAATAATAGTAAGATCAATTCATCAGAAATATAAAATAATTATAAACATATATGCACCCAAAATGCATAAAACAAAAACTGACACTGTTGAAGGGAGAAATAGACAATTCAACAATAAATAGTTGGAGACTTCAACAACCTGCTTTCAAAGATGGATAAAACAACTAGACAGAATATTAGCAAGAAAACAGAAGAGTAGGACAACACTGAAAAAGAAAAAAAACATGTAGACTTAACAGGCATCTTTAGGACATTCCACCCAAGAACAGAAGACTACACATTCTTCTCAAATGCACATAGAATATCCTCTAGGATACACTAAATTTTGGGCTATAAAACAAGTAACAATAAATTTGGAATGATTGAAATCATAGAAAGTGTTTTTCTGACCCCTAATAGAATGAAACTAGAAATCAGGAAAGGAAACAAATTTGGAAAATTCATAAATACGTAAAAACTAAACAACACTCCTATATAAGCAATAGGTCAAAGAAGAAATTACAAGGGAAATTAGAAAATACTTTGAGATGAATTAAAACAAAAACACAACATACCAAAACGTAATAGATACAAGAAAAGTAGTTCTCAGAGGAAAATTCATAGCTGTGAATGCCTACATAAAAAAAAAAAAAAGATCTCAAATCAACCTAACTTGCCAACTTAAGAAGCTAGGAAAAAAGAGAAAACTCTACAAAAAGTAAAGACAGGAAAAGAAATAATAAAGATTTGAGTGTAAATAAACAAAATAGAGAATATAAAATGGTAGAGAAAAATCAACAAAATCAAAAGCTGGTTCTTTGAAAAGATCAACCAAATTGACAAACTTTTAGCTACACTAATCAAGATAAAAAGAGAGAAGACTCAAATTTACTAAAATCAGGAATGAAAGAGGGGAAATTACTATTGACCTTAAAGAAATAAAAAGGATTATAAGGGAGTAGTAAAAACAATTATACGGCAATGAATAAGATTACCTAGGTGAAATGGACAAATTCTAGATATAACCTACCAAAACTGACTCAAGAAGAAAAAGAAAATCTGAATAGGCCTATAATGAGCAAAGAGATTAAATTAATAATCAAAAAAATTTTCACAAAGAAAAGTCCTGGACCAAATGGCTTCCTGGTGTATTCTAACAAATGTTTAAAGAAGAATTAACACCAATTATTTACAAACTCTCCAAATAAATAAATAAAATAAGAAGTAATTCTCAATTCATTCTATAAGGCCCATATTATCATGACAGAAAACCAAAGACATCTCAAGAAAGAAAAACTACAGGCAAAATTAAGAATAATTGTGCTTCAAAGGTCACCATCAAGAAAGCTAAAAAGAAAACCAACAAAATGGGAGAATATATCTGCAATTATCTGATCAGGGTCTAGAATCCAGAATATCTAAAGAACTCTTACAACTCAACAGTAAGAAGGCATATGACCTAATTAAAAAATGGGCCAAAGTTTTGAATAAACATTTCTCCAAAGAAGATATTCAAATGGACAATAAGCACATAAAAAATGTTCAACATCATTAGTCATTAGGTAAATGCAAATCAGAACCATAGTAGGATACCACTTCATACCCATTATGATGGAATTTCTACTATAAAAACAAACAAAAATGTCTTCTTATCTTAAAAAAAACATTGTTTATAGAAAGTATTAGTGAAGTTGTATAGAAATGGGTACTTGCATAGACTCAGTACAAGTATAAATTGATACAATTTTTTTGGAGAACAATTTGGCAGGATCTTTCAAAATATGCTTATTTAAATGCAGGAATTCCATTTCTAAGTATCTATCCTAGAAAAAAACTGTGCACATGTACACAAAGTACAACGCAGAAGGATGCTCATTGCAGCCATGCTTATTATAGCAAAATGCTGGAACCCATCCAAATGTCCATCTGCAGGCAGATGGTTAGATAAATCAGCCTACAACCATTCCAGTACATAGCCCCATGCTCCCGTTCCTGGATATCCAAAGAGAAAGGTAATTTCAGGGAAAAAAATAATTTCAAAACAATACTCATAGTATGATCCCATTGATAGAAAGAAAAATGAAATGAAACTACCAAATACACCAAAAGTGTCAATTCCAGCTATCTCTGGGAAAGAGACCAGGTTAGGAAGGGGTGAAATGAACTTTTATTTTGGAATTTACATATCACTTTATTGTTTGAATTTTTACAAGAATAAATACAAGATTTATGTAAAATGTTAATTCAAAAAGCATACCTATTGTTATGTAACACTGCTTAAATCTAATTTTAAATCTAAATTTTAATTTATAATAAAAGAGGAAAATTCTTACCTTCCAAATTTTCTATTTTTTCAATGTTGTTTAAAGCTAAATTCAAATATTCAAGTTTCTTCAGTCTACTAACATTTTCTGAAATATACAAGTAATGTAATTAATGAAGTTTCAAGATAAAAAATATTTTGACATTTTTACATAATCTATCATGAAAATAATAAAGAGCATCTAAAGATTATTATTTTGGCTATCAAAACCATTTTGCTTTTTCAAATCTATACCTGTATATCAGACACTGTGGTTGCCTACGCAGTTTCCATTTCTCCCTCTATCCTTCTGGATGGAATCCAATATTGCTCATGTCCCTGCCCAGCCCAAACTCCAGACAGTTAGGTTTAGCCAAGCTGCACCAGTGCATGGCAATCCAATCTCTCTTACTAGTGACAACTCAGGAACTTAGGCCTAAGCCAACCAGCTCATGGCAGTCTCCGGGCAGCCATGTGGTGCAGGAGAGGGCATGCACACCAAGTACTCCCAATCAGATGAAAGGGAAAGACCTATATTCCATGCTTGGGGATTTCTTATCTCTTTTTCCTGCTGGATGTTAATAGGGAAGAAAGCTATTCCTGCTGATACTCATACTCAATCATGAGGGCAACGGCTGAAGGATGAACCTCACACTCTGGCTACTAGAGCAGAGGTTAGGAATCAACCCACCTTGGAGTCTGTCCTACCTCCAGACTTACAGTTGGGTAAGAAAATAGATTTCCTTACTGTTCTGCTACAATTGAGTTGGGTTTCTCTGACATGAAGTCAAAATCAACCTGATATAGGATTATCTTTTTTTAATAAATATGAAAATCTACATAGGCAAAACAACAAGTATAAACAAGTTGTGGAACCTCTGTAGAATGAGGCCTTTTAAAAACAGATAATAATACAATAGCTAACATTGCTGAGTGCTTATTATATATCACACAATGTTCTAAGCATTTTGCATATATTATCTAATTTAATAGCCCTATGAAGTTAAAAACTATTGTCTCCTTTTTACAAATGAGAATATCAAGGTATAGAGAATTAATCCACTTGTCCAAGGTTAAGTGGTAGAGCCAGGAAATTTGACTCTAGAGCCTGGCACTAAATCGTGATATTAAACCTTAAGAGAACAGTCCTTTCTAAGATGACACAGATGCAGAAAACTCTGCCAAAGAATGTGCATTTGGGGCAGTCTTACTTAACTAATGCCTACTCGGCCTATTTCTCAGGGATGACATGAAGATCAAACATGATGATATGTAATATAATCATCAGCCTTATCACCATTAATAGTGCATCTAAAATTTACAAAACATCATATATTTGTTTCCATAGACTTGAGGAAAAAACTCCGAGTCTCAGTTTACTCATTTTCTAAAATAAAGATTTTGGAAAAAAATTACTGAAGTTTCTCACAGCAATTAAATTATTCTAAGTGATACTAATGTTTACGAAAGTTTCTCTAGCAACAGCTGAGCATTCAATAGTCAACAGATTTGGAGGTTTCTGTGTGCCAAGAATTATGATAGACAGAGTGTCTAGTCTGCATCCTGCACAAAAATAAAGTTATCATTGTTAAAATTGCCAGACCACAATAAAATAACTGTTTAACATAAAATTCCCTTTTCCATATTTGTTATATGTATAGCCCTCTACATGCTGAAAGAGTCATCTGATAGGAACAAAGGTAAGATTTGTTCAGGGAGGGTTTCCTAAATTAACTCCTCAAGAACAACAGAGTCAACTTGGTTGGGGGAAGAAAAAAAGGCTCTGGACAGAACCTCTTGGGCGGTGGGAAGGAGGAAGTCTGAGAGTTCTAGCCCAGACCATTCTGGAAGCAATTCTCACCAACTCCCACAAGCAGACCCAAAAACTTGCCGTGGACCCAGTCCCTTCTCAGGTTCAAGAAGCTCTGTGACCCTCAGCTTCCTCCAGGCCTGAGGCCCATTGGGGAGCCATTGAAAGCTCCATTACTGGACCCCACCCCCACAGGTTCTGATTCAGTGGGTCTGATGTGGGGCCCAGAATCTGCACTTTGAAGGGACCCCAGATGGTGCTCAGCTCACGCTGGAGTGACACTAAACAGGGCCTTCCTCTGCAGCCCATGTGTACTCCCGGGGAGGAAAAGAGCTTTAGGAAAGGCAACTGTTACACGAACGTCCACCTCAATGGCACAAGAGCAAGTCTGAATCCTAGAGAAGTAGTTTTACTTGCAAAATAAGTGCCTAAATGCCTATGGGTGGAGTAGCACTGAAAATCCCATTATTAGGATTTAAAAGAGTGTTTAATTTAAGAATACTTTGGAAGCAAAAATTTAAGCTTTCTCACAGCTTTGAAAAGGACTGAAATACTATGCTACTAATTAGTAATTGTGATGGACCCAGCTGTGGAGATTAAAATTTCGGGAACTCTTTTAGATCTGTACAATTAGAACCGTTCTATAATGCCCCCATGCATAAAAGCTGGTGGTTTTCTGTAATAGCCTTTTTAATTGGACAATGTGCCAGAGTTTCTAATTTCTGGTAAAGTAAAAGATGCCGAAAATAATTATCTGAAGAAATATAGAGAATTTTAGTAAATCTTCAAAAAATGATGCAAATCTAGGCTTTTTACAATCCTAAAGCCAATTTTCAATTATCCACAAAACTAGAGGCAACCACATCACCAGGGTTTCTCAGTCTCAGCAATGCTAACATTTTGAGCTGGATAATTCTTTCTTGTGGGAGGCCATCCTGTGCACTGTGGGATGGTTAGTAGTATCCCTGGACTCTACACTAGATGCCACATACACACACACTCCCATGTGACCATCAAAAATATCTCCAGACATTGCCAAATGCCCCCTGTTGGGAACCACCGCACATCACCACGGAAGGTTAAATATAACCCTAAAAGCTGCCCTCTGGGCTCCAGTGCCAGAGCACACAGAGGCTGGCACTGTGTGCTTCATCGACCCTGGCTCCATTCCTTTTCCTGCAGCCCCATTCTCTTGTCCCTTCTGCTCCCACCTTCACTTGGCTGGCCTGGGGCAAGCTGGGACACATGGTCAAACTAATAACAGCAGCAGCACAGCAGCTATCCTCTAATCATTACTTATCTCATGGTGAGCATAATGCTAAGCACATCATTTCATGCAATCCTTATACCAATTCGTATGCTAGCTGTTTTACAAATGGCAAAACTAAGACTCAGACAAGTTAATGTGTCTAATTTCACACAGCTTATAAATGGCAGAGTCAGGATCGAACTGAGGTCTACCTGACACCAGAGCCTGTGGTTGTTCTTACCACTAAGTTACACTGCTGCATTTCTGAGTACTGGGGATACTCTCCTATTTCCAAGTGGCAGGACTTCCATAAGAGTGACTCCATATGCCTCCTTGCTCTCTGTCCCTGGGTTCATCATTCTTATGAATGGTGGGGCTGGGGGAGCGGGGAGCTGGAGGTGAGGGAAGGATCAACTTATCTGATGGGTTAATTGGGAGAAGAAACTGAGCATGCCCAGTCCCACCCTCTTGCCTGGCTTCTGGGATCTTCCTGCCAGCAGAGAGCACATGGTCTCAACCCCTTCCTGACATAAAGCAAGGACCCACTTGGGTAGGGGAAACATGAGTGTGTCCAGCTCTGCATGTGGCTGGGTGGATAGGTTTAGTCTGAGAGCCCACTTAGCTGCAAGTCTAAGCCACATAATTCAAAGAGCTTTATCAGTTATAATGCTGATATTTTGATTTTCATCTACCCAACTCCTATATTTAACCCTCATTTTCATTCCATATTGGAACCCCTTCAATACCCAATAATGAGCACAATGCCTTGCACATATATTCACAATAAATATAATCTGTTCAATTCCCACATAATCCTTACAGTTTCACAGAGTGATATAAAACCATGACAAATGCTTAGATTATATCCTCCTTCCTTTCAAACTTTTTCAAAAATCAGGTCAATTAATGTGTTCGCCACCTTCACCTGCTCTCCCAACTCCTTGATGGAGATTCTTTTGGGCAATGAGACTGACTACACGTGGAAAGGTTCAGGGCAATGTTCCAGACACAACTACTGAAAGACAGCCATTTCTATTTTCCCCTGTAATTCTTTTTCAATGTTTGCCTTCCTCTAAAAATAACACTGCACTTTCCAAAGTTCTCTTACTCAAAATGTTAGAGAAACTAGGAGAACAAAGTATTGAAACTTACCGATTTTTCCAATAAGATTATTTTGAAGATAGAGAATTTTTAAATCCCGGCACCATTTGTCAATATGTTCTAGTTTTTCTATTTCTTGCTGATGCAAGGAGAGTTCCTCCAGGGAAAAAATTATACAGTCATTGTGTTCAGCATTTCGTCTAATAAGATCTTCTGTGACTGAAAGAAAAGTTGTTACGTGTTACATTTCTGTCCCCATTGTTTGAAATCAGGTTTACCTTACAAATGCAATTTTTTTATGTTAAATGTCAATTCTCCAGGCCCAAGTGATTTTCAAAATGAAACAGATCAGAAAAATGCCTCCTGGAATTTTTGCAACACCATGATGTGAGTCCAAAGGAAGAAAAACACATGATGATGTCTTGTCTTACTTGCCTTGGAATGTGTAGGGTCTACACACATTTTGCTTTATGGATAGAGACAGAGTTGACAGTAAATGGCTATGAGAATGTTGATACGGAATCCTGCGGTGGTACCATGTCAAAATGAATGAGATCTACTAACTGATCTAGGACAGAGCAACTTGCTACTGAGAGGCACAACTGGGCTGGCAGAGGGAAGAAATATGGAAGCATCTCTCACCATTCAATAGGAAATGTCATTCATTCATTCACTTAACTCAATTTATTAATTTAACTAAAGCATAAGAGAAGGGAAGGGAACACCTCAGATCTTGCATTGCAATCTTACAAAGCAGTCAACACTTATTTTGTTTCCGGGAGGAATTAAAAAAAGCTGCTCACAGGTGGAGGGAAATGGGAGCTCCCACCCCTGTGACAAGAGCAATGTGTAGCAGTGGGCTCTCCTGACACAGAAGGTCAGTAATATGTGGTGACAACAGCACCAGGGGAGATTGGACACAATTCTATGGTCCATGGTTGGAGCCAAGAACAAGATCATGAAGCATCTTCACAAGATGCACTGAAACCCAAGAAGTAATGACAAAGGAGAAACTCTGCATTTTCCAGTCCTATTAAAAATGTTATTAATATAGTTAGATCCTCACATTTTATGTAGAAGGCAGAGATATTGCATGTACATCCCAGGAGATAATAAAGACATTTATTGTCACTTACAAAGTGTCAGGCACTATTCTAACTGCTTTGCAAGTATTAATGTATGAATACGTAGAGTTATTATTTACATTTGTCATAAAAGGCACTGAAGCACTGAGAGTTTAAATAACTTGCCCAGGTCTTGGTAATAAGCGCTAGAGCCATGTTTTAAATTTGCAGTCCAGTGCCAGGCCACATGCTCATAACCACTATACAATACTGCCTCAAATGAACAAATATGAGCCTTTTGTTATTCCAGCCTTTCTGAATGTGCAGACTACCTGAGACAAAGTTCTTCACAGCACCATAGCTGAGACAAAGTTCTTCACAGCACCTTTGGCTGCCCCACCTCTATGCCATGTCTTTAAAAGTGGAGTTTGCCTGTTTTTTTTTAATGTAAAAATATGTATAAACTCGATCATTTGTGTTCAGTTAGCTGAACTTTCTGCTGTTTCTGCTAGGAGATAAGGTTGTTTGCAATGACAATTCTCTAAAAGAAAGACAAAGGGAATGCAGAGGTTAAGAGATTAAAATATCAGACATGGGGACTGTCCCTACTGCTCTAAGCTTTGTCTCAACTAATAGGCAGAGATGTCCACAAACCAGGTCCTGAGGAGGGGCAGGCCAAAGGGCCCAGGAAGGAGGCTAGCAGGGCAGCCGCACCAGCCCTGGCTTGCTGGGATCCCTACTGTCAGTTGCACCCTGCTGTCCCTGGAATGCCACTACTAGTTTGTGAGCCAGCTTAAATAGACTGGGAAAGAAAAAGAAAAAAAAAAAAAAAACTTCCTGAAACACAAACCTGTAAGAGAAGGGCATTAAAACTACTCTCCACCCTCCTTTCCAAAATTGGTTCTAATAGCTTAAATCAACTAATAATGAATAAATGGGTACAGCCAATTTGAGGATAGAGCAAAGCTGCTGTGTAAAGTAAAATGTATTATCTATATCTGTAATTTATCTACAAGAATTCTCTTAGCAAGGATGCAACATGGGTTAAGGGGTTGTTATCTGAACTAACCTAATGAAATGTGGGAATTATTCACCAGTAGTATTAATAAGAAGACTCTCAATGCCTAATGGTGTATCTGTGACTTAAACTACATAAATCCATGGAACAAGGGAGTGGATTGCTGGAGGTCTTGCTGCTATTAGACCTGAAGTCCATAGGGCCAGGAGGATGTGCCCATCATGGCCCCATGCCTTCCCCCCTAGATGACAGCCCAGGTAGGAACAATGGGATTCTCTGCCCAAGGAGCCCTAAGCCTGCACTGGCTCCTTCTCCAGGTTCATTCCTAAAGACAGACCATGATATCAGGTACACATCCCAACACCAGGGGTATCCAAGGAGCAGCTGTTTTCTGGGGATGTGGATGTCTTATATATGCATGCTGGAGTGTCCATACTCATGTATGGGCATGAGAGGCCAGGATAGAGCCAGAGATCGCAAGAGAAGGGAGGAGTGTGCCAGGGGCCAGTTCTCCCCAATCTACCACTCTCTGTCATAGAACCACAAGAAGTCTGAGAAACTGAATATTAGATGTAGCCTTATGAGTTGTTATGAAGCTATACTTGTCAAGGAAGGAAGATGAGTTTCATTAGCAGTTTGATTTATAACTTTATCATGGGCCTTTACTTACATTGTTACCCCAGATCCTGGTTGAAGGCTTAGTTTGATATCCATATTGAAGACATAACCTAACTTGAACCCCATAGGAGCTGTCATCTGTGGTTAAGTTGAATGTGTTCAGGAGAATTCTGATAGCATCTTAAGCATCACCTGGTCTCTGGCCTCATATAGTTGCATGAACATCTGCTGAGCCCACATGTGGCCTCCTGGCACTTGGGGCTGCTAAAGGTATCCCAGGCTCCTCCAGTTCTACAGTCTTAAAGGCTTTTCCAATTTGTCCATCCCTGGAGATTTACAGGGTTGACAAAGTTCCTACTGGTACCAAATATCCTTCTTGTAGTCTCTTGCTATACCTCTCAAAATTTAAGAAACTCTTTTCTTAAAAGAGTTATTAATGTGTTCAAAATTGATCATTTGCATATAATTGTCAAATCTTCCCTTTCAGAAGCATGTAGATATTAATATTAGTGAGGAATTCTATAGATCCATATATCCTAACCATGAGAATTAAGATGATAAAAATCACTATTAGTTTAAAGGGGTTGAGGTTAGGGAACCTCCCTTAGCATGAATAAGTAACTTACACACATGCATACATGCACATACACAAAGGACAGGAGGGCACAACAGTTCATTCAGCACAACAGAGAAGTCTGCCCAATACCAACAATTATACACAATTAAGATTGATTAAAAGAAAATGAAGAGTCACAGAGGAAGGTAGAACTGTGAAGGTCTGGAATTTACCAGTGGGCCTTTTCTAAACTTTTCTGTGACAAGCAAACTGCTGTGTTGCATACTGTTGTATAGTGCTCAGGAAATTGTTACACAATACGGCTTCACCTGTAACAGCAAACATCAGTGCAAAACCCAGAGTCCCCAAGAAGAAATGTGTAATAATGTCTACATGATACATGGAGATTATAGTGTTTCACACTTTTAAATAGGAAAGCATTGTGCTGTTTTACATACTATCTAATTTGACCAAACAATCTTTAACTCCAAGGAGCATTGCGTACCTTTAGAAATTCCTACTCTAAATAATATAACACTGCACCTACGTGAGATCATTCTAGGAATTAAAAATGCTTTGGAAGCATTAATATGTCATCATAAGACTACTTCAAGATAGATGGTATTACAATACCTATTATAAGGTACAGAAGAACATGCCAAGACACTATATAAAGCATATTGCTTTCACTTCCTTATTTTAGAAAACTTCAAATAGCAAAATACAAGACAGATGGACTCTGAGGAGCATCTCACCCATAGAAGTGCTAACCAATATCTGCAATATCTGCTAATCCAGAATCTGCGGTTCTCTATAATTGGAAGAAGTATCAATAAAATGATTTTGTGGGGAGGAGGACAAAGGGCAGGAGAGGTTTCTGGAATGCTGGAGGTTGCCCTCCTATGCTCACTTCCACAAAGCTTTTCAGTACATTTAGCAACGTTCTAAAAACTCCCCAAGGAAACAAGTTAGTGTTCATTCCTTCAGGCTTCATATCATGTTTAGTAAACAGCTCTCTCTTTCTTGCTGGATTAGAAAAAAATCAACCAATGTGTTTATTGCATATTTTGCATAATTTTCAAACATCTTGAAAGACCTAGGAGATACATGTATGAAACAGAGATTTAATACAAATGAAGGAGTTACAAATAGGTGAAGGTTACCTCTTGTAGGATCTAAACTTTTTTCTTTTACCATTTTTAATGGAAGCGTAAAAAAAAACAGGATTACACATTTGCCCTGCCTTTTCTTACTGACTTAGGGTGATCATAATGAGCATCAGTAGCCATACTGTACCCTAATCCAGTGATACCTTTAGGAGCTATTGATGTGGAGTAAACAAAGTGCTATGGGGCAATGACAGAAGCACACAGAAAGTATTATGAGTACAGAGGAGAGAGTGATCAGTGCTATTGAGTGAGAAAAAGGAGGTCAGAAGAGGCTTCATGGAGGAGAGAAGCCTGAGCTGAATCGCGAAATGTGAGCAGATGTTTGACAGAAAACAAATGAGGAAAGTGCACCCCTGGCTATCATGGATGATAGAATGTACTACTCAGTTCTCCCTTCGAAACTGAAGGATTAATTTCTCTAGCTGCTGGGAGCTCTGCTGGCAGATAGCCCTCAGCTACCCACCTTCTTTGGGAGGCACCTCAGCTGAAGTGACACCTCAACCAAGGAAAGCCCTCATCCAATGACCAGTTGATGTCAGCGCTAAAAAGGCCTAGTCCTTCACCCCAACTTGAGCAAGTCAGAAGGTCCATTCCAAGTTTAGAGCTCCTGGGGTTGGTTAGCTGAGTCCTATGTTAAGATGCATCACAGACCAACTTCCACCTCTGTTCAATCTTACTTTCTTCCCTACCCACCCCAACAACATACCCTGATAAACTTCCTGCACCCTAATCTCCATCTAAAATTCTGCCTCCTGGGCAACCCAAACTAGAAAAGCTAATACCAGAAGTGGCCCATGTAAGCAGATGCCAGCTAAGATGGGATTTTGGAGTTGGATCACCTGCTGCCAGAGTAGCAATGAAGACATCATTACTGGTTGCAAGTGTAACACAGATAGTGCCTAGCCCAAGGAAGCTATGCAATTGTAAAGACTTTCACTGGTATTGAGCAGAGACAGGATACCAGTGGAAAGGAATGCACTAGTAAGTGTGACATACCAGGCATTAGAGAAGTATGGAGGAAACTATAATATAACTTAAAGGATAGTTGTATTGGCTGGCTGCTGCTAAACACAATTGATAAGGAAAGGCTGAGAGAGACCTATCAGCTACTAAAAGCTAAATGTGAAAACCAGAAAACTGTATTGATAGTATATAAAAACGTTTTCATTTCCTGAAACCAGAGGGCAGAGAAAGCTGAGGACCAGGACTTATAACCATAAGAGTAGTAGAGACTTCAGGTTCTAGACATGATAGAGTCATAAGACAGGATTTCCCCTCCAACCTAAAATAACTAACAATTCAGACAAAATATATTAAAGTAATGCTTTTTAAAAAACATTGGATATCAGGAAATAAAAGGAGAAATTAGAAAGTATTTTGAACAGAATGAAAAATCATAAAAACAGCATATCAAAATTTGCAGTTTGTAGCTAAAATATTACTTAAAGGGAAATTTATAGCACTAAATGCCTAAAATAGGAGAAAAGAAAGGTCTCAGATATCAGCTTGCACTTTAAGGAACAAGAAAAAAAAACACAAAATAAGCAGAAGAAAGTAAATCATAAAGATTATAACAGAAATCAATGAAATGGAAAGCAGAAAAACAAAAGAGAAAAATCAATAAAAATTAAAGCTAGTTCTTTAAAAAAATAGAATCAGTAAACTTCTAGCCAGACATCAGTAAACAAAAGAGAAGATATGAACTGCCAATATTAGAAATGAGAGTGTACAGATATATTGCACAGATATTAAAAGTATAATAAGGGAATAATATAAATAACATCATGCCAATAAATTCAAGATTTAAATGGGTAAATCTCCTAAAAGACGTAAACTACCAAAGTTCACTCAAGACATAGATAAACTAAACAGCCCTATCTCTACTAAAGTAATTGGATATATAGTTAAAAACCTTCCCACACAGAAAAGTATGACACAGATGTCTCTGCTGATTAATTCTACCATGCATTTAAGGAACAATAATATTCTGGATACATAATCTCTCCTAGAAAATTGAAGAGGAAAGAATACTTTCTGAGATATTCTATAAGGCCAACATTAGCCTGACTCCAAAACCAGCCAAATACATTACAAGAAAACTACAGATGAATGTCCCTCATGAACACAGATGCAAAAATCCTAAAAAAAAATTTAGCAAATCCAATCCAACAATATAATAAAAGGAGTATACGTCATAACTAAGGGGAGTTTATCCAGTGTATGTAAGGTTGGTTTAATATTCAGAAATCCATATAGCATACAATATTAATAAACTAAAAATATATGATAATATTGGTAGATGTAGAAAATGCATTTGACAAAAAGCCAACATCAATTCCTGTTTTAAAAGAAAAGAAAACAACACTGCAAACTAGAAATAGAAATGGGAATTTAACTTGGTAAGAAGCATCCACAAAAAACCTACAATCAACATCACACTGAGTGGAGATTTTCCCCATAAGATTAGGAAAAAAGCAAGGCTATCTGTTCTCACCACTTCAACACTGTACTGAAGTTGCTATTTCTAGCAATAAGGCAAGAAAAAGAAATAAAAGGCATCCAGTAGAATTGTCTCTATTTGCAGATGATATGACTATCTATGGGGAATAGCCAATGGAATCTACATAAAAAGTTACTAGACTAAGAAAGCTAAGCAAATTTGCAGGGCATAAGATCTATATGAAAAAAATCAATTATATTTCTACATACCATACTATTTACAATTGCATCAAAAATATGACATACTTATGGATAAATATGAAAAATATATGCAAGGCCTATCCACTGAAAACTACAAAAAATACTGTCATATTTTGCAAGGCCTAAATAAATGGATACACACACACACACACACACACACACACACACCCCTTGTTCTTGGGTCAGAACATTCAATATTGCTAAGATGCACATTCTCCTCAAATTGAACTATAGATTTAACACAATCCCAGTCAAAGTCCGAACAGGCTTTTTTTTGTACAAGATGATACTAAAATTCGTATGGAAATGAAAAGGATCTAGAATAGCCAAAACAACTCTGAAAGAGAAAAATAAATTTGGAAGACTAACAGTACCTGATTTCAAGATATTATATAGCTACAGTGATCAAGTACCATATGCTAGTATGGTACTAGCATAAAGAAAGACAAATAGATCAATAAGTCAGGAAAAACAATCCAGAACACACATTTATGGTGCAATTCAATGGAGAAGCAGTCATTGACAAATGTTGCTGCTACTACTGAATTTCCACATTCAGAAAAAAAGAACTTTAATCCACATCTCACATAATATACAAAAACTGAGTTAAATGAATGATAGAATAATGTAAAACCTAAAATTGTAAAACTTCTAGGAAAAAAGTAAGAGAAAAATCTATGTGAACTTGGGTTAGGCAAATATTTCTTGGATATGACACCAAAAGCAAAAATTTAAAACTTCTGTTCTTTGAAAATTACTTAAGAGAATGAATATATACGCCACAGATGGGGAGAAAATATTTGCCAATCATATATCTGATAAAGGACTTATATCCAGAATATATAAGAACTCTTAAAACTCAATGATAAGAAAATATTTTTAAAATGTTTATAAGAAAAACATATTTTTAAAAATGGGCACAGTATTTGAACAGACACTTCACCAAAAAAGATATATGGATGGAAAACATGGCACAATAACACAAAATGAATTCAGTAATATAAAATTTAAAAATAAAGAAGCTAGGTCTTCTCTAAGTCACAATCTACACCAGATTAAGTGTGCAGAAAGGAACTAATTATTTCATTTTCCCCTAGCCACTGCCCCCAGGCTTGGCACTGCTCCTCCTGAGCAGACACTGAAAGTAGTCTCTGACTTGAAATAGGAGAATTTGCACTATGACCTCTCTTTTTCTCACCAGACCTTCTCCTACTCCCAAGAAACAATGTATCAACACACGCAAGAGTGTGGTTCTACTTAGATTCACATCCCAAACATACCACTTACTGTGTGACACTTAGCACACTGCTTAACCTCTCTGTGCTTCGGATTCCTCAACTGCAAAATAGAGGTGATACTAGTGTCTACCTCAAAAGATTTTTGTGAGAATTCAGTGAGTGAACACACAGAAATACTTAGAGCACTGATTAGAAGACAATTAAGTGGTTCAATAAAGTGTAAGCCATTATTATGCTCTCTTAGCGGCCCAAATTTCTCCTTCAGCTGTAGGGAGTTCAAAAAGGTAGAAAGCACAGGGAAAGCTGGGAATCCTGTATCCTAGTCTTGACTCTCTCCTGACTCACAGAGCATGACATTGGCTGGATCACTGCTCCCCTCTGGGGTTCCTGCTCCTCATTTCTAAAATGAACAGGTACACTAGATGATCCCTCAAGCACTGTCTATTTCTAAAACCTGTACTAATGACATCCCTGCATCTTTTCCTGGATAACATAGGGAAGGCAGCAACAAAGACCACAGGGAAGTAGTTAGGAAATACTAGCAAGAGGCAGAAAGCCATTTGGGGGGAAGTGTGGAGGAGAGGGAATATGTAATGTGAACTAAAATAAAATCTTAAGGCTTCCCATTGACTCAATGGACCCCCTCCTGGCCAAGGGGATATCCTAAAACTAAATTGTCTGCCACCAGGAGGGAGGTCAGACTTGTCTCATCATGCCCCCAACAAATATGTTCGGTAGCTTGTCTCTGATTAACAGACCTCCTATCTTAAAACATTTCAAGCCTTTAGACAAAGCTTCATGTCTTTAACCAATTACAAATCAAAGAATCTTTAAACCCACCTATAACCTGTAACCCCCTCCCACACTGCTCCCCCTCCCCCACTTTGAGATGGCCCACCTTTTCGGGCCAAACCAATGTATGCCTTCCGTGTATTGATTTATGACTTTCCCTGTAACCCCTGTCTCCCTGAAATGTATAAAACCAAACTGCAACCCAACCACAGTGAGTCCACAGAGTTTAGCTTCTTCTCCTATGACAGTAAGAAGGTGGTGGCGTAGCAAGAGAGAACCCTCTTCTCCCCCCAGATGTCTCAAATCTGTCCACTTTGCCTTGGTCCCGAAGGAGGCAGTGTGCGGTGTAATGTGGGATTCAGTGGATATCTTCACGGCTTGAGTGCCCAGCCCTGACAGTTATGTGTGATTTACTGTCTGTGCCTCAGTCAGCTCACCTAAAAACTGTAGATAATAGTAATCCCTCTCTGCCTTTAAAGGCCTGGGGAAGATTAAACAAGAGAACGCATGTAAAGCACTTTAACCAGGCCTGGCACATCAGAGTTACTCACCGGAGGAGTACTTATTATTTCTTTATCCTGCTGCTGCAACTTCGTTTCAGGCTGCTATCTTCCACGGGAACCCCTACATGGCCAAGTCATGCCTGTGACCAAACCCTTTTGGATTCGCCATGGCTCTTTTGACAGATTTCTAAATTCTTAGTACAAAACCTGTATGATCTGATCCCTGCCTACTTGTCTCTCAGGACTTCCCTCTCTCTTCATCCTCCATTCCGTATTTCTGTCCCTCCCCCTGGCTGCAGTTAGTGACAATTTGCCATTAAGGGTTCCTGCTCTTTCTCACCTCTGGGCACTCACAGGCCTTCCTGTTTTCTTTCCAGACACACTTCTTCCTCAGAGAAGCCCCCACCTATCCTGGGGTTAAGTCCCCTGCCTGCAGGGCTCAGGCACCCCTCTCCCACCCGGCTGGAACCACTATACTAAGTGTTCCCCTTCTCTCTCACTAGGGAGGTCGACCCACCTCTGTCTTGTTCCTCAGCGTGTTCTCCGTGCCTGACTCAGGACAGGCACTCCAACACACCTCTGATAACTTAATAAGTCAGCCAAAAAGGAAAAAAAAAAAAGTGGGCAGGATTCAGAGAAAGAGGGTGAAGGATAATCCACAGAGAAAGTTTTAAAAGAAAAACAAACAAACTAGGGTGAGACCAGGGAATGGGGACGAAGCCCTGACAGGAAATGTAAAGTAACTAGTTTTGGAAGGAGTTTTAACATTTACAAATCACTGCTCCCCGCACCCCCCAACCCCGACTACCCCGGGGTTTTAAGGTCTTCCAAGGCAGAACTCCAATCATCTGACATCGTCTCTTGATTGGAAAATATTAATTATGACATTTTGACAATGATAAGTGATAAATTCCGTGGAAGTGCACAAAACTGCCATTTGGGGAGGTCAAAAACGTTGTTGACGTCTGAACAGTTCACTCGAATAGAAATGTTAGTCGCATTACCTTGCAGTCTCTTAGTACATTTTCAAACAAACACTTTTACAACACTTAAAACAATGCTACTATTGCCTTCATTTTCCAGATGAAGCTAGGCCCCAAAGGCGTGACGTCATTCAGCTCAAAGTCACAGAGTTAGCCGGTGGAGGAGGGAGGATGTAAACCCTGCCTCTGGAGTGTGCACCCTCTGTCGCCAGGCCACACCGCCCCCTGACAAGCCTGAAGGTGGCGGCTCAGATACGGAGGCAGCCCACGACCACGCGGCAGGAGGGACACTCGCGGGCCGGAACCCAGTGCGTCTGACGCCAAACCCACGCACTTTCCACTTTTCATCAAGTCCAAGGCTTTCTGTCCCCTACTCCCCGACCTCCAGCCCATTTTACAGATGAGAGACCTGAGCCTCGAAAAGGCCCGGCCGCCTGGCCACTCCGCGCAGGAGCTGCAGAGGGTCTGCGGGGGGCGAAGGCCCGGGCACGACTGGGCAGGAAGGGGCAGCGGTGGTCTGGTGCCCGCAGCGAGGGTCCCAGGACCCGGGACGACGCCCGCAAGGGGGATGGCCGAGGGCGAAAGTGGGAGGGGGCGCTTACTCCGGCCCATGGCCTCTCTCGGGTTTGCTGACCCCTCAAGTCCGACCGGGACCGGACCCCAGAGGACTGCTTATGCCTTTCTCAGCCGCGCCTCCGAGCGTCCCCGTCGGAATCCGGGCGCCATGGCAACGGGGACTCTAAGGCGGCCGCGCAGGGTCAGAAGGCGCCGCGTTTCCTAAACTCGGGAGAGGCTAGGCAGTGAGACTGCCTCGGAGGGGCTCTGGAGGGGAGACAGGTGGCTCTCCCCAACCCAAACCTAGTCTTCGGCGGCGTCCCCACCCTCGACCTTCCGCAGACTGCTTCCCTGTCCCCAAATCCATAGTCCAGACTGAACGAAATCACTGGACGCTCTTATTTCCTGATGGGCTCTGCCTCCTAGGCGTGCCTTTCAGACTGCCCTCTACTCTTTTTTTTCCTCTTTGTTTTTTTATCTAAGGCTTCCAGAGCCAGGAGATCGGGATTTGACCCCCACTCTATGTACCAGCAGTGTGACCTTAAAGTTCCTTAGCCTCAGTTTCCACATCTGTAGGATGAGTAATAATAACCTCAGAGGATTGTTGTGAATCTTTAATGAGATCATTTGAATGCATGAAAGACTTTGAAAACCACAGGCTCAGTATAAAGGGTAGTTGTCATTGCTATATTCCATCTCTTTAAAGTCACCTCCCCACACCAGTCAATTTCCTGCCAACAAGTTTTGTAAAATCACCACCCATTATCCCCTCCACCAATTTCCCTACCTAGCACTCTCCTGATTATAAACTATGGGAAGTGTATCTCCTACAGCCCCCGTGCTCCATGCGATTTTCCCTGGGCCCCTCTGCAAAGGTGTCCAACACACCTTACCCCAGTTCTATAAACTAGGAAGGACATCAGCAAGCTCAGATGTTAAGGTGTTAGCACTTTAATGCATTACACCTCCCAAGAATTTTTGATGTATTATTATTACAAAAGCAATTACCCATTTGTAAAAAAAAAAAAAAAAAATGTGTGATACGTAAAAAATAAAACCTCCTCCCATCAGTCATAGTAAACAGTATGGAGTGCATGCTTATTATCGTATGTGTACGGTATTATCTTTGCATTTTAAAAGAAGACTCATAGAGCAATGCTGAGTGCAAAGAAATTCTTTCAGCAGATAGCTGTTAAACATTTACTGTTGGCAATTATTAGGGTTTGCCAGGTGGAGACAGGGTCATGAACTTTGGCAGAGAGGCAAGAAAGTCAAATATAGTGGAGTGAAGGAGGGGCTGGGGGCGCTAATCAGTTTGACAGTGTAGAGAACTGCATGGAAGAGAGTTTTGAGCAGCAGTAAGCCTGAGAGATCAGATCCAGGTAATGGAGGCCCTAAATGCCAGGCCGAAGGAACTAAACTGAAATGGTGGAATTCCAGGCACTGTGTCCCCACAGGGGGAGAAATATTTGGAGTTCCAAGGAGTTCTTCAAAGGCACTCAAACTATAAATTTAAGTGATACCCACTATTTAACTTTCTTTTTGAAAGCAGGACAGTGTGGGGTGAAGAGTAGGAGCTCTGGCATTGGAAATGTGGTTCAAATCCACAGATTTATTACTGTGTGGCGTTGGACAGATGACTCCACCTTTCAGAGCTGAAACTTCTCCATTTCCACATGAATATGACGTTATGGACAAACATCTATTGCTATGTCACTAAAAGGTCTGAATGCGAGTGTCTGATTATTCATGTGGGAGAGTAAATGCCATGAACAGCAGGTGAGTTTAGCAAATATGCCTGTGCTTTAACTTTTGCATTTTGACAGAAGGGGGTTCATCGAACCTAGAAAAGGACATAGCTTCTGGGAAGAAGCAGATACCAGAGGGTATTGCAGGTAGAAAAGTTAGTTTCTAAGTTGACAGAGGCATGTGGGCAAGCCTGGTATAAAGGATCTCAGCCTCTGGATCAGAAGAGACCAAGGGAGGCAGTCCAGGACCCTAGAAACTTCTCAAGAACAATTGCAACCCAGGCGTCTGATAGGTTGGCTCTGAGCTTCTATCCTCCCCCTCAGACCTACTCATTCGTGAACTCTCAACCTAACTTTTAAACTGTCTAGTTGTCAAAGAGACTGCTATGGTTTGAATGTTTTTATCCCCTCCAAAATTCATGTTGAAACTTAATCCCCAATGCAGCAGTACTAAGAGGTGTGGTCTTTGGGAGGTGATTGAGTCTTGAGGGCTCCACCCTCACGAATGAAATTAGGCTCCCATATAAAAGTGCTTGGTTGAGGGAGTTTGCCCCTTTTAGCCCCTTCTGTCCCTTCTGCCATGTGAGGACACAGCATTCCTCCCTTCTGGAGAAAGCAGCAACAAGGGGCAATCTAGGAAGCAGAAACAAGACTTACCAGGCGCTGAACCTGCCAGTGCTTTGATTTTGGACTTCTAGCCTCCAGAATTATAAGACATAAACTTCTGTTCTTTATAAATTACACAGTCAGGCATTTTGTTATAACAGCACAAAGTAGGACAGGGTCCTTGGATTTTTCCTATGACACTTAATATCTGTGGGACCAGAGTATTCTATTCATTTATTCATAAGTGAACAAACAATGAAGCTGTCATTCTTCTGGGTTAAAATCTCTAAGATGTTTTTAAACATGGTGTGCTCAACACTGCACACATGCTTTGAAGCTGCAAACTAAATTCTCACAGTAACCTTCAGGTCATGTTATCATCAACATATTACCAATAAGGAAATGGAAGTCCAGTGAGATTATATTATTGGAGCAGAGTGAACCAGGATTTTGTACCCAAACCTGAATTCTTCACTGCATTATTTTCTATACTGTTAGCTACTTGAGGGCAGAGAGAGAAGTGGTTTTGTTTTGTTTTGTTTTTCCATCTCTTAATCCTAGCTCTCACCACAATTTCTGATACTTATTGGTTGCCCAATAAGTATTTGTTGAACAACTGATGCATGAGTCAGTGAGCCAATCTCTCTATGTGTAAGGACCACATCTTGTGACTTCAGCAGGGTCACCACAGAGATGTCCGTGTTGTAAGGAGATCTGGAAGGCTCCCCAGGAAGGGCGTCCTATTCTTCTGGTCATTGGACAGTTCCTCATCTTGGGAGGAACCAAAATGTAGGACAAGATCTGGTTCCAGGGGCAGAGTCTTGACAGATTGTCCTAACCCTCTGGTGGAGCAGGGAAAAGCTTTGGATGATAAAGCAGAGAAACCAGGAATATCTTCTTTATAATTTGTCAGGGGCCAGGCTGGGCTGGTTATACTGTGTCCTTCCTTAACCCAACATCACAATCACCGTGTTTCTTAGAAACAGAACACCCATGGGGTATGAAGGACATGTGGGCAATGTGCTGTGATTGTTACAGTCCACTGACAGGAAGGAAAATTGGGAAATAAATCACAATGTGACAACTCCAAGTAGAGTCAAGTTCATTTCACTCAAAGTGAATGAAGTCGTTTAAAGTGTTATGATGTGTGTCTGTTTATGCAAATCATTGTTCCAAATAAAGTCGTTTCCTTAGCTCCTGGAACTATAACAAGACGAGCAGTGCTTCCTGAACAAACTACTGCAACACTTTTGTGTATATAAGTAGAAGAAATAAATCTTGAAGATAGTTTTTTTTAATTCCAGTAATAGTCATATAGTCCTCTTATAGTCTTTTGTGCTGGATAAATTCCAGGGACATTGACTTAGAAAGCGATTTGGTTCATTTTATTTTCACTGTTATATAAAATTTAGTGTTTTATGATGTGTAACCAATACTAAGGTTACAATTCCATTGTACTTGCCTTAATTTACCTTTAGAAGTGTTTCTTTATTGCCACTTCATGACAAGTAAACCAAGCTCTCAAGTTTACCAGCACCTCTACAATGTCAATTTATTCCTTCCACCTCCCTCCCTCCCTTCCATCCATCAGCAAGTATCCAGTGTCTTCCATATACCAGGCACTGTGAGGACAAATTGACACGGTACACATAAAACCCTTAGAAGAGTATTTGACATGTAGAAAGCACTCAGTATGAGCTAACTATTCATTTTTGAAAACAAACTAATCCCTTCCATAAATAGTAACCCTAAAAAGTGGATACCATTAGTATCCTTATTTTACAGATAAAGAAATTCTACTTTGTAGCAATCTAATGAAAAAGATTGGAGAAAATCAAACTAGACTGCTTTGCTTGTCTCAGGGGAGACTGGAGTAGGACAGCATCATTTAAGTTGGTCTGTTGGATCCGTCTGAAGAATGACTTCTTATCCCATTTGGTAATGACAAGAAATGAGAAGAGAGTTAGAATAGGAAAACTAGATCATTTTCCCAGAGTTTTCTTGACCCATTTCTATAGGAATGAATTTGTGTTGTTAGATAAGAATTCTCCCAATATCAGACACTCTAATAATCAAATGGAAGTACAAAAACACATCTCAAAATCAAATGTAAAATGAGTTTTAAATGATTATTTTAATTTATTTGTCCAAATTTCTGCCCATCTCTATTAGTTTAATAAAGGCACAAGTTGACATATTAGGAAGGACTTTTACTATTATAATTTGAATATACTCAGAGGAGAGTAACTAGGATGTCCCACTCCACCACTGGGGGATCAAGTACAGGGGCCTTAAGCAAATTACTTAACCTCATGGTGTCTCAGTTTCCTAATCTGTAGAATGGGAAAAATTAAAATGGATTTTAACAAGGTTTAAAAAAGATGATGTATAAAGTGTTTGCCCATAATAAGTGTTTAATACATCTTGGTTTGAGATGTGAAGGTTTTAAAACACGACTACAAATTATTTGACGTTCCACTCAATTGAATGGTTATGGCTATTCCCCTTTCCTTGAATCCGGAAATGCTTCTGATTAGTTTTACCAATAGCATACAAGGGAAGAAACATTGAGTGACTTGCAAAGCTAGTTCATAAAATCCTTGCAGCCTCTGCTTTGCTGAACACTGGCTCTTGGGGCTCTGAGCCACTGTGTCTGGAGAAGCCAAGTGTAGGTGCTCCCTCCAGCCAAGCCCTAGCCTTCCAGCCCTACCTGCACAGGCACCAGACACAGGAATGAGGCTGTCTTGCACCCTCTAAACCAGCCCATCCATCAGCTGGGTATCACTAAATGACTGACTTCCGCCAATGCCACATGAAACGAATAGATCACCCAGCTGATCCCTGCCAGAATTCCTGACCCACAAAATCATGAGCTATATTCAAATATTTGTTTCAAATTTGTAGATAGTTTTAATACAGCAAAATATAGCTGAAATGTTAGAACTGACTGCTGTTGGGAAGTGGACAAGTCCCTTTTACTACTGTGTTTAATGGGGTGAACCACCTCTGCAGGATGGTAATGCCTCATTTAGGTAGGAAGCCAGATTCAGATTCAGTTGTTTTTAAACTTTATCTTAGCAGCTGAAGTCTTTTGTACAAAATTCTTTTTTTTTTTTTTTTTTCCCCGAGACAGAGTCTTGCTCTGGCTAGAGTGCTATGGCATGATCATAGTTCACTGCAACCTTAAGCTCCTGAGCTCAAACAACTCAATTCTCCTTTTTCAGCCTCCCAAGTAGCTGGGACCATGCCTGGCTAATTTTTCTATTTTTTGTAGAGATGGGCTCTTGCTCTTGCTCAGGCTGGTTGTGAACTCCTGGCCTCATGCAATCATCCCACCTCAGCCTCCTAGAGTGTTAGTATTACAGGTGTAAGCCACCACACCTGACCTACTTCTGTACGAATTCTAATACATAAGACTCATAAAAAGAGGATCTTGTCAGGTTGAAGCAGCTGTCAATGACCCTGAGCACCAACCTGAGGGGAGCTGAGATAATCCAATCCATTATTTGTCTATGTAGACCTGGGGAAAGAATGGTATGAATTTGATTGTGTTTGATGTTGAAGGTAGAACACATGGTCCCAGCTCATGGGGAACTCCACAAAAGTAGGGCTTGAAAACCACTGAGATAACGTCTCCCTCACACTCCCTCTGAGCCTACTGAGCCATTCTCTGTGTGTCCAGGACAACCAGCCGGCATGCCCTGACCCCCAAGGTGGTCCCCAGAGTCCCTTCTCAGTCCAAAATTCCATAACTATAGATTCTCTTCCTGCTTAACTAAGTCAATAGTTATCACCTGAAAAGCAGAACAGCATAAAATACTGGAGTGTATATTAAATCTCATTAATTAGAATCCCATTAATTAAACTTAAACCTTTTACTGTCAAAGCAGATTATTATACTTCTGTTTCAGTAAATCCTCCATTACACCCCCACAACATTGCAGGGAAAAGGCTCAGACCCAGTTAGTCATTGCCAAAAGGTACAAACTCTTACTAGTGGTAAATCTCTAATGCACCCAGAGTCCAGGGGATGGGACAAAATGTTTCACTTCCTATCAGGTCAGACTCTCTTGGATGGGCACCTGGCATGCCCTCTTCCTTTTTTGGTCTCCCAACCTGTTTCTTTATTTGCTGGTCAGCCCAGCCTTCTCCTCTGCCTCCCAGCTCCACCCTACCAGTGCCCCCAGGGATCAAGGCATTGGCTGTTCTGGCTCCCACCCAGCCTCGGTGGGAGGAGATCAAGCCTTCAGATTCTTCTGAGAACAGCTAACACAGCATGGATTCTTGCTGTTGTTGATCATTTCTCACAGTGTTACTTTTGAAGTGGACAACTGCCATGTTTCCGTGCCCTGCATCTATTCCCCTGTGTCTTGTTGGAGGGCAATTACAGTTACCAGTTTCCTACTACAGAAGCTGAAAATGACCTCCACTGTTTTTCTCCCACCCTGGAACAACAACAATATGCGGACACATGACCTAAATTTGCCCATATGGACCTTCTCTTGAGGGCACACCTGTGCACAGAGAGAGTAGGGGAGGCTATCTCCATGGTCTTGGCTGGACCATTTTTCCTGGAGAATGGTTTACCTGCTTCCTGCCTCTAGCTTCTTGGCACTCTAAAGTACCTCCAGTTTTCACCCATTGCAAATTTTGGTGACTCTATGGCAAATTGTTAAGGCCAACTACAAACTTTTACAGGGAACTTTCTCCACACAAGGCTGCCTTCACTTCTGACACCAACTATAAGTTCAGGGAGTTCCCCAAACCACTCTCAGTTTCAACAATTCATGAGAAGGACTCACAGAACTTACTGAAAGCTGTCATACTCACAGTTACAATTTATTACAGGGAAAGGATGCAGTTTAAGGTCAGCCAAAGGAAGACACACATATCACAGAGTGCACAAGCTTTTGTTTTTCTCTCCCCATGGAGTCAGGGCATGTGACTCTCCCAACACCAATGTATAACTTACATATGGAGTACTGCCAACCAAGAAAGCTCACCTGAGCTTTGGTGTCCAGACTTTTTACTGGGGTTTCATAACATTGGCATGATTGACTGATTACCCATGTGGTTAATCACAGTCTCTGGTCAACTGATACCATGTGATCCAGAATCCCCATGCCCCCCACCAATTACAGTATTCGTCTTTCTGGCATGGACAGCTCCCACCCTAAGACTACATGGGGGTAGTCATCCCCTGCTCTAAATCATATTGTTAGACTAACCACTGTGACCCAATGTTTCCAGAGAAACAAAAACACCAGAGATTACCTCCCCAAAACTGAGGACAGGTCAAGGCCAAATTCTTTACTACACACCTACTCTGAGTATCATAATTCCTATGCTCTCCCCAGTATTTTTCCAATTCTTTTGATTCTATTGCCAAGGTTGTTTTCGTCGCTAGCAACAAAGAACCCTAACTGATAAAACACTGATGCCTTATGGAGATAAAAGATACCCTCCCCATTGAAGGAGGAAGAGTAGAACCACAGGGTGAAGGAGATAGAGAATTCAATGCTGCCCCTGTTGCCAGGTGAAGTCTTATCCATCAGCACACATTTCTGAAGACTCTACTGATCTGAGAAGGGTGGTTTCCAAGGTTTTTCCTTGGTTAATTTATTTGCTTCAGGAGTTTTGTCATTTTCTGGAACTTCCTAGCAGACAAGTAGAGCAGGTGCAGAAGGCCTAAAAAATATTATAAGAGAAGAAAAACCTTAAGAAATGTATCCACTAATTTGATTTTCTCTGAGAACTGAGTAAACAATGACTTTATTCAGTTTTCATGTTAGAACACCTGAGTCCAGCTCATAGAAAGCCTGGTATCCAAAAGATTATTGTTTGAGACACATTGGGTTCTACTATGGATAGAGACATGAGTAAATGAAATCCACAAAAATTAAAACCATTTCTCCAGAAACATTAATTCTTCCTAATATAATCTACTAGGATAAACTTGAAATGAAGCCTCTGGGGAAATTGCAAGTAACTGCCAGTTTTGCTAATGATAATAAGTTTATTTTAATTGCTAATATATTCCTAATTACTCTAGTTCTAAAATGTTTACTTCACTGTCAGTCATCTTCTTTGATTTATGTTCTTTGTGAAAAGACTTTGTCATATCAATCAATCCTTTTCAAGTTTGGTGGCAGCTGCTGAAAATGATCTCACCTTTTTTGTCACACAGCTCTGCTGGGTAACATTTGTCCAAAACCAGAAAGCGATCTTACCCACAAAATCTTTCAGAATTCTTGATTGCCCCTTCTAGCTTAGAGAGAAGTTGTATTTTCAAGGCTTTGATTACATGAATGAAGAGGACTGACATTGTCAACTGTTACCTAATGTCCTTTTCCTATTCCAGGAGCCCATCCAGGACACCACATTATATTTAGTCATCTCCTTAGGCTTCTCTTGGCTATGACAGTTTCTCCTTGTTTTTGATGACTTTGACAATTTTGAAAAGCACTAGTCAGGTGTTTTGTAGAATGTCCTTCGTTTGGGATGGTCTGTTCTTTTTTCTTGTGATTAAACTGGAGTTACGGGTTTTTGAGAGGAAGCCTGCAGAGATAAAGTGCCATTTTCATAACATCAAGGGTATGTGTTAGCCACTTGATGGATCACTGCTGATGTTAGCCTTGATTGCCCGGCTGAACTAGTATTTTTTGGGTTTCAGCACTGTACAGTTACTTGTTCTCTTCCCTGCTCCCAGCCTTCTCTCCATTCTGTGCTGTTTGGAAGTCATTTGTGCACCCCGCACATAAGGAGTGGGGAGTTATGTAGATTATTTGGGCTTCTTCTGCACCGGAGATTAGTGTATTCTCCTCCATTTATTTATTTATCCAATTGTTTATTTGTATCAGTATGGATGCATGAATATTTACTTTATATTTTGGATTAGAATCTAATATTATCTTACTTGCTCAAATTTGTTCAACTTTGGCCACTGGGAACTCTTTTAGCTGATTCCTATGTCATTTTGACATACACCCATCATTGTATTTTCTTATTTGATTTTGGTATTTTTTTTTTTTCAGCATGCCCCTAATTTCTGGCCTGGGCTCATCTTGTATATTTTATATCCCTAGTCCTAGAATCAGTCATTCTCTAAGGAACCCTGGTTCCTTTCACTGGAGAATGATATCAGAAACCTCAATGGGTTTGAGGAAGGTTCATCCAGGCATTGACACACCCTAGTCATTAGGCAGCCAAAACCCAGCTCTGGCCCTCTGCCTCCTGAAGGCTCCCAAATCCTCGCACCTGACAGGTTTCTGTCTCCAACCTCATTACCTCTGTACAAATACATATTAGAGTGGGGAGGACACAAATGAATCCATGGCAATACCTTTCACCACCTGCATGCTCTCTATCAAGCACATCAATATTCTAGAACAGAAGCACCGGCTCGCCCTGGTGACTGAAAGCCTGTGATGCTGGCAAGTGAGACAAGTGGGGAAGGGTGTTTGCGGCAGGGGCCTGGAGTGGCCTCCCTCCAGTAGCCAGTAGCCTGGCAGAACTGCGAAGGAGAGGGGAGGGAAAGAGAGGAGGAGCCAAGGGGACAGAGAGAAAGCAAGGCATGGGAAGTGAAGAAAAGTTGCAGAGAGTCAGAGTGAGAGGGGAGTATGCACAGAGAAACAAAAGAAAAAGGAGAAAATGTTTCATTACTATTGCTCCATTCTTTCTACGTGGACAGATGCCATTACTCCATTCAACAAATACAGAATGTGTGTGTGTATGTGTGTGTGTGTGTGTGTGTGTGTATAAATGCATAGTATGAATATATGCATATATAAAAACAAACTTAATATATAAATACATATGTACATGTTTATATGTGAGTGTATATATGTATGTGTGTTTGTACGCATACTGAGACTAGGTACTGAGCGCTCTCGTTGGCATTGGAGATAATGATAGTAAAACAACAACAGCAGCAAGAAAAGAGACAGCCTGCCCTTATGAAGCTTATATTCAAGTAGGAAGATAACAGCGAACAAACCAATAAATACGTAAATATATAGCATGTCAGGTAATACTAAGTGATATGGGGGGGAAGCAAGCAGAGGAAGGAGATGGGAGTGCTGAGGAGGGGTTGCTTCCTTATATGGGAGGAGATGACATTTGAAGGTGGACTGTGTGGATGTCCCGGGGCAGAGGGTTCCAGGCAGGGGAGCAGCAGGTGCACGTGGCTGATGAAGAGCGTGCTCAGCGGGGCCAGGAAGGCCCATGTGGTTGGAGAAGAGCAAGTGGGCAGTGGGTGAGGGCAGAGACAGAGCTGGGCCCACAGTATGTGGAGACTTGGAGCCTGAGAGAAGAACTTTGTGGCTTTTCCTTGAGGGAGATGGGAGCAATTGGAGGGTTTTGAGCAAAGGAATGTCATACCTTGACCTTTACTGTGGCTACTGTGTTGACAGTAAGCTGTAGGAAAATAAGTCAGAAGTGGGGACATTGGTTAAAGAGGCAATTGCAGTAAACTAGTAATAAGCAAGAGGGGATAATAATACTGAAGTTGGTAAGCAGGGGTCAAGCTTGAGCTGTGTTTTGAAGGTGGACCCAACTGAAGGATCCTGCTGATAGAGAGCATGCAGGTGGTGAAAGGTATTGCCATGGATTCATTTGTGTCCTCCCCACTCTAATATATATTTGTACAGAGGTAATGAGGTTAAAGTGAGGTCTTTAGGGTGTGCCCTAATCTAATGTGACTGCTGTCCTCATAAGGAGGAGAAGTTTGGACACAGACACATAACAGGAACGATGACATAAAGACAGAGAAAGAGGACAGCCATCCACAGGTCAAAGGGAGAGGCCTCAGAAGAAACCAGCTCTGCCGACACCTCAATCTCAGACTTCTATTCTTTAGAACTGTGAGACAATACATTTCTGTTGTTTAAGGCACCCAGTTTGTAGTACTTTGTGACAGCAACCCTAGCAAACTAATAAAGGAGTCAAGGATGAGTTCTGGATTTTTTATTTGAAAAACTAAAAAGATGGCATTGCCATTAACTATAAGATAGTGAAGACAGCAGAAGGACAGGTTTGGAAGAGGTAGGAATTACGAACTTTGTTTTAGATATGCTAAAATTTGAGATATGTGTTAGACCCCAGGTGGAAGTTTTGAGAAAGCAGTTGGGTGCATGCATGTGGAGCAAAGATCCAGGCTGGAGACGTAGATGGAGGAGTCATGGCTTGCAGAGGTGTTTACACTCATGAGCATGGCTGAGGACTCTCTAGGAGTGAGTGCAGACAGAAGAGAGGCCTAGCACACCCCAAAATTTCAACATTGATGAAAATGTGGAAGATTTAACAAAGGAGACATAAAACCAATGATGTAAACCAAGACCAACTAGGAGAAGTGCTTCAAGAAGGAAGAGTGATGAACTACATCAAATACTGCTGCAGATCAGATCAAATGAGGACTAAAAATAGACTGTTGGACTTAACAACATTGAAGGTTGTTGGCATCTTTGACATGGGCTATGTTGGTGGGTGGTAGGAGTGAAATCCTGAGGGGGTGGGTTTGAGAAAGACTTGGAGGAGAAGAATTGGAGACAAATAAGCATAGAAGACAAATTCACCAAGGAATTTTGCTGTTATAATAAGCAGAAAAATGGAGGAGGGGAGTAGTTATAAGTGATATGGAATCTAAAGAGACTCTTATTTAAGACAGGTGTTATTACAGCGTGCTGGCAGGCCGCTGCTGTGGGAGAAAAGGGACAATTCATGGAGCAATTTCCATAAGTAGAGAAGAGAGGGTGGGCTGCAATGCATGAGTGGTGAATTGGCCCTAGACAGCAGCAAAGACTCTCCTTCCATAGAAACAGGAAGGAAGGCAGAGTAGGAACAGATGCCCGTAGGTGGGATATATGTGGCAGCAACAGCTAGTTGTGTCTTCATAATTGCTTCTATTTTCTTAGTAAAATTGGAAGGAAGGACATCAGCTAAGAATGTACTGGGAGAGGATGTACTGAAGGTTGGAGGAGAAAGGACAAGGTATGAGATAGTCATCTGGGGGATGATAAAATGAATAAATAGGACTAGGTAAGATGATTGCCATGCACCACCAAACACATTTTGAGGCTTGTGGTTATGAATTTAAAGGAAGGCTTGGATGTGTGTTTTTTCTCAAGCCATGTTCAGTGTGGGGGTGAAGTTGCATAATAGATATAGTGTTAGATTCCACCACAATTATAGTTTTATTAGGAAAGCACAATGAATGGAGACAGGTGCATGGGAATGATTTTAATGATAGCCACGGAACCTAAGCTGAATAACAACACAAATGAAGACATGATAGAGGACGAGTGAAAACGTGTCTGGATCAATAGAATTGATCCCAGTAGTTGAAAATTGTTGGAGGTGGAAAGGGAGTGAGATGGAAAGATGGTGATGGTTAAGAATGGAATGTTCAACATTGATAGTGCAGGGAAGGTACAGTTACTGGCAATGACAAGGTCCAGGGTTTGACTGTGAGAGTGTATGTCTAATTTAGAGTGGAAGACAAGATTGTAAACAGAAAAGAAGTAAAGAAAGTGGGTGGCCAGACCAGAAGCATGTGAAGAGTTACTCAACCCCATTAGCCACCAGGGAAATACAAATGAAAACCACAATGAAATACCACTTGACACCCACGTGGAGCTGGCTATAATAAAAAAGATAGACATTGTCAAGCATTGGAGAGGATATGGAGAAACTTGAACACTCATGCACCGCTGGTGAGAATATAAAATGGTACACCCACTTGGAAAAGCAGTTTGGCATTTTCTTAAAAAGTTAAACATAAATTTGATCTAACAAATCCATTCCTGGGTAGCTACCCAAAAGAAATTAAAGTATATGTCTCCACAAAGTCTTGTATGCGAATTTCATACCAGCATTTTTCATAATAACCAAGAGTTGAAACAACTCAAATGTCCATCAATGGGTGAATGGATAAACTAATGTGGTATATTCATATAGCAGAATATTATTCTACTATAAAAATGAATGCAGTAGTGATTCATGGTACAACATGGGTGAACCTTAAAGACATTATGAAAGAAGTCAGACACAAGACCACATATTTATGTGAAATGTTCAGAATAGGCAAATCTACAGAGACAGAAAGTAGATGAGTGGTTGCCTGGGGCTTAGGGATGGGAATAAGGAGTGACTGCAAATGGCAGGAGGAGTCTTTTCAGGGTAATATGAATGTTCTAAAATTGGAATGTAGCAATGGTTGTATAACTTCATAAATCTCAAATATCATTGAATTGTACACTTGAAACAAGGGCATGTTATCATATATAAATTATAACTCAATAAAGCTGTTGTTAAAAATATATATATCCAAAAGTAAAAATAAAAGAAAGAAACTGATGGACCAGAGTATTGTTGGATCATCAAGAAGAGTGACAGGAGTTGTGCTGGAGAGAGTGACAATGAGGGAGGTTCTAAAGCTTTCAAGAAATGAGGAGAGGGTAGTTGACTACACCAAGACGTGGCAGCAGATGGTACAGTCTGGTGTCATGAGCTCCAAAACTGGATGTTTCAAGCAAGGAGAGAGGAACAATTTACCCAATAATAGTAATAACAAGAAGCAAGGAGGACACTGATCCTGCCTTCAGGTCCAGTGATACAACGAGTATGAGAGAGAATACAGAATATATGTGCTTATAGTTTATAATTATTTAACACAAATAGGCAGGGAAGTGCAAGCAGAAAATGTCCTGGCCTTGGATCTTGGCTCCTCCAGTGGTCGAAAAGTGACCTTGGGCAAGAAACTTACCCTCTTGGATCCTCAACTGTCAAATGAGAGTGATAATCCCTGCCAACCTCGCAGCACAATACAATGTGCATGAGAAACCTGAACTTCAGAGAAGTTAGGTATTTGTCCAAAGCCACACAGCACTGAAGGAGAACACAGGTCTTCAGACTCCTCCCAGCAATGGTGCTGCCTCCCGGTTGCAAAGCTGCCTCTCAGGAACAACTTTCTGAGGGTTTTTATGCTGACTTTGAGACAGAAATAGTAGGCAAGTATTCAGTTCCCTTCAATGCTATAAAACAGCGGTCCCCAACATTTTTGGCACCAGGGACTGTTCTCATGGAAGACAATTTTTCCACAGACTGGATGGGGGTGGGGGTGGTTTCAGGATGATTCAAACGGATGATTCAAGTGCATTACATTTATTGTGCACTTTATTTCTCTCAGTATTACATTGTAATATACAATGAAATAATTATACAATTCACCATAGGTTGGGCACCCTTGCTATAAAATAATCACACCGGAGAATTTCTAAAGCTAAATTAGGATGAGCCTGGTATAATGAGGGCATCTTGGGAAAGCTGGACACTGTTGACATTTGCACCACACCCTGTGCCCCTGAAGCTCTCTTTCTCTGCACGAGACACCACATGTTCCTTGCCAGTTCTCCCATGGGCCATGCCAGCCGTGGGCTCATAAACAATTGTTTATTGAGTATTTTCTATATGCCAGGCACTATTCTGGGCATTAGGGGACTTATTTGTTGGGGTTTCTGTTCTGGTGAAGAAAAGAGGGAAGAGCAGAGAGAAACCAAAAGCAAAAACTAAATCAGACTAACAAAAATCACACTGCAAGCGAACAAGAAGGGTAATTTCTGATAATGAGATATTTGAATGACAGGGGTGGTGAGGG
>CM052438.1:28437628-28457730 GCA_028533085.1 Varecia variegata | reverse complement strand
TTCACTGAGCCTCTATTATACTAACGCACATTATGATCGTCCAACTTGGAATATACAATGCAGAATTTTGCAAATTTATTTTTAACCATAGGACCTCCCCCCTTTTGTTCTTTTGGTCCCATTGTGATCTAAAAATGCTTTTCAAACCCCATAATTATCTGGGAAGCTATTTTGAAGCATCGATTCTCAATAGATCTAAATTAGTATCTCAAGAGATGGGATCTAGGACTTTGTATCTAAAAAAGCAACACCCCCAAGTGGTGCTGAGGTATTTGACCCTCAGAAGGTGGGATTCGAGCAGGTAGCACTTGCTGGTGAGAGTTCAAGAACCATAAAGACCACCGGACTGAACTATTTAGCCTTGTTTCATTGATGCAACAAATATCAATGAACCCCTGCACTGAGGATAGAGCAGTGAGGGAGACACACAATGTCTCTGCTCTCAGGTAGTTCACATCCTTGAAGGGACAGCTAGATCTCTGATGTTTAAACAAGCGAACAGATAACAGGTTAGGGCTGATAAGTGCTCTGAAAGATGGAAAAGCAAGATGTGTGTGACAAAGAGTGGTGTGCTATTTACGAAGAGTTGTCAGGGAAGGGCTCTCTAATGATGTGACATTTGAACAGATTTCAGAAAGAAGTAGGGTCACATATTTTGAGGCTATCTGCAGAAGGCTTGTATGAGTCACAGTAAGCAGCAAGTGCAAATGCCCTGAGGCACGAGTGGGCTTAGCACCAAAGAGTATCATCACTGCCCTGGAGACTTGGGCAAGGAAAGGACAAGAAGGCAGAAGAAGGACATGCAGGACAGAGGGAGGCAGAAACATGCTTATAATAAGGCAGGAAGAGACACTTTACGTTAGGATATGCAAATATAGAAGAAAGGTGGAGTCTCAGCAGGGACTTCAAGTGCCCTTGAACCCCAGGCGGTGTGCTTAGACTGAACCTATAACAGGAGTCACCGAAGCTTTACACAAAGGATGATGCATGGTAAAATCCAATTTTAAGCAAGATGCACTGGGTTTTGTATGCTTTGTGAGAAGATGGGAAGAGGTTGGTGTGAGATAAAGGGGTGCTTATCATGAACAGACAAATGAACCAATCTTAACAACAGAGCTACCTAAAAATTTCTGTGGAAATATGCCAGGAAGTCATCAACCAATTACAACTTTGGTAAGTATGAAATCCCACTGCATGAAAACAAAATCTGAATTACCTTGCACATGCAAAAATGATTAAGCACACAGCAAGCAGGATTGCCTGAAAGGAGAGCTCTCGTAGCAAACTGGTTTCTAATAGAAAGGACAAAAATAAATGAATTAGAAATCATTGCTGGTTAAATAATCTTGGAATAACAAAATAATACTAAAACTTATCTTCTACACACCAAAAAAGTAGTTGTCAAATGTACTTCAGTTTAAGCAATTTGGCATAAATAACAAAAATAATATCACCTAATGTTATACAGGGTCATTCATCAGAAAATTTCCTCAATTTCTATCGATTTCTTCTACCACTACAAAATAAAAGACTATGCTATTTATACAGTTTGGGGCCTGCCTTTTGCTTTAGGGTTGGGGGAAAAGCTTTGTAGAGTTTATGCTAATGTCAGAAATCTAACTCTGATGAAGATGATAACAGTGACAATAATGTCTAAAATCTGTAGAGTGCCTTATAATTCGCAAAGAGCTTTCATGCATGAGTTCGTTTAATCAGCACAGCAACGCTGTGAGGCAGATACCATTTTCTTAGTTTTGCAACTGAGAAGACCAAGGCTGAGAGAAATGATGAAATTGTCTAAGGTCACACAGCTAGGAGGTGTGAGAGCCAAGATTTAAAAACCACATCTAGACGGAACACAATGTTTTGTCTGAAGTGGGGCAAGGATGGACAATTGCAGCTTTGCATACCGGAAGTCTCTAAGGACCAAAAAAGAGAACATATATTATGAAATATTCCTCTTTGCAAAACTCTTTGCAATCAGTAAAATATTTCAGTGCTGTCAAGCTACAGTAGAAACTACAAATCCTCCAGCAATTATAAAAGTAAGAGTTAAACCAGTCATGAACCTGAGTATTGCTCTAATTACCCTCAAAGAAATCAGAGATGGCTTAAGGATTACCACATAAAGACCTAAAGGAGAGTATAAACAGACCTCAACTTAATTTTTGCCAAATGCTTCAAAAGCTCAATTTTGCAACAGTTCTTTAAAAGTTGGAATGACTTTATGCTATGAATGCATTTATTTTTGCTATTTATGCTATGAATGAGGATTGAGTCAGCGAACAAGACCTATTTAGCCCACAATGCGGGTGGAATACCGAAGATTGGCAATTCAAAACATTGCCGTAGTAAATTATGTGACTGCAAATGTACAGTATTTCATGTACACTGTGAACTAAGTGTGTTATTGTGAGTTCAACTGAACACTCAACAACCCTTCTAAACTATGTGTCTATTCTTAGCCTCTCTCAATTTCATGTGGAATTTGGAAAACATTTCCTCATAGAAACAAATCCAGCTTGAAAAATTGCGAAGAGCACTAGACTTGGATAGTGAAGGATGAATGGGTTTAAATTTGAGTTCTACAAAGATATGAGTTGTGTGATTTTGGTTGAGTTATTTGCTGATTCCTTCCTTCAGTAGCCATTTATTTATGACCTGTTGGGCTCAGCTCAAGTGTAACCTCCTTCAGGAAGCCTACCATGATTCTTCCAGCTCCTCCCTAGCTCTTTGCTGCTCCTTCCCTGCTGTCATTGTACCTTGCTCCTATCTTCATTAGCTCTCTTTTCACACTATTAAAATTTCTGTTGTGTTTCTCTATATTCCCTTACTAGACGGTAAGCTTGTTGGAAACAGCCATCTATTTCTTGTTCTCTGGGGGCAATGCCCATATGTTCCTTGGGGAATCACCTCTCTCCCTTCTCTTTGTTCACCGTTTAGGTGGAGTGATTGATTTCTCTGATTTTCCTCCCAGCATTTGATTCCTTCCAAGCCTTTTGGAGTTTCACACACTTATTGACAAAGGTTTGTCAATATAAATGGGGCACTTCCAGAACTAATGAATCTCAATTCTGGGCCTCTTATTGTAAATCTAGACAGATACAATCTCTTTTTGTTAAACTGGAAACTGGAAAGGCTGAAAGGTTTAGGCACAGAGCCACCAGAACCCACCATGGAGATTTAGCCTTTTAAAAAGCAACACGACACATAAGAAAAAAGGCAACAAAAGAGACTGACATGACCCTGAACTCTACACCTGGAATTTTCACTAATATGAGTCAATAAATTTGGCTATTGATTAATCCACTTTGAGATGAGTTTCCATCCATTGGAACTCAAAAAGTCCTGACTGATATAGACGATGTTATACATGCCTATATGCTTAGCACCTGAAACATCACCTGGAACAGAATACACACACAAAACCTACATGTGAAGGACTTAACTAAAGAGGGAGAGCTTGTCCACTCAGGACTTCATAGCCTAGTGAGGAAGAGTAAAAGAAATAGTTTCAATAGAGGTACATACAGAGTACAAAGGAGTCATGGTAAGTAAAGTAATGCCTCCACCAGCCAGAAGGGGAGAGAGCTGGCCTCGGAGGTGGTGATATTTAATTTGGGCCTTGAGGAAGAGTACGGGCCATCCTGGTATAGCAGGTAGGTGGGAGAAACATTCCAGACACAGCAAAGAGTGTGTATTTCTTCTTAAAAAAACTCTTTGCAAAGAGTACAAAGGCTTACTTGACCTGTCTGCATTTCAGTATCCTTATCTGTAAAAGAGAGGTAGCACACTTATTAACTGTTCTACCAATAATCTGCTCTGTGCCTATGTGGCAGTTTGGAGTTCACAGATGACTGCCCTATAGTGCTCATTTTCAGGGAACTCATGGCCTGATGGGAGAGACATGGAAGTAAACATGCAACAACAGTGCAGACAGTGGGTGTGAGAGACAGAAACCCTGAGAGCCAGAGAACACCAGGAAGGGTGGGCTCCCTGGAGGAGGTGGCTGTCAAGCCATCAGAGGCGTTGATAACCCAGAAACTATCTAAACAATAAAATCTGCTTTCTCTGTCATCCCAACACCTGGAAAGGGAACTAAAAACAAAACAAAACAAAAATCAACCTTTAACATTTATCTAGTAGCTATACTGGGGAAAAAAGGTACAGAGAATATTGGTCTTTGGGGGCAGAAGAGTGATGGCCAGTGAAATGAATATTCATGATGTTGTGAAAGAAAATAAATAGAGAAGATTATTTTTCCATTTAACCTCAACCTTATGTAATAATAGCTTCACATTTACTGAGTATTCAGTAGACATGACACAGTAAGCTAAATGCTTTACATGAGTTATTTTTGTCATTACAAGACTGGAACTATGAAGATCTCCATGTAGAGATGAAAATGTTAAGTTTGAGAGAGTTTGGTAAACTGCTTTTGAGTTACAGCTAATGAGTGGGGAGATTGGCTTTGAATCTCAGAGATGACAAGCTGATGACAGAACTTTGACCTGATGCAATATCACGTCCAAACACGATTAACCTAATATCAGCAAGCTAGAGATTATGGGCCATGCTTGTTGAACGCATTCCAGATTTACTCCTCACAGGAAATACCAATACCTTTATATCTTTTGACTTTTCCTTGCCAGGGGCATAGCATTAAAGGATGTTCTTTTCTTCTTTGTTTTCTTTCTTTTTCTTCTTCTTCTTATGTAGTATGTCAGACACACAGCTAAATATTAAGAGCAAAATAGTAGACACCTATGTACCCCCTACTCTGCTTTATTAAAGCCTAACATTTTACCAAATGTTTTCAGGGTTTTTAAAAAATGAAACACCACAGATCCAGTGCACAGATGACCCCCAAAGGCAGTCATCTCCCCTGGGAAGGTGGCACACGGGCTCTGGCAGAGGCCCCGTGTCCTCCCCTCCTCACACAGGTTCAGACCAGTTCCTAAGAGCTCATTAGTCATCTCTAAGTCATCCTCGGGCCCCGAAAGGAAGGATTCTTTGGGTGTGGCAAAGATTAAAGAATAAAACAAAAAACCTGAACTCACTTGAATGATCCCAAATGTTCTCTTGGAAATGTTCAGATGCCACCAACCCGGACTGAAGCGAGGAATCGTGGGACTTTTCCCTGGGAGGCTGAGATACGATGTGGCTGGAGGAGAAGGTTACCGCAGTCTCTGCATACGGCATCTCTGGCTCCCAGGCATCCGTCAGAGAAAAACAGTCAACATCACCTCCTGGAAAAGCAGAAGGATTCAGTGTGTGTGTGTGTGTGTGTGTGTGTGTGCGCGCGCGCGCGCGCCCGCGTGCACACTTGTACACACTCACGTGCATGCATGCATGGTGTTCAGTGACTGCAATGCATGGTCTCTAATAACCACAACAATAGTAACACTGATACACTATTGGAGGAGGATGGGAGGAAGATGTCTGGCTGAGATGGTGTTTCAATTGTCCTTATCTTTGAAGGTTGAAGAGAAGTATCTTCAATGCAGAAATAGAGGCCAGATGCATCCCCCAGTGATGTTGGAGTTGTATGAATGGATTTAAAGGATGTGTAATGGGTATATGAGCCTCATTTCTTTATAGCACCAAACTTTAGAGCAGAGTCAACTCCTTCTCCTACTTCTAATTCATTTATTCATTCATTCCATATTTATTGAATGTGACAATGTATCAGAAACTGACCTAGCTGCTGGGATACAATGGTGGATTAGACCGAGGTCTCTGCTTTTCTGTGGTCTACATTCTGGTGGGAGTGGGGCAGGGGAGAAGATATCTTGTAATTAGTGTCATGAAGGAAATTCTTCCTCTATAAAGTACATTGCAATGCTAGACAAAATATAGCAAACATCCATTTACATATTTTTTTCATTCAGAGTCTATTTTATACATACGTAGTTTCAAGAACATGGGCCCATTTTCTTCTATGATGGCTCATACACAAATATATTTTACTGGCCCTAAAATTAACCTGACATTCTCTCCAAAAAAACGTTGAGTTCATCTCAAAGGCATGCATGCAACATCAAGTTTTAAACATGCTAAGATAACTCCTAGTGAAAATTGACGTCTTCAGTGAGGTCACCAAAGAATGATAATTAATCCTTGATTCTTGACTTGAGTCAGGAATGAAAGGGTCCAAAACTCCCCACACCAAAGCTTCATTGGAAAGGATGAATTGTTAAAAATGTTTTTCAACCACAGGGAAAGTTAAGAACTGTACCTTTGACTTAACCACTGGTAGTCTCCCATTTGGTTCATCTGGAATAAATATGCCTACAAATTCTCTTGGTTCTGTCTTTGGTGATCTGTACGATATCCACCCAAGGTTTAACTTTGCTCCTGTGCCCTTTGGTAAGAATTTTAGCCAGTTTAGAGCTCACTGACTTGGAGGCAAAGCTACTCGGAAAGAGTAGCCAGAAGTCCTGCCTTGGGATATAGGTGTTTCCTGGGCTGGCGTCTAAAAGACTGCGCATACCCATCAAATGTTTTTTAACTCTGTGGCTGAGCTCAAAAGAAAGGGCTAGTCCCAGAGGCCATATGGCTAGGAAACCTAGACCTTTAAACATGAACTGTAGCTAGGGCTGCCCTGATGGGTGGAGAGGGGGACTTAGAGAAGCCATAGTAACCAGAGGGCTGTGGTTTAAATGGCACTATAGGGACAGAGAAAAGGCCTTGGTCTCAAGAGAGGCAGAAAGTTGAAACTGAGTCCCTGCAGGGATTCAAAATGCTATTTCCCTAATGAAAAGACAGGCTGGGGGGGGGGGAAATCTGCTATTTCTGGGAGAGGGCATGAAATCTTATCTGTTTTGGCTTAGGCAGTGAGTGGGAGAAAAATTTCTCCTCTAACATTTTATAGGTAAGTTTTAAGTTAAAATGCATACTAATCTGAAAAGTTAATATTTTAAGTCTCAGGCTGGTCCTAGCCCTGTGCTGTCTGCCAGAAGTCAATGTAAAAGCTCTGTATAGAAACACATTCTTAGCCCAATCTGCACAGATTTCCTCAGATAAAGCCCAAGGGACATGAGCTCACCTTCCACAACTATAAATTACACAGGGAGATGATCTTCCAAGGGTGCGGAGAATAAATATAGTATTTGCAGAAGAGGATGATCCTGACCTGGGAGATGATCGGGTGGCCGTGAGGTTACCGCCTGGCTTTAAGCATTGAAGAGTGAGGATGGTGTTTGGGGAAATTGTTCTAATTTGCTTTACTTTGCAGTATGAAAGGGATCTGTAAACTTTAATTTTTTTCCGCCCATATTATCTCCTTATTTTTACTTTCTATGTCTCATATGAGTCTTACCTTCATGACTAAGGGAAATACTCAAATCAACTGGACAAATATTTACCAAACTCATACACTGTAGGACACTTAGCTAGATGGGAGGGATACATGGGAGATTAAGACACAGATAGTTCTTCAAACGAGGTTAAATCCTAGCGGGGGGTGTGTGTAGCGGGGGTGGGTGTTTGTGCATGCACACGAGCCACCAGCAGGAGGCAGTAAGGAGGACACTGCTCGTGGATAGGGAATACAGGTAAATTGATATCATCTGTTAAAAAGAGACAAAATGTAGTTTGGTGGAAACTTTGAGGACTTAGGCTTCAAAAAGATTGGAACATGAATCCTAGTAATAGTAATGCAGGCAATTTGCTTCATTTTTCTGACCCTGAGTTTCTTCATCTGTAAAATAGGACAATGGCGTCTACTGTTACAGTGTTGTGATAATTGCATGAGACAAGGAAAAAATGCAAACATCCTGACACATAGTAAAGAAGGAGGGAACTGGGAAGTCTATCATGAACAGGGATTATAATAGATATACTCTCTAGTTCTATGACCAAATGGATAGTCAAGTCCATGGTGATGTGGAAGGGCGCCAGCTGTCATCAAGGCATGTTTCAAGGTGGAAGGGATTCTTAAGAATTTAACAACTTGGCCGGGCACGGTGGCTCACGCCTGTAATCCTAGCACTTGGGAGGCCGAGGCGGGCGGATTGTTTGAGCTCAGGAGTTCGAGACCAGCCTGAGCAAGAGCGAGACCCCGTCTCTACTAAAAATAGAAAGAAATTATCTGGCCAGCTAAAAATATATATAGAAAAAATTAGCCGGGCATGGTGGCGCATGTCTGTAGTCCCAGCTACTCGGGAGGCTGAGGCAGAAGGATCGCTTGAGCCCAGGAGTTTGAGGTTGCTGTGAGCTGGGCTGACGCCACGGCACTCACTCTAGCCCGGGCAACAAGGCGAGACTCTGTCTCAAAAAAAAAAAAAAAAAAAAGAATTTAACAACTTATAATAAAAGGAGCTTATTACTTGACCTTGGGAAAGGGAATTTTTTTACTTTGAATTGGATATATAGAAAATTGCTATACCATGAAGTATTCCTTAATCTGTTTCTAGACATTTCTAGGCACAGTGTTTATCTCACATGGCTGCTTTACTCCCTAGGCTTCACTATGTAACAAGATCTCTTCCTCTCGAAAGTGCCCCTGGGGGTGGGGGCGGGGGGGAAGGACTGTGGCCTCTGCCACCTTCCCCTTTGCAGAGCTGAATACACATAGCAACAGGGTCTCTGGGAAAGACAAACTTGACCTGTGATGGGGAATAGTCACAGCTCCTGAGGGTTTAGAGACAAGGACAAAAGAGCAGAGGAGAAGAAATGAAAGAGTCAAGGTTACTTTTACAGTTTAAGAGACATTTCAAGAGAAAGAAGCAGGAGAATCTTAGCAGCCCCAGCTGATAAATAGCAAGGCTTCCTCTGCTTTAATTTCTGCCACAGGATGTCTGGAGCATAAAATGATGAAGGAAAGGTACCAGCTGAGAGGAATGACTGAGGCAGCCGACAGGTGACATCCCCAGAGAAGACCCCATGCCAGAGGATGTGGGGAAATGGAGCAAGAGTAGAGGAGTAGGCAAAATCTGCCTGGATACAGGCCAGGCAGATCTATTAATATTTATTCATTCGATGCAGAGTTATTGTATATACCGCACACATTGCATCGTGCAAGGAGCTGGAGGAACTGAGTCAAATTAGATACTGCTGTGCCCTACTCATGGTCTGGAGAGGGACAGACATGCAAGTGAGCAACTGGAACACAATGAGGTCATTGCTGTGATGAAGGCTGGCAAGAGTTGCCCAGTGGGAGTCTAGGAAGGAGGCTGAGTCTGTCTGAGGGAATCCAGGGAGGCTTTCCAGAGGAGGCAGTACCTAAGTGGGAAACTGAAGGGTGAGTAGGAGTTCTTCCAAAGAGGCAGCAGGAAGAGGAGAGGCCAGGCAGAGACAAGAGGAGGATGGGGAGGAAGAAGATGAGGAGAGGGGGAGCGAGTTCTCCAATATGGCTAAACAGGAGCGTGTGTTGGGGAGTCCCAAGAGACGATTGTGGCTGAACTACTGGGAAGAGGCCAAATCATGAAGGGCCTTATGTCACACTCTGGAGCTAAGATTTACTTTGTGGGCAATGTGGAGTCATTAAAGAATTTTGAGTATGAATGTCACATGAGAAGCTTGGTGTGCTAAAATTCTCACTCTACAGTGAGAGCTTCGAGAAATTCCCAGTTCTCCATTTCAGGAGCTGAGCAGCTGTGGAACTCCAAGAGACACTTGGGGTCTTTATTAACAGTGGATCTTAATGGGGGCAGGATTCTCCTTCCAGGGGACATTTGGTAATATCTGGAGACATATTTGGTTGCCACAACTTGGGGTGGAGGGAGGGGTGCTCCGGGCGTCTAGTGAACAGAGGCCAGGGATGCTACTAAACATCCCTATAATGTACAGGAGAGTTGCCGCAATGAAAAATCATCTGGCCCAAAATATCGATAATGCTGAGGTTGAGAAACCTTGTCACTGAGAAAGCAGACCTAAATGTACACAGTGTCTTGATCACTGGACTTCTTTCAACTTTCAACGACTCTGGTAAGTGTTTAAAGTAGGGATCATGTGTCTGCATTTTCCTGGCTGTGTTTACTCTCGTCAAAACACCTGCTTTCTGACTTCATAGGACAGATCGTAATTTGTGATTTTATAATTATTACATAAACACAGACTATAGAATAGGTAATTTATATGATTTTTGCTTACTATCACCTCCCTGACTTGACTAAAAGCTCCGTGAGGAAAAGGTCACCTCATCTGTCCCAGACAGCAGCAATTAGTACCCAGCTCATAGTTAGCACCCGGTAAGTCTGGTTGTGTTAATGAGTGGAGAGTTCCAGGGAAGGGTGGGAGGTTGACACCAGTGACATTGCTATACGCAAAATCTAAGCTGGGCCTTAGTAACCCAGTAGGGCTCTAGTAACCATAGAGACAGTGGGTCACTTTTCACCCCCCTGGAGGCTGGGGCCAACCTAACACTGAGACTTCAGGTGAGGGGTGTGGCCTCCTTGCCCAGGCCAGTGGGCCGACTCTGCCAGTGGTCCCACTCAGCCTGGAGACTGAGCCACTGAGCTGGTGCTTTTGGACCGGGGAATTGCAACAGCCCTGCAGGCTTCCTCACATCATCCTTCCCTTAACTTTTGGCCACTTGACAAAGCAGTCTGTGGTAGCATTCCTGCTGGTTGCCAGGGAGAAAGGAAGGAGCAGAAAGTGAAACACACAGATCCCCCAGGAACGACCAGGCTGCAGAGGAGGTCCTGGACCATGTGGGTTGCAGCACTGTGCACAAGAGCCACGATGTGGAAACAACCCAAGCGTTCATCTACAGATGAATGGGATAAAGAAAATGAGGTACATACGTACAATGGAATGTTACTCAGTCTTAAGGAAGGAAATAATGTCCTTTGCAACAACATGGATAAATGGGGAGGACAGTGTGCTAAGTGAAACAACCCAGTCACAGAAGAATACATACTACATGCTTCCACTTCTATGAGGTATCTAAAATAGGCAAACTTATAGAAGCATAGAAAAAAATACCAGTTGCCAGGGTCTGGGGTGCTGAGGGTGGGAAAAATGAGGAGTTGCTGTCCAATGGGTATAGTTTCAGTTATGCTGGAAGGATGTGTTCTAGAGATCTTCTGTGCAACATAGTGTCCATAGTTAACAATATGGTACTTATTAAGAAAGTAGCTCTGATGATAAATATTCTTACAGCACACACACATACACAAAGGGACAAAAAGAACCTTTTGGAGGTGTTAGATATGTCTACTACCTTGATTGTGGTGATGCTATCATGCATGAGAGTTTGCATATGTCCAAACATGTCAAATTGTACGCATGAAATATGTGCAGTTCTTTGTGTATCAATTATGCCTCAGTAGAGCTGTTAAATGAAAAAGGAGGCTAAATGATCAAATTAATGTGGAAGTGAGAAAGAGCATGGAACTTTCATGGGTAATTATGCATTCATGAGTGGCTCTCAGCTACGATCCGGGGAGATGTGGACTAGACTGCAACAACATTTAGAAGATCACTGTGCTGTTTCCCAAGGTTGCCCAGTTGAACTTACAGCTTTGCCACTGGGAGTTGGATGAAATAAAAAATGTATCCTATGTGGAATACTGGAAATTTTACACAGATTTTTGAAAGAAAGGATAGCATTCAACAGGGAAGCCACAAAAAAAGTGGTTTACAAAAACAATCAAGGAGTTTTTTTCATTTCTGAAAAGACCTGATTTGTCTCCAACTCACATTTTTCCTAACTGACATTAAATTTTTTCTCCAACCTTTATACTAAATGAAAGGATTATGATGCAGAAAACATTTTAGCAAATAGCTTTCATTGTGTTCCATTTGAATATATTAATTTCATTCTGTTTTGCCTGATTTTTTAAATTCAAGGTAGTTCACTTCTATTGAGAAGACTCTGTATCTTCCAAGCACCTCTTCCATATCTTTGCATGTAAAATGTGCATTATTTGTTACAGAGAGAAGCACAAAGCCACGTACAGATGTTGCCACCAAAGATATTTATGGAAAAGGCATTAGTTCTAGAGAAAACTGAGGACCTCAAGCTCAGGTGACTTGCCTGAGGTCATCTTGCCTTTTCCAGGGCTGCAGAAACAGAACCAGAAAGTCCTGTTCAGTCCTCCCTGTGTGAATCCTCCTTCCCTTCCAGTATGACTCACAGGCTCTGAGAACACATCCCGAATTGCAGTATTGGGGTCTGGGGAGCTGCAAAATGCCATGGCTAAAGAATGAATTGCAACTAATGAGGAAAGGTGTCAACACAGCTGGGGAAGGGGTGAACCGAGGACAAACAAAACAGGCAAAAATCCTCTCTTGCCTAAAAATGAAGCAAGAGAAAATCAGGGGAAGTAACGTTTGATTGCATCCATTGCATAGAGAGAAAACAGCAAAACAATTTAATTTTGATTTCTTCTGGAGTCTTCTAACTAGGCATTTCCAGAGAAAAATAAATTGCTGGTAAAAGTCATGGGGACTTGCTTGAGTAAATCCGGAAAACAAGAAGTCTGGGGAGCATTTGATTACCATTGACAGTAGAGATGAGAGATGTTCAAAGTCCTCTGTGCATCCAGGTTGGCTAATTACTGATTTTGGAGGGGGCTGGTTTGATTTGTTATATTTAGAAAGTATTTGGAAACCATGAGAATTTTAATAAGATACCTAATGCACATGCAGCATTGCTGTGGCCCAATTGCTATAAAATTGGATGTATTTTGAAGAGGCAGCTATGGGAAAATTAGATATTAATTTCCAAAAAATGTGAAATACTGCCTTTAGAACAGTGATTCCCAAACTTTAGTCATCCAAGCATCGTTTTCTTGATTTTTGCCATATCTTGGAAACTGCTTGCTCTTAGCCATTTAGTATTTTCCTCAAATTGTCTCATTTTAGATTGTTACTTTACAGGTAACTTTGTATCAATCACTTAAATGTCCTAAACAGAAAGTGAATGTAAAAATAAGTACAATGAAAATGTAACTTTATTTAATTTGGGTGAAATGTTAGTGTAGCAGAAAGCTCTGATACTGTTCTTTGTTAAAAAGAGCTTTGTTAAAACAAAAGAAAAAGTAGCAAGTATTAGAGAGTCTGAAAGCCCCCAAGGTCTTAAACTTAGCTTATGTTCTTGGTTTTATCAGGATTGTAAGGGAAGTGGAAAGGGAGCCACACCTTCTCTCTCACTGTGTGATTCCCTGTTCATTTCTGCTGTGTCCTAGAGGCATTTCCTCGCCCACCCCACACTTTGGAAAACATTGCTTGAGAACTGGGAATAGACTTGCCACGTTGCTCCAGAAAACCAGTCTGGAATCAACGGATGGAAACGTGAAAGAGCACATGCTAGGTTGGCCCAAGTAAGCCATTTCTGCAGCAGGATTAACCACTGAGAGGACAAGGCAGATTCAGAGAGTAGGGATGGGGAGATGTTGGTCACAGGGTATAAAGTCTCAGTCAGACAGGATGAAAAAGTTCTGGAGATCTATTGTATAGCATGGTAACTATAGTTAATAACCATAGATTGTATACTCAAAAATTGCTAAGAGAGTAGTTCCTAGATGTTCTCACCACAAAAAAATGGTAAATGTGTGAGGTGATGGATATGCCAATTAGCTTGATTTAACCATTTCACAATGTATACGTATATCAAAACATCACATTTTCCACTTTATCAACAATACCTTAATTAAAATTGTTTTAAAAAATCATGAGAGTCCAAACTAAGCAAATCCCAGAGACATAAAATAGATTAATGGTTGTCAGGAGCTGGTGGAAAATAAGGAATGACGGCTAATGAGTATGGGATTTCTCTCCGGAGTGATGAAAATGTTCTGGAATTAGAAAGTAAACTACCTTGTGACTGTACTAAAAATCACTGAATTGTACACATGAAAATGGTAAATTTTATGAAACGTGAACTATAACTCAATTGAAAAGTAATGGGAGCTCCTTATTACTGTCAGTATTTGTGCCAGTCTGTCAGGGAGAGTAACAGAGATGTCCTCTCCTTTGCCTTCTGAGCGAAGCTTCCATGCATAATGCACTTACCAGAGACTTCTTTAAGGCTACAAAATAATAGGATTGACTTCTTTATCAAGCTATTCTGTATATTCTTTTCTTTCATAATACCACACTCTTTTGGCCCCTTGATTGAGAAATTTTCCCCCAAAGAGCCTTCCCCTCATGTGACCAAGTGGTTCAGAGTGCACACTCAGAGTCTTAGCTTTCAATCCTGGCTACGCTGCTTACTCTAGGTGTATGGCCTCTTGAAAAGTATTTAATGCACCTTAGCTTCCACCTCTGGAAAATGGGTTTGGAGAGAAGTGATGACATGACGTGGATTTGTTGAAAGTGTGCTGGCCCCTGGTACTCTCTGCTGTTAGGGGTCGAGACTACTGGGGCTTCTGTTCAACCTCCTGAACTCCTTTCTTGACTCTCCTTTCTGCTCATTCCCTTGTTTTCTATAAGTAGACTCCTTTGTTCCAAAGAACTCTATTGCTTCTCAGGTTGGCTTCCAAATCGACACCTCTAGATCCTTCCTTACTCCTGAACTCCTTTCTCACATTTCCTAACCTCTATTGGTCATCTATTTCCCATAGGTACCTCGAATTCAACCCACGTGAAATAGAATTCATTGTCTCTTTCTCTGACCTCAATCTGTTATTCTTCACCTTTTTAGAGCTAATTTACCTTAAGCAGGATATCAGCCCCTGTGCTGATATGGTACTTTTTATGAATTATTGCATTTCATCCTGACAACAATTCTATATGCAATTATTTTTCTTCTTTTATGTATGAAAAACTGGAGGATCAGAGAGGTTAATTAACTTGCCAAAGAACACTCAGGTGTGAAAAGGTGGTTCCAGGACTTAAATGAAGGTTCATCCAGCTCAAAAGCCCATTCTCCTCCCCACTCTGCCATGATATCTTCCAGCCCTTGGTGAATGACAGAATTTTTCAGGCAGTCTTCCAAATTAAACAAGTCTATTTTCTTTGATTCCCCTTATTTTCTCACTACTCCATTCAATCTATCACCGATCTGTCAATTCTACCTTGAAAAATATTCCTTAAATTTCTCCCTCCCTTTATTTCCAGAGCCACTTCCTTAGTGTGCTTGTTGGTTTTAATTGCCTCTAAGTTCCCATGAACTGCTCTTCATCCAATCCTCACATCATGCTACTGCAAAGGTAATTTGGAAAATCAATATCGGATTCTGTTATTGCCCTGCTTTAGATAAACATTTTTGATTGTTTAGATTGTTAGATAAAGCCCAAACTCCTCGACATGGCACAGAAGGCTCTTCAAATATCTCCCGTCTATCCTTCCAATTCTGTCCCCTCTGTTCCTGTCTCTTTCTCCTTTCCTCATTCTGTTGATACATCCTTGTTATTGTGAGGAACTAAAATACACTCAATTTAATTAATCATATAAGGAATTGTTTCCTCATTTAACAAGCACTTATTGTAGTTTTGAAACTAATCTAGTATTACACACTACTGAAAAAAAAATGTAGTATTTGTGTTTTTTTCCCAGGAAGCATGTTGAGAAAAATAGCAGACATATAATTAGTACATACTTAAATTATAAGATTATTGCATCATGTGACCCCTTTAACTTGCACTTTGGGGCTGAGCTATGAGATACATGCTGCATTTCTCCTTGGAAAGGAGAAGAAAACCCTTCCTGGCAGTAGAGCAAAGTCTGACTTTCAAATGAGACAGACCTAGGTTGAATTGCAACACTGCTGTTTATAAACTACAAGAACTTGGGCAATTTATTTAACCCTGAACCTCAGTTTCAGCATAATTACAATAAATATAACAATATGATTTACTTCCCAGGAGTTTTGGCATGTTTAAATAAGGTAATATGTGTAAACAAGGTTACATTTTTTAAAACAGAATGTAAAGTGTTCAACATATAATAAGCACCCTTGACCTCTCTTTCTCTCACAGCCCACATGGGCAAATCCTGTTGGCTCTACTTTTGAAAGGAATCTAGAATCCTATCACTTCCCACCACCATCCTGCTATCGCCTTAGTTCGAGTCACCATTAATTTCCCACCTGAATTACTCCAACAGCCTCTAAACCAGTTTTTTGCTTCTGTTCCTAGTACATGACATCTAATGTGAACCCAGCAGCCAGAGTTATCTTCTCGGCTCAAAATCCTCCAATGATTTCTCCTCTTGCTCTGTGCAGAAGGCAAAACCTTTGAAATGGCCCCACAGCTGTCCTTGTCCTTCCCCACTTGCACCCTCCCCAACACCTACATCTCTGAGCTTCTTCCCTTCTGGCCCCCTTGCTCTCTCAGCCGCATGCCGGCTCCTAGTCCAGAACCTTTGCTCTCGCGTTTCCTCTGCCTGGGCTGTTCCTCCCCCTGGATGTCTGCACAGCTGTTTTGTTCCTGCTTTTAAGTCAATGCTCAAAAGTCCTCCAGGAGGCCTTCCCTAACCACCTTATTGAAACTTACAATCCCCGTCACTTCCTTCTTTATTGTTCTCCATCCCACTTGCCACTTTTTAACAAGCCATATAATTTATCCATCGCCTATCCATTGCCTATCTCCCCCTAGAAAAGTGCAAGTTCCAAAAGAACAAGTTGTGTTGCCTGGTTTATTCATCACTATGTCCACTGCAAAGAATGGTGCCTGGCACAGAGCTCATCCTCAAAAAGTCTTCCAAATGAATGAATGAATAAATTCCAGTATAGTGAGCAACACTAGCAAAGCCATAGCTGTGTGGAAGAGCATGGTCCTTTCAAAAAACTGAGAGCAGATCAGTGTGATCAGAGTGAAATGGATACAAGGGAGAGGAAGAAGATGGAGTTGAAGATAAGACCAGCAACGTGGGCATTCAACAAGTGCCGTACACAGGGACCCACGCTCAGAAGGTTCTCATACTTGTTTTAACGCTCTGCTGTCAACATGTGAAATTCTTAAACATTTTTGAACATGGGGTCTTGTGATTTATTTTGCACTGGACATGTAAGTTATGCAGCCAGTTCTGGTTGAAGAAGTAAGAAATATTCAATGGACTTTGTATGCTTTGTTAAGGAGTGACAAGGCCACATTTATGTCTTAGAAAGCCCACCTCCCCCCAGTTTGGAAGATGGGATGGGGAAGCTGGGAATATCACTCTAGGTCATCTCTGCCTAGCAATTCTACTCATCCTTTAAGACTCACTCAGATGTTGCCTCCCCCTGAAGACTTCCCAGCCTCCTCCAGGTGGAGTTAACACTGCCTCCCCTGAGGAACCCACTGGCACTCTTTTCACATAGTGCTCATAAATCTCCTACAGAGCTTCAGGCATTATACTCAAATTATTTTCAAATATTATTTATCTACCTGTTTTAAACCAGGGATTCTCAAGGTTAGGGTCATGTCTTATTCAGCTTTGAAGAACATGTGATTAGTACAGTGGCTGGCATGTAGCATGTACTCAATGAGTCTGATGAGTGAATGAATAAATGAAAGAATGACTATTAAATGAGTATATATTAATAACATGTCAAAGTAAGTAGACGTATTAATACAAACCTACTTTTATTTTAGGCCGGCTGTTGATGAAGTGACAGGTGCTCAAATTTTCCCCATTGATGATAGAAGGAGGAGAAAGAGGAAGAGGAGGTAGCAGAGGCTCACTCAATCTTCTCACTTGCCTCCACCTCCTTCCCAGCAGACATCAAAGAGACTTCTACAGGACATGCCTTTATTTTTTCACCTCCCACTCTTCACCCTAGTCCTGGTTATCTTCTGCCACCTTCACTCCACCATCAGTAATCTCCAGGTCAATGAATCCAGTGAACAAACACTCTCAGTCCCCATCCTACTTACCTTGTTAGTGTGATTTGCCACTGTTCAGTGCTCCCTCCCTCCTGAGCCACTATTGTTCCTGGACTGTCATTACACAACACGCTTGGTTTTCCACTCACCTCTCCAGATGCTTCCTTCCTACCTCTTTTGCCAGCTATTCTGTCCTATTCACTCATTCAATGTGTGAGTACACAGAGTTCCATTCTAGGCTCTCTCTTCTGCCAACTCTATGCCCTCTTCCTAATCCATCCCATCCACTCCAAGGCTTCAGTGACCACCTAGACTGAGACGACTCCCAGATGAATAACTTTAACTCAGATTCCTCCTCTGAGCTCCAGATTACAAATATCCACACCACCTTGACATTGCCCCTTGGATGTCCCAAAGGAACTTAAACTCGACGTGCTCCAAACCACACATGCAGTGGTCTTCCCTCACCCAGCAAACCTGCTCACTAGGTTCCTCAGACTCTAGCCTTTTTTGTCACCTCAATCCAGAATGTTCTTGCCTTCCCCCTTTGCCCAGAAAAAGCCCCTCTCCTTGTCTAGCTCTCAGCTCCACTGCCACTTCCATGGAGAAGCCTTCCTTGAGTTTCCAAAGGGGTCAAATTCCCCATTATATACATTTTTTTCATGGCACTTACCACAATTATTATATCACACTTGTGCAATTATTTGACAAAAGGCTGAAGCCCACCCCCCAGTAAACCTTAAGACCCACAAAGACAGGGGTTACATTGCTTGTATTCACCGTTGTATCCCCAGACCTAGCACATGCCTAGGAAATGGTAGGTGCCTAGTAAATATCTATCATTTCCATTGCAGTAATATAAATAATTATAACCACAACTTATTGAGCCCCAGGCATTGAACTATGTCTGACAGTCATTTTCCTATTTTAATCTTTAAAATATGTTTTGAGTTCCCATCAAATGTGTTTATAGACATATATGTATATACATATTTATATATATTTATATTAATATACATCACATAATATATATTATATATCTAACATATACATATTATATATTTCAACAGTTTTTAATACATATTATGCAAATAAAAAATATATATATATATCTTGTTTTAAAAATGAAGACTTGGCGAAGTTAAGTACTATCCAAGTGTGCCCAGACTGGAAATTAAACCCTGACCCCAGCACACTCTCTCCAATACAGATCTTCTAAATCTGACTCCAGAATCCTCTCTCCAGCTATATCCTGTACAGAAAACATACATTGGAGATGTGCAAATATTTTTCTGGTTAATCAAATTAATAATTTAAACATTTAAATTAGGGTAATTTGCATGACATGGACACATATGCACTTCGATTACACAAGTAGTGTGGGAAGAACTTTAGGTGAATTTTAAAAATATGGCCCATCTCTGTATCAAAATAGCTGTCATCGCTGGATTTAACATTGGTCCAGAACCACATGGTTGCCACTGACCATTTGGAAATGACATTTCGCTATGGAAAGGAAGGCTCAGACTCACCATTTCCATTGCAGTGGTCTGCATCCACACTCCTGACCCCTTCCAGCCAGACATCCTCACTTGGGGAAGAGTCACCATCACCAAAGAAACTCCCATGCAACCAGGATTGAGAGGCACTGAGGTTGAAGAGGGAAGGAAGAGAATGGCGGATTCTCTTTTTCTTTCTAAATATCCTGGAGAGAAGTGAAAGCACAGTGAACAATGAATTGCAGTCACCTCAGTTTCAAAGCAGAATTTAGCAGAAGTGACTTGGTGCACAAAGTATATCTCTACAATCCAAGTCCATTGACTCCATTAATTCTACAGACATTTCTTGAAATTCTCCTGTGTGCAAGGTCCTTGGATCAATGTCAAGAATACTGAGATTTGTAAAAGACAAAACTTTTGTGTGAAAAAAGCTCACAATCTACTATGGGAAAAAGACAAGAATAATGCCGATACAGTTAATGTTTTTATAGAGCTTATTCTGTGCCAGGCATTCTTCTTAGTGCTTTACATGGATTAATTCACATTATTCTATCAAAACAGCTCTATAAGGTAGATACTATTATTCCTTCATTATTCAGATCAGGAAACAGGCACTGAGAGGTTAAGTTACCTGGCTGAGGTCATGCAGCTGGTAAGGGACATAGCTAGGCTGCAAACCCTTCAATTTCTTTTTTGCTTTCTAATCTCAAAAAATCTTCAGATGGGACCCATTTTTCTTCAGTTAATAATGTAAGAAAGACTGCATTGATGTGCTTAAATTTCTAAGACACTCAGTTCTTTTTAGAGATGGACCGAATGGCTGGTATCATCACTTACAAAAGTGTCTTGAACTTGATGGAGCTTATGTTGAGAAATAAAGTTTATATTTTTTATTTTTATCTTTTAA
>CM052438.1:28240351-28437128 GCA_028533085.1 Varecia variegata | reverse complement strand
AAAGACTGCATTGATGTGCTTAAATTTCTAAGACACTCAGTTCTTTTTAGAGATGGACCGAATGGCTGGTATCATCACTTACAAAAGTGTCTTGAACTTGATGGAGCTTATGTTGAGAAATAAAGTTTATATTTTTTATTTTTATCTTTTAATTCCATTTTTCCATAAACTTTTTGAAGTCCCCTAGTGTAAGTCTGGGGATCACCAATGTGGTAAATAGAATTCTTGTTCAGGAAATATGCATCAACAGGGATAGAGTGTATTTTCCTGACCCTTACTTCAGCTTGCCCATGTGACTTGAACTGACAAGTGGGAAGTTAGCAGATTGATACACACACACACACACACACACACACAGACTTGACATGTACTTGCTGTTGGGGCATGTCTTCTTGCATTTATGTGATTACAGTGGGAAGAACATTCTTCATGTTTGCTGATCCCAAGAAAAAGACTTACGTGGGACATACTTGATTCCAACATTTAGCCAAGCTCAGCCTAGTTCAGACTAGATCAACTTACCCCAACTGACTTCCAAACATATGTGCGTTCATTGCTATATGTCACTGAAAGTTTGCAGTTATTTGTTATACAGCATTATTATGTTAATAGCTGACTGACTGATACAGTCAGCATGTGGGTGATTTTCAAGCAAAAGAAAATGAATATGATTGCCCAAATTCACTGATCCAAAATGAACACATTCATCTCCTTTCCTCCAAGCATGTCCCTCCCCTATTTCTGATCTTATTAAATGGTCCTGCTATACATCCAGTTGACAAAGCCAGAGTCCCAAGTTTCATGCAACTGTCATTCCTTTGCTGACATCCCACATTCAAACAATGACCAAGTCCTATCTCTTTACTGTCCCTTTCATCCATTTCCCCAACTCTTTTATCCTTGCTACTGACTTTCTTTCAATCCATGGATGGAAAGCCTTCAGTTTTCCCATTCTTTTCACCGTCTACTCACAAATCCACACTTTCAACAATCCATCTTCTAGATTGCAATTACTATTATCTTTGTAAGACTAAATCTGATAATGTATCAGTGGCTCCTCTTTATCTACAGCATAATGCCCAAACTCCTTGACCTGAAATTTAACCTCCTCCATCCAGCCCCTGCCTCTGATCTCAGTCTTCTCTCTCACAGAGCACCCCTTCCCACCCTAGGTTGTATCCCTACCAAACTAATTGCCATTCCCCACGTCGTATCAGAGTCTCTCAGAACCCCATGCCTGTGCCCTCTCTCCTGAAGACCTCTTTCCTACCTTTATTTTAACTAAAATCCTACATTTTTAAAGATTCAAATCAGTCATCACCATTTGCAGGAAGCTTATTTTTACCTATTCCTCAAGTAAAACAGGCCTCCCTTCCTCCCCGCCCCTGCCCATGGCACCTATGCAGATTTCTATCCCAGCACCCTAATCACTGCATTAATTTTGTTTGTTTTCATATTTCTATCCCTTCCCCTTATTTCCCTTTGTATTTCCAGTCTGAAGCAATAATGGGCTTTCTATAAATGATTGTTGAATGAATAGATGAATGAACGAGTAACTAATGGATGGATTGGACGTGAGATTCCTTTATGTAATAACTTTTACTCACCTGACTAAGTTCTCCTTGTACATAACACGGGTCTGGGATGGGTTCAGAGTTATGTTGCCATCTTTGTCGCAGAGGAAACTGTCTTCTGTCCAAATGTAGTAGCCGTTGGTGAGCAGTCTGGGACTTCGGCGACAGGTACAGTGAGAGCCTGTCAGGGGATCTATGTAGCAGCATTCAAAGGAACTGTCACCATCCAGGAAATCACAGGCAAAACTAAAGAAGGAAAAAGGAAAGTCCTTTAAATCTCTACCCAGTACATACAGTCACACGAAAACCACATGTCTCGTTACTGTGAAGGAAAACAACCTCTTTGCATTCATGACTATTAATTACTTCTGCCATCATTAAGAATGTCACTCTTAGCCTTCTGGGCTTCATATCCTCGCCTGTGAAAGCACTGAACTGGAGGACCTTTAGTGCTTCTTTCTGTTTTAAACTTTGATGGAAACACTATGGTTAATCAGTTTCACCATATGATGAACCCACACTCTTGACATTAGTCTATTTTCTTGGATGGAAAAATTGCAAAGCAGCCTTTCTGAGATGTTGGAAGCTCATAATCCCCTCCACTCTTTTACTTTGAATAGCCTTCCAATTTCTATCTCTTCATTCTTCAGGGGCAGATCAGCGTGCCTGAGGGGCAACCCTCCTCTCACAAGAAGGCCGTGCGCCCAGCCCAGGCTGTGATCCTGGGCAAGGAACCTCCTGGCCTGCATGACAGCCAGGGTAGATCCGCTGGCTTGAGGTCCTGCCTGCGGACAGAGGCCCCGGAGAAACTGCGGAGTAGGGAGGGTGGAAAGGAGCAAGGGCTGCTCTAGACTGCAGGTCTCAGACAGCCCCACCCCCACACGCAGACTTTCTGGCTGAGAGGGGCCATTCCAGCCCCTCCCTGGCAGCTTTGCCCAGAGGCAGAGAACAGACCTTTGACCCCTGCTAACAGCATTTGTGGAGCTTGAGGGCAGGCTCACCCAAATTTCTCTGTAATAGAGAAATTATAACTATGCTGCCACCAGAAACATATAAGGTACAGGGGGAACAACATGTAGTCAAAGAGATCTTTTTAGCCTTTGCAAATTTCCTTCTAGGTTGGCTGTATAAATGGTCTCCTTCCCTGATTTGGGAAGGCAAAACTACTTGCTTTTCCCTCTCCTACAAAAATTATTTGTCTTTGTCCTACACCCTAACTATCACTGTGATTTATGTGTATGTATGTCTGCCTCCAGGAAAGTCTCATAATTTCTTGAGTAAATCTGTATGTCTCTTAGATTCGAAAAGCAATCACATTGAGCTGGGTGTTGTGGCATGTGCATGTAGTCCCATTTACTCAGGAGGTTGAGGCAAGAGAGCTGCTTGAGCCCAGGAGGTTTGAGGCTGCAGTGTCCTATGATCATGCCTGTGAATAGCCACTGCACTCTAGCCTGGGCAACATAGCAAGATCCCGTCTCTAAAAAAATCACATGCCCCTATAATTGAAAGGTAACCAAAATTATTATGTAGATATTTCAGAAATTTAAACTTTCTTGAGATGGGGTTTGGTCAAAGCCTGGTGGCAACAGTAAGAGAGCCATATTGGAGGAAAGAATATGCTATTTCCTCAGGCAAAACTACTTGCTTTTCCCTCTCTTCTCCTATAAAAATTATTTTTCTTTGTCCTACACCCTAACTATCACTGTGATTTATGTGTATGTATGTTTGCCTCAATAATTATACATTTCTGGAGAGCAGGGCTGTGAGCCTAATAAATGTTCAATATATAAATAAATTCAATAGTAGTTGCTGAATTAAATCATATGACAGGCTATGAAAATCTGGTCTTTAAAAAAATAGTGTGTGAATATATTTAAATTCTTGGGGTGGTTTTTTGTCAATCAATCAATACCACTGGTACTGTAATATCTCTCAAATGCTCTTTACCTTGATATCTTCAAAGAAATTCTACATACATTTATCCTATGCAATTATATAAATCAGGAGCATATGTTTCCAGGGAATCATAGATTCTAAGAATCAGAAGGAATTTTAAGGGTCATGTCTCCAAACCCACCTAATTGTGCTTGTCCCATCTGCTGTATTTCTGACAAACACTATCCCATCTCTGCTTGTACACCTTCAGTGATAAGGACCACACACATACTAAGCCACCCTACCCTTCACTGAGTATGGACTGTGGTGTAGTGGAAAAGACAGGGAGTTTGGAGTCATTTCACCCTAAGCCTATAACTTCAATTTTGTCATTGATTAGGTTAGTAAACTTAGTCCAGTCATTTAGTTTCTCCGGCTGTATTTTTATCTGTAAAATGAGGGAAAAAAATCATCTCCCTTTTGGTGCTGTCTTGACAACTAAACAAGAAAATGAAATAGAATGTGCTTAGCACATAGTATGTGCTTAATAAGTGTTTACATCATTCCATTCCTTCTTTCCCTTCCTTTTCTGACCCTTCCATCTTGCATTTGAAAGTTATTCAACTATTTGAAGAGACTTTCCACATTCTCTCTGGGTCTTCTCTTACCAATACTAAAAGTCTTCCAGTTCATTTAACTCACCCTTGTATGACACAATGTGGTTTTGATCCCTTCACTATTATAGTTTGACTACTCTTCTCGGAGGATTTTCCAGTTTTTAAAACACCCCTTAATGTAGCATGGCAAGTATAGAGCCCAAGCTTTTAGGTGTGTGTCTGTGAAGAGGAGATTGGGACTATCACCTCCTTCATTATAGAATCCATGTCTTTAGGGATGATGCTTAAATCATGTCAGCTTGATTCTTTTCTCTTTTTCCCCCCAGTCACCAACATGTTATTAAACTACTGAATTGATTGCCAAATTTTAGTCTTTTACCATATATTTAGTCATATTTTCCCTCTTCTGGACTTTTGAACCAATTTTATCTTAGAAAGTCAATATATAATAAAGACTTTGCACCTAGATAGAGCTAGGTTTATATCCTAGGTTTCAATTCTGGTTAAACCTCTTGCTAAATATTTATTCTCTCCAAGGCTTAGTTTCTTATAAATGGGAATCAGTACAATAAGTATTATCCAAAACCAACCTCATGGGGTTGATGTAAATAATAAACATCATAATTTCATGGAAGGTTATTAATGCCTATGCCTTTCATAGCCTACGTGCTATAAGCTAAATCTGTTGGCTACAATTTGAATGAGCCCATAGGATTGCACTCTTAGAATTTTGAGGAATTTTATTTATATTATATAACATTTTTAATATCTTTACATGATGTCATCCAAAAATGTTATCACTGGAAGCTATGTTTTCTTAATCTAAATCATTGATGAAAATATTGAATAGTACAAGTAGAGATATGAGATTTGGGCAACACCAGAAGGGACTACTTTCCAGACATGCACTAACCTACTTTATCAGCACATTTTGGTTATTGTTACCCTATTAACAGATAAGAAAATGGAGACTCCAGTAGGATGTTAATTGCTCGAGATCTCAAGGCTTATGAGTGGGCGTGCAAGGTGAGAATCCAAATCTTCTGTCTTCTACCCTAGTACTTTTTCCCTCTACATCATTTTATGTCCCCAAAAAGTAATGGAGCAACTATAATGTGCTGGATGCTTAGCATGGTACAGAGGTCTGCACCTGTATCTGCACTCCAATCTGTGAGGTTTCAACATCCAACAATTATCACCTGCAGCCTCCCTAACCCCCTAGCAGTATTCCTTTTTAATGTCCCTAACTTTGTTCCTCCTCTCTTCGTCATAAACAAAATGAAGACACTTTTCCAACACTTAGCTTATAGTTAAAAAGAGATTCCTCTCAACAATCTCAAACTCTTAGAGTGAATAACAAAATTATCTCTAGATATTGACTCTTGCTTCATTCTGCTATAATAATCCTAGTAGCTGATGCTTTTGAGTAGGTCCTTCCCAGTTGGTTTCAGAAGTCCAACTGCACCTCACTTGCTCAATTGCCCAAAGACAAAGCCCTTTCTCATCTTGTGAGGCTACTAACTAGGCCTTGAAAAAGTCTACATCTCATGCCTGGTATGATAGACTGGTTGGTGAAGGGACAAATATCATTAGGATCTTTTAAAAATTTTTATATAAATATTTACACATTGATAGGTTGCAAAATGTCTCTCATCCTTCTATATATCTCTCTCCTGCACTACTGAATTTCTGATATTTTTTTCATTTAAAAGCCTGCATTCAATTAATATATGCATGCAAGTTAGTACTAAAATACTATTTTAAATGAATTTTATTTATTGAGCACTTACCATGGGTCTGGGCCCACACTTTGTACTTTACTCTTCACAAATCTCTCTAAAAGCTAAGTGTCATTATTATCCTCAATGTAGCAAGAAAAAAATGAGGCGCAGAAGGGCAAATTACTTGGATATTTTATACAGCTAGTAAGTGGCAGAGATAGGATAGCTTATCTGACTCTAAAACATGTGCTCTTTCCACATGTTCTGTTTGTTCATCTTTAGCTGATTCATTTGGTAATATCAGGAGCCCTAGAATTTACAAGAAAAGGACCAGGTCTTAAATTCAATGCATGATCCTTTTATATTACAAGAACATTTCCTAAAATACTAGGGGAAACATCAACTGATGTCTGCATAAGGAATAAGAGACAGTCAGAAAAAAAGAAAGGAAAAGAAAAGAGACTCCATTGCAGTACTTGAACAAAATGGTAGACTGTATATGTCTTAGTGGAGCATAAAATCTGGTCAACTTGTGCATTAGTATAGAATCCTGTTGCTCTTGTAAAATGAAACAGAGAGCACATTTAAGAGAACATCAATTTGAGAAAATGTAACCATCCATCAGTATTCAATGGTTGCGTCACTCACCAGAAAAACAATTCACACCTGCCCACACACACACACACACACACACACAATCCATTGTTACATCAGGCAGGTTTTCATTCTGTGTATGCATAGAACTAAAAATATATAACCATACCAAAACTGGATGATAGTTAAAATACTATTTTTAAACAAGGAATACAACAAAATGAGACATACAGGGAAAGAATTTGATTGCTTTTTGAGAAAAGCCCCATGGCATACCTTGGGAAAATGCATGTGGCAGATAACTCTCCAGTATATTCTCTCTCCAACCCGGAAGAACCTGCATGAACACATGAGAGGGAAGTAGAAATTTGCACACCTCACCAGCATGCATGACTGCGAACAGTGGAGCATGTAAGAGGGTGGGAAGAGCGGATGCCCCAGCCTCTGCAGAAAGACTCCAACTAGAACAGCTGCCCACTGCATCAGTCTAATACAACTTGTCACCAGGGCTCCACGGGAAGCAAGAAATAATCTGGGAGCTTCTATTTCCTGTCCCTTCTCACACATAACGCTCCTTTAGAAATTCCTTAGTGCAGGATGAGACAATAATAAATCATTAGCAGCAAACTGAGCTCATGAAAAGAAGAAAGAAAACACCTTGTGTCCAGCTGGAGAAAACCCAAGTCAATTATCCAATGTGTTGGTTATTGTAGCTTACTCGGTAATCTAAGGAATTCAATCATCATCCCAGATTCTCCCTCATTAGTGCATTTTAAAACCCTTCTGTAAAATAATGAGCAAAAGACATTAGTGGGGGAAAATAAGGTTTTGTTTTGTTTTATATATGACTTTCCAATGTATGAAGCCTGTGAGTAAGTATTCTTAATTATAAAAAAAAATCATCCATTCATTCATTCCATTTTAACCAAAGGCATGGCAACAGACTTCACTTGGGGAAAGTTACAGTTGATTAATATTCTAAACTCTAAAGCAGAATTTTATAATGTACAGTGATGCTATCAATACTTCTAATAGACAGGCTCTGTGAAACTTGATTCCATTACTGACAATATCTAGGACAAAGAAAGGAATGTAGACTTTCAGATTCAGTGGGTTGATTCGTAAGGAGAAAATTGTGGGTGTGTGAGGGAGGGTTAGAAATGGGGTTTGGGAAGAAAATAACAAGAGGAAGGAAGAAACTTGAAACCACTACCGTTTTAACAACGCCCTTATTTTCTGCAAGTAGCTATCAAAATCATTCAGCATTTTTTATAGACAAACAGTTTTGCATCTTAATAGTAGCTGATAAACAATCTCCTTTCACATTTATGCACAGGCGTCTAAAAAAAAACGGTGATTTTTTTTTCTACTAAAAGGAAAAATACCACATTTCTCTCAAGGAAAGAAATGAAGTCAAAATCATTGCCAAAGTGAACACTGGCATTTAAGAAGCACAAGCTACTGACAGATGGTTAATGGTCTGAGTATCAGCAAAATCAAAGCAAGGAAATTGCTAAAAGGAGTCTAATCGTTCAAAAGATAATTGCGTATAGCAGTTCTCCTACATTTACTTGCTACTGGTGTTGACATCAGTTGAGATATTCGGTACATCTTGGGAAGGCCGCTTGTTCAAACTTCACAGAGTCTCTGCAAAAGATGATAAAAAAAGGTGGACTATATATTAAAAATAGAAAAATTATGCCAAAACAGATGGCATCTACTAATTGCACTAGTCAGATTTGTCTACTGAAATAATACAGAGATAAAGAATTGAAGGCAGGAGACTAGACTGAAGACACAACTTCACTAAGGTTGCGTCTGCCTCCATGACTTTGTATTACATTTTCCATGGTCTCAGTGCATCTAAATAATCTTTTTCTGAAAATAAGAACAACATTTTATTTGGAAAAGCTAGACTTACAAAGGTTGATTTGTAATCCAATAAAATAATGAAAGTGAGTTATTTGATTAAAAAATCTGAAAAATGACTGGTTCTAGAGCCCCCCAAACTTTTTTTGTATTTTAATCAGTCAATGCAATTAATCTCCTTATCAAGTTTCAGACAGTGCTCGGAGATTTGTACCTGTTTTTTTTGCCCAACAACTTGAACCATTGACAGGTAGTCACAGAGAATGATTTTTGGTAGTTGTTATCAGCCTTTTATCAGCCTGAACATTCCTAAACAGCATAAACAGCATTGTACTAAAAATAGTTTACCACTGGCCAGATTTCAGAACTCGGTTCCCATGAACATATAATTTACTTTCTTAATTACAAATCAAACATGTATCAAAATGTGCAAATTATGTAAACTTTGATCCTTTACCTCTTATCAAATTGAACCACCTTCTGTTGATTATTGAATTTTATGTGTAGTATTATTATCTAATAGCTTTATAAGGTAGGACTAAATTATTTTGTGATTCACCACCTCTATCCACATCTTGTACGAGAATAACTAGTAATCGATTGTTTTTGTAGCTGTAATACAATCAAACCAGGCTAATTCTACAGCTCCAAATTATTTCAATAAATTATAAACCAACCCTGCTAGAAAATTTAGAACCTGGTTTATAGAGACCTTTAAAGATGTCAGGAAGCTTTCTGGCATTCCTTGGAAGATGTTTAAATCAAAGCACACATTTATAGATTTCATTTGTTTAGGATATAAAATAATATTGTTTTCTATATATATATATTAGTATGTTACTTGTCCTTTTCATTTTCGATCAATATTCTATGAATATGCCCACCCCAAATTACCCTATGTTAGTTTTTCCTAAGCATTAAGCTTAATTTTAAGCCAACAAATCCTGTGGCAGAAAGCAAGGTCTTACTGTTCCATATTACAAATGCTCGTAGCAGTCTACAGGCAGTACACTGACAGTTAATTGAAAATTAGAAACAGTGAGGAAAAAAAATATTTCAGTTACATCTCTAAAACTTTTCAAGAAACAGTCTCAAGCAGTTCCATCAAAGCAATACATCTGTTCTAAAAAATATTTGCCCATACATGTTCCTTCCAAAGGGAGTTCCTAGTCTCTTCCAACTGACAAATGACAAAATAATAACTGAAATACAAAGCTTCCTGTGGTTGACAGCAGAAAAATCAAGGACTGAGCAGTTCTGAAGCTGAAAAAAAATGTCAGACTGTCAACAGGTGCAGAAGTCTCTTAATAATGGGAATCCCACCTTCCCTTCTGGTAGATGGCTGCACGCATTGCCATGTGCAGGCATTTGCAGAGAAGTTCTGTCTTCAGCAGTCTCTTGTTCTTTTGGCTGTTTCCTGGTACAGACGAGCATGTAGTTCCTGGGAAAGTCAGCCTTGCAACCCCTCTTGTTTTCTTTCAAAAACAGCCTGCGTAACCAGAGGCAGAGAAGCAGAATGAGGTCACACTTCCTGTTGGGCTCACATCAGTGGCATTTGCACTGAGGAGCCTGGTGAAGATTTAAGATAGTCTCCTGGGCTAACAGAAGTGAATGTACAGTCCGTGAGTCAGGCCAGCTGGGTACACCATGGCCACTGGAGGGATGTTTTTCTGAACTAACTCGTCACCCCTATCTGCAAGAACATGAGAATAATTTTCAGCCAGGTGACACTTCTTGCTCATCATCTTCTGGCCACATTTTGTTATGCTAAATAAGTTGTGCATGGCAGTGCTCTTTGCCTAAATTACTTAAATTTATTGAGGATGATGCACTGATGCTATTAAATTCAGAATACTTTTAAATAGCAGGAGTCTGATCTTACGAAAATTTCTGTAGTGGCAAAATGTTGATCCACCAGAGATTGGGCTTTACAGAAAACTCTATGGATGGTATTTTGCATTTTATATTTATATTTTAGTAGAGCTGAAAGACTTGATACTATTCATGGTTCCCTACATATCTGTGCTATTCTAAGTGATAAAAGAAATATACATTCCAGCAACACGGAGGTAGCACTGAGTAATGAAAAGAGCAGGGGTTTTGGAGTCACACAGACTGAGATTCAAACTGTCAGCCATCCTACTTTGTGACCTCAGATTTGCGACTTTGAGTTGCAATTTTCTCAATTATAAATGTAATAGCATATACTTCACAGGATGGCTTGGAGAATTAAATGAAATAAAAGAAATGAGAAAGAATTGAATCCTTTTTTACATTTGAAAACAAATGTAAGCCTTATTTGTTTTCAGTAAGTCAATTTCTCTTCTGAGGCACCAGTTGGCCAGGCTGGCAGAAAAGTTAATCTCGTCCTTTCTTGGGGTTCCCTTCTCCCCTGAGGTTATACCACATAGCAGGATCTTCTGTAAAACATATCCCAGGCAATAGAATCTATCAGGAGGGAGGCCAGTCTAATTTCAAGGTTTCCTGCCTCCTGAGCTTCATGTCCTTGTCTAATCCCTTCCCCTTGAGTGTGAGCTGAAGCTAATGACCTGCTTCTTGTAAATAGGTGCTGGGTTGCCACTCCGTGATTAGGCTTCTGCCCTGCTGGACTCAGAGATCTATTACCTTCTTGGCTTGCCCACTTCAAGGAAGCCAGCTGCCACGGCAGAGAAGCCCACATGGCAAGGAACCAAGGGTTGGCTCAAAAGCCAGTAAGGACTGAAGCCCTCGGTCCAAAACCCAGGAATCCAGCCAGGACCCACGTGTGTGAGCTTGAAAGTGGATCCTTCTCCAGCTGAGCCTTGAGATGATTCCAGCTCCAGCCAACACCTGATGGTAGCCTATAAAAGACCCAGAAATAGAGGATCCGGCTTAACCCTGCCTAGATTTCTGGCCCATGTAAACTGGGAGATAATAAATGGTGTTTCAAGCCACCAAGTTTTGAGATAATTTGTTGCACAGCAATAAATAACTAATATATAATCCTAACAAATGTTCCCTCCTGAGCCATCTGACCACTGGTCAGTGGTTCTCTGCTGCTTTAGTGCCTCCCATAGAATAGACGCATGTTGATTCCAGGCTGCCTCTGTGCACAACTGCCCGGACTTACGGGATACCCATTCTTCTCTACAGCTTGCTGGGAGTCTGCTATCTTCTTTCTAGCAATTCATGGCTCTCTCTGCTTCTTCTCTTCTTCCTGTTCCTCCTACTCCTTATTCCTCATCCTCCTCCTTCCAGCTATGGCTAATCTCTTCTAGATGACTGGGAACCTCCTTCTGACTTCTTCAAGAAGTCCCTGTACTTCTTGTGCTTCCTGTGCTCTCCCTGTACCCATGAATCCACTTTCCCAAAGAGCTCACATCAGAAAGACTTGGGTCTATTTCTTTAAAGGTCTGACACATATCAGGACCTCATTATTAATGGTCATAATGATTGCTAACTCTATGTGCCAGGCACTGTTCTAAGCCCTTTCCCTATATCAGTACACTAATCCTCATACCAACCCCAGGAGAGAGGCTCTATTATTATCCCTATTTTACAGATGAGGAAACTGGGACACAGGAAGTTAAATACCTTGCCCAAGTCACAGAGCCAATAAGACGTGAGTCATTAGAGCTAGGATTCAAACTCTGGCAGGACAGCTCCTGAGTTTGTATTTTTAACTTGTGAGTAGTAAATGATCATATCCAAGGTGTTCAAGCATTTCCTATGATCCAGGCATTGCACTAAACATTATACATACAAGATCTTGTTTCAACCTCACATGGCCCTAGGAAATAAGCACAATTATTATTCACATGCAGGACAGAAGTTTGGAGAGTTTACATAAATCTCTCAACATTGACAAGGGCCAGGGCCGAATTCCAAGTCTGTGGCTCTGCCTCACTCTCCTCTCTTCAGGTCCATTTGTCTCCTGGTTGTGTCTCAAACACTGAGCATGGGCCTACTTTGGGACCTTTGAGCTTAGTGTTCCCTCTGCCCCAGAATGTCCCATGAAGACCACAGGACTTTCTTCTTCCACTGCCTTGCTGCTAACCAAATTGCCCTCCACACCACTCGCTACTCTGTATCTGCTTTGCCCTTCCCCCTAGCGCTTTTCACCACGCCATGCAATTTGTTCTTCATAGTGATAAGCATCCTCCTCAGCTATAACACAAGCTTTAAAAGGGCAGCAAATATTGTCTCTTTTTCATTTCTACAGCCCCAGTATCAAGAACAGTGCTTCCCATATAGTAGGTTATCAATAAATATTTGTAGAATCAACAAATAAATGAATTAAATCCAGGTAGATCTGACTTGAGAGCTTTAATTCTGCATGCCATAAATGAGTGTTTCTAAAAGTGCATTCCACAGAATGCTCAATTCTCTGCTATTATCAGAGGTTATGTGTGTGGGTGGAGAAGGACATGAGTGGTAAATTTAAGTATAAAAAGTCCTAGAAAACATAGGTCTCTTTAATGGAGGTCACTATGGAACCTTTTCAATGATATTGGGACTTACAACTGACTATGTGCAAGGAAAATGGTCTCACCATTTCCCAAAATTGTTTACCCTGGGAACTTTTCAGTCATGTAACATCTCCTAAGACCGGTGATCCCAAGCTGAGTTCGGCAAACTTTAATATGCTGTGAATCACATAGGACCTGGTAGACGTACGTAGGTCTGGGGTAGCGTTTCTGACCTGCTCCTTGGGAAAGCTGACTGCTGGCCCATAGGATACTCTTTTGACAGGGAGGATGCTAAAGAACACATTCTGGGAAATGCTGACATAATTTGGTGAATTTGATAAATTCATTTAAAAATACTATAAGCAATAAGCAAACACACCTGCATGCTTGCTTCAATCCCTCATGCACTCAGGCTCTCCCTTCTACCCAAACTTCATCCTCCTCTGGGACTTTGTGTCCCCCTGGACAGCATTCCTTCCACCCAATCGCTCATGCCAGAAAACTGGAGAAATCACGATTACTCCCCATGTAACTCTCAAATGTGACACTCTTTCTGTCTCCACTGTCTCCTCTGGGGCTCCAGCTGCCACTTTCTCTTGCCTGGACTTCTGTACCAACACACCGTCACTTGGCCTCTCTCCAATACATCCACCAAGCCATGCCAGAGCAATCTTTTCAGTATGAATGTCTAATTGTGTCTCTCCTCCGATTAAGTCCTTCAGTGGCCTGACCTTGCTCCTCTCTCACAGAAAGTTCACAACCCTCTTCATGGCCCACCAGGCCCGTGGGGTCTGGTCCTGCCTATTTTCCGGCCTTGCCATTCCTTTCACTCGCCCCATCCTTCTTTTAGAATTCCTCCATATTGGCCTTCCTCTAGCTTCTCTAGCTCACTCTACCTCGGCCCCACAGCAGGCCCTTTGCTATTCCCTTGGGCTCTTTATCTCTTTCCCTGAGAAGCTTCTCTGACCCTCCCAGACCAAGTTATAGGTCTCATAGCTCTTTTCCTTCAGAGTATGCATCACAATGGCAGTTAATGAAACAAGTTTTGATCGATGTCAATCTTCCCTCCAATCCTGTGAGCTTTGGGAGAATGAGGACTGTGCTTTTCTAGTTTGCTATTACAGTTTTTATGATTAGCAGAGAGTCAGGTGCACAGTGGGCACTTAATAATACATGAATAGGATTTTCTATCATCGAAGTCTGGCTGGGCTCTTTGCCACACATGGTACAGAACTTTATGGGGGCTGGAAGGGGATAGATGGGCTAGAGCCTGGACAGGTTAATAATCTGGAAGGAGTTGGAGGCTTGCCATTTTATCACAACAATTATGCTGTAGTAAAAGTCAACCTCCACATCTTAGTGGCTTATGGCAATAAGCTTTTATTTTCCCACATGGTGGTTTGTAATATGTCAGCTTGCCAGAGCTGAACTACATTCCCAGAATGTCTTTTCTTATATGCTCCTGGTTGGGATGGGCCATAAGAGCAGTGTGTGCAAGATTTGGAAGGTAGAAGTAGACAGAACAGGAGCCGACTTTGTTCCTGGAAGGTCCGTGTAGGTCAGACTTTGTTGCAGCTCATGCACATTTTCCCAGATCTGCTGGCTCACTGTATGGACCCAGTCCAAAGCTCCAGTCCCCAAGATTGCTTCCTTAAGCTTCACAAAACCTGGTCCAGGGGTGGGTCTGGCTCTGCAGCAAGAGCACCAGCTTCTCTGCAAAGCATCCCAGGCAATGAGGGTGGAGGCTCAGAGATAGGAAGAGGCCAGTGTGGCTTTCAATGATAGACAGGAGCATGTTCTAGCTTGTTCTTTGTGGATTCCAGTTTTCCCTGCTCTCCCCTATCTGCCCATCTTCTGATTCTAACCTACTGTTCTGTGACTTCGGGTTCAGCAACCCCCCTAAGAAACAGCCAAACTGAACTCTCTTGTCAGTATCCACAATTGTATTAAGGTTCAATCCCTGTCTTAAACAATTGCATAGCCTATATCATTCTTCACGGTTCTGCTTCTCTATTTGAATCTAACACAACTTTTCCTGTGTTGGCTGCAAGTTGGCTGTAGCTTTGCTCCTTGTGCCATCATTGCAGAAGCCAGGCTGGAGGATCAGGCCTTGTGAGGGATATCCCCTTCTTGGTGCAGAGGGAAAAGAACAAGAGAGCTGGCAGAAACACATATGGCTTTTCAAGCTTTTCAGGACTGGCATCTGAGATTTCCACACGTATTTCCTTGGTCAAAGCATATCGCATGGCCAAGTTTGGGGAAGGGAAGCACACTCCCCCGGGAGAAAGCACTGCAAGGCACAGGACAATGGGGGCGGATGTATAGTAGATGCATACAGGGAGGAAAGGGAATAACTGGGAATGATTATGTACTCTACTACTGTCCTCCACATTGGTCACAAATATGTACGTATCTCTCTTTTACTTTAAAAAGTACTGTATTCACTTTATCTCCCCAGAGGACACCCCAAAATCCCAGTCAATCATGACTTCACATAGAGGATCTCATAATAATCTCTACAGCAATGTTCCTTCTAAAACATCCCACCCGCTATGCCCAACATTAGATACTTGAACAGAGACAGAATAATTTCTACCAAAACTCTCTTGTTCAGAAAGGAGTAATGGCAGACACCCAGCAGTGGCTATTGCGTGGACATTCTAAAATGCAATGATCAGCTGTTACAAGAGCCCTGTATCCTGTGAGTGGGGAATGTTCTTTGATAATTCTGCTCCTCAGGAGTAGCAACTCAGGCAACTGTTTGTGGCTGTTGGCTCCACCCTTTGGAAAGTATTCCTTTTCCATCGCTCTCCTTGGCCACCTCTGAAGACTAGAGAATATGCCTTCCTTGGGAGCTGTGCAATTTTCTCAACTGACTTTCTGCTTGTAGGATTTGGAAAATGGAAAAGACACTTTGAAACCTCGAATCATCATAATGTCTTTGGTACCAAGCTGATGCATCTTTGGCTGTACATTCTATCAAGAACATAGCAAACAACTCTTTGGCTATTTGATTCTGGTCAGCAATCTGTGCCAATATCCATACCTACAATTCTTTCAATACATGTCTACCTTCTGTTTTTAATTGATGGTGCCTTGAATTTATCAGACTGAGACTTATCCCATTGCTTAGGTATCTGTCATGTGTCATGTGAATAATTCATGGGTGCTGTCTTTGAGAAATTTCAAACTGTTTGGCTTTAGGAGAAGTAGAAGATTATGTTGGCAATATGAGCAGTGATCAGATTGTGAGGTCAGAGTGCCTCTAAGGGGTTGTCTTGCCTGTAGGTAATATGGGAATAGTGATGGGGATTATATACACACATATTTGGAGAACATAATAATAATTTAGTTGTGAATGATAGATATGTGAGGATTAATTTAGATTTATTTAAATTGGATCACTCTGGTTCCCTTGTAGTAACACTGTTGTATCTCATGTCCAGATAGTGATATAAGAATGAAATCTCTGATGGTTTCTTCTGATCTGTAGAGTCCAAAATTACTACATAGTTAAATTCACTGCAGTACTTTCATTATTTGCCTTTAGATTTGATTTTCTTATAATTAATGTTCTCAAACTTCCTTTGTTACTAGTGTGTCTTTATAGGATTTATACAGTATTTCTTGTAACTAGAATTCCTGTCTCTCAAAAATGCTATGATAATATCCCTACTGTTAAGGGTTCATAATTGAATTGAAGTAATTTTTTTTAAGAGAGAGAGAGAGTGGGGCAAGGAGAGAGAGAGACAGAGACTGAGGGAGACAGACTAAAAATGGGGGGAGGGAAGTGGAGTGTCGAGAGAGACTGATTAACTAGTGGAAACCCTGTAATAAAGCCTTAATAAAAGCTTACATTCTGGGTGGCAAGAACAGTGTTTTATTCATTTCTGTAATCTCCAGCAGCAAACACAGGGCTTGATGAAAAGTAAGTCCTCAGAAAATGTGTGTTTTCACAGAACCATAGAGAATAAAACTTGGACTGCTCTCAGAGATTACAATGTCTAGATATATGGGTCTCTGAAAAGGGTGAGAAAGGAATACTAGGAAACACCTGGCATTTGTATATCAATTATACTTTGCAAAATATATAAGGCTTGTTCTACCTAATTTTAATCCTCATTACAACTCTGAAAAGTAGTTTTAAAATTTCCATTTACATATGAGGAAAGGTAAATCAGAGAAGTATCTAGTCCCCAAACATACCAGTAATGTGTCTGGTGTAACATATAATTCCTGGTCTTATTCCAAATTCCTGCTTCTTATATGGTTTAATATTTTAAGTTGCCGTTTTTTGAAAAGAATAATAGCAAGAACCAAGTTAATGGATTGATTTCTTTCAAATTTACAGTCTCCTATGATCTTCTAGATACTTAATGTTCTCAAAAAAAAAAAAAAAAGGAAAGAAAATAAAGAAAACCAAAGGTTATTTACCCTCATCCTGATAAAACTGGCTGTGTTTAATGTTTTGTAAAATACAAAAGAGGAAGTAATCCAATATCTGACCACAAGGTTGTGTTACCTCAATATCTTTACTAAGGCAAACCATGGGCTGCGGCAATACTTGTGCTGACAAATTCTCTGCCTCTGCCCACCTCCCTCCGCTTGCACAGAGGAGGAACTATTTCATTTGAATGTCCAGCAGTTACCTTGGAGATGTTGGTATTGTTTTCTGCTCTGGCCATGAGGACAGACATTTAGACAAATTGCAAGTGACCAAGTTAGAGCACAGATGTTGATCCTGTGAGTTCCTCCATAGCAATCATGACTTACACTATCAAAATCACCCGTTTGTGTGTTGGTCTACTTGTCTGCACTGTTAAGTGACTTAAGGTCAGGAATTAAGCTTCTTCATCTTTATGCTCCTTGAACTCAGCACTGTACTTGGCACATTGTTGAAGTTCACTAAATGCATGTGGGAAAGAAATGGAAGTAGAATGACACTTTTTATTTGTCAGCACGTGAATCAAAACTACAAAGAACTATAAAGCAATAAGTATGGAGTCTGTATAGAACTCTTACCTGAAGCTTACTCACCCTTCAAAGTATCTTTCAAATGCCACTTCCTTTACACAGTCTTCTGTGATTTGTGAAGTCCAAAGGAACACATATTCCTATAGTATCACTATTTCAAACTGATGCATATTGTGTTTCTTATTGTGTTTGGTTGTTTCTGTATCCATTTACCCATCATGGCAAGTCACCTTGGAATGGGTACCTAGTTTTATTTTTCTTTCTGGTCCCTCACTCTTCATCAGGGGTCCCCAACCTATGGTGAGTTATATAATTATTTCATTTTATATTGAAATGTAATAATAATAGAAATAAAGTGCACAATAAATGTAATGTGCTTGAATCATCCTGAAAACATCTCCCTCTCACCTACACCCCACCGCCAGTCCGTGGAAAAATTGTCTTCCATGAAAACGGTCCCTGGTGCCAAAAAAGGTTGGGGGACCTCTGCTACATCATCGAGTTTCTAGCATTAGGTAGGAATTCAATAAAAGTTTGTTGAGCGCTGTGGACTTAATGTTTGTGTCCCCCAACCCCACCTAAATTCATGTATTGAAGCTCTAATTTCCAATGTGATGGTATTTGGGGGTGGGGTCTTTGGGAAGTAATTATATCATGAGGGTTGAGCCCTCATGAATGGGATTAGTGTCCTTATAAAAAAGGACATAATGAGAAGGCAACCAAGTGCAAACCGGGAAGAGAGTCCCAGGAATCAAACCAGTTGGCACCTTGATCTTGGATTTTCCAGCTTCTAGAACTGTTAGAAATAAATTTCTATTATTTTAGCCACTCATTCTATGGCTTTTTTGTTATAGCTGCCCAAACTGACTAAGACATTAACTGATTAAACAAATGAATGATGCATGCATGCTGTCTGCTATATTTGAGGATGCCACTGAATTGACACTAGCTCTGTTCTTAAGGAAAGCAATGATCACTAAGAGATTAAAACAGTTTTTGGTTACTGTTAATTTGCATAGTTGCTATGTTTTTACATAGTTTTAAAAATCCTCAGCAATGGAAATTGTATGTTGTTGAGACTGCCTCTAAAAGCAAAGATCTTTAGGTCAATCTCTCACTAGATTTGCCTCTCATTTGGCTTGTTTTTCTAACTTTGCAAACCAGGAAGAGCATTCTCAGCTTTGTTGGATGGCTGTAACTTGTAAGTTGGAGTTACAGTTGCATTAACTATAAGCCAGTTGCATTGAATACAAATTACTTTTGTTGTCCAACTTTCATTCTCTTTCTTTCAACTAGCAACACCCAAATTTTGCATTAAAAAACCCCACTCATTCCCATCTCTCAGTCCATGATGTTTGGGCCAGTCTCCATTCCTACCTGCCTGACTGAAAATTGGACCCCAGTTTAAGCCAAATCAGTACAAGTCATTCCCATGGCCACCTAACTTAATTTAGACCAATGAGAGAATGAATTCTAGCACTTGTTGTTATGTTCACCAAGATGTTTTAACAAGTCTGAAGCTGTTGGGGACCAGGATGTGGATCATAAAAATTAAGCCAATGTCTAAGAAGTAGAGTGAAAGATGCTATATAATTGATTCCTAAATCAAACTGACCCAGAAGGCAGACTTATCCCTTATCTCTTATTAATTCCTCCAGCTAATAAATTCCTTTCATGCTTAATCTTGTTTCCATTAAATTTTCTGTTACTGGCAACCAAAGGAATCCTAACACACTGCAGGTCTGAAGCTTTCGTATAAGTAAGTATCATTTAGGGTGGCTTGTGAAAATACAAATCTCTAGTCCCCAAACTCAAGATACAAATTAGGGCCCAGGAACCTGCATTTTAACACAGAGTTGTTGCATTTTAACAGTTTTGTTAAAATAGTGCACCTGAACTGTATGGACACCTGCATAATGCAGATGATTAGTGGACCAAAGCTTGAGAAACACTGATACAGTGAACATAAGTGATACTAGTAAACAACAACATCAAAAATCAGGGGAGGTGCAAAGTATCACATAGGGTCTGAAAGGAGAATCCATTGTTTTTCCTGGTATCACAAATGGGAAAATCCATTGAGGAACCAGGAGTGGACTCCATAATCCATGATTTTGTATTTAGAAAATCTTTACTCATTTCTCATTACTATTAATATTTCTTCATGCTTTATGTGGCATGATCATATATCTCAGCTTGTCTGGGACTGCCAGGGATCCACCTGTTATTCTGGTATAATTATTAATAGTACTTCCATACTCCAAAGTGTCCAGGGTTGGATGATAAATTTTATGATCACTTCCTTGCTTCAGGGCAATCTGCACAAAAAGGAGTTCTTTGTCTTTCTTCCTGCATTTGCTGAAACAAACATATTTTTTTCTATTTTATGACCTTTAATAGCAGATACTTTGATATCTTAAAATCATTACTGCCAAGACTAAAAGTCTTAAAATATCAGAAATACAAGTGTCTCTGAGTACCATATGAACTTATACTCATGTTATAAAGTCATCTGGGACATCCCATTATTATTAGGATTGGCTTATTCTAAGAAAGTGGCACCTAAACCTACAATGGGAATCACAATGGGAAATACATTAGAAATGTGAACAGAATGCTATCTGGACCTTGGGAGGAACGGTATCTCTGCCAGTTTGTATACAGCCTGGAGGTCCACTGCCAGGGATTAATTCTGGAACAACTATAACTTGACAAAGAGATATGGTGAAAGAGAGACAAGATGTGTGAGCTCTTTAGTAGTTAAAGGAAGTGATATCAGTGACATTGTCAAAGATTTTTAAGCACCTGGAATGGAGAGATTTGTCAGAGGTGTCTATCGCAGCAGTTTAGGTTTCTACTAAACTAGTCTATTATTAAAAAATCTTGAATTTCCTTGATTTTCTTTACTAATGCTAATTACAAATGTTAAACACACAAAATGCCTTTCTAGTGTTTTACATGTAATCAACGAATAACTGGTATTTAGTAGTGACTTTTTCCTCCCTTAAAATAGGTATACAGTTGTTAAATATTCCAGGAGATATTATGGTTCCATATTCATATTTTTAATGTTGGAAGAATTTAGTTCAGTGATTTCTGCCTAACAACTGTTGTTTCAAGATAATTTGCCCACTGCTTGTTTGGTTTTCCTCAAACACAGCTGTAAGTTCTTTCTTTCTATATTTGGAGACGGAGTGACTGGTGGCTAGGCATCAACCATCTGCAAGAGGGGTGCGTTAGGTGGAAGAGAGGAGAGGGGACACAGCAATGCATAGCTTCACTATATGGCTGGGGAGTCACTGCTAGATTTTTCTATGTCCTGTATCCCTTCCCTGATCCTGACCTCTGACTCTGTGTGGTCAAAAAAATAAATGATAGCCTACATGAGGTTTTTGTCAATTTTATTAGACTTAATGCCCCCTTTTTAGAGTAGATATTTTGTCAATACCCTTTCTACTTTTCTGAAATTAAATTCATAGATGAAGCTACATACTTGCTCTTTTTTTAAAAAAGAAATCAATATGACAATAATAATGTAAGAACAAACTTTATGGAAATAAATCATAATAAAATAATATATATTTCAATACATAATGTTTAGCCATGACTCACAAAGAGACATAATAAAGTAGTCAAGTGCTTGCACCTAAATTTAGATTTACCCTGAATGTAATAGCTACAAAAACAGAGTGATATAGGTGCATTCTATTAGTGCCTCACATAGTATGAGTAGCTTAGCCATTGGTGACATGATTTTTCAAAATGGGATAAACTCTTGGTACCATTCAGAAAAAAAGGACAATCTTTGCTTATATTACTTCGTTGTTTCATTCCTAGAAATTTAATGTATATTAAAACATTGTGAAAATACTTTGTGCTTATATGTGAAATTCAGTTCTAGGCACAATTATAAACAGGGTTTTTAGCTAGATAAATGTCTGGCAGAACATTCAAAAGTCATGCATGACTTGAGGCAATTTTTCAAGGTATGGGACTGCGCTTTCCTTTTTAGCATGTCTAGAAGCCCTGGTGCCTTCCCACTAAATAGTAGCAGTGCTCTCCACACTAATCATGTGACAACTAAAATACCATCCCCCGTTTCTGAAGTCCCCTTTAGGGGATGGCATTAACTCCCCTTAGAGGACCACTAGCCTATACAATCTACTCCAGCCAGTAATCATTTACATAAGAACTTGTTGCCATTTTTTAAATTTAAAGTTGCATTATTGGAGGGATCTATTGTTAAGTTCCAAAGAAGAATCTTTTCAGGATGGACTGGTAGATTCTCAGCAAATAGTGGAGAGTAGATAGAATCTGTGTTATTCTTTATAAATGTCATTTTATTTAAATTACAAGCAATATAAAATTTTCAGTGGTGTACAATAATAGATATTTATTTTTTCTCACTTACTAGCTTGTGGGTTCTGCCAGGGTTCAGTAAAACTTAGCTCCAGTCTGAAAGTTGAAAAGGATTGTTGGTACTGTCACTGATGTTGGAGAAAATTTTTCATACTTTGAACATCATTAGAAACTTTTGATACAAAGTCCCCAGTAGAAGAGTCTAATTATCATAGCTGAGGCCAGAACTTTAGCTGCAAGGGAGAATGGGAACATGAGTTTCTGACATTTTCGTTTTACTTAGTAGGTGGTTGACTCTGCCTTCAAGATTCATAAGGTGAGTTTATCAGTCAACTTGGGTAAAGTTATGCCACTGACAAACAAACTCCTCCCAAAATTTCAGTAGTTTAAAATGATAAATACTTGTTTTTTCTTATATGGCATATTAGTTATAGAGTATCAGTGGGTCCTGGGTTCATCATAATCTGTCTAGATTCTGGGTTGCTGGAGCAGCTATCATCTCGAACATTGCTATCCCATATGCTAGAGACAGAAATCTTGGTGAGCTGGCTTTTAGGATACCAAGTGGCCATGACAGAACTCAGTTCTATTTACATTTTATTATTCAAAGCAAATCAAATGGCCACATATAATTCTAAGGACGGTGGAAGGCATAATCCTGTCATGTGTCCAAGGAAAGATTCTACAAATATTTGGTGTACTTAACTAATGACAACCATGGTGGGAAATTTCCCAAACATGGAAAAGGAGTTCAGATGTTGTGCAACCAAAACACAAGAAAACCAATATCCACTAGAGATTGTTTTATTTTTATCTTTTCTGTGTTTTACCATGCTCAATCTAGCTCAGTAGCTATTAATAACATAGTAGGTGCTGAATGAATGTTGAATAAAAGAATGAATATGAATATGGTTGTTTAATTTACCAAATCTCACTATAATTAAAGCTTAAAGAGAGTTACTTTGCTATTTTAATTCCACACTGTGAAGCAAGATAAATATAAGTGTCATTTGTATGCAATGTTGCACTTAGAAAACTTGAGACCCAGAGTGGTACAGTGGAAAGAGACAGAAAAAAGATGTTGTTTCATCTCAGTATCACTTTGAATGTATTCACTTGTTGGTTTCCCATCACAGCAGGGACACTGTCCCTTGCACTTAGTACACAATTTGGGACGTGTTAGGTAGTCAATAAAAGTAGTTCTGCGATCTCTAGTTGTGTGGTCATGGGAAAGTGACATAAATGTAGCCATAGGCTTTTTAGGTGTGCAAGCACACACACACACACACACAATATCTTAGTATTTGTCTTGTGTATTGTAAGGAGCTCCAAAACTGGAGAGCAATACAATCGTACAATTGTGATTGTCATGTGATATATTCATAGCATAGTGTCTGCCACAAAGTATCCATTCACGAGCCGTTTATTGACATGTAACTGTAACCATCTTCTCTATTCTTAATGTGGAATAATGGGTGGATATCTAAGCAAGTGTGTAGTGCAATTAGAAAAGTTTGCCTAGGGTGCTGTGGAGAGCGGTTTAGGGAACCTACTTCCCATCAAATAAACAATAATAATCAATGGCCTTCGTCGTCTCTTTCAAAGGTCAAAGACTTCATACAGCTGCCAATGGGCACCCAAAGCTCGCGTTCATTCCTTTGCTAACCAGGGCCCCTCCCGCTAGCCGTCGGCCAACTGTCTCAAAGCCCCGCCTCCCAGAGCGGCCCTCTAATCGGCTGCGCGGCCCGGGCCCAACCCTTGCGAGTCACGTGACGCAGCCAGGCCCGCTTCCGGCACGTCGCGGGCGGCTGACGTCGCGGGTCCCGGCGTCGCGTCAGGGCTGGCCGGCGGCGGAGGCGGCGGTAGCGGCGATGGCAGCGGACCCTGAGCGGGCTTGAGGGCTCAGACCCAGCTCGCTCCCACGCAACCTCGGGCCGACCCGGTGCTGCGGCCCCAGCTCGCTCCTCTCCTGCTTCCTCCTCAGCCGCTGCCTGGGCGGAGGCGGAGGCAGAGGCCCGGGCTGGCTGCCCTGTTCGTGCCCCGGCTCGGCCCCGGACTGCCCGGCTGCTGTGCGGAGAGGAGGCCGAGTCGGTAAGAGGCGGCGGCGGGGGCTGGAGACCGCCTGGCCCCCGCCTGGCCGCCCGGGACGCCCCCGCTCTGGTGTCTGGCCCCGGCCCGCTCCCCTCCCACCACCCTCCCCATAGCTCGCCGGCCCTATTGTCTGGGCGCCGCCGCTCCCTCTACCCCTCCCTTCCTTCCCCCCTGCGGAGGGCCGGACGGCTGTCAAACCTGGAGGCTTCTCCGGCTCCCTGCCAGCCCTGTCTCAGCCTTTCCTGCCTGTCTCTTGCCATCCCCCTCCTTGTCCCGCCTCACCTCCCTACCTTTTTTGGCCTAGCCGTCGTTCTCTGACCATTGCTTCACTTTCTCTGTGTCTGCCTTGCTAATTTTCTCTTTCCTCCCACTTGTCATTTCCCCAGACTTCCACCATCCTTCTATTTATTACCATTCTTTCTTGCTGTCTTTTCTGTTTTTAGTCCTCTCCATGCTTTCTGCCCCCTTCTTTCCAGTCCCCCCCCCACAGTAGACTATCTTACTTGATAAAAAGTTCCTTCAAATACCTTGCCATCCTTCCCTCTTGCCCCAAGAAAAAGGAAATCTTGCCTTTTCTGGTACCTCATCTCTAAGTGTCAATGGGGGATTATACTTCTTCACTCTTTCACTTATTATGGGCTCTAATTTGATCATAGAAGATGTTAGTGTAACTGGTGAACTCCTAGCACAGAAGGTTGATTAGGTTTCTACACAAACATTTAAGTAACTGCTTTACATGTTGCACACGATAAGACCTCTGTTAAAAGTACTCATACGTCTCTTCCTTTTGCACCAATACATCCTTGCCAAACTTCTTGTTGACTTTTTAATACACTAATTTTTGCTAATGCCATGCCAGGAGGGTATCTCCCTCCCCATCAGTACTTATGTTTGATTTCACATATTTTCATGGCGAGTGTTGTTACTATTTTTTCCCTTGACCTATCAGTAGAGTCTTTCAAAGAGAGAGGAAGGGGCAGTTGGAATTTTATCTTTGCTGTAGTTTTGTCTATTTTGAATTATGACCAAACCATTATTTTTAAAAAGTGACACAGTTGTGTGGGGTTTTTTTCCTTTTTAAACTGGAGGGAGAATAGTCTAGTAATCTTAAATATCAAAAAAATGTTTTAGGGATCTCTCTCCCAATGACAACAAATTTACCTTTCTGGTTATCTGTTATATTTTGATTAGGCTATTTCAAAATATATTCATATTCTTCAAATACTCAGTGAAAAAGAGGCCACTTCAAGTGTGCCAGGTGGCCAGTGTGGCCAGAAAAGATAGGGAATAGTTTGCATGTGAATTATCTAGACTCCATTGCAGTTTTTTGTTTATTTTAACATTACAACCAGTTTTATTATCAATGTGGGCACTGTCCATATTGAAATATGGTACAAATAAATTCCCAGAGTTAAGGAAATTCGTATCATTATTGCTTGTTGAACATAAAGTATAATAAAGAAATTTCCTTTGCAACATTATATGTTAAAGTTATTGAATTATTTGATTCCCAAGTAGGAGATCATAAGTAATGAAAAATCCTATTCCCAAGGGGAATTAATATATCTTCACTGTTGGAGGGGTGTGTCTACTGTTTCTTCCATCTTTGTGTGTTTTTGTGTCTTACCTAGTGTTTTGTATTATGAGGCACTGAATAAATATTTGTTGAAACTAAATTAAAAACTTGATTAACTTTTCAATAATTTCAATAATCATATTCCAGAACACTCAGCTGTCTTTATTTTTCAAAAACGGGCAAGCATTTTCAGCTGTCCTTGTGGAGGATTTTCTTGGGCATTTTCAAGTTTTAATGCTCTATTCATTCTTTTTAAGTAGTTATATTTTCTATGACCTTTTTCTTAATTCATTATCACGATTGCATGCAAGTTGCACAGTACTTTACCTAGAGATTATGGTAATCATTATTCAAATTTCTTACAAATTTGGCAAGTATTTTAACTTCTCATGTGCTGTTTTAGAAATTCTGTTTAATTTTAATTTTGCCTGTTCCCTTGTATTATGTTTCCTATGCATTTTATGCATTGGAATCTAACTTTTTTTTTTTTTTCTCTTGAGGTAGTGAAAAGAGAATACTGAAGAATAGGATCTCAAGATGAGTAAAAAGCCCCCAAATCGCCCTGGAATCACTTTTGAGATTGGTGCTCGTTTGGAGGCACTGGACTACTTACAAAAATGGTATGGAAAATACAGAACTGATCTAAAGCCCAATATCCATAGTCTTACATACGTTGATTAATTGCCATTAATTCTACTGATGGTAGCAGAAACGTGTGTATTCACATTTTTAATGGACATATACATGTTTTTTACTTTTCCTACTCTTCAGGCTTTTCAGGGTTAACATTAAGTATTAATAACTATTTTTAGCCAGAGTTATTTAGTATAATTATTTTAGGTGTTTTAGAACTGAAAGTAATTGTCTAGAATATGAGGTATATAGAAAGTATTCGTATTCTTATATACATAACATGATTTATATTGGTAGAGGTAGTGAGGGGATTGATTCAGATAACCAGTTTCCCAAGTTTTGGATAAATTTTCATATAAACATGTTTTCCTGGCCTATGCCAGAGGTGGTCTTTCAAACTGCAGAATGTATTAATGGTTAGCATAGTATTTTTTCATAGTATACACTTTTGGAAGTATCTCCATTATTTACTGTCTTACCTAAAACCAAAATCACTCTTAAGGTCCTCTTTTCTCAGAGGGCAGTAACCTAAAGACAGGTTGTTACTATCTCCAGTACTAAATGGGCAGTCCTCTCGGACCTTCCATTTCTTCCCCTATTCCGGCCATCTGTGGTATGTGGCAATTTTAGCCCCTCACCCCCAACAGCTCCTTTATATAGTGGTGTAGGAAAAGTTGATTAATGGGTATAACACCACCACCTGGAAAGGAGAGAAGGGGAAGCAACACACAGGGGCCATGGTAGGAGTCAGGAGGATCCCCTCTCCTTCCAGAGAGTGTGTTCCTCACTTGGGTTAGTTGGCCCCTAGTTCTGCTCTCTTGGCAGATGTCTTTTTGTTGCAGTTCCCAAGCTCCTAACCTGAGAAGGTCATTAGAGAGATTCCCCTTTTGTGAGTTGTGTTGCCTTTGTCTTCCTGAAGCCCATTTATTTTGATGAGGGGTCAAGGTGTTTAGCAACTCCTGGACTTTATCTTTCAGACTTTTTGACATTTTCTTTCACTTAAAACCATGGTGGGAATTTTGTAGATTTGCTTTTGATTGATCTGCATTAAGTCAATTTCCAGAGTTGGCAGCAGCAAACAGAGAAATCTTGTTTAGTCATGGTATTTGACTTGAACCTAGCCTGGGGTTTCTGTCTCTTGTCTTCTGGTGTTAGAGCTTAGCACACACTTCCCTGACCTCCAGCTCAGTGGCCTTTTGTCTTGGGCTCTGCTTTGGGACAACTGGGACTCCATTTTGAGATGGGGAAGCACATTTATTTGGCCCCTTACCCTAAGCTGCATCTTTATGGGTAGTTCTTTTTAGGGGGCTTAATTATTGCTTTTGTAAGTTGGAGAGTTGACAGGATAGTTTTCAGGAGGGGTTTGGCAGTAGCCTCCTTCCTAGTAGTGGTGATAAAAAATGTCTCCAGACATTGTCAAATGCTGACTAAACTGTTGACTAAAAAATGCTCCAGGTCAAGAACTAGTCCATTAGACCACACAACAAAAGATGCTAGTTTAGGCAGTAATTGGCTATCTTGGTTCTGATTTGACCAAGAGGAGCTTTTTACTCTGAAGGCACACTGTTGAATCTGTGATAAGAGTATGAGAATACAAGAGTAAGAGTACTTGTTACTTCTTTGTTGTTTATCTTATTTATTTATTATTTGAAGTTACTGGCTTTGTGAATAATTAGTTAATTTGTATTAATATATTCTCTCAGCCTTCCCAACTGACAGTGTTGCAATTGAACTGGCTTCCAGTTTTGGAGAAGCACATTAGTTCTCTCAGTAGTTTTCAGGGATATTAGCATAACTTTGGTTCTAGTGAGAAATTTACTTTTGGTGGTGAAATGCTTTCTGATTTAACAGCTGTTAAATTTATGATCCAGTAGTTAGAAGACAAAGATTACAAAAAAGAACTACTTTTAAAACAATGCTTGAATGTCCTTTTAGAGTATTCTGTGCTTTTAGAGTATTTGGAATTTCAGAGAACAAATGAAAGTTGTAGCTTCTTACCACAAAATTCATAAGTGCTTATTAGGATAATATCATGCAAACATACTCACTGATGAAGTTTAGATTTAATTTTAATGGTCTCAGTAATAATGATCTCTTTAATGTATAATTGTCTCTTTAATGTAAATAAATATTAGCCAGAATAATCACATATGATCATCATTGATGCTTGTCATCACTTTGATTTTTTATGAGCTCATTTATATAAATATTTAGCATTTTGCTTCAGGTGGCTCCTTCATTTTAAAAAATTAAGAATATTATATATACATATTCTAGGTAATTCAAATAAATAATTTTCTTATTGTGACTTTGTTTATTAAAGTCACTAGTCTCAAGAACTATAATAGGCTTGGGTGACCCTTCAATTTATTATTAAGTGGTTTACCATATGACAACTAGGTAATTGCTAAGATGTGTTAAATTTTATACGGGACACAAAAGTTCTATGAGATTAATGCTCTTAAAAGATTTTATTTCTAAATGGGATAATAAACTTTATTCTTCATATTATTCCATTTGTAAATGACCTTTCTATATTTTATAGACATTCTATAAATTTTTGCTTTAGCATTAGGTAAAAGTACAGGATTATTTGTTGAGAAATTTTGACATTCTTGTGAAGGAGCAAATAGTATAGTTAATCATTGAAACTATACTGAAATATTTTTCTCCCTCTTCCCTCCCTCCCCTCTTCTCTTCTTTCCTCCTTTTGTTCATATTCTGGTTTTTGCATTTATATTGAATGCTTAGTTTTCCAAATTTATTCAATTCTATTTGCAAAGTATTGAGTCATATTTGCTATAAATGTGCTTTGAACTATTACAGGCATGGGACAGGGAGGGAGGAGCAGGAATGTAAATCTTGCTTACTGTCCTTACTGTCGCTGTACTCTAGACATTTACAATAAGCGGTCTATTTATTATTGAGAAACTAAGTTATTTACAGAGAAGTGCAAAAGGACACCAAATAGTGGATCACCAAAAAGCCGATTTGTCCTTAGATGTAAAATATACTTCATATATAAAAAAGGAAAATAATATTTCACATGTGCCTAGAGATGCAAGGATAAACTCAAAATTTAGTGGGCGGAAATAAACTGAAGTTAAGCTCCCACTTTTAGGTTTGGGGTAGATTTGGTTTAATAGGAAAACTCTATTTTTCTTAGGAAAAGTATATTACTGCTTTAACAAACTGTATCACATATTTTTTAAAGTTCAGAAAATATCCTTGAAAATACACTCTATATTTTTAAGTAGTGATTTATTACTTTTTATTTTCAAAGTAACTTTACAGCTACTTAAGAAAACTCATTGATGGTTGATTATTTACCAATACTAATCAACACAGGCCCTGAGAAGCCATTGAGAGGTCAGTCATACTCGGTTCCAGTATTTGTTTTTGATATTTGGATCTTTCTTATACTGACTAAACCTAATTCTTACTGAGTAGTATGGGCTGTTTAAATTTATGAAAATTTTGTAATTTTACTTAAAACATTTTCTTTAACTTCTTCCTCCCTCAGTCATCTGCGTAAAGACTTTAACATGCTAATTGCAGATAACACAATCAACCATTTTTATCTTATCCTCATGGTTTTCCACTACAATCTCTGTACATCCAAATCTTTACATTGGGTTTTATAATCTCTTGAAAGCAGTAACAGCATAAGAATAAAAATGGATATAGATGTGTTGATACAGGAGCATATTTGGAGAAAGAGAAAGTTCAAAGTTGAAGTTATAGTGGGGCACTGTAAGTGGTTGGATTTGAATTCAGGCTGTTACCTACCAAGGCTGTAAATATGGGTAAGTCCTTTAAGTTAGTATGCTTCTCATTAAAATGGAAGCAGTGTTACTGGCTTTTATTTATAGGTTGATTTTTAAGGATCAAATAAAATTATTTAAACTTTAAATTCTACAAATTAATACATAATTATAAAGCATTGAGGCAAGGGGAGAGGGAGTGTTGAAAAATAAATCTATGGGGATCTGAAGGCTTAAGTGTGTAAGTTTTTAAATGTAGCTTTGGTGTTGGCATGAGAGTGGCCTAGAATCATGGAAGGAAAAACGTATCTTTGCAATAAGCTATCTTTTTGAGATGGTGATAAAATCCTCATATTTCCACAGAGTTTTACAGTTTATATAACACCCTTGCAAATATTAAAGTTTCTAATCATTCTGAATATTGTTTAGTAAGAAAAGTGATAAAATCAAACTGGTTTTGACTACTGATTTAACTTCTGTTTTTTGATTGAAATTAAAATAGTTATTCTATAGTAAGTGATTAGTTATGAAAACACAGCAGATCACATGGTATGTTCTGCTGTTAGTCTTAAAGGAAATTTGAAATATAGAGTCAATTTAAAACCTTCAGATGAGTTATGCTCCTCTGACTTCTTTTGGAATATTTCTATTTAATTCTCTTCTAGATCTAAAGAAAAGGAAAATGAAAGATTAAAAAATGTGGAGATGTCTCCAAGTATCAGAATTTAATAGAACAGTATAAATTTGAATTGGCAAATGCTGTTTCCACACATTTGGAGTTTTTTGAACTGTATGGAACATTTGCAAATGTGAGTTTTTAAGATGTTCATGAACAGAATTTTAATAAGGTGGGAAAATTGAGGAAATTTAGATTGTAGCAAGTATAAATACTTTCTAATTTAAATAAAAGTACATATTTTCTGAATAAAAAGTTGCTTTTTTTCCTAATTGGATTTAACTATTTAAAGGAAAATCAAAGTAGGGATAATTTGTGTGATCTATACTTAGGATAGGAGAATGCTCCTGGAAAGTAGTATGTAGATGAAATTTAATGTAGAAACATTAGGTGAATGGTTAATACTTTAATAGTTTAAAATAGAGATTTTTTGGCTAATATGAATAAAATTTTTGTTTTTGTATATTTGGTCTTTCTAAATTTGAATTTACATGAAAAGCAATGATTATTATTTTGAGTCACTACCTTTGAAAACCAATTTGAGCCATAGACCCAGAGAAAATGTACAATTACTGTATACACCAAAAAATAACTGAATTATGTATTATAAGTTCATAGAAAATTTATCCATGAACTCAAGGTTAAGAACCCTTTTTGCAGAGAATTCAGATTGAACTCTGTAAGATTTTTTTTTTTAATTTTGAGATAATTTACATTCAGATAGTCACAAATGTTGAACCTCAAGATCTAAGTGAACCATTCAGTTTATCATCAAGAAGGTCTGCACCAGTACACAAATGTTTTAGTTCTTTAATTTTTAAAAGTTTTGCAAAAGAAAACCCCAAGAATTCCTTTTAACAATGCTAAAGATGAAAAAGTCCCCCTCCCCCCCAAAAAAAGATATCAAAAGCAAGATTAGAAATAGGGATGGAATATTTTTAAGTATTTTAAAACACACCTGGTCTCACTGTACTTGTTCTTGCACTAGTGTTTTTCTTTATGTTGATTAATTTTTTTACACTTTTTCTGATTTATAAGCTTTTTCTGCTTATCTTAGTTTTCTTGAAAGCAAGAAAAAAGGAATTATTGGAAAAAATAAATTCAGCTGGAAGTCAGAAAATATAGGTTCTAAGTGCACTTCTACCATGAACTTTGTGACTCTGGAGTGGTATTTCTCTGCTTTAATGTCCTTACAATGAAGGTGTTACTTACATTTTAAATGATTTTTCAGATACTGTTGAATTCCAGACTCAAATTTTCTCTATTTCACCTATTCAGGGATGCCAGATTTTTTTAAAATCGTACTTTCAGATGGGTAAATAACAAACATGAGGAAGAAGTAAAATAGACAAGAAGTCATATGTAGTTTGTTCAAAACTGCCAGTCACTAAAAAAGAAAATGAGTTGAGAAAAGTGGAGAAAGATGAATGTAACTTGGAACAAAAAGATGGAGGTTTGAAGTATTTGGGTCGTAGTCATATTGGGCATGGAGGCTCTCAGGTCTGAGTATAGTGATCTTTCCATTACCACCCATTATCTCACAAAGATTCCCTAAAGCTTTGAGCCTCAGTTAACTAAATGGGCTCAATGTTCATAAGCCATCTTAATTCCTGATTTACTCCAGTGGTGGTCTGTCTATGTCTGGCATTTAGAAGGACCCTCAAAGTCCAGCAAGCTTATGTCACTGTTGTTCCTTGGAGTTAGAGAGCTTGGAGAAGGCAGGTAAATTTCAGACCTGTCTATCCTAGAGAGCCTTCCTCCTGAGCTTACCTTAGAATCAAACCTTCAAGCTGATGACTTCCTAAATTTATAATTGTGTGAAGTCCAGGAATCTCAGGCTTATTGTGCTGTGCTTTGTGTGCATGTGCATGTGTTCATGAAACAGCAAGGGTTGGACCAAAAGAAGACAGTTATATTTGCTTATCTGACATTTGGTTGAAGTCCAGTCATCACATATCACACACATCCTACGCCTTATTCATTACCTCATTCCTGCTCAATGTTATTATTGTTTATTGTGAGATTTCACACTTGTCACATCACATTAGATAATGAGTTTTTTTTTTTTTTCCTTTGGTGGGGGGTTGATTAAAGCCACTAGCTGGGAAACAGTTTATCTGTTCTAGTGGTTAACTCTACTAAAAAGAATGTTTTGCAATTCTAGTTTTGCTGAGTAGACAGAATTGGCATCTGCAGATGCTAAAGTGTTTTTAATTTTGTTTTTAAGTGATTTTTTTTTAAGCTGAAGGAGAAAATACTAGTTTTAGCTTTAAGTTTTAAATATCAGTAGCATAATTTTTATTTATTTATTTATTTATTTTTATTTCAGCTTATTATGGGGGTACAAAAGTTCTGGTTAGATATATTGCCCATGCCCCTCCCATCCCCCCGAGTCTGAGCTTCAAGTGTGTCCATTTCCCAGACAGTGCATATCGCACTCATCATGTAGGTATACATCCATCCCCTCCCCCCAACCCCCACCTCTGTCCGATACCCAGTTGGTGTTTTTCCCAAATGTGCAACAGGATTTTGAAAAGATAGCTTAGTTTTGCTATTTTTCATAGAGGGTCCCAATTTTTTAGTATTTTTACTATAAATTTATATTTTGAAGAACTGTGGACCAACCTTTATCACCACTTATCACATATCATTGTCAGCATATAAGAAGATCCTTCTTAACTTAGAAATTGATATGCAAATATTATGTTATATCAATTATTATAATTAACTTTTAGAGAATTGTTGCAGTAAAGTTGAAGGAAGAATACAGATACTTATTTAATATTCAGAGTGTCTTAAAAGTCTGTTTTCTCATTACCAAAAAAAAAAAAATAACCCTCTTCAATTAAAAATGAATATGCTTTTAGTATATCATGATTAGTTAAGCTACTTATATGAAATGATTTATATATAAACCTAACATAGTAACTTACTCATAAAAGGTACCCAGCAAAGTTTATTGAAATTTGGTGGGTTTGTAAAGAATGAATATAATAGTTTGGGGAATATCTTGAAATATCTGGTTACCACTACAGAAAATTATTGCAAATGAATTGTAACTTATGAATTGAAAATTAAGCGTAGGATGATATTTGTCAGCCTAGATAAGCAAATTTAATTTCACTTTTAAAGTCACATAATGTTTTCCTTAGTTCTGTAACATATCATATCCTAGATTTCCTAATTTTTAAATTTATATTACGACAATATTCAAACATGATAACAGTTAAGCTACTTTGTTTTCTCTGAGTGTATCATTTTGATAATATGATATTTCATACTAAGGCATAGTTGACCCTTTTATTTTGAGAAATTTTAATAATAAAACAGAAGAGCCTTTTTTATTTGTTCAGTCATTTTAGGCATGCGAGGTATTTATTTTGTATAATATTTTCCATGCTCTTTGGGCTAACAAAAAAACAACTTTATTCATTTTTTTTGTGTGTGTGTAAAAAGCAAAAGACTAAAATTAAATTTTCAAGAAAAATAGAGACAGTAATTCAATTTTCATATTGTTTTTATCCGTTTTCAGTACCTCTTGATAAGAGCCACCTGTATTGAAACACTGCTGTTAAGTGTGACAAGAAAAAGTTGAAAGTCATGAGTTGTAGGATATAGAATCTGTAATGATTGAATGCATAGTCTCTATGGACAGGAATACCTGAGTTCAATGATTCACTACTTACTACCTGTTTTAACTTGAGCAAGTTACTGAACCTTTGTGGAGGATGCCTTTGTGTTCTCCCTTTAAAAATGGGGAGTAGTAATATTACCTCACTCAAAGGGTTCTTTGTTGACTGAAGCAAGGTAATGCATGTCAAGAGTTTAGCAGAGTTTCTGCCACATAGTAGGCACTTAAACATTAGCTGTAGTAGTAATAATATAACGTGAACATTAGTTATTTTAAGAAAATAGAGTCAGATGGAAGAAGAATCAATGTAAATTCTTAAAACTTCTTATTTTTTTGTCTTTTTATTTCAGAGTATTATGGGGGTACAATGTTTTGTTTATATGAATTGCTTTTGTGCCATTTGAGTCAAAGTTATAAGTGTGCCCATCACCAAGATAGCATGCATTGTACCTGTTACATGTGAATTTACCCGCCCTCTCCTCCCCACTCCTAACTGCTGGTTTCAACTGAGTTTTACTACCATATTAAATTCTTAAAACTTTAATCAATAGGCATATAAACAGTATAAATGACTACCTATAGTAATAAATTTTTTTAAGTGCTAAATATTAAGAAATAGAACTGATAACTGCAGTCTGCTAGAATTTTGAGTTTTGCTGGCATAATTAACTAACAAAGAGTTTAGTTGTAGCAGACCGAAAATTTATACAAAGCACATGAACTTTGAGTCACATACTGGTAACAGGAAGAGCATGTTTTAGAAGAGTAGGAAAGAAATTCCTGATGGTTTAAGGATTCTTGTGGTAGGAGATACTATTGAGTACAGAGGCTGTGGCACAGGAATTTTGATTTGGTTAGAATTGACAGTGTGAATGAATATAGGCATGGTACGAGATCCAAGTGCTAGGAGAGTAAAGGAACAGGAGTTTCAATGCAGTGACCTGGAATGTACAGCATGAGGACTACAATTAATAATATTTTATTGTATACAGAAAATTTGCCAAGAAAGATTTCAGATGCTTTTTCCACAAAAAAAAATTTACAGTGTGAGGAGATGGATATGTGAATTTGCTCACTGTAGTAATCATTTCACTATGTATTAATATATGTATATCAAAACATTATGTTGTATATCTTAAATGTATACAATAAAACCCCACGTGACGGCCGGGCGCGGTGGCTCACGCCTGTAATCCTAGCACTCTGGGAGGCCGAGGCGGGCGGATTGTTTGAGCTCAGGAGTTCGAAACCAGCCTGAGCAAGAGCGAGACCCCGTCTCTACTAAAAAATAGAAAGAAATGATCTGACAGCTAAAAATATATATATATAAAAAAATTAGCCGGGCATGGTGGCGCATGCCTGTAGTCCCAGCTACTCGGGAGGCTGAGGCAGTAGGATTGCTTGAGCCCAGGAGTTTGAGGTTGCTGTGAGCTAGGCTGACGCCACGGCACTCTAGCCCAGGCAACAGAGTGACACTCTGTCTTAAAAAAAATAAAAAAAGAAAAAAAGAAAAAAAGAAAAAGGAAAAAAAGAAAGATGGCTGCCACAAGGTTCTGAAGGAAAAGACATAGCTGAGTCTCTTCTTACCCTCTCTTTGCTGCAAAGGTTGTAGACAAGTAGGAAACAGAATGTATCATGGGGATGTATGGGTCTGAAAAGAGTACCTGAGAGATAATGTGACATGACACTTAGAATTCAATGTTGGAGAATATGTGTTATTGACTTATAAGCTCTCCTCTGAATATTCTTGAAATTCTAGATTGTTTTGTATTTACGTTTTATTTGGAATATAAAGTTTGAATTAATCCAAAGGGTTTTGTTTAAAGTGTGACACAAATTAACATGCAGTATCTGAAAGCACTGAATTTTAAGATACTAGAACAAAAATAGGTGACATTGTTATTGCAGTTATAGTCAATGGGTGATAAATCACTTTTGAAAATTATAAAGCATAATGTAAATTTAAAGTACTTCCCGGAAACTAAAAATTTTAAAGGGTTACTAGGTTACAAGAATATTGTGTTTGCTTTGGATTACATCCTACATTAATTTTTATTATTTGGCAGATGATCCTCCCCCTGACAATTGAACGTAAGGCAGTTCTTACCTTTCTGTTTCTAGCTCTTCTTATGTTTTAGTGATTTTTTTTTTTTTTGTGAATACCTTGTTGTAAAGTTCTTATCCACAAAACTATTTTGAATTGTTAATCTTAACTCCCTAGGATTCTGTTAACATTTAGATTAAGTCTTATTTTAAGTGTATTTCATACATACCATTCTTTAAAACGTAAAGAACTACCTTGTCCAAGAGAACACCCTTGTTCACATACTTTCTGTGTGCTAGTTTAATGTCTTTGTTAGCCATTACATTGTATTATAATTATGTTAACTTATTTGATTCTCATTTTTTGTTGATTAAATGAAATTAATGAGGAACTGTCAGTTTCTAAATTTACATAAATTAGAAATTTTGGCTCATCAATATAAACAAGAAAATGACTATTATTTAAAATATGTAATTTGAATAACTATTGGGGCGGTTTTTAAAAATATCATTGCCTTTTTGACTGATACGGCACTTATTCAAATTATTAGTTAAATCTCTACTCAAATCTCTTCATGAATTCTGATGGTCTTTAGGACATTTGGTAGCATATTCTGGCCTTGCTGAGTCCATTGTAGCCTATCGATGAGGAAGTTGTCAACTCTGTCCTTCGGATTAAGTGCAGGGGATTCTAGGCCACAAGTATATCAGGAATTTCCCTTGTCATTTTCTCATTGTTGACTGTCTTCATCAATGCGGATGAAAATCTAGATATATCAAACTAGATGACAAATCGGAATGAACTCCTTAAATTCAAATAATGTTTAATTGTTTTATTGTTTTACATTGAATACAAAGGAATTTTTTTTATCAGTCCATCAGATTATATTTCTGGCATAACTGAAATGAAAAGCCATTTCTTCTCTCTTTCATGCAAGGATAATGGAACACCAATAGTTAATAGATGGTCTTGCCTTCCCAGAAGCTTTTCTTTTTATGAACATGGATCCCTTTGAAAATCTGATTAAATTTGAGAATCTCTCCCTCAAAAGAATACATAAACATCTACACCAGGTACATAGCATTTTGCTTACAGCTACAGGGAATTCACAGTCTCCTGCTAGAATGGGTGAGTCAAGACCTGCCCATGTAAAACAGTTAACAGTGTGAACCAGTATAGGAATTAACTGGTAATGGCTATTCTCATTTTGGGTTTCTCATATTCTCTTTGTGTTTTGACAACACTCAAGAGTTCATATAATAGGGAACCAATACAGTATATTAAGAGTATAGCTCTTTGGTCAGTGCCTGTTCTTATTGGATTATGGGTTTAGTCTGGAATCTATAGATATTGCTGCACTCTGAAGAGTCTTGTACAAGTGGGAGACTAGTCATAGTGTTAAAATGACAACATATTGGATAAGGCAATGAAAAGTTGTAAGAGTTCAGAAAAGGTGAAAATAATTTTTATTTGTGGTGATGACCTTGTTCTACTCTGTAGTTATGGCCACAATTTTACTTGACCATTAGAGGACTTTGATTCAAAAAAGGGCCCACACTGATTGAAAAAGTGTCCTAAAAAATCAATTGAGAGATTAATAGAATTGCATATATAACAATTTAGCAAATATCATTTTAGAGTCTTCTTAGTATTTTGGAATGTTTTTCATTTCCATTAACCGAAAAAGCTGCAAAGAACCCATTTTAGAATGAATTATTTTTCTTGTTAAGTTTTGTAAGGGTAAACTCTGTTCTCTAGGATTCAAATATAAGACATACAAGAGCCAGGTAGACCCAGAGCAGTAGAGGCAATCCCTTATTTTCTGCACAAGTAAATAACATTTACTCAATGCATGCATTTCGAAGTGGGATTATAGCAGGGAAGGTAGATAGTGGAATTTTATGGTATTTTTCAGTAACATAATAAGGGATAAGAAAGCTCTATGTAGAATTTTGGCATTGAGAAATCATAGTTTTAGTGAGGTTACCTTTTCTCCATCTCTCTCTGTTAAACCCTTGAGAGATGCCAACTATAGTTGTTTCCTTTTCTTCTTAACCCTAATCATTGTTATTGGTGTCTTGTTTCTCACACTTTGAACTCTGAAACCCCAAGTCTTCCACTTCTTAAATCTTTTCCCAAATCATTCCTAAATGTCTATGGCTGGGCATAATCACTGTTCTTTCCTTTCATAGCTTTCTATGATTCAACCTTCTAAAAAATGACAAACAAAAACATTAACACTGCATGTTTCATATTCAATAAGAAAAATCTTATGTTCAATTCACAATTTTAATGAAACATAAATAGTGCATCAAAATATTGTTTTAGTTCAAAATAGAGAAGCATTTGTGAATACATTTGTTCAACAATATTTTTCCTTCACTGTGTGTATGCAAAACATTATTACTATGGGCCATCTGCTAGGATAGAGAAATCATTTCACTGTATAGAACTATATGTTAAATTGCCAATTTTGGGGGCATTTTGCATGTATTACAAAGATCTTGATGTTATGATTTTTTTCACCTAAGGTGTAACTAATAACCAAATTAAATACAAACTCTAAGTGACTCCCTGTTGTCTGTAGAAAAAAGGGTTGTTTCATTAGTTTGCCATTTCAAAGCCCTTCAAGTTTGAACAGAGCTACAAAGTCCAATCTGATGTCTCACTATTTTCCTTTATCTACCTTACTACTTACCATATAGTCTAGTCAAAGGGAAAATTACTGTTTCCTTTAAATGTCCCTCCCAGTCTCTGAACATGAGATCCTTGAGGACGGATACTACGTCCTACTTATGTCTGAATCCTCATTGGTTGCTTGCCTAATCCAGAGTCACATGGTAGTTTTAAGTCAATGAACATTGAGCAGATGAATTATACTCTGTGTATACACTTTACCTCCATTTGTGCTGTTCGTTAAGTCTAAATCCTAGAAGTCCTCCACCAAATCCAACATAATATCTCCCAAGAACCTTCAATTAACTCTCAACTTTCTCTGAACTATTAAAGCATTTTATGTAAAATTTTTGTATGTACTACCACTTTTATTGTGTATGATATATTCACTTAGATAGAGGCCTTATCCCATTTCTCCTATTGGCATGGAGCATAGGCTTTTGTGCCACTCAGTCTTGGTTTAGAATACTGGCTATACCATGTGTATTCTTGGACAGGTCTTCATCTGTGAAATGGAAACTGTGTTATCTATACCTTGAATGGTTACCAAGATCAAATGAGATAATGTATAAAAAGAGAAGTTGACACTTAGTAAAAAACATAGAGCCTGACATACTTGTGACAGTAAATGTTCTGACTCTTCTTTCTCCTTATCTGACTCTAAGCTCATTGATGGTAGGAATTGTGTTTCTTTTTTATCTACCAACTGTGCCTAGCAAGTACATTAGTCTTAATTGATGTTCAAATATATGTTGAATGAATGAACAGAAATTTGGACATTCTTGATAATGGTAATATTTCTGGTAACTTTATTTAAGATTCAAAATTTGATTAGTGAACACTACAAAAATTAAAATAGATATTAAACTTGGGTATTTGTGTTACTTATTTATTTAATTCTTGGGCTTCATCCCAAGTGTACTTATCAGTCTCTAGATAGTTATGTAGAGCGTATACTGTAACGTAACTTATCTTAAAGAGGATCCCCAAAATACAATTTTTAATCTGGTTGTTGCATCAGGCATCTTCTTAGCCAACAGAATTTAAAATACTTTAGGAAAACCGTAAGTTACTTAAAAATACAATCCAAATTTAAATTGTTTGAACTCACTTAGATTCTGATTCTTCACTGAATTGAATCATGTCATGAAAATAAAAGTGTGTTTTTAACTCTGTTACTGTGGACTATTCTCACTTTGAGAAATGTTTCAACTATATAGACTTATATATATTTAGAATTGAAGAAATCTCAAGAATAAAGACCTTATTTTTTATTCAAAATTTAAAAGATATGATAAATTAAGCATGTGAAGTTAAAGGTTTTTATGTTTTAAAAGAAATTTATCAATTTTTAAAATTGACATACAATCTCTTTATAGTAAGTACTTTAGTGACTAGTGAATGTTCAGCAATAAAGGACAACCTTGTTCTGACTTTCCTTAATGCTATTGACAATTTTTATGTTTTAAAAACCAGAGCAGCAAAAACAAAACTAGAGCAACACTGCAAAAGACAAGCATTATAGTATTGATTCTAAGTGGGTAGAATAGGTGTTTCCACGTCACAAAGTATGTTAATCTCCTAGGTTTTCTTGTTTTTATGCTTTTCTTTAACACAGTGTTCTCTCACCCACTCCCCAAAAAGACTAAGATCTAACTTAAGATTGTAATTGGGTCACCAGCCCTCTTAGTTCTGAAAAAATGTGCAGATTGCCTTTCTTTGACATCACTTCTTAGTCCTTTAGAACATTCCCTGAGTGGTTGTTGTGTGTCCTATCACTATGCTAGATACTGCTGGCTACAAAGATGAACATGAATCATTTATCCCCAGAAGCTTACAGGCCAGAGTAGCATTTCTAACCTCATGTTCCTTATATTGTCTTGAGAAACGTTAATAAATATTTCATAGTAAAAGGGGTTACATATTTCCTTGAGTTTGGTAATAGTGAATGCTTTATCCCCATCTTGTTGACACTACCAAGAAGTCTTTCAGTAAAGAAAGCAGTGTAGCTTTCTGTAATCCAGTATTACCCTAGCTTATTTGACCATAGGACCCTGTTTTTGTGCCACACATATCAATGTCTCAAGGGATATAAATACTCTTTAGCACCTAGTTTGGGAACCTGTACAGACATATTTATAATGTGATGAGTGCTATGAGAATAGCAGGGGTAGGGGAGTTGGGGAAGTTTTCACACAAGCAGTTTCATGTTAAACCAAATCTTGAACCACGTGTTTATAAGGGAAGGGAAGAGCAGTTTAGGGCAAGGCAGAAAGAATAGAATGTACAAAAGCACAAATGCTTGACAGAGCAAGGTGTATTTGCTGAAACTCCAGGTAGCTCAGTATCAATTACCCAAAGTGGGATTGACTGTCAAGGAAGAAGCTATACTAGAGAATCAGTCAAGGCCCTTGCAATGTATTAAAAATCTTGAATAGCATGATTGACTTATAAAGCAGGTAGTAACCTAAATTTCAAAGTTTTATAGTGTGACTTGTGCTTTATATTTAAAGCTGGTTTTCTGCAGGGAAAAAAAAGACTTCAAATTTATCAAAAACTAGCAAGAATATAAGATAAACTATTATGGCTGAATCATTTACCATGTGCTGCTATTGAGTTCTTAATGTTATTTAATCATACTTATTAAAAAATTTGTGTTATGCGTGAACATTTTAATAAGTACAGTAGGAATGATGAGGCAACATTCCTTGTAAAAAGTTTCAAGTTAACTAATTTCTATTTTGGAATCAATCCTAGGAGAATCATCACACAGGAATACAGAACAATGAAATATTTCACATTTTTAAATTTAAAGTTTTACTGAGCTTTCTCTTACCATCATTGATGATTATTATAAAATCCTGGAAAATAAAGGAAAAAAAAAGAACAAAGTACACTTATGCCATATAGAGACAAATGTATGTTGGTGTATTTGTATTTTTCTTCAGACAAAATCTACGTTTTTATATTTCTACTAAATATAGTACTTACTTTTTTTACATTTTCCACATTGTAAGTTCTTTATAAACACCATATTTAAAGACTACATAATATTCCATTCAGTGACTATGTTAATATAATGCTAGACAGTCTTCAGTTTTTCCATCCATATTTTTATATGGTTTCTATTTTTTTGTTGTTATAAATAATGCTTTGTGTATGTAGTTCCAGAATTGGAATTATTGGGTCAAAAAGTAGGAATATGTTTAAGGCTTTTAGTGCATGTTACCACATTACTTCCCAAAACAGTGCTGTCATTTATATTTCTACTAAGAGTCTATCGAGGGGTTTATTTCCTCAGATCTTGAGAACAGTCATTTAAAAAAGACAACTTTGAGAGACAGGGAATTTTATTACACTATGAATTCACTTAGGTTCATGTAAACCTAGCACATGCTTCAGTTGTATTACATATTAGCTAGCTGACTGGCTGGGTGGCTAGATGGATGGGTGGATAAGTGATATAAAAACTATAGAAGACACAAAGCAAACAGAAAAATATCTGTGTTTACTAATCATCTATAATTTTTAAAAGTATACACTATAACTTTATGGTCTTTTCACCTTTTGCACAATGTTATAACCCTTGTTGACATAGATATGAAAATTGCATATATGATTTGAAAATAAAGAGTGCATTTATATGACTGTCTTTTGCAAATGGCCCAATAAAGAACTTTTAAATCTAAAAAAAAAAAAAAAAAAGACAACTTTGTTGGTTTGATAGTTTAAAAATATGGACATACTGTTTTTTTGTGAGTTTAACGGTAAGCGATATTTTAGTTAAATCTTTCTATTTAACACTTTTTATAAACAAGTATAAGGATTTTTCATTAATATGAAGCTTTTTTATTTTTGAGGTATCCATCTCGAATTGAAAAAATTGACTATGAGGAGGGCAAGATGTTGGTCCATTTTGAGCGCTGGAGTCATCGTTATGATGAATGGATTTATTGGGATAGTAATAGATTGCGACCCCTCGAGAGACCTGCACTAAGAAAAGAAGGGCTAAAAGATGAAGAAGATTTCTTTGTATGTAGCAAGCTTTTTTCATTTGCTAATTGGGTAGATATGTAATGACATATTTTGAAAGTATTCTGTTAAATTTTACCAAAGCCTGTTTTTGTTAAGGAAATGCTTATTTATTATTCATGGAATTTATCTTAAATGTTGTTTGAAATAGGATTTTAAAGCTGGAGAAGAAGTTTTGGCTCGTTGGACAGACTGTCGCTATTACCCTGCCAAGATTGAAGCAATTAACAAAGAAGGTATGTGTTTCAAATGATCTGAGACTTAAAATGGGATTGATAGTAAAATTTTACTATGTTTTAATTTTAATTAGTGTATGTAATTGTTACGTATAACTCTTCTCTTTGTTTTATATTTTACTGAATGAATTTCCTGCTAGTATTCTTTTTTGGTAGCATTAATTTGTTATATATTGTATAGAATAAAATCACACATATTTTACTGCCAAAATAAACTGTTTAAATTAGTAGAGATAAATAGTTGGTTAAAATTTTTCAACTTTCAATTCCCAGGCTATTATATTATATGCATTTTATTTCCACTTCTCTGTTTCTAGTTTGTGGCTGTTATATAAATGAACATCTCAACCAGAGTGTGAAGAAAGGTTAAAGATATAGGGAAATTCAAATCAGTTCAACTCACAAGTGAAATACATACTGTATTTTCTGAGGAGAGGGTATGGGACTTTATCAATTTGAGGATTTCCTTTATGAGTCTCTCTCTCCTCCCCTATCATTAATTTCTATAAATTGAGTTAATTTTCCTAATAACCTTTTGTGGACATTTGTTAGAATATTAGATACTGATCAATAGTTACTTAAGTGATCAAAAATGTTGAAAATAATGGAAATTAGGTGTATTATTAATAGTATGGCATAAGACTGGGAAATCCATTGGACAGATAATGAATTTAAAAATAGAACTCAGACTGATTAATTTGGAAAGATATGAGAATTCGTATTTAAATATTACTGAAAATAAACTTAAATATTTTATTTTTTAAATTTCTCATTTAAAAAAGTTGTGAAGTACTTGCAAGGGTACTTTTCAAGTCAGTAATAAACTTGACCACTTATAATAGTTCCCCCTTATTCGCAGAGGATACATTTCAAGACCTCAGTGGATGCCCAAAACCTCGGATAGTACCAAACCCTATATATGCTATGTTTTTTCCTGTACTGTACAGACATACATACCTATGATAAAGTTTAATTTATAAATTAGGCACAGTAAGAAGTTAACAACTATAATAAATAGAACAATTATGAGAATATACTGTAATAGAAGTTATGTGAATCCTCCCTACCCCCCCCCCAAAATACCTTGTACTGTACTTACTGATTTTCAGACCACAGTTGATCACAACCGTGGAAAGCAAAACTGCAGATGAGAGGGGAACTACTGTGTTCATTGTTTTTAATAAAGAAACAAATATTGAGTGACAGTTTCCTAGCAAGAAGGGCATTTAGTCTAAGTAAAGGGGACAATTCCTTTAAACTGAGTCTTGAAAGACCACTAAGTTTGCTACAGAAGTGATAAAAGGGCTTTTCTGGCAGAAGAAATGATATATGGGAGAAAATAGAAGTGAGAGAGGAATGCCATGCCATTTTAAGGAATTGCCATTTATTTGAATTGGTACATGAAGTGTCTTATAATCTTGCTAAAGAATTTTACTTATACTTGGAGGTGGTGGAAGCCATGGGAGAGATTTAAGCTGAGGATTTAAACTAACAACAAACTTGAGAGAAAATAGGAGGTAAGAGAAGATAGAAGAGGAAAACATTTAAAAAGAGATATAGTAAAGAATGTTAGTTGTGAAAGGTAAATCATGATAGTCTAGCTAGAAATCATGCTATAACTTTACAAAGACCTTAATCCAGTGTATTACCACTTCTTGGCCTTTTGGCTAAGATCAAGTGTAAAGACCTTAATCCAGTGTATTATTTTTAATGAATTGAAATCATGAATATAGCTATGATTTTATTACCACTAAGTTACCCTGCTATAGAAAGAATTGAGAGACATCTTGATTGTTAGATGTGGAAGTTATTTCTTCTTTTCTGGTGGGGCCTATATCTCGCTATACTCCTCTTCTATGGAGCTGTGTTACGGAGTTTACATTGCTGAGTCTTACTCAGATTGGCCCCTGAGTGTCTAGTCCAGAGCCTAACAGAGAGTAGACAGTCAGCAGTGATTTAAGGAAGGAAAGGAAGAAGTAATGAACCTTTTCTGTTGGATCCACTCAAAACAAAACAAAGCAAAATTAAACAATGCTCTCTAATTAATAACAGTTTCTTTAAGTGTGGAGAGCTTTGGGCCTTTCTTCCATGCTTAAAGTTCCTTGGGTTTATGCAAATGCAAGTACGTACACACATATGCACAATACATACTCAGGAAACAAAACCACCCTCATTCTTTATCCTATCCCTTTTATTTTTATTTATAACTATTTAATATAGAAAATTAACCTTGCATTAGTGGAAGAGTAATGATACTGATTGTGATCCCTGCCATTTTATGAGGAGTTTCAATGAGCCCTTAGTGAACTATTGGCAGATATTTGTTTTTTAAAAATCTTCACTAGAGGTATTAATTTTGTGATTTCTATATGCCCCAAATTGTAGATGAGCCTACCCCTTCCAAAAAAAAAAAAAAAGAAAGAAAGAAAAAAGAAAAAAAAAGACAAAGGAAGCCCTCACTTCCATGTAAAAACAAAATAACAAATGTGAACGTTTAAGTATTTCTAATACAGCTTATAGAAGTGAAGAAAAGGGGCCAGTGTGTACTGGAGTGAAGGCGAGATCAGAGAAGTTTTCATCTTGGGGTGGTCCTTGAAGAGTGGATTGGAGTTAGATATAAGGAGAGGAGGAAGGTATCACAACAGAGGAAATAGTATGAGCTAAGGCAGGGAGTTATGAATGCCTGAACAGCCTGGTATGCATCCTGGGCTTGTCTGGAATGCCATATTTAAGAAGGAAGAGGACAGACAGTTGCAGGAATGATGGTAGTGCAAGGTGTATTTTTCTAATGTCTTTACATCCTTGCTGTTAACCTGATCTGTTCTCATAACTTGAGTTTAGATCTTTGTATCTGATATTTAGCATTATGGTAAATATTCAAATTATAATAGAAGAAAACTCTTTGCACATATATGCCATAGGCTTTGGTGCCAAATCCAAAGCCATTAATAACAGTTGTCATGTTTCTTGTTTATACTTCCTTTATAAAAGGCCAAGTATCTGTTTACTTAAAGTGACACTCTGTCCTCATTTGGGAAATGGTAGAAAAACATTTATCTGGGAAATGATAGAAAGGCATTTGAATTTTTGTAAGTATAAAACATACATAATTTATATATTTGATAATAGTACTGGCTTATATTGACTTGAAAGCATGGGGTCTATAACAAAAAGTGAATATGCTTCATAATAGACATACAAATTGACTATTGAGTCCTAAAAATAGAATAAGTTAGTAAGAAAGGCATAGATGTATAGATGAGATTGAGAGTGTTAGTTATGGCTTGATGCTGCATAGCTGAATGTCACTGGATGTAGCATTTAGCCTTTCTGGAGTTCGGTGTCCTGAACTGCATATGAAGACTTTTACCCAAATGACTGGTAAAGTATTTTCTAGCTTAAAAGTCTGGGAATCTGTAATTCTTATTTGCCAATTGGTTACTTTTGCTAAAAGAACAATCCTTTCCTGGGAAGGTGATCTTTTCCATGTATTAGATCTTTCTCTATGTTACTTATTTTGAAAGAAATATTCAGAGAGCAAATGATAATTCCTGTGGAGATATTATACATTTTTATAAATAGGGATTTTATTTTTTTCAGCTATATTATAAATCTAAACATTTATTACAGAATAAATTATAAAGTCTCCCACTAAAAATCATAATTACGTGCAACTAACTTATCAAGACTTAATTTGTGTACTTTTTAAGGGAAATATGAGTTCAGACTTGTTTTTAGAGGGGCAGAGAAAGTAAACTTAAGAGTCCTTAAAAAGAGTATATGTTTGCAGTTATTGCAGTCCCAAGCATTTATTTATATCAGGTCACTACTTGTTGCTGTAAGTTTGATTATATTTTCTAATGATTCTGACTTGCTCCTATTTCAGGAACATTTACAGTTCAGTTTTATGATGGAGTAATTCGTTGTTTAAAAAGAATGCACATTAAAGCCATGCCCGAGGATGCTAAGGGGCAGGTAAGAGTGTTCAGTATTCCTGGCTACTCAATGAGATATTTTCTTGAATGGTGACTGATCAAAATATATATATTTTAAAAAGTGAACTAATTGTAGGGTTATGTGCTGATAGCCCCAAATAGCAGCAAGAAAAAGAAGCTTAGAATGTAAAATAAATTATACACTTGATTTTTGCTTCTTTGGTTTTAGACCTGCTAAAGTTATAGGTCACTAGTTTCTGTTCCAGGTGAAATCCCAGCATCCACTAAGCTGGTGTTGTCCTATCGACCCAGCTGGATCGTGTAACCAGTCTATGGGAAGTGAGGTAAGTGCCTTTTTTTTAAATTTTGTTTTGTTTTTCCTGGTATATAATATCATTTAGAGAGTTAATTTTTATATAAAATTTTACATTGAGTTTCTTTTCTTCTTCTTTCCTTCTACAAATCATAGTTATTCATCTTTCTTTAAAAGGCGCTTACCTGACGCTCTGTAGGCTGTTCCAGGTAGGGCTCTCTGAGTTATATGATGGAAGCAGTGTATTATATGCTTTGTCACTGCTCAAAGCAAGAAAGAACGGTAAGCATTTGAAGGACGATCTGGGATGGAGTAAAAACCAAGATTCCATTTGTTGACTGTGTTTTCTGAAATACTGGAAAGAAAAGGTGCCATTAGAAATTTAAAATATTTTCTTTTATGTTCTGCTGTTATTTGGGATTTTCAGCACCTGGACCTACAATTAATTTTAAGAACTTGAAAGTAGTCTATAAAAATGTCTAATATGGAAATATGCTACATATTTATTCCATACTATGCAGTGAAAATGTCATCCTGAAATGTGTTGAAATCACCTGGTCAGCTTCAGTCAAGTATCAGTATGTAATGATCTAGAAATGTATGTACCACCACATTTAAAAAGTTATTCCTGAAGAAATCTGAGAAGTGTGATGGTTTTAAATAACCTGGTTTTCAAAAATTTAGTTATGAAATGATCAGCTAGCAGAGTTTTTCCCCCATTAACATGTAAATACAATTTACAATGAAAATGCTTTTGGTCAGGAAATTGCTTTGTATCTTCCCACATGTATGTATAAATAAAATGTTCTTTTAAACATTCAATGGTGTGATTTTTTTGGTTACTATACAGAAAGATTGATTAAAAAGTTGGGAACATAGTTTAGTTACATACCCATTTAAACAAAAGTCTCAATTTTTTTTTTTTGCTTTAAAATTATTATTTTGTTTATTCTGGTTGTTCAGATGTTCATTAAATGGCACTAATACTATTGCCTTAGAACTTTCTTTTTTTCAAAGGGGGGCATTGAGCCAATTTGCTTTGTGGTGATATTGTAGGTTGTAAAAATTAAATTTATTGGATGTTTTAGATGTTTATTTTTAATAAGTATTTTAGTCACACCATGATATATATTAACATTCAAATCAGTTCCAAGAAATAAAACTACTGAAAGAATATTTGGGTGGTATATTTCCTGTAAGTTTTGATTTTTTCTTCACAATTCCTAATTATAAGCACATTAACCATATTTGTAGAATTGTTTTTTATAAACTGCCATTTTATGAGTGTTTTTTTCCAAAAGGTTTTTAACTTGTTTTCATGTAGGAAATAGGCTAAGTCAGATGTTGTTTGGGCAAGGCTAAAGGAATGCTGTCTTACATATTATCTTCAGGAATTTTTGAGTACTTTGAGAATTCCTGTATGAAGTTATAAAGTAAAATTTCTTTATTAAACTAGCCAAGAATAATGCATCAAATAAATGCACAGTGGAAATGCTCTTGCCTAAACTTTCTGTAGGACCTGTATAAAATGCAACATTCATAACAATTTTCTATATGTAAACCTCCAGATTAATTAATATCCCTAAGCCAAAATAAAAGTTTTAATGCTATCATTTCTGACTTTGAAGGAGTTAGTACTAGTAAACCTCTCCTTGCATTCAGAGGTTAGCTTGAACACTTTAAAGAGCTGCTAATATTACAGTGGGTGCAGTGTGAGCTGTAGTTCTTCTTACACTGTATCTGTAGACATTTTTCTCACTGGGAAAGAAGGTAATGGTAACATGTTGACTGCGGAAAATAAGATCCCCTCTCTCCCTCCCTACATACCATTTTTCCTTCTTTTACATAATTTTAAGTGGTGTGGTAGTGTTAATACCTAAATAGCTATAAAAGTGACATATTTATAGAATAAGGATTGATTCCTTCATCTGATGATACCTTACTTATTGTTACTTCTGATATTCCATCCTGATAAGACCAGTAGTAATTATAGGGTGAGAGATTGAGCCATTGTATTTTTAATCAAGTACTTGCTTTTTCTCCCTTATTCTTTTTTCTTCCTCAGAGTTTAATGATACAAAATTTACATTGTAACTCACTTGTGTTAAAGGTTGGCTCATAAGGTCCTTTACTATTTACAAAACATTTTTGCATACATTGTTTAATTGGATTCTCATAGCAAATCCTTTCATAAAGGTATGACTGATATTTCTATTTCACAGTAGAGGAATTCAGTACTTAGAGAATTGAGTGACTGACTTAAAATTTTATTCAACTATTCTGTGCAAAGTGATTCCTTGCACCTAGGTCTTCTGATTTCAAACACAGTGCTCTTTTTAGTGTGATACTCTATTATGTTATCTACAGAGAACTTGGAAATTTATCATTATTAGTTATAATTCATGGAAACATCACACTTCAGTTGTTTTTGGCAGTGATGCTTTCCTATTTAAAGTTTTAAGAGCAAACAAAATAAAATCTAAAACATACAAATAAATACAAGAGCAAAACATGGAAGAATTTAATCACATGGCTGCAGTGCTTACCATGATTAACATGTCATATGATTAAGAAGCAATTTTTAAATATCTAATTTAAAGTTTTAAAGGTGCAATATGATTCTTTTTCTAGTTTTCTCTTTATTGGAGGTAGAAATCAACTTGGAATGGAAGTTACCCCTGACATTTTCCAGCATTTGTCTAACAACTTAAAATTTTGTTCACAATGTGGGACCCAGAATTAAAAGCTATACTTTCTATAAGTATGCAAACATATGCTCTCTGCTGCATTTAACACTTTACTTTGCTTGTCTGGTTGTCCTTACTCTTGTTTCTCTTTCCATTTTGTTGATTGCTCTCTTAGGATTTTTTTTCCCGTTGACGGTGCTTTCTTTCCTTACTACTGAAATGTTAGTCTCAAGGTTCAGTTTAGCCATAGTGCTTTTGGCTACCCAAGTTGCTCCTTGAACCTTCCATCATTCTTTCCCATTCCTGTGTGCTTTGACTTCCAAGCCTTTGTCTAATGTTTTTCCTTTTGCTTGGAGTTGCCCTTTTCTCCTTTTCCACTGCCCTTTTCCCTAGCAAATTTCTGCTTATCTTCAGGGTTCAAGTCATCTGTCATTTTTCCTGAACACTGGTCTTTCTCTTCAGTTAAAATTAATCTTTCCTTTTCTGTTCTCCTATAGTATTTTGGTTATTCCTCTATCTTGTGTGTCACATTATCATGTAATTAATTTTATTTACTTGTGAATTTCTTATGGGCAGGACCAGTCTTTTATCAATTGAATGCTTAGCCTGTTTCTTGGCATATATGGCAGGGTATTCAATAGAAAATTGCTGATTGAATGTGTTAGGTGCAATCGTGTGATGTTTTCAGTTAATTTCAATTATGTGGGGGAGAAGTAGATAGTTTTTTTTAAATGGTTTATTGTCTTCACCATATATTTTCAAGGCTGAGGAGCTACCAACCTATATTGCTTATTGCTTAATTTTGTTAACTTATATTTCTGAAATTTGTTAATGCAACTCATGAATTAGATTCATTTGATGTTGTAATATTGTTTTTAGTTGCTTGGATTAAGTATTTAATGTATAATGTGTTTTGGATGAATATGAATTGGCGGTCTGTTTGACAGAGCTTAGCGGCCTCAGTGGACGATTAACTTTGTAGACATATTACAAATATGTGTTTTAAAAAATCTTTCTGATTGTGAAAATTAAAATGTTAGTACTGCTTTACATTTTTTGCACCTTTCCGCATTTTTACAATAAACATTTTTAGTTAAAAATAAAATAGTAAAATTTATTTAGCAAAAATTAAAAAAATTTACACAGGAAAAATAAATATTCACACCTCAGAAAAATGCTAACAAACGACAGACCTAGGGAGTTATATATAGAGAGAAATTCATCTGGAATTTGACAGTGTATGCTTTATCTTGGTCTAGTCAACATAGCTTTTTTTTCTTCAGTAATATTAAGCTTTTGTGATAAATTGCTATCCAAACTTTAAAAGCTTTAGAAAATATTAAAATTATACCTTCCTTGATTTCTGTGAAATTGACTATAATTTGAATGGCACATTCTTCCTAATAAGGAATATTAATTTGGTCAATGATAGTATATATTTTTTTAACTTTGTAGAATTGCGGCATAGCATTTTTCTCTTCTTTTATGATGCTTTGTATTATGGAAAAGAAAAACAATGCAGCAACCCTAAAATACTAGGGTAGAACGTCATGTAGTATTCCTTATTTGCCATAGGTTTCTTCTGTTAGTTTGGATTTTATTGCTATAAAAATATTTCAAAGGAATACTTGTTATTGAATATTTTTCCTATTTTATGGAAGATTATGTAATCCAACCAACCTATTAGATTATTAAATTTGATAATCTACCATGTTGATGAGCTATTATGTAAATGTAGTTATCTCGATATTCTTGAGTAGCTTTGAAAATGTGATACTTTATTCATTATAATGTGTAATTGCATTTTGATTAATTTTTAATACTTCACATGTTTTGTGTTTTTCCTTTGGAGGATTGGATAGCTTTAGTCAAAGCAGCTGCTGCAGCTGCAGCCAAGAATAAAACAGGGAGTAAACCTCGAACCAGCGCTAACAGCAATAAAGATAAAGATGAAAGAAAATGGTTTAAAGTACCTTCAAAGAAGGAAGAAACTTCAACTTGTATAGCCACACCAGAAGTTGAGAAGAAGGAAGATCTGCCTACATCTAGTGAAACATTTGGTACAAAATACATTCTTATGTTCATTCCTTATAACCCTGGTAAACTCATGTAGTGAATAAGTCAAATCCCTTGGCTCCCTGTAATTTTGAACATATGATAATATTATTAGGCTTTTTCCCCCTCGCATAATATGATGACTAACTTTTTAAGCATCTTACAGATCTGAAAATTAATAGTCTAATATGAGTGTTTGATACTGAATGCCCTCAATGTTCTGGAATAAAAATGAGTTGAGATTTTGATTTGTAACTTCTTGGTAATAGGTTTTTATTTGAGGTTTTTTGTTTTATGTTTTTTTCTACAACCTTTTAAATGTTTCTGCATATATTTCAATATGCAATATGGAAAAAGCAGTAAGTCATTCTTTTCCTGCGTTTTTCTTTTTTAAAGAATAACTAGGCCGGGCACGGTGGCTCATGCCTGTAATCTTAGTACTCTCAGGGAGGCTGATGTGGGAGGATCGCTTGAGCTCAGGAGACCAGTCTGAGCAAGAGCGAGACCCCGTCTCTACTAAAAATAGAAAAATTAACTGGGCACAGTGGCATGGGCCTGTAGTCTCAGCTACCTGGGAGGCTGAGGCAGAAGGATTGCTTGAGCCCAGGAGTTTGAGGTTGCAATGAGCTATGATGATGTCACTGCGCTCACACTGGGGTGACAGAGCGAGACTCTGTCTAAAACAACAAACAAACAAAAAAGAATAACTGCTTAGTAGTCTTTTATTTCTAATGTATCAATCTGGAGGGGTTTGTGTTTTTTAAAGTTCTATATCAAACACTAGATGTTAAAAATTATGCACAGAACATTTTTACTATTTTGTTATTTAAAAAAAGTTATGTGTTTTAATTTTGGATTCTAGATGAACTCTCATATATGTGTTCTATTAAAAGTAGGACTTCATATAGAGAACGTTCCAAAGATGGTCTTTCCACAGCCAGAGAGCACATTGTCAAACAAGAGGAAAAATAATCAAGGCAACTCATTTCAGGCAAAGAGAGCTCGACTTAACAAGATTACTGGTAAACTACAATGATTCTTTTTTGGGGGAATGGAGGGTTTGGTTTTAGAGTAGTTTGTTTTTAATAAAGTAAAATAAAGTAGTTTATTTTGGGTTTAGTGTCATGAAGTGGTTAATAAGAAAGACAGTTACTTCTGGTTCTTCAAGGTCAAATTCTTTCAACATTGTTAGCTTTTTCTGTTGTCAAATGTGAAAAATACCACATATCTTCCACCTACCTCACAGGGATGTTGTGAGGATTATTGATAAGGTCAAATTCACAAAATTCTATAGTTTTTAAATCACTTTGGTGGTAGGAGTAGTTTTCTAGAAGAATTGAATTATCTTCTTTTGTCAACCTATGGTGACATAATTTCTGAGATTCTAAATATTTTTATATAAACGTTCTTATACTTGACCGGGCTTATTTTAAGGTCGATACTATGTATGGTTGGAAAGATGAATATCTGACTTAAATTTACTTCTTAAATCTGTTAATTCTTGATGTAAAAGTACTTCTATTAATATAAATTACTTTTTAAAAAAAAATTCCACCCTTATCTTCAGGTTGGTCTCTAGAATCTGGGCTTGTTTCCATTTTCTTTCTTGTAATTTAGGAAGTAGCAGTGCTATGGAAAATACTGAAAATTCTATACTGGTTAGTGTTCATAGAGGAGGGGATTGAAGTATTAGAATTGGACCCAGTCTTACTAGGCCTTGTCACTTCCAAGGCACATTCAGCTGAGAAATTCTAGTCTTTAAAAGAAATTATGAACGTATTTTATTTTTCTGAGTATAGTTAAAAGGGGGGGCTTAAATACTTACATTCCTATTATAAGGATGAGATGGTTTTTAGCACCTTTGGCCTAATAAAACTGTATAAAACTTTGTTGGCATTCATTTAAATAATTTGAAGAAGTTTGGTTTCATTTGTCAGATCTAGGAATAAATTGTATTAAACATTTTGACCATTTTCTGAAGAGAGGAGTCCACTGAAAGATGACTCTGGAGTTGAGGGGTCTTTCGAACTACCGTTTTATTATAGTGTTCATCTAAGTCAGCGGTCCCCAACCTTTCTGGCACCAGGAGCCGGTTTCATGGAAGACAATTTTTCCATGAACCAGAGACCCAAGACAGGGTGTGGAGCTCTCCTGCCCAGTCCCTAACAGGTTGTGGACTGGTAGCAGGGGTTGGGGCCTGCAGATTTAAGTAATTGCAATTGGTTTCAACAGGTGAAAATATTTAGTCTCTTTCCATTTGTTTATATTATTTTCATGCCTTTCTTTATATTTGGCCAGAACAGGGAATATTTCAAATCAATTCACAGATTATACCTCTTCCCTAGAAACTATTAGCCTTGGAGAAAGCCAAAATGTTCTCTAAGTGATTGTTCTGATGGCAACTTGAGATTTTAGTTTTGCCTTAAAGTATGGAACCCAGTGCTATGTGCTGGGTGGAAGTGGAATAGTATTTCTACCTCCTGTGATACAAAGATTGAGACCGCATTATTGGAGGAGTGGAGATCAAGGAAGCTGAAGATGACACTGACATGCTACGACTGCCAGCTTACCAGCATCATGTTTTTTCCCTTCCATCTGGATAACCTGGTTTTGCTTTCAGTCATTATACCCTTATGTATGCCTTACTGGGAGGTTCACACTCATCATTTAAAGAGTAAAAAAGAAAGAAGAAAAAGAAAGAAAACAGCTGAGTCAACAATGATGCATTATCTCTGTGTGGTCTTGAAAAGACAGTAGGGGCTGGGGGTGGGGAAGAACCATTTACCATGTGCCTCAAGTTGTAATACTGGTGGTTTAGTAATGCCCTATGCCTTTTGTGGAGGAACTTTCTCTTCACTTTACCTTGGGAATCGGAAACGAATAAGTGATAGCTTTGCGTAAGATTTTACGAATGTGAAACCATTATTATCCCTTCTCTCTATTTACTCAGAAGATTTAAGTGTATAATAATCCTTTTAATAGTTCTTCTTCTATTTCTGGTTTCATGTTACAACTGTCATGCAGAAAAACAATAGATATTATAAGATTGTCTTCAATGGTTGAAACTCAGGCTTGCTCCTATATAGTAAATTTCATTTATAGTTTATAAAAGGAAACTAGAACTAATATAAAATAGCAGTTTTCCATAATATGGAATTATGGTATACTTTAAGTTTATCAGGCTCACCTGTATGTTCCTTTTGTCCTTTTACTACTGAGAGGAATGGGGCTGGGATCATGGCAGTCTGCTCTTCTGTATGTCCCTCGACTCCATTTTACTATTTTTTAAATAGTTCTATTAATAGCTGAAATAAGTAGACTGGCCGCTAGATAATTTTAATTCATGTATTTATCACTCTTCCTAGCCCATTCCCCACATATACAGCCTACAATGATTCTAAACCTGATTTCTGTATAGAGGATGATATAAGGATGGCTGTTTTCAAAGTTTCCAAATTAGGTACACACTGAAAATGTAGTTGCATAGTATGTGTGTGTGTGTGTATATGTGTACATATATATTTACTATGTATATTTTTTCTTCCAGGATCTTATTGATATTATTATATGCTTTATGCATACTGGCTTAAAATAAACAATTTTACACAGAAAATCAGGAGTTCATACTTTCGTGACAAAGTTGCAAGCAAACTGAATTTGAGTAGATTTTAAAAATACAGATTGTCTAGGGAGTGAAAGAAGAAACATCAGGAGTTGGTGCTTGGTCTGTTTCTAATAGTTGCTGGAAGTTCAGCCACTTTAGATATGTTTGTGCAACTTACGGAATTTAAAGTTTAAAAAATCCCAAGGTTTGAATTGACCAGTAATATGTTTATTGATAATATCAAGAATATTTGACTCTTGGTCCCAGCAAGAATATTGTATTTTATAATGCCTGGATGAAAAGTAGACCAAGAATTCAAGTATTTGTTCTTCCTTTGCTCCTCTTTGCCATTCCAGGGAGCTCTGGCCTCTGTTCCATTTATTCCTATTGGCAGGGAGAGACCAACTGTGTGTTTTATAGCTGAGGTTGAATTTTGTGAAGTTGTGACTTTGTGGTGGGACTCATGGAGATTTGATGTTTTTCCACCTAATGTTTAAGTAATTTCTTGAAGTTTCATAGTGCATTGTTGTAGGATAATTTTATCCTATAGATATATTCTAGAGGAGGGCCTATCAGTAGTATATTGATAGTAAGTATTTACTGATAACTAAAATTAATTTCATTTGTATCTTTATTTTCTTCCAATTCCTTCTTCTCACTTTTTGTGGATATTGCATTTCTTCCCAGAATATTAGCAGGTTAAGATAATAGATGTTGGACTGCCTTATCTTAAGGTGGAAGTAGCCAGAGTCATCTCTTCAAGTACTTATTTTGTTATTTCTTCATTTTTGTTTATATTTAATAACTGTTTTGTAAGTTGGTGTGAATATAAAGCATAAAAAACTTTATTGATCATACTTGGGATTTTGAATTTTTCTAGGTACCAAGTATTGTAATTTTTAATCTAATTTTAAATGGTTGCTCTTAAATGTCCCATTATTTTCTATGAACACATTACCAAGCTTTATTTTTCCTTCCCAAACTATTAAATGGGAATGGCTCTTAATTAATTGGGTCTGTAATATCCTAAAGTAAATTCACAGGTTTTGGGTTAATTATTTTATTTCTTTTAAAACTTGTAGTAATTTAGTTTTGTGGTTTGTGCTCTATTCCATTTATTGATGAGTATTAAAATCTACTTCTGTAACCTATATGAAAGGAAACAAAAGATATAATTATTTAATATATTGAGTAGCAGATATTTGTCCTATTTGAATAGCCCTTAGAAATAGAACCTCTGCTCAGCTCTCTGCAAAAGAAAAATTTCCCTAATAAATTTTATTTCAATAGTTCATTGATTCTTAAGAATATTAGCAGGAGAAAAACCTAGGGAATGTGGTTTTAAATGTTAAAGACTCCAAACTACATCTCTTTCAGTCACGTAAAAATATGGTTAGAATATAATTAGGATTGAATTTATGATTTAAAAACTTTTTGTAAAATTGTTATATACTTTTTTTCCCATTTGAGTCTACACTTGATATAGTGTGAGATTGGAACAAACTATGTAGATTTTTACCTCAAACTGAGCTAAATGTCAGTTTTAATACCAGACATTGGCATATCAAAATCATTGTTTTACACTCACACCTTTTTTATTTTAAATTACAATCCAAGTGCTAAATATTCAACTTTGCAAGAAAGGAAAAGTGCCTTTTGTGTAAGTTACCATTTGGCTTTAGTACTACTTTAAGAATGTAAGTTTAATGTGTGAATTCCTGCCTAGATCATTTAATATCCTTGGCTATTTGATTAAGTCAAGACACGTTGCCTTATGGATAGCTCTTTTATAATACCTGGATGAAAAGTAGACCAAGAATTCAAGTATTTGTTCTTCCTTTGCTCCTCTTTGCCATTCCAGGGAGCTCTGGCCTCTGTTCCATTTATTCCTATTGGCAGGGAGAGACCAACTGTGTGTTTTATAGCTGAGGTTGAATTTTGTGAAGTTGTGACTTTGTGGTGGGACTCATGGAGATTTGGTGTTTTTCCACCTAATGTTTGTTTAAGTAATTTCTTAAAGTTTCATAGTGCATTGTTATAGGATAATTTTATCCTATAGATATATGGATAAATTAGATTATGTGGCTTTTTGGGGGGTGCCTTTTTTTTCTATTACATGTGTTATAGACAGCTTCAGTAGTATAGGTGGCATAATTGCTATGGTAAGTTTACTATTGGTTGTTAAACATACTTTCTCTGAAGCAAAAGTTTTATGTGGCCAACTTTGAAATGAAACAAAAATGATTTTTGGTGGACTTTATGAGTAGGGTGGCCATAAACAAAAACATACTTATTACTATACAAAGCTTATAAACCTGGCTTTATGGAAGGTACCCAACAGGCTTAGCAAGGAATTTAACCAAATAAATGCCTGCAATTTATTAATTAAAGCAGTATTTTAATGTTTTGTGAAATTAATTATACAACTATATACTTAAGATAAAATATTGTCTTCTAAAGTTGACAATTAATGGTATACATTGGAGAAAACTGGAACTTCCAAGTTTTTTCATCATTTGTAGAATAAAGCCCTAATATTAAGTTCAGATGTTATACGAAGGACCCACACTTTTTTTCCCCTTAACTTAAATGGATCCATCAGTGTTTTTGGAACTTGTGTAAGAAGATGAGGTATAGCTGGTCAGATGTACACACATAAAGTTTAGGTTAAAAGATCCAAGTGAAATTAAAAATTGGGAACCTTTTATTTTAGCTAATAATGCAACAAAAAAATCCTATTTTGTATTCTAGATGTTTGAAGAGATTTCTCATATCTTAATTTTATATTTTATTTCACTTGTATAGACAAAGCCTGTAATATAAGTGTTAGCAATCTAAGCAATCTTAATATGGACAGTAAGCCGTAGAATTTTTAATTTTTACAGAATAAATGCGAATGTGTGTCTGTATATGTGTGTTTAAGAATCTCATCAAGAGTAATATTTTAAAAAACCCACACAACTATGTAAGTAACTCTCAAATTCTGATTCAGTCCCTTACTATTTAAGGGTGTTTGTGTTTTTGAAAAGTAAACATTTGAGGATATTAACTTCCTAAATATTGAAAAGTAGGGGAGATTTCAACTACTAAGATTTTTGAGAAGTTAATTGGGGTGAAAATAAATATTTTTTCTAATAAGCAATTTCTGTACAATTTTTCTCAAGGTTTGTTGGCATCCAAAGCTGTTGGGGTGGATGGTGCTGAAAAAAAGGAAGACTACAATGAAACAGCTCCAATGCTGGAGCAGGTATGAAATGGTAGCATTTGATTTTTTTCGAGGTTCCCACTGGAATGATCACGGAGCTCTAGTATCTACATAATTGAAATTGCCCTTTTGATCAGATAAGGGAATAGGAAGCTAATTAATTGATGATATATTTTTAATTCTCTCTTCTCCAAGGTATACAGATAAACTACAGACTTTATTAGTGTTTGTTTTCAATAGACTGGCATTTAAAGCCTTTGTCTCCAAAATTGGAAGGCCTGGAGACAGGCATCCCAGGGTATAAGCTTCCAGCTGGATCACCTTTAACTAGCTTACAAAAAGACCCTTACACAAATACTTTTCATTTGTGAGTTAAAACAGGGTTTTTTGACATCTAATAAAGCTTCTTTTGTAAGAAGTTTCTTTTATATTGTAACAATTGGTGTTGTTAGACTGTGTTTTATGAATTGATCAATGAGCCATACATTTTTGCTAGGATGTATATTTTAATAACTACAAAAAAAAAGAGTTTAGAAAACTATTAAGTATCTGTCTTTAAACCACCTAATAGAGGAATTTAAAAGTGAAGGTTGCAGTTGCTAGATTTTGCCTTGGCTACCTTCAGATTCCCACAATACCTGTACATAATGAACGTGCATGCTTTTACATTCTCTAAGGGCTTAACTTCGTAGGCACTGTAAGACTATAAGAACACAGTAATAGCCATAACTGGATTTTCTTGGTTCTCCTGTTTTAAAATCTGAGCCTTAATGTAGTTTTAAAATACCCTTTTTGTATTATTTTAATTTTCTTTATTAGTAGTCTAATAAAGAAGACTTTAAAATGAGTATCTTTTGCTCTTAGATGCATTTTAAAAAATAGTCCAAATTTAATTGATATTGTATTGAGTTTTTCAGGGTTATTTTAGGCCTGGTTTGATGACAGTGCATTGTTTTGGTGCCTCCATTAATGTTGTATTAAATCTATGGTCTTTTAAATTGATTAATATGTCTTTCAATCATACCTTCTGATTTTCTGTGATCATCAAACGGTTAAGTCTTTGCCGTTATTGTCAGTATATCAACCAAATTTTAAATGACTTTTTTACTGTGTATTATTACTATATTCAACGTCCCAGATATAACAATATTTTGTATTTTCACCACTGTTTATGGTATTCTCAGAATGCGATAAATCAGGGACTTGGGTAATAAAATGTTTCTGGAAAATTCATTACAATGTCAATCTTTTATTACGCACAATCCTGCTGAGGTGAATGTGATTGTTAAAAGTACTTATTATATGTAGAAGTTAGTGTAGAGGGCAGTGCCCATTTTAGAGAGAAGTACAGAAAACATTTTGAAATTGAATTTATGAAAGAAAGAAAGGGAAATTGTGTAACTCGGCTATTTCTATTTGCATAATTTAAAAAAATTTTGAGAGTCCTTGCCAGTTTTGTAACAAAGAGACCAATGATCATTAATGAAAATTTTGTTAATTATTTTAGATTTTAGGAACATCATGCTGTTCCCTAATTTTTTGTCATTTAGGTTGATTTCAATGTGAAAATGTTTTGTAACCAAACTCTTAATTTTTATTCTACATGTTAGTCCTGCTTCAAAGTTAAAAAGCCGAGTTATAAAACTCTTAATTACATCTCAGTTGGTATCAACAGTAGATATAAAGGAGAGGTATTGATTCTTCTCACTAACCTCTGTTTCCTAATGAGTTAAAATAATGTCAGTCATGACATACATTGATAATAGGCCTCTAGCCAAACTTACTGTGCTAATGGATTTATTTATATTTTTTAAAAATTCAAACTCTGTGGTCTTGAACCCCAATTCTCAGCTTATTAATTATAGATTATTTAATTGTATTAGGGAAATGTCATGTTATATTTACTTTTGGATAAACCTTGCATTAGATGCATAATAATTCAGTAGGTTTTTAAAATTGTTAATTTGTCCTTGTTTAGAAGTTAAGCACCTTATCAAGATATTAATTTAAGTTTCAAAATCTTGTTTTATAACTTTGTAACTCAAGAGTAATGGATGCTGTAGTGATGTCTTTCACTTATGTGAAGATGAACAATAAAATTGTTTATTTACAAGTAATGGCTCTAATTACTTTTCTGGCAACACCTTTTATGATAAGCTTAGGAATACTTTCCATTTATGGAGTACCTTTCAAATAATTAATCTGCACTTATACACATTTAAAATGAGTAGATTCAAGAATAGAAATGATGACAGCTGAATGAACGGGACACTTGACACCTGACCTTTGATGTGGTATGGCCAACATGCCATTTGTAGAGCACTGAATAACAAAGATACACTTTTTTTCCCCACTAAAATTTGAATGCCTTGTATTTTAGTGGGAATAGAATTTTTTATTTATTTGGTCCCCAGACAATGATCTTTCATATTCCAGAGAACTGCAGACCATAGACCTGATGGTCATCCCTCACAAAGATATGGAAGTAAAAAGGCTTCTTGGGGACAAGCATGTTGCTTATGGTGCTAGCAATTTGACTCCTTTGTAGAGATCTATCATAGTATAGATTTTTTAAAAAAGGTGTATTATATATTTTGCTCTCAGATATATATATCAGAAAAAGATACAGGCATTCCAGCACCATAGATTGCAAATTCATCCAATGTGGCTATTTTCTGTTGTCTTTGAACAATGGACACATTCACACATATTTTTACATATGTAGGAAATTTTATTGCCAAATGGATAAAAATATTCTTTATGAAAGAACTGACAGAGTTCTAATTTTTTTTTAAAAGTATCAGTTGGCAGGAAGAAGGTAAAAACTCTCATCTAAGAATGCGACGTATTTTGTTTTTAAATCCAATGTTTTTAACTTACACTTTATCTCTTTGGTTTTTTTTTGTTGCTTGTTTTGTATTGTTTTTTAGTCTTTTAACTCTGTATTGCTGGTGGCTCTGATTTCATGATGCATTATGCATATGAAACTCTAGCTTTCAGCACTAAAATGAGTTAAAGATAATGTTTCGTTAATTTGGTCATTGTTTTCCTGTTGAGATCTTTCTTTAAAGGGAAACTGTCTACTTAGACCTCCACATTCAACTTGATAAAGGAAATTATTTTATAAAAACAGCTGAAAGTCAAAAGCTTCAATATATTCCTCTAATGCTCTAAAACATGAAGATGCTGTTTATTTACCTAATTGTTATTAATGTCATTGACAATTAAGGTTCCTAAAGGGGTATATCACAATTTACAAATGAAAATATTTGTCCAGTAAGCTAGCATCTTGTATTCTGAGAATATTATGGATAACATTTAAAAAAAACCACATTTAGACTGAAAGTTGACAGCATCCCTTTAAAGACAGCCTATTCAACTTTTAGTTAATAATTTGTGGGGTTCTTTTTGGTTTTTCATTTGTAATAGAAATGTTATATGTGGCTTAACAATGTTTTTGGATACTAAAGTTGCTTAACAATCAAAATAGAATACAAGAACAAAAATGAAGAAACCAAAATAAAAATATCAATTTTTTATTATTTATTCAGGCGATTTCACCTAAACCTCAAAGTCAGAAAAAAAATGAAGCTGACATTAGCAGTTCTGCCAACACTCAGAAACCTGCACTGTTATCCTCAACTTTGTCTTCAGGGAAGGCTCGCAGCAAGAAATGCAAACATGAATCTGGAGATTCTTCTGGGTGTATAAAACCCCCTAAATCACCACTTTCCCCAGAATTAATACAAGTCGAGGATTTGACGCTTGTATCTCAGCTTTCTTCTTCAGTGATAAATAAAACTAGTGAGCACAGATTTTTAAAAAATAGTTACTTATCCTATAAGATACATTAAAACAGTTTGATTGTAGTTATATTGTATTTTTATGAATTTGCTTTTTAAAAATCAAACTTAAGTGGAGATGATAGGGAAAGCTTGAAACTATTTTAGAGGCAAAAACCATTTCTGACTGATTTATTGTTCAGAAACAATTGCTGGGTGAGAAACCTTACCATTTAATAACACAAATTCCACTATAGATTGACTCTCCTCCACTAATAATCCAAGCACAATGAGAGGCCTGATTCATTACAAAAAAAAGAAAAAAGAAAAAGAAATAAAGAAAAAAAAAAAATAAAACAGAAAGATATGAAAAGATCTGTGGTAGATCTTTATACTTAACTCCTAAAACTATTCCTGTAGATAGATTTAGTTAGTGTCCCCACTTTTCTGGAATCTCCCTCTGTGTTACATTTTATTCATTCTGATTCTATTATTTAGTGCAGACTTTAGTTTAATCCTATTGATGAAAGAAGAATACCACTTTGATTATGTTTTTAAAGATTTTACTGTTTCAGTACAACTAATTTTTCAAGAGTTAACTTAGTCTTTTTAAATGTAACATTTCAACATGGATTTAGATATGCATAAGACAAGATTTGTGTTGACCCTGAGTTTCTCATAGTACTTTTTATCCTAAGTTAGAGACATATGAAAAAGTTATCTGGAAAGTCACTGGGTAAATGATACTTTTCTTTTGCTCTTTATACAACAAATGAAATAACATGATTAGTAAATGAATATAACATGTTTCCTTATGAACTATTCCATATTATATCTTCCAGAATAGTTAAAGAAAGATACTGGCATTGAAAAGACTTTTATTAATCAAACCGATTAACCTCTTTTCCATTCAGTTGCCATATTTTCTACTAAACCATATTTTTTCACTTTTGATCAAGTTTTGTTTTTGTTTTGTTCTTTTTAATGGATAGAAAGGATGGGAACACAAAAACTCAAGTGTTTCCTCATGACCTTCATTTCATTACCGCATTTATCATGAAATAATGTCATTAGTCACTGGAATGTCACATGACATAAGCATTTTCTTTTGAAATTGTTTTATATCTTGGTACTATAACCATAGTATTATAACAATTGAATTTTATTCTTTCATTTTTTTAGTTATCACCATGTCTTTTCATTTTGATTGTTATAAAATTACTCTTAAATGCCCAAATATCAACTTCTTTAGAAAACTCTTATTTTCTCTTCCTAAATTAATGTGAATATTTTGGCCTATGGAATCTTGCCTGTTCTAAATAGTTGATCATGTTTATGTGCAATGTAGAATGAAGAAATCTAAAAGTTAAAAGAAAAAAGACACACATTTACAAGTGTTTATGTTAAATTGTTAAGAGATGCTTAAATGACTCACCAAGTTAGTTATTTTTAAAAAAGCAAAAAAACGTGAGGGCAAGAGCAATGTCATAATCTTAAAAATTCTCATTATTTGCTCACAATAAGTATATAAAGTTGTATATTCAATTTTTTTTAATGAATCAGGCCCAGACATATGTTTATAAGACTCCATTTTGGGGAATGATGATGAGATAAAATTACTCGCATTAGTTTTACTTTGGCAAGTAAAGTTAAGCACTAACTCTATAATGTATGTCACTATGCCCCTGCCTTTTTATTTCCTTAGAGTTTCTAGATTTGTAATGTAGCAAAAGGAATATATATAAATATCTTTTTTTATCTTTTGCTGTAAAGATACTATTTTCCCAAAGGAAAAGTGGCAATTTACACAATAATCTGCAATTAGAGAGTTAACTATAGTCTGTCACTTGGGGGAGCTACTTGAAATTAATGTTCCATGTCATTTTCTTTTAGTTCTAGTAGGTTTTAGAATTTTTGATTAATTCATTTTCTGAATGAGGGCACAATTTTTGCCTTTTATTGCCTTTGGAACATGCCATTCCTTGTGGATATCTTATAACAACATCAGAGGGCAGAATATGAATCCTTTTTCCCATTTATCTCCTTAAATATTTTAAGATGATCCTGGTATGTATCTGCTTCGTGAACATTGAAGATCTTTTTCTAGGTCCTCCACAGCCTGTGAATCCCCCTAGACCTTTCAAGCATAGCGAGCGGAGAAGAAGATCTCAGCGTTTAGCCACCTTACCCATGCCTGATGATTCTGTAGAAAAGGTTTCTTCTCCCTCTCCAGCCACTGATGGGAAAGTATTCTCCATCAGTTCTCAAAATCAGCAAGAGTCTTCAGTACCAGAGGGTAATGTATATTGATTTCCTATAGAACCAAACATAAAGGAAGCTAAAGATTATTAGTATATTAGTGTATTAAGAAATTTCTGCTTTTTTCTCCTTACATCTTGCATCTTTTCGAGTTAGAAGCACTTTGTTTATTTACTGAGTGCCTTCTTTGTGCCAGGCACAGTTTAACCTATGTAACACTTTAATCCACATTGATATTAACTGAGCTATTTATTTGTATTGATAATATATTACATTCTTTATTTTGTGTAGTGCCTGATGTTGCACATTTGCCACTTGAGAAGCTGGGACCCTGTCTCCCTCTTGACTTAAGTCGTGGTTCAGAAGTTACAGCACCACTAGCCCCAGATTCCTCTTATCATAATGAATGTTCCAGGGCAGAAAAGGAAGATACACAGATGATTACAAATCCTCCTTCCAAAGCAATGACTGATGGAAGAGGAGCTCCAACAACAGGTAAAAAGACTCAGGTAGCTAGGCTGGCTGTTACTGGGTATAAACATTTTGATGTTTCAACACATTATTGTAATTCCTATATAGTTGCTTTTCATAAATACTTTTATGTAACATTTATGGAAGATAGAACTTCTCTATTTAAAAGTTCTTTTGTGTGATCATTTTATGGTCTTTTTCCGTGGACATACTTGTCACTTTAGTCTACTTCCTTTTCCCTGCTGCTTTTTTATGTCCACATTTCTACTAAATAGAAATATTAGAGCTAAATAATTACAGAAATTCTTACTTTTGAAGCCAGAAAATATTTATAGGCTTAGGTTTAAGGATTTTAATAGAATTTAGTATTTAAGAAGCCCTGAACTATATACCTGTATCTTAAATATAATCCAAAATTTGGGGGCAGAATCCCCCAAATTGAATGTAATTTATTGTAAAGTTATTTGGAGAGTTGAATATGTAAAATCAACCATGTTTAATAATACATTTTTTGGGTGATTTTGTGACACTGCAATCTGAAAGCATTTGGACGTATTTTATCAAGTTGATATTTTAAATCTAACAACATTAATTTATATTTCCTTTATATGGTCGCATTGTTTTATTTAGAAGTTTTATAGAATTACAACCTCATCCAAAAAGTACATATAAGAAAAAAAAGCGAAGTACTAGTTTCAGTTGCTTTCTAGTAAATTACTAATTTAATATCAGATAGGTTAAGGAAGTATGAATTGAGTCAGTTCTGAGGTGGAGAAAAACATAAAGCAGATTGTAGATTGCAGCCAAGTGTATTCGGGATAATTGTATTTAATAGCATCTTCCCTGAAACCTCTTCATCTACTTGTTGGATGAAGCATAAAATAAGAGTTTGCTCTTTTCCAGTGGTAGCATGTATTGAAATAAAAGATTGAAGTAACTCAGGAAACATATACTTATTTTTTAGTTTACTTTCTTTACCTTCTTCTTTCTTTCCAAAGTAAAAATGTTACTAATGTTAAATATACAATTTTTACAATTCCATTGTACCTATAAAAGTTGAAGTTATTTTGCATATGGTAGTCTTTCCTTATTTTTTTTTAAAAAAGCCCAAATCTGAGTCTTTATAGATTTTGAAACTTTTTTTTTGTAGTTTCTCAAGTTTGACCCGTTATCTTTTGACTCTCTAAGGGCAGTCTTTCCTTACAGTAATTAATTTTTCTTTCCCTCTTTCCCACAAGATTTTTGAATTATCATTGACCCTTTGAGATATTTTTTCCTGAGAAAAGTCTTATGTAGTTTTTAACAGTCTGGAATTTATTACTGTATGGAATATGTGAAAAATATGCTAAAGTTATAATGATGTAGTATATCCATCAGGAAAATTATTTTCAGATATGCATGTGAATCTATATCTTTGTTAAAATACATCTATTCTAATGATAATAATAAAACTGAACTGTAGACCAATATAAGTATCTATGTAATAACTAACAGTGTTGTGTTAACCAGATTATGTATCCTCAGATATCAAAGTAGTGATCGTGCATGGAAATCCTTGACTGACATGATTTTGCTTCTAACCAGAGTATTACCCTAGTCTTTTTTTCAGAATTTCTAGTGTATTTGTGGAGATAATGGCTGATTGCCTTAGAAGGAAGGCACACCAATATTCTTTTCTTTTTTAAATATTGGCAGTAACTATTGGGAAAGTAAAAATAGTAAGAGTGTTTTCTGGGAAGGTAAAGGTAGAGAGTTTAGATTTATAATTGATGAATTTGTAGATTTGTGGAAAAGCAGGGATTATCTGGGTATAATGAGCTTAATAGCGCAGTGGCTGGCAACTCTAATTGCTTACATCAAAGAAATGCATGGCTTTAAATGTTAATTACTGAAAGTCAGTTTGTTAGAGGGTTGAACATAGTATTTGAATGGGGGGAGGTGAAATTCTAATTTGTTTCTGTGACACTTTTTAATTTTTAATTTTTTGAGGGAATAGTGGAATTTAGGCCATATTCTAATTGGACACCTTTTGATTAAAACCTTGTGCTCTTGTCTCACTTGCATTGAAATTCTAAGTGGTCTGCATGTTTTTCTCTCTTAACCTTGTTGTTATCCACCACCTCTACACTGTTTTGTGGTATTTATTGGACTTTTGTCTGCTCCTCAAGTTGTCTTACATCTGTAGTCAAAGTGCCAGGTTTTTATGTGTTTGTTTTTGTTTCTTTTATATATATAACATATATATATAATATATATATTTCGGTTGGTTGGTGTCCATATTCATTCTAAAAGTAAATTTTGTTACTGTTGAATTTTAAAACTTCTGTAGAAAACATTTACCAGAACTTGTATCAAAGACATTTTCTGGATTATTTTTGTCAAATTAAAGCTCTTGGAGCATTTAGAATGAGGAAGATTTTAGCTATAAATTATGAAATAGTTTAACAAAATTAGGTTTTTACTTTTTTATGTGCAAGATATGGGCACACTGCTGAGTTTAGCAGTGACAATAAAGGATTGATTAGATTATACAAATGCTCTGGTTATTATATACACCTGTTCTTAATGGGTTAAAATTTTGCTTTTAATTGGTTTTTCAGTAGAGATAATGAGCTTTCACTAATCTATGTACATTCTTCTGCTGGGATGGATGCCAACATAACTAACAGGTTAGGAATACTATTGCTGTCCACATTAGCAACAAAAGTAATTGGCACCTTTGTAAAAATTGATGCCTTTGTTTTTATTTTATTATCAGAATGCTTTATGTCATGGAGCCAACCAATTTTAGGTAGGGATATAGCCTCAGAAAAACTTAGTTGTGTTAGTATCTGGGAAGGTAGATTGGATCAAGTTTTTTAAAACATAACCTTTTGGAAAAGAAGGATATGTGCTCATGTGCTCTCAGGTACCTTAGGCCAAGAGATAACTATTGTTCCCTTGTCAGAATTCTCTTAAGATAGGGAACTGCCTCAGGAAACATAAAATCTAGAAGGGACACAAAGCTAGTAACTGAAATATAAATAACTATTTTAATGTAATAGATAAGTGCCTGAAGAGGTATATAGAGTGCTTTTGGGTATAAAGGAAGAAAACATGGCTTTTAGGTAGGGAAGGAGATGGCTTTTTAGGTCGTCTTAGCCTGCAATGACCTAGGAGTACTAGGGGGCAGCCCATCTGCCTCCTTTTCTTCCTTCCTCCTTGAAATTTAGTTCTTCATCTATGTGGTAAGGAGACTTTAGTAGATGCTGTCTGTGGTCACCTTTGACTCTAAAATTTTAATGTTTTATTTATTGTATCATGCATCTGATAGAGTCTAACTTTATTCCAAAGAAAAGATCATGAAATGGTAGGATTATTAATTTTCAATTTATAATTTTCAAATTCTCTTAGAAGTGATAACTTCTATACTTAGTACCCCCTATAAAGACAAAATTGGGACTAGTAGATTTTATGAATATAATTTTAAGCCTTTCTAGTTAGTTCTGTGTTGAAAGAAATAATTTCAGTAACACATCTTCATTTTCTCTTTTTTGAGCAAATTAATACAAAATATCAGGAATATTTACCTCTGGTTTATTGCAGAATATTTTAGTTAGTATAAATAGGAATGTTAGGTTGACATAGACATGAAGACTGAATCTTTATAACGTCAGGGTGGTCATTAGCAGGCAACTGAGTTTTAAGACTGAGTTTTAAGGTAGCATTAGATGAGATTCATTAGGCTTTTCTTCAGTGTCATTCAAAGTCTTACTGTAAATTAGTTTTTGAATGAAATGTGGGCATATATAAATAAATATTGTATAAATATATCATCATAGTTATGATAGTTGGACTCCTTAGTGAATTCTCTCTAGAGAGTCCATGAATTATATTATTGATTGATTAATATAATACCTTTATCACCATTAAAAAACAGATGTAGGTCATGGGATTAGTCTGAGATAGTAGGGCAAAAAAGCATGTCATAAACTCTACCTAATCTGAATGTGGCTGGTTTTGAAATGGGTTTCAGTTTTATCCTAACATCTTACATAAACTTTACATTTATAATTTAAAAGCCTTTTTATTTTAAATTGTTTCTCAATTTATTTTCCAGAGTTGTTCAAAACAAAACTACAACTGGAGACTCTGTAATCTACCTCCACCCCCACACCAAATGTTCATGGCTTCTACGGAGGCTGGGGTTTCCATGGAGAGTCTCAGGGATTGCCTCTTTTTTATGCAGAAGAATCTGTAATATTTAGCAATCCAGAAAGAGCTTTAGAAAACACTCTACATTACTAGTTTTAAATTGTGTGCAAGCAGGCATGGTTCAGAGATCTACCTCTCTTACTTTAATCAAAATAACTCCATTTGTTTTTTGGGCTTTGTCTTTGCATTATGCATTAGACCACCATATACTATTTTATTTGAAGAAAATGTTCTGTTGATAAAATTTAGTTTAAAAATTATTATTCTATAGACTGATATTCTAGTTCTTTGGTTTCCAAATTCTAGTACATGGTGAAATAAGGATAATATAGTGAACTTCTGGTAAAACTAAATTTATGCTTTTGTTGAATTCTATAATAGGTTTATATTGTTATTCTATTTGTGTGAGAGTATTTTTAAAAGTCCTGCCATTATTGCATATATGAATATTTATTTTAATATCCTTACTTGTGTAAAATGTTGACAATCATTTGTCAGTCCCCCAATTTTACTTTTGAAATTTTACCATTTACGAAATCTAAAGGTTTGGGAACCACTAGAACATGTGAAAACTGAATCTAGAACTGAGTCTCCTGAAAACACTCTGGCAATGACTGACCATTCTGCTGTACTAACCTCTGTGTTCTAGAGCAATTGCTCATAACTATTTTCTTTGTCTTCCAAGTACCTTGAGGGGTGGCACACATTCCTATCAATAATGGTAGTCCAATAAGGCAGTTCCTTTAATCTGACTCCCTGGCCCTACTTCGAGGAGATTCTGAGCAATGTTGTTCCACTTTTGCCCAGGAGACTTAGTGCTCCAGAGGAATAGGAACCTAAGAGGGAATATTCATTGTCAACTGCTGCTTCTGAATATATCTGTACCACTGAGGATTTAGAAAGCACATTCCTCATTGTTTCCATTGTGAATGCTTTATGGCTTTAAGAAAACTGCATAAAATTTATAGGGTTTTCATGGTACAATATTTAGTAAACAGAAGGAAGTGATGCATTAGTTCAATAGATAAGGAAATTTAATCATATTTCTATTCATTGTGGTATGTTCCTTTTATTTTTTCTGTTATAACAAATGGAGATATTCTTACTTAATTCAAAACTTACATAGAGCCTTATTGGCATTTGATTTGAGTGAGTGGTATTGTTTTATTTTTGTTATGTTTAATTTAAATTACATAAAATGTTTGAAATAAGAGGAACGAAATGCTAGCTTTTTCCATACTATTATAGAGTGATTTAAAAAATCAAAAAGTAGTAAATGGTGATATTAAAGCATAATTTAATATACTATAATTGTATTTTTAATGCACTGTAGTATTTTTCTGAGATTAACCCTAGGCACAAATGGATATTAGCATTGGGAATGACTGAATGTGAGTTGAGTAACTGGATTAAATGTATCTGTGTCAGTTAGTTACACAGTAATTGAGGTACAATATTGGTTTGAAAATGTATTCTAGACTATTAAACAATAATACCTCAATGGCATAAAGATTATAAATATGCCTTTGTATTTTAAATTTATATATAGACCAAAAATGGTTTGCAGAATAATTCTATTTTGGCTATTATCATTACCTAACAATGCATTCATGATGGAATTCAAAAGTACAAGTTTGTTTTAGGCAACAAGAGGTTAAATATTAGTTTAAAAATTTTATACAGGTTGTTGAAAACTCGTATATTTTCATATGGAGTTTAATGTTTCATTTGGATGATCTAAATAGCATTTATATCATAACTGTCACAGAAGCAGAAATGGTACATGGACCTAGTACTCAAATGGATTTTGGTGGCTTCTGGATTGCCAGAGGCGGTGATGCTAAGAGTATATCCTAACTGATAGCCTAGTGCAGTTATCTTAACTTCTTTTTAATGGTTAGACTTATATGAATGCTATTTCTGGATTGGTCTGAAATTATTATAATTATTATCCTACCACAAAAAAGAAAATAAGAAAAACTGTTTATTTACCAAGCACTGATCTAAATATTTTACATATTTTTTGTAATCCTTTTAACAATGTGAGGTAGATATACTTACTTCTATATGACAGATAAGGAAACTGAAACACAAAGACATTCTCAAGGTCATATGGCTAGTAATGGTGGAACCAGCATTTGAACCTGGGTAGTCTGAAGGAACAAAAATCATCTTTAATTTATTGCTTTTTTGAAGTAAGAAATCCCACTTCTTTGTTACTAGCTCAGGCAGTAAAATAATGTAGACCTTCAGGAGAAACAGAGTCTTATGTAGCATTTTGTGGGCAATTGTAATTTAAAACATCGTCCCATACTTTTTACTCTAACTAAATTTACATATTTTTCCCCTAACCCACAGGAATATCGAAAACAGAAAAAAAAGTGAAATTGGAAGAAAAAAGCTCAACAGCATTTGGTATGAACAGAAAGTAATCTTTAAGCAAAAGACTATAAAGCTTGACAGAGAGGGAGGACATAGTCTGGCCCCTTACTCTTTACCTGTTAATGCTTCTTTAGGTGTAAGTGATCATCTGTTTTAGTACTTACTAGTGTTAGTCAGCTCCAGATACATGACTTACTAAATACATACCTTGTTTTATAAGTATTTTCTGCAAAGGGAGTCTCTGGCTTTCTCTGAGAACTTTTGTGTTTATCATCCCTAGCTAAAATTACAGCTATGTAAAACTGAGCCTCTAATATTGTTGAGACTTAAAGGATGCATTAAGATAGTCATTTTTTTTTCAGACTTTCTTCTTCAACATACCTTATAAAAAAGTTACTGAATTTTCTGCTATCTTTTCTATCCTTTGTGCTGTAATGACTAAAAGTGATGAGATAATGGATAATAGTCTTAAATATTCAATACATTGGCTAATGGGAGCTTGAGTCACTTAAAGTTGGTTAAATATGGTTGATAAATTGTAGGCTAAACCATTGTAACTTAGAACAATAACTACTAGGATATATGTGATGATTTAATTTGAAATATGTTCTAGGATACTGCTCTAACATCTATTTTGTTTCTTTTTTGAGTACATATGATTAGGAAAAAGAATGCTGTAAAATTTGGGGAAAAAATAGTTTAATGAAATAAGGTTTTTTCCTTCATGTTCTTAGCCTTCATTCTTGTACACACAGGGAAAGTGTTGAAAGACTGAAGGAATTATTTATGGATTTTTTTTTTTTAATTTTTCCAAAGAAAAGTCCATCAAGTTTTTTTCTAATCTTCTACTATATTTTCTCATTAAATTTTATATGGAAATGAAAAGTCTCCTCAGTCAAGTCTTTTATAAATTATGGAGTTTAATTTCTTGTCACATCAGAAAATTGAGTGTGTTACTCATTTATAGGTTTTAACTACTGTCTGTATTAACTTTAAGGTATCAGTAGTTGGGATTCTCAACATTGCTAGTGAAGATCCCTCTTGTAGTCCAATAAGCTAATCAGCAGTTCCAGAGTCATGACATGAACAGTTTAATTGAATCCATCCACTCTGGGCAGGTGACTGGAATAGCTGATGAAAACATAAATGCTGCTTTTAGGTTAACCGCAAAGGAACAACTCAGGACCAGTCATGATTACTGAAGTATTCACTTTTATCTCTTAGGTAAAAGAAAAGAAAAAGACAAGGAAAGAAAAGAGAAGAGAGACAAAGATCACTACAAACCCAAACAGAAGAAGAAGAAAAAAAAGAAAAAGAAATCGAAACAGCATGGTAAGTATACTAAGATGGTTATTCCCATTTTTTAAAGTTCTAGGATTTCTTGGATTCCCCTTTACCAAAATGGAGGTATGACAGGGGTCCCCATTTCTTGAGAACTGAAAAGTTCTTATAGCTTTCCTTTGTCTTGTAATTTCAAAAAATATACCACTTTGTTTTACTACGGTCTGTAAGTTAATCGTTGCAACTGATTAGAGACTTTCCTTTCCAGCATTATGGTGGACTAGATGCTCTGACCAAGCACCCTTCAGCATGCTCAAGAAATTATTCTCAATCTAGAATCGTAGAGTTCCTTAAATTAGATTTCAAGAATGAGGGTGAAATAAAGGTATTTTTAGAAGAACTTGAAAAACCAACAGAATTTGCTATCAACAGTCTATATCTAAAGGAAGTCCTAAAGGGTGAACTTGAAGGCTGAAGGAAAATGATGACAAAAGGAAGATTCGAGATGCCAGAAGACACGATGAGCAAAGTGTAAATATGTGGGTAAATCTAAACACTGACAATGTAAAACAATTTGATTTGTGGGGAAAAACAAAATGATAGCGAACAAAAATATAAAAGAATGATAACTTGTATATTGGGAGGAGCATTCTTATATTTCAGTGTTTTCTAAGCGCCTTGAATTATTCTGGAGGAATGAAAGGCATTTGTTGCTTTTTTAGGCTTTAATAAATTAAATGTGTGTTTAAAAGTTCTAGCATAAGGACTAAAAGATTAGAAGGCTAGGGTATAATTTCTGAAGTAGAAGGGGAAAAATATAGTGAGTAAACCATCTAAAGAAGGCAATAAGAAGAGAGGAAGTCATAGAAAAAGAAAAATGTAAATTATAAAATATTAGAAATAAACCCACATATGTCAGTAATTGTAGCCATATTATAAAGGTTATAAAGATTTTGAAATTCAATTCTATGTTACATATAAAAGATATATCTAAATATAAGGATAGAGAAATGTTGAAAATAAAAGTATGGAAAAAATATGGTAAGCAGGTACTAACAAAAAGGAAAATTAGGTTAGATATATCAAAAACAGATAAAGTAATCATTAAGGCAAAAATCATTCCTAGAGAAGAAAGGTTACCATATAATGATAAAGATTCAGTTCACTTTGTATCTTCCTGGATACAAAATTTCTAAATTTTATCACTGAATAACATTGTATCTTTCTTAGTAATTAATAAATTAATAAAACTAAAAAGTATTCTGTAAGAATAAGAAAGCAGCAGTACAGTTGATCTAACAGATCTGTACAGAACACTGCTCAGCAGCTACAGAGTATATAGTTTTCTTAACCAGACACAAACATTTCTTAAAATTGACTATGTGATACAGCTTTAAGCACATCTCAACAAATTGTAATGATTGGTGTAATATAGACCCCTGGTTTCTGACCACAATATAATTAACTAGAGCCAGTATCAAAAATGTAAGTAGAAAAACCCCGAATATTTACATATCAAGCAACACACTTCTACATAATTTATGGATCAAAGAACAAGTCCAAAGGAAAAGTAAAAAAGATGTTAAGAACCTGAAGGATGATAAAAATGTTATATGTCAAAACTTGTGAATGTAGTTAACATAGTACTTACATGAAAATGTATTGCCATACATGCTTATATTAGAAAAGGATGAAAAATTGCTAAGTCTGCAGCTTAAGAAGAAGTCAGAAAAGGAGAGGGCTTCCAGATGGCTCACTCAAGGCATTTCTTACATGCCTCTTTCACAAAGAAGAACCAAGTTAGTGAGTAGATAATCACAGTTCAAATAGATCATCTAAGAGAGCACACCGGAATTCAAAAGAGAAGTGCCAGGAAACACCTAAAGCAAGGAAGGAGAGGGAAGTGAGGCAGCCTGCTCAGCCAGAATCGTCTGGGAGCATGGAGAGACTTCCCAATGCAGGGAAAGTGTAAGCAAGAGACCCCCAGCAGTCCACATTCCCACCAGGAATCCTGCAATCATAGCCACAGGAGAGCCTCTTGACCCTTGTTGGCCCTGAAACTAATATAGGAAACTACCTGGAGACTGCACAACAACATTGTTCCAGAGAGTTCACCCTGGGTCCCACACACATGCTTGCTGTAGCTGTTGAATCCTAAGCACCTTACAGCAAGGTGCCATTTTGAGAGCTCAGTGCCCAGTAAACTGCACACTTTCCTGGAACCAACAGAGCCTGCATCTTCATATCTCTGGAGCCCTACTGACATCCCTAGCCTACAGCCACTACTGTGGCTGTCTGCTGCTAGGGCTGAAGCACAGCCTACTGGCAGTGAACCTGCTGCCTCTCGCAGTGGATCCTCCATACATTTTCATACACCCAGAGAGATTCCCCCACCCACAACTACTGTCACTGAGGCTGAAGTGCAAGCAAAGTGTGAGCTCCCATCACCAGGACTGAAGTGCAAGCAAAGCACAGGCTATCACTACTATTGCTGAAGGGTGAGCAAAACACATGTTCCCTACCTGTCTGCCTAGGCTACTGCCACTGAAAGCAATCTCTCCTTCCCCAGGAGCAGGGTGGCAGCATAGCTGCTGCCCACCACCCAAGAATTCCATGAGGGGCCTAGGGATCACCCTGCACCTGCCTACCACAGTCATCACCTATATGCACCATCGAGAGGCCTGAGGATAAGCCTGCCCAGTCCGGTTTTGATTTTGTCTCCCTTCCCCTTGCCAGAGCACGTAGTCTAGGAGACTATGGATCGCCCAGCCCAGTCCACCACTGTTGACACCTAAACACTCCTCCTGGAGGCAGGAGGTTGGGTCCACCCACACAGCCACTACCACCACAGCTGGCACCTAACTGCATGTGCCACCTGTGGGAGTGGAGATTGGCCCACACAGCCTATCAATAGCCACTGCCACACCAGTGTATACTGCTTGGGACATAGAGGGTTGTCTGCCACTGTTGCTGCCATCATCCATGCCACACCTGCTGCCCTGGTGCCTGAGAACACACCCACCCACCTGGTATACCACTGTTACTACCAGCATCCAAGGAAGGCATCTGGAGGCCCAAGAATCAGCTCCCCAGGACCCACTAACACTGGTGCCAGCGTATGCTACTCAGAGGCCCAAGGACAAGCACACTCAGCCTACTGCTGCTACCACTGAAACTTAAAAACTGCCCCCACCCCTGGCATCCCAATCCTCAGCAAAACTTCACTACAACCTCCAGTAATAACCACACCCTAAGCCACTGAGGAAATCAGATACCACTGACACTGTTTCCAGCTGAAGAGATCATACAGAGACTACATTACTACATACAACCAAAATCAAAGCCAAAGTCGCCTATCCAACAAACACCATAGATACATCTTCAGGAAAATGTCCTCCTCTATAAAAAATGTCCTCCTCCAATTCACAAAATTGGAAGAAGTGTCTGCTGCATCAGATGCACAGATATCCATGGAAGGATGTGGGAAATATGAAAAATAAGAAAATATGACACACAAAGGGCCACAACAATTTTCCACCAACAGATCCCAATCATGAAGAATTCCTTTAAATACCAAATAAAGAATTCCAAATATTGCTCTTAAAGAAGCTCATTGAGATATAATAGAATACTGGAAAACTATGTAAAGAAATCAGAAAATTCAGGATATGAATGAAAAATTTATCAAAGACCTATATATCATAAAAACCAAACAGAACCAAACAGAAGTACTGGAAATGAAGAATTCATTGAATGAAATACAAAATGAAGACAGATTTAAAATAATCCAGTCAGACAAAAATTAAGAATGAAAAAGAATTGAGTAAAGCCTACATGACAGTAACACAAGATAAATTAACCAAATATTTGAGGTCTTGGAATCCCAGAGGGCACAGAGAAAACAAAATTATGAGAAAGCCTATTTAACAAAATAATAGATGAAAACTTCCCAAGTCTAGCCAAAGATTTAGACATCCGGTTATAGGAGGCTCAGAGATCCCCATATGCATACAATGTAGAAAGATCTCCTCCATGGCACATTATAGTTAAGCTGTCTAAAGTCAAAAATAAAGAAAGGGAGAATTCTAAAAACAGCAGGAGAAAAGCAGGTAATCACTTTTAAAGGAGCAACCGTCAGATAACAGTGGATTTCTCAGCACAAAACTTACAGGCCAAGAGAGAAAGGAATGGTATGTTCAAAGTACTGAAGAAAAAAACTAGCAGTCAAGAATACTATACCCAGCACAATTATCCTTCATACTTGAAAGGGAAGTAAAGTCTTTCCTAGACAAGCAAAAGCTGAGAGAATTCATCACCACTAGGCTGGCCTTACAAGAAATGCATAAGTCCTATACCTGCAAGTGAAAGAATGATATCTACCATTGTAAAAACACACAAAAATATAAAAACTTTAATGATAGAGCAAACACACAAACAAGGATGGGGAAAAACTCAAGTATTACCACTATAGAAAGCCACCAAACCATAATGACAAACAATAAGAGAGAAAGAAAGAAACAAAAGGATATACAAAACAACTAGGATTCAATTAATAAAATTACAGGAATAAGCCCTCACATATCAATAAAAACCTTGAATGTGAGCAGATTAAACTTTGAACTTAAAAGAGACTGGTTGAAGGATTTAAAAAACATGATCAAACTATATGCTGCCTGCAAGAAACTCACCTCATCTGTAAAGACACATAAAGACTAAAAGTAAAGGAATGGAAAAAGATATTCCATACACTATGGAAACCAAAAGCAAGCAAGAACAGCTATACTTACATGAGATAAAAATAGACATTTAAGTCAAAAACAGTAAAAATGGACAAAGTGGTTATATAATGATAAAGAATTCAATTCATCAACAGGATATAACAACTCTAAACATACATACACCCAACACTACCAGATATATAAAGAAAATATTAAGTTTAAAGGGAGAGATAGACTCCAATACAATAATAGTTAGGGACTTCAACACCCCACTCTCAGCATTAGGCAGATCATCTTGACAGAAAATTAACAAAGAAATATTGGATTTATACTACCTCTTAGAGCAAATGGACCTTTTATACATTTACTGAACATTTCATCCAACAGCTACAGAATATACATTCTTTTCATTAGCACATAAAACATTCTCCAGGATAGATCATATGTTAGGGCACAAAATAAGTCTCAACAAATTTTTAAAAAATTGAAATATCAAGTATCTTCTGAGACCAAAATTCTCCTCAAACTATTTTATAAAATTAAAGAAGGGGGAATTCTCCCTAACTCATTTTACAAGGCCAGCATTACCCTTACTGTAAAACCAGAAAAGAATAAAACAAAAAGAGAAAACTGTGGGCCAATATCTCTGATGAACATAGATACTAAAATCTTCAACAAAATACTAGCAAATAAATCCACCAACACATTAGAAAGAAAAATAATATACCACGACAAAGTGGATTTTATCCCAGGAATGCAAGGATGGTTCAACATATGCAAATCAAGAAAGGTGGTGCATCATATCAACAGAATGAAAGAAAAAAACCGTATGATCATCTCAACAGATGTAGATAAAGCATTTGATAAAATTCAGCATCCCTTCATGATAAAAACTTTCAACAAACTAGACAAAGAAGGGACTTACCTCAATATAATAAAGGCCATATATGCCAAACCCACAGATAGCATCATACTAAATGGGGAAAATCTAAAAGCCTTTCTTCTAAAAACTGGAACAAGACAAAGATGTCCACTTTCACCACTTCTATTCAACATAGTAGTGGAAGTCCTAGCCAGAGCAGTCAGGCAAGAGAAAGAAAGAAAAGGCATTCAAATTGGAAGAGAGGAATTCAAATTATCCACTTTTTGCTGATGATATGACCTTATATCTAAAAAAACCCTGAAGACTCCACCAAAAAACTCTTAGATCTGGTAAATTTAGTAAAATCTCAGGATACAAAATCAACAAACAAAAGTCAGTAGCATTTCTATACACCAATAATGAACTTTCTGAGAAAGAAATCAAGACAGCAATCACATTTAAAATTACATTTAAAAACTACAGAAACAAAATGTACATAGAAATAAATTTAACCAAGAAAGTGAAAGATCTCTACAAGGAAAACTATAAAGCACTGATAAAAGAAATTGAAGCAGATGTAAGCAAATGGAAAAGATATTCTTTGCTCATGGATCAAAAGAATCAGTATCATTAAAACAACCATATTGTCCAAAGCAATTTACAGATTCAGGATAATCATTATCAAAATACCAAAATAATTTTTCACACAGTTAGGAAAAAAAAATTCTAAAATTAGTATGGAACCATAAAAGAGCCTGAAATAACCAAAGCAATCCTGAGCAAAAAGAACATTGCTGGAGGTATCACACTACCTGACTTCAAAATATATTACAAGGGTGTAGTAACCAAAACAGCCTGTTACTGGTGTTGGTATAAAAACAGACACACAGACCAATGAGACAGAATACAGAAATAAATCTACATATTTACAGCCAACTGATTTTTGACAAAGATGCCAAGAGCATACATTGCAGAAAGGGCAACACTCTTGAAGAAATGGTGTAGATTTCCATATGAGGAATAACGAAACTGGACCCCTATCTCTCACCATATACAAAAAAACAACTCAAGATGGATTAAAGACTTGTAAGACCTGAAGCTATAAAACTACTGCAAGAAAACATAGGCAAAACACTTTAGAACATGGGTCTAGGCAAAAAATTTTATGGCTATGTCTTTAAAAGCATGAACAACGAAAACAAAAAAGAGACAGGTGGGACTATATTAAACTAAAAAGCTTTTGCACAGGAAAGTAAATAATCATCAGAGTGAAGAGACAACCTGTCAAATGGTAGAAAATATTTGCAAGCTATTAATCCAACAAGGAACTAATATATCTAGAATATACAAAGAATTCAAAAATTAAAAACAAAAAATAATCCCAATAAAATGTGGGCTAAGGACCTGAATAGACATTTCTAAAAAGAAGACATAAAAATGGCCAACAGGCATATGAAAAAATGCTCAACATCACTGATCATCAGAAAATTGAAAATCAAAACCAAAATGAGATATCATCCCACCCCAGTTAGAATGACTATCATTAAAAAGACAAAAAATAACATCTAGTGAAGATGAGGAGGAAAGGGAACTCTTATGTACTATTGGTAGGAATGTAAATTATTAAAACTATAAAATAGAGCTATCATATAATCCAGCAATCGCACCACTGGGTATTTATCCAAAGGAAAAGAAATCAATATTTGATAGGGATAGCTGCACTCACGTGTTTATTGCAGCACTATTCACAATATAGAATTAACTTAAGTGTCACTTAGCAGATAAATGAATAAAGAAAATGTGGTGTATATACATAATGGAATAGTATTTGACTATAACAAAGAATGAAATCGTGTCACTTGCAGCAACATAGATGGAACTGGAGGTCATTAAGTTAAGTGAAATAAGCCAGGCACAAAAAGACAAATATCACATGTTCTCATTCATATATGGGAGCTAAAAATGTTGAACTCATGGAGGTAGAGAATAGAATGATAGATACCAGAGGCTAGGAAGGTTGTATGGGTGAGAGAGAGGTTGAAGAGAGATTAGTTAATGGGTATAGACATAATTAGATAGAAGATAAGTACTAATGCTTGATGGCAGAGTAGTGTGGTTATAGTTGGCAACAATATATTGTACATTTCAAAGTAACTAGAAGAGAGGACTTAAAATATTTCCTACATGTAGAATGGTAAATACTCAAGGTGATGGATACCCCAGATACCCGGACTTGATCAGTACACATTCTATGCATGTAACAAATACTCAACGTGTACCTGATAAATATATAAAATTATGTATCTATAAAAAGTTAGAAAAGAATACAAATAAATATATTTAATAAAAATGCAGAAGTAAGTGATAAACATATGAGCAGAAATTAATGAACTGAAAAAAATGTTAGGAGAAATTCTAAATTTCCAAATTTATTTGGGGAAAAAATAAAAAATAAATCAGACCTCTGGGAAGACTGATTAAGAATAAAAGACAAAATGCATAAATAAACAATATTAGGAATAAATAGAACATAACTATACATGCTCCAGACAAGAAGATTGTATAAACAACTTTATGCCAAAGTTTGTTATAAAAGGTTAGATGAAACTATGGACAGTAGCCAGAAATCAAAATCAAGAAGAAGGTAAAAACCTGTATAGTCTCCAGACCTTAAAATAAGTTTAATCAGCATTTTAAAATGCTCCCCACAAATAAAAAGTCCAGGCCCAGAAAGTTTGCTATGAAGTTCTACCAAACATTAAAGGAACAGATTACTCCAAGCTTACACCAGTTCTTTTGGAATTTAGCAAAAGAGAGAACACTCCTACAGTAGGGTAAATAGTGTCTCCCTGTGAGTGTGACTGTATTTGGGATTAAGATCTTTGCCAATGTGATTAAATAAAGTATCTCAGAATGAGATTATCCAGGATCTAGGATGGACCCAAAAGCCAGTGACTGATGTCTTATTTTTAAGAGAAAGGAAAAGGAGATTTGAGGCACACAGGAGAGAAGGCCATATGAAGATGGAGGCTGAGATTGCAGTGATACAACCCAAGAAATTATTACAATACATGTATCTGACAGAAAATTAGTATTTAGAATATATTTCAAACTTTTACAAATCAAAAAGAAAAATGAAAATAACGCAGTATGAAAATGGGCAGAAGACTTTAACAGATAACTTCACAGAAGAAGAAACCTAAATATGATAAGGTGAATATATAATAAAATGCTCAATCTTACAAGAAGCTGCATAAACACAATTTTTAAAACCTCGTGAAGTCTATTTCATACCTGCCGTATTAGCAAAAACGACAAGGTAGATAATATTAGGTATTGCTGAGGAAACGGAGACCCCTGCACAACTGCTGTGGGAAACAGTGGAAGACAGATAAGCTTGACGATGTGCGTGCCATGTGGCCTCAGAATTCCCGAGGGAACTCACAGGATACCTACAGAGGCAAATAGGAGAGGGTTCATGGCAGCACTGGAAGCAGCCCAGCTCTGTCAGAAGTCATATGTTCCCTCAGTGGAGTCTGTATCACTAAGTAAATGAATGAATGAATTATAGCTACAAGAACCTCAGGAACAAAATGTGAAGCTAAAAATTAAATCCCTGAAGAAAATGTAGTATGATTTATTTTATGTAAAGTTCAAAAAATTGTTAATGCTAAACAGTATTTTTTTTTTAGGGATTCTACTGTATGTAGGAAAAGCAAGAGAATGATGAACAACAAATTCAGGATAGTGGTTACCTCTACGATGGGGAAGGAAAGTTGTTATCAGTTCAAATTGGAAAGTGGCACAAAGGGACCTTCAAAATGAAAGTTACATGATTGGTACCTAAGTATTTTGTGGTATTGATACTCTTTTATCAATATTTTTATCATTCATTAAATAATAAAACCAGTTTTAAAAAATGTAAACCACTTTCATAGTCAGTAATCATTGTTGATAAATTCTTGAGATTTTAACTCTCTCTGTAGTCCAAAAATAACATCTAATTTTTCCACAGGATGTGAAGTTTCTACATTCTCTAACTCTAAAGCTGCCAGAGTAAATTTGAAGATATGAGATCAAAATGGGATTGAAAAGCTTGAGACCACTTTCCAAAGAGAGCTCTGGGGCCCTGTAAACAAAAATCATTAACCACAAATTCATTTGATTACTGAATAACCTCCTATGAGTGACACATTATAATACAGAAGTAGGAGGCTTCAAAATGCAGATAAAACTGCCAAAATGAATGTAAATAGCCCAGAATAAATTCTCCTCAAATGTAATAATTAATTACAAAGATGATGGTGATTACCGCACTCAACACCTGCTGTATATAAATAGCAGTGCTTCTGTGAACTCCCAGCTGACCAGAGGCTCTGAGGGGATTTGGCTGGCTTGGATGTTCCAGTGGAGACACCAGCTTGTCAGTGCAGCAACGGCCAGCTATTTTAAGTCATCTTCTGGTGCATCATTGAACTGAGAGGTCTGTTCCAGTGTTTAGCAACAGACACAGAATATGCTAAAATACCTGTGAAAGTGCAGGAAAAGATAACTATTAATATAACACAAAATAAGAAAGGGGGCCACACTTGGTAGCAAAGTGAGGGATCAGGAGAGCTTATGAGAATACAGTAAGTGGTAACTTGAAAGAAAGATGTGTCATTAGGATTAATAGAAAAAAAACTTGCAAAGAAAACTTACACTTTAGAATTATGATCAGCCCTTAACTACGATAACCCTTTATAAAGAGCCATTTGGAAAACACTTTAAATGTTAGATATTTTTACCATTTGATGAAAAAAAATGAACATTATACCTTTATTTACATTTTAAAATCAGGCCTATAAATTAAAATCTTAACCTTATAAATAGAGTCCTGGTAAATACCGAAGGTGCACAGAAGCACTGCTATTTATAAACAGCAGGTGTTGAGCGTGGTAATCACCATCATCTTTGTAATTAATTATTACATTTGTGGAGAATTTATTCTGGGCTATTTACATTCATTTTGGAAGTGACACTTTTCCCAGATGATTGAAGAGTGATCTTTAAGTGGGAAATATAGGATTTTAAATAACTTTAAAATTTTAAGGCCTTCATAATGTTAAAGAATTCACATTATTATTGAAGGAGTTTCCTAGTATAATATGGGTTTCAGTCTATAATTAGCACTATGAGGAAGTTTTAAAAATTTTTCCTTTAATTCACCACATAATGTTATTTTACATACACTGTGATACTTATGGACCAAACACTATCTAAGCATTTTATGTATATTAGTTTATTTGAGCCTCACATTAACCTTTTACAGTAGGACCTGTTAATATTACAATTAAACAACAGAGAGAGGTAAAGAGAGTTTTTTAACTGACATAGCGAGCAAGTGGTGAAAAGCAGATTCAAACCCAGACAGTCTGGCTTCAGAGTTTGAATTTTTAACTTTAACCACCATGCTATGTTGTTAATTTTATATCCTATACCCTAAAGATTATTTACAAGACTGTATATTCTTCCCTTCAACAAGTTTTTACTTGTCTTTGTTACCACACTAAGTTCTTATCCTTATGTGTTGTTTTAAATAAATTTATGAAAAGTAGTAATTTAGTTAAATACTTTATGATTATTCCCTGTGGTATTGGGTTAATGTATGTTTTGGTAAACAGAAGTAGTTTATAAGATATAAAATTAATGTTGTATTCAATCTGTATATATGAGGAGTTGCCATGTTGTGATTTAAGAGTGATATCTTTGCCAGTTTTTAGCTTCGTTAGTTTGAGCAAGTCACTTCCTGTCTGTCTTTCATGTGTCTGTAAATATGAGGAAACTGAAGGCATACGGAGATTAAAAAGAATTAAAGCTAGAAAGGCAAAGAGAATCAAAAGCATTGTGGAGTAAAAACAAAGATTTCCTTCATGGAGCTTGTAAGCAGACATACAAGTATATAGTAAGAGTGATGCGAAGCATATATCAGTGTCTACCAGGAAGGTCTGATTTGTGTGGTAAGAGTGGTACAAAATCTATTTGAAATTTAGGAAAGTTGGAGTCATCAAGGAAAGCACCTTATATAGGAGATTACTTCTGATCTAAGCCTTGAAACATAACAGTAAACTTTTATTCTTGATAGCCAGAAGGGATTAGAGTGAGGAATACAGGTAGGGTGTAGAATGCCAAGAAATTGTATTCATTTGCTAATAAAACAGAGAGATTAAATGTCAGCAATGTTTTATTTTTAGCACCAAATTGAGATTTCTTTCATTATTTTTACAGTCAAACTCTACTTCTACTTTTGCTGAGAAGATAATATAGAATGTAGTCAATAAGAGGGCAGCTTTGAAAGTTTAATATAGGGGTTTAGCAAATCCTGTTCATAACACTTATAGCTAGACAACTTTTGACAGATTATTTAAATTTCTTTAAATCTCAATTTCTTAACTTCTAAAATGGTAATGATAGTTTCTACTGCATAGATTTGTTACTAGTATTAAATAACGTAATTATCGTAAAGTACTTGACAAAGTAATTACTGTTTAATATTGCTCTTTTCATGCCTGTGCCTAAATAACATGATGTTAGTAGACAGACTGCAGTTACTTGCAGGCCACAAGAGACAGAGTAGCACGGTGCTACCCAAAGATGACTCTGTTGTCTAATAGCATCAACATTATCTGAGTGTTCCCACTCCTGATCTGCTAAGGGTGAGCCCCAGGAACATGGGTTTTAACAAGCTTTCCTGCTGGTACACACTTTAAATGTTGAAATCCACTGATTGTGCTTGTTCGTTGAGGGTAACCACTTCTGTAGTCAGGGTTTGAATGTTGTCTTTGCCATTGCGTATCCTTGGACAGTTTGGTTTGTAAAATAGTTAAAATAGCGCTAGCAGTCTTACCTCCCTTATTGGATGGTTGTGAGGATTAAAAGACTTCATACGTGTAAAATTGTATTTGGCACATTGAGAGCCCTCAATCAATGTTGGCTGTGTTGTGGAGTTTATGATAACCACTATATAAATTTACCATTGCTGCTGTCACAAATTACTATATATCGGTGTTTTAAAACAATACATATTTATTATCTTAAAGTTCTGGAGGTCAGAAGTCCAACATGGATCTCGCTGGGCTAAAATTAAAGCATCAGCAAGGCTGCATTCCTTTCTGGAGCTCTCAGGGATAATCCATTTCCTTGCTTTTCTGGCCTCTAGAGGCTGCCACATTTCTCAGCTCATGTCCTCCTCCCATCTTCAAAGCTAGCAGCAGCCAGTCAAGTCTTTCTCATATCGTTTCACTCTGACAATGACTCTTCTGCCTCCCTCTTTCACTTTTAAGGATCTTTAAGATTACCCTGGGCCTACACAGATAATCCTGGATACTCTTCCTATTTTAAGGTCAACTGACTAGCAACCTTAATTCCATCTTCTAACTTAATTCCCCTTTGCTACATAACTTAGTATATTTATAGGTTCCAGGGATTAGGACATAGACATGTTTGAGGAATTATTATTCTGCCTCCCACAACCACCAACTTCAAATATATACTTGGTATAGACCAGTGTTATTACTACTCTTATCTTGTAAACTTGCTTTACTGCTCTCTACCTTTTCTCAACTTTCCCACTCTTTCCCACCTTTTATTCCCTAACCTGCCTCAACTGACATCCTTTGCCTCGCACAGCTGAGGAAATAGAAATAGATGAGTAAATTCTCATCAGGTGGAAACTTGCTCATCTTTTCTCTACCACATCTCCATACTTAGCTGCCTTGTATGCCTTCTTCTTTGCCTCTGTTAAAATGGGGGACATGTCTGTCTTTCGATTCTTAATCCTGGCATTTCTTACCACCATCATCCTCCCACCCCCTCATCTTTAGGTTCGTGTAGATGATGTGTCAGATCTCCCATCCGAAGAAGCCCGCCCTCTAAACTTGTATGCCTTCTCTGATTCCTCCACCTCCTGTTTACTCTTCAGTCCCCTCTCAGTCCCGTTTTTACCACCGAGTTGCTGAAGCAGAAACCTGGAAATCAATCTGGATGCTCTCAGCCTGCAGTCTGTAACAGCACTACGTCTTCCTCTAAATCTTCCCCTTAGTTGCTATTGTCCCATTCCAAGCCACCAGGATTTCTTGCCTGAACTACTGCTGTAGCCTCTGAACTGTCTCCCTACTTCTCTGTGAGCATTCTTTTTTTTTGTTGAGACAGTCTTGTTCTGTTACCCAGGCTAGAGTGCCGTGGCGTCAGCCTAGCTCACAACAACCTCAAACTCTTGGGCTCAAACAATCCTCCTGCCTCAGCCTCCCAAGTAGCTGGGAATACAGGTGTGTGTCACTATGCCTGGCTGATTTTTTCTGTTTTTACTAGAGACAGGGTCTTGCTCTTGCTTAGGCTGGTCTCGAACTCCTGACCTCAAGCAATCCTCCCACCTCGGCCTCCCAGAGTGCTAGGATTACAGGTGTGAGCCACTGCGCCCGGCCTCTGTGTGCCTTCTTTCACTCCCTCCTCCATTCTGCAACTAAAATGATCCTACAGAAATGGAACTGGACTTGTGTCACATCTTTCTCCCCTATATAACTGTTGCGTGGCTTTTGATTACATTAGGATAAAACTTAAAAATAAGAAAGATTTTTAAACTGATATGGCTCCTGTCACTCTAGGCTCATTTCTTATCCATCTCACTCACTGTATTCCAGCCACAGTCTTAGAGTTGCCAAATGTGCCATGCTGTCTCCTGCTTCAGAGCCTTCCTACATGCCTAGACTCACACCTCCCCTTGTTTTTCCTTCCCCTCACTATACCCCTACTTTCTGGTAAGCTGCATATGACCTCTCCCCTTGTAGATATTTGAGAACTCATTTCAAGTGGAGAGGAACAGAACTTTGACACATTTCTTCTAGAACCAATTTTCTTCAGAGTTTGTTTTTTGCTTGAAGGATTTATTGATCAGATTTTCGCTACAATAATCAGTGTGCTAGACAACAAGAAAACCTCTTTACAGATTGAAAAAAAGGTTAATTTCCGTCTTGCACATCTTACTGCAGGCATAGTTGTGATAATAATGGAAAACAGTGTAGAAATAGTCCTTTTTCACTTCTGGACTCCTTCGCAAGAGTTTACTGATACCAGTTAGGACCTGCTGGTCCCTACTGTGTACATGCATTTCCTAAGTGTTCTTGCTAAACCCAATTTATAATAATCTAGCTGTTCCTGGATGAGAGGAGAAAGTGGGGGCATGATTATTTTATGTGTCCTGAAACATGACTTTCTCGTTATTTTTATAGTGACCATTCTTGATTACCTGATACTTTATTAATATTTCTTTATGTGTTTTATGTTGCAGACTATTCAGACTATGAAGACAGTTCCCTAGAATTTTTGGAAAGGTGCTCTTCTCCACTAACTCGATCTTCTGGGAGTTCTCTTGCTTCGCGAAGCATGTTTACGGAGAAAACTACAACCTATCAGTACCCAAGGGCAATTCTGTCTGTTGATCTTAGTGGTGAAAGTACGTGTAACCATGTAATGGTTAAAACAAGATTTAAGATTCCTAAATGTGGAACTGAGAATAAAATGTACTTTGCTGAGTGCCTATTTATGCAGGGGACACAATGTAGAAAGTTGTTACATAAACTAATATGAAAAGTCTTAGTGTTAGAAATTTGAGCTACTTTTTAATTTATGTAAAGTAAAATTGGCTTTATAGTGGAAGAGATGGTGATGAGGAAACTAATATTAGTGTCTGCCATATACTGATCCTTCTATAGGTTTTAACATATATTTTCATATTATTCATTACCAATTTACAGAGTAGATATTGTTATGTACATTTTATAGATAAATAAGAGACTACTTACAGGTTATGTAACTTTATGAGCTAGTTAGTGTTAGAATTAAAACTCTAGCCAAGGTCTATCTTAACTCCAAAGATAATGCTTTTTCTACTAAATAGTTATTATAGTCTTACAACTATACTTTGAATTCCTGGTCACAGATACATCTGTAAACCAGAGGTCTGGGAATGTGGTCAGGTCAGTGATTTAAACTCAGGAACTAAGCATTCTTAGACAGGCAGAAGGTGATGTCAGGGGTGAAAAGAGCACAGGAGCTAGATTCTGTCCAAGTTTTCCTACAGGTCCAGGCCTGACAGTGGAAGATGTTGAATACCTTACCTTCCTTCCAAAATTATAAGCAATAGGAAGAGAGACTCTCCAGCTCTAGACTTTGAAGGCAGTGGCATGAGAGTAGAGCTCTAACACAGGAGGGACCAGAGTCAGGGGATGAGGAATAAGGGTAGGAGCCTTATGAATGAGCACATTTCCTGTCTGTTCCTTTCTTCCAATTGCCCTAGATAGTGGGTACTAGATTAAATGTTTTCTTTTGCACTGTTACTACCTGCTTTCTTCCAGGCGTTACTCCTCTCTGGCTTACTCTGAGGAAAGCATTTTCTTTTTTTTTTTTCTTTTTTTTATTTTCTCTTTTTTTTCTTTTTTTTTATTTTTTTTTCTTTTTTTTTTCTTTTATTTGAGGAAAGCATTTTCTTCCTTTTACTGTGAAAGAAGGACATAACACTTGTGAGATTGTAATTTTTAAAAATTTGAGATGGGACAGGGGATTAAGGAACAGTCACTGCCTCTCTTTTTCAGCAAACACAAGCTCCCCTTTTCCCCTAGCCCAGTGGTTCTTAACCCCAGGAGCACCTTACAGTCATTGCTGTGGGGCTTTTAAAATATACTGATCCTGGGTCCTACCACACAGAGTAATTAAATGAGATTTCTGGAAGGATCCTAACAAGATACAGTTTCTGGATGATTACATGTTGCAGCATGTATTGAAAATCACATAAGAATACCCATACTTCAAGCCATCAAGATCTGGAGATCATCTCTTGCCAGAGAGAGATGGAGCATAGGGGTTTATATCTGGGCTGGTAGTGGTGCTGGAACAAGAACAATTGAGAAAGGGTGGAAAGAGCACAGATGTGCACCCTCAGTTCTGCCTTGTCTCGGTCCTGCCCTTCACATGATCAAACACTGAGTTAGGAGAAAGGAAGGGAATGTTAATAAGGGCAGAAGTCTTAGGCCAGACGTTCTTAAATGTTCGTGTGTCAGAACCACCTGGGGAGTGTGCTAAAACACATTTCTGCGCCTTACCCTCAGAATTTCTGATTTCTAACAAGTTTCCAGGTGATAATAATGTTGCTGGTCTGGGAACCACATTTTGAAAATACTATCTCAGGAAATAGCAATGATAGCTCAAGGAGTAGTGGTTCGAAGGAAGCAGGTGTTCATGTGGCCACTCAGTTGGAACCGTTGTCCAGGTAGCTATGTGAGTGTATGAAACTTTTTATTCACTTTTCTTATATAACTTCAATGACCCATTTGCTCAACTTTCAAAATTCAGCCAAGCATATCTTTAATGCTTGGGAGTTAGTTATTCAAACTGGATTTTCTGGGGAATATATTAAATTTATATGCTAACACCTTAAAACCTAGTAATTTGGGCCCTGGAAGTATATGTGAGATATATACTAATTCCTTTCAGTGATACAGTTTTCAATCAAATTCATTATTAACTGTTATGATTGCCATCCATTTAATACCATGTATGTGCTACAGCAGTGTTTGAAACTGTTTATCCATGTTCTGCTCTGCCTTTTTGAAACATGAACTTGTATTTGGGAAAGCCAAGAGAAAATACTGATTTTGGATTTAAGCCAGCAAGATAATGAATAGATGAAATTTTCTTTTTTAGGTTGTTTTAAAACTAGTTATGTTGTTAATACTGGATTTTCCATATCTAATTGATTTACTTCTTGCTCCATGAATATTTTCAGATATTTCTCTATCATTATCTCATTTATACTGACCTTACTTCCTCCCAGATGTCCTAAGACCCCAAAGAGAAGAAAACATTTATTTATTTTTCTACAAAACATTAACTTTAGGAAATAAAAAACAAACATTCAAAAACATTGAGTCAGGGAAAAAATAAGATTAGAAACTGATTAAAAAAAACTCATAATGAAATATTTAAAATATAAATAGCATGAATTTTTTTAGTTTGAATTCACCCAACGTGTATCTGGTGTGATTAAGTCTGAAAAGAAAAATTTCTCTCTGTTGACTTCCTTCTTAGCTCTTCCACAGTCTGGAGTGGCTACTACATGTATCAGATCTCATTCTAAACACTGGGGATGTAGCAGTCAGCAGTGCAAGCTGACATTCTAGAAAGGGGAAATATGTATTCTGTCTATGTATTCTGACATTCTAGAAAGGGGAAATAGAAGCAGGTGAAAGGATAAGTCAGACTGTAGGGACTAGGATGGTGAGGTGGGAGGGTGACTCCTCCATCCTTGTGGTACTCCACTCATCAGCCTCCATTCAAGGAGCTGGCAGGAACACTGTGGTCTTCTACCATGTGTCCCATGATGACTCAGTTTTCCTAACATTTCTCCATCTAAAGTACTGCAAAGCCTTCTTTAGTGTTCTATCATCATTTCTTTCTATTTGTCATAAAGATTCCTTTATGTTCATCTCAATTTATTTTCTAATAGACCGAGCAAAATGGTAGGCTTTGGCATTGACACCGTTATAAACACAAACCTAAAACCTGGCATTTAAATAAGTTGAATGTAGTAGTCATCCGTATAATCCAGTTTCTAGAATATGCTTAATTTTTAAAGATTTTTTTCAAAATGAAGTTAATATATTTAAAAAATTTCTTAGGGAACTCATAGTCCCATTTTAAGAAATATTGGTGAAGTGATTAAGAACACAGACTTGGGAATCAAGCAGTCCTGGTAATCAGTCAGCTTTACCACTCTCTGGCTGCATTCTTCAAGCAAATTTTATCTTATATTTAAAGTGCTTACTATAGTACCTGGTACATATCGAGGGCAGTGCTAGTTGATGCTACTAGACCCCAGGCAAGCTGCTTAATCTCTCTGAAGTTGTTTATACTACAAATAATAAAACCTATAAAACCATCCAGAGTTTTAATGAGGATCAAAAGGGATAAAGTTTGTGAAAGTATATGAAAACTATGCAAGTTTAATTTATGAATATCAACTTTAGCCATAACTTCTGTAAGCATGAAGACTATGGGATACTTTGAGTTACTTATAATAGTATATACATTAAGATGTAAAGCAGTCATAATTACTTAAGCTTCAAAAATCATTTGTTTCTGTGACCATAGACAAGTACAGTATTCTATTCCCCTGTTTTTGCCCCTTCTTTTAAATGCTTAATAGCTTAAAATCACATCTCTTACCTCCTTTCTTTCTGAAAAATGACATAAAAATAGGAAAAACGTGCTGAGTATAATTTTTATGTATATTCTAGACTTATCAGATGTGGAATTCCTTGATGATTCTTCAACGGAGAGTTTGCTTCTGAGTGGGGATGAATACAATCAGGACTTTGATTCAACCAATTTTGAGGAATCTCAGGATGAAGATGATGCTCTCAATGAAATTGTGCGATGTATATGTGAAATGGATGAGGAGAATGGCTTCATGATTCAGGTAATTGGTTAACCTCCCTTCCCTACAGTACTGAATTATTTCAAATGCTCAGCAAGTGCATCAGAGTCTTTTCTCTTTTTACTAACCATCTTACCGAAGACAGAGGTTTCTAACTTATTGTTGTGCTTAAAATACCAATAGTAATGATGAGATCTTCTCATCAAGTGAAGTAGACAGTGTTCTTATTTTAGGGTTGCTCTCCCTTTACTAGGGTGTTTAGCTTGAGGCCTTCAAGCTGAAACACTTTTTAAAAGTCATCAGGGTGGATAAGCCTCCACATTGAAGGGTAGGCCACATCCACCCTTCTCTTACTGGTCTGGATCCAGGTTGCTTAATAATTGACAGTAAATAGTCACCCTTTGGTGGGCAGAAATTGAAACGTGAAAGTTACCAACATTTTCAAGAAAGAAAGGAAAACTGTTGCAAGGGTTAACACAACCTCTCCCTGTAGGAAGGATATCTTTAAGAAAAAAGAAACATAACTCATATTTTGTGGTGACGTATGAAAGCTTTGGAGACATTAGTTATGAGAGTGAAGAAAGTGTAATCTCATTTTTCTCTCCCTTTTTCCAGTGGTTTTCTAAAATAAGGGATATGCAAATTTATAGCTTCCCCACACAAGTAGTACTTTAAGAGATCATTGCTATAGGCACTGCTTACAAACTTGCTTTTTTTCTGCATTTTAATCAGCTACTTTTTAGAGTTTTAAGGATGTGATTATCTAAATACCAATGGAAAATACATAAGAGAAATTACGATTTTTTTAATGATTTAAATAATTTATCAAAGCACATTTTAATAGGTGTAAGAAAAGAAAGTGTTTGAAATAGTTGAACATTTCAAAGGCAAAGTTCATCTCAAATCAGGACTTGCTTTTGTTATGTTGACCAAGAATTGACTGGTAGTGGCAGCAAGAAACCAAGCCAGCTAATTCAAAGGAAGAGTGTGTGCCCTATTTCTAGTGAGTGACAGGTGACTCCAGTGCTCCTGTTTCCCACAGTGTGAAGAGTGCCTGTGCTGGCAGCACAGCGTGTGCATGGGGCTGCTGGAGGAGAGCATTCCGGAGCAGTACATCTGCTACATCTGCCGTGACCCACCGGGTAAGACTTTCTGCACTGTGCTGATCTCACAATGCCTACATGTCTTCTCACGGATTCCAGAGTGTATCAGCTGTGTAAAACACCTGTACTCTAAGTCCTCCCTTAATGTCATTGGTAGGTTCTTGAAAACTGCAACTTTAAGCAAAATGACCGTAGTGTATGCCATAGGAATTTAACTCCTGTTTACTTACATCAGTTAGCCTGTGGTAAAATTGGTTTCATTATCAAGTACATTGTTTCACTTGAAGTCGCGGTTTGCAAAAACCTATTGATGACACTAAGTGAGGACTGAGGGCTTACTTTACGTCTTGGTCAGTTAAACTCTGCTTCCATATTAAAATTTTAATATATTTTTGCACTGTTATAGTTTAATTTTCCATATTAATTAGACAAATACATTAGCATAAATTTATTAACAAAATTACTACTCTACTAGAGGGAAAGAGGTATGGTGTTTTTCCTGGAGAAGAATTAGCCTCTGTCTGCTCCTATGTATCAGTTTCTAGCTAGGCTTATTTGTGGCAATTTGAGTGGCTCTGAACTTGCACTCCTCCTGACCCGGTAGTGCTGCATAGCCAACTCTGCATTAGCCAACTCACTATAGAGCAGATGGGGTCTCAGATCACCACCTGTGATCCCTTTAATACTGAGGATGTGGCAGACTAAGATGAAACCTGTGCCTTTTGTGCTTTCTATGTAGCGCCTTCCTCTATGCTAGAGGAACTAGTATGTTCTGCATATTGAATATAATTTCATCGGCCTCCAAGGCAGGAAATAACTAGGTATTCTCAAATAAAAGGCAAGTTGAATTGGTCCCATGTGTATTGAAAAAAAGAAAAGAAAAAAGTCACAGTAAGAAGCAAGAGAATTGTTCTGACCCATATGAATGTAGACATTTGTTATTCATTGGATTCATTCAGTAGCAAATGTAGATATTTGTTATTCATTCAGCAGCATTTATTGGATGCCTTCTACTTGCCAAACATCAGTGAGGTGATTAATTTAAACCATGCCTTCAGCTATCTCATAATATAGTAGGGGACACAGATACATATGCATCTAATTGTAATAGGATCTAATTTGTATTCACATTGAGGAGATAGGATTATATAGAATTCTGTGAAATCACAGACATGGAAGAAGGGCTCCATATTCACTCAACTAGAACCTTTTTTTCATCTAGTTCAAAACAAAGGCTAATGAGGGATAGAAGAACCCCTGTCTAGTTTTTATTAGCCTTTTAACCCTTTTTTAGAGGACCTATGACTGCTACATAAAAATTGAAAGCAATATACTCAAGGTTCCCTTGGCAACTGTCATCTGCCACTGACCACATCCTTAATGGGGTTTCTTCTCCTTGATGGGCAGGAACACCGAAGGTGCAGAGGAGCTCTTTCTGCACCAGCTCCTCAGAACTCTGTCTTACTCTTCTTTTGAATCTGCTCTTAGTGCTTGAGAGCTTGCCTTGCTTAATGAGTTACGTTAGTAGGGTAGCAGTGAAGGGAAATCTGAATAAGTGGAATCCTTTGTGACTTTAATGTCAACTTCATCTACAGGTCAGAGGTGGAGTGCAAAATATCGTTATGATAAGGATTGGTTGAATAATGGGAGAATGTGCGGGTTATCATTTTTAAAAGAAAATTATTCTCATCTCAATGCCAAAAAGATAGTTTCCACACACCATCTGCTTGCTGATGTCTATGGTGTTACAGAAGTACTACACGGGTTACAGCTGAAGATCGGAATACTAAAGTAAGTGAAGGGTGGCAAAGGGAGGGTCACACTTCAATACACATTTTCATTAAAACCAACATTCTTGGCCCTTTGAAGGTCCAGAGCAGCAGTTTGGAAGAGAGAACAGGTATTTGAATACAGTTTCACTTTTAAAAATAAAAAAAGATTGATAACCTTTTGGACAACTGGCTGCTTTCTGCCTATTGTCCTAGAATAGATAAGCGTGATTAAAGGTGGATACAGCATCTACTATTTCAAAAAATTTTGGTCTCACTGTGTGCACAAAATTAAGTGCTCATGCTGTGGTGAGCCCTATATTTTGTGCCCTCCTTTAGGAATGCTGTCAAGATGAAATAGATTCTAGGCAGATGACTATATTTTTCAATTACCTTAAGATTGATTTAGAAGGCATGAAAGCTGAAAATCATGGAATCCACCTCTCTGCTCTGTACCAAATATTAATAAATATGTTTTAGTCATCCCATACATTTTTTCCTTAAAAAAAAAAAAAAAAAAGTCAGAGCCTCCCTAAACAACATAGCAGAATATTCTTGAAGTCCTTGTTTCAGTGCTTTCTAATGCCTGACTGGAATTTTTCTTTGAAAGAACAAACAACAACAACAAAAAAAAACCTCTATATAAAAACAGGATGATTCACTGGTTCTTCACAAGCTTTTCTTCATTTTGATACACTTGCCTTGGCCAAAAACTTGCCCCTTCCCTCCCTCCTCCCCATCCCTGGGTCTACCACGTCCTATCCATTGTAATCTCTAAACATTGTTCCGTCTACTCCTCTTCCTTCTCACTGGTACTGTCTAAGCCAGGCTGTTATAGCTCACATGAATGGTTGCCATACCTTTCACTTCTCTGTGGCTCCAGTCTTGTTCTCTTTCAGTTCATCTTTTGTACTGCTGCCAGCATGATCTTAGTAAGAGATAAACATAAGCTTTTCTCCTTCCAGCTTAATGTACCATAGTGTCTTCCTGGTGCCCAATGGACAAAGTCTGAGTCCTTCTATGACACATATTCTGTCTACCTTTTTGTTGCCACATCTTCCCTCTCCTAAACTTTCCCCCACAAATGTTCCAGCTATACCAAATCATAATCCCTGAATGAAGCAAGCTTTTTCATAGCTCCAGGCCTTTACTCATACCCAAAATAACCTCTGCTACTAGTCCTCCTAGCAGATGCCTTTTCATGATTACCTGCTGAATTAGGGTTGACTGTGTCCTCCTTGGCAAACTCCATGTATACTGGTGTCAGGCACTTTGGTATACTTAATTTTTCGTGTCTGTCTCCCCTTACTAAACCATGGGTTCTTTTAAAGTAGGGCTTGTTTCTTACTCATCATTTTATCCCTAATTTGTAGTGTAGGGGTGAGTACTCAGTAACTATTTGTTAAATAAAATTTGCTTCAGTGTATGTCATAAACCTGAATCTTTATATTCTTTATAAAAAGGCTGTGTAAATGCTAAGACTTGAAGGAGGGTCTAATTTATTAGACCTTTTTTTAAAACCTGATTTTCCTTCTTGGTATCAATATGAGTTTATCTACAATCATAATTTTGCCAAGTATTTCAATTGGGCCATTTCTGCCTTATATACCTATAGGTCCTCTTTATGTTAATATTTCAATATTATTTGCTATTATTTACTGTTTATTACAAGTCTACTACATGCCAGAAATCGGTGCTTTTATGTGATATTTGGTCCTTACAATAAGCCTGAAAAATAGATCTTACCTCGTTTTATAGATGGGTAGTCAAAGACAGTGGTTATTATGTAACTTATCCAAGTTCCTCAGTGGCACAGCAGAATTCAGCCTTTTGGACTATCAGACTACAAAGCCAACTTTCTTTCTACTATGCCTTTTACTGATTCAGAATTTTAGTATTTTCTGGATATTAAATCATTAGGGATCCAAAAGATAAAATTTGTAATATCAGAAGCAATACGTGGGTATTATGAAAGGAAAGCTTATTTGACTCCTAGTGTTTATCTGATTTGGAGATTATTAATTGGCAAACAAATTGAGTTTTTTGAAAGATGTCTCCCAAATGTCCTTCTTTCACTTCAGCTCTAATGATTGGATTCTTGTTTTACTTGCTGCAGAACTTTAATTACTGACTATACGATATCGTGCTCACATGTTTAGTGAGGATGGGGTAAATGGGCATTATCATAGACTATTGGTGGTGTTATAATCAGTATAGTCCCTTTAGAGGCCACTTAGGCAGTACCTATCAAAGTAAAAATGTGCATATATTATTCAGCAATTCCATGTCTAGAAAGTTATCTGATTGAAATATTCTGACTCATGTGCAAAGATATACACACATCTATCAGTGGAGAGTTGGTTGGCTAGACTAGACTGGTACATTAGTACTATTCAGCACTAGCATGAGAGTAAGAGCAATCTGTATGTACTGATGTGGAAAGATGCCCATAGCGTGTTATGTATAAAAAAGGCAAATTTTATTGAGTCCCAGTTGTGTAAAAAGAAAAAGCATATGCTAAATCCATTTAAAAAATAATTTTATGTGTATGGAAAACATCTGGAAGATTATGTCTCATTTATGATTGTCATGGGGGTGGAGATTTTTACTATATATACATTTATAGTCAGGATCTTTTTTGTCATTAACAATGATCACTCTGAATAAAAGTTTTAAAATATACCCACATAAAAGTTTTTTATATTGTACAATGAAAAAACTATAATGAAAAATCAGTAGAAAAAGAAATGTATATGTCAAATGATGCGAACTGTCAAGAGACTTAAATTCATTATTGCTTTTCTGGATATTGTTTTTTTAAAATTGAGAAAATTCAAGTTTTGGATGAAATCCTGGAACGAGTTAACCCTGCAGACCCCAACCTCTGGGCTCTGCCGCTGCTACCACCAGCCCCCCAGTCTGTGGAAAAATTGTCTTCCATGAAACTGGGGGTCTGCACAGGAGGAGGTGAGCAGCAGGCGAGCAAGCGAAATTTCATCTGTATTTACAGCTGCTCCCCATCATTCGCATCACTGCCTGAGCTCTGCCCCCAGCCCCGACCCCTGTCAGTGGAAATATTGTCTTCTGTGAAACCAGTCCCTGGTGCAAAAAAGGTTGGAGACTGCTGAATTAACCTAATGAATACCTTTGCTTTTGTCTTGAGTCCATGACCTCCTTTTGACCTGGTTTTGAAATTTTTTGTGGTATTCAACTTGTTAATAGATTTTTCTTTTTTATCTGAACTGCTGTTTCTGTAACTTTGTTTTAAGGAATAAACATCATCCTGACCTTCATCTCTGGGCTTGTTCTGGGAAGCGAAAAGACCAAGATCAAGTAATAGCTGGGGTAGAGAAAAAAATAACACTGCAAGACACAGTTAATCTAGAAGAAAGGAAATATGTACAGAACAACCATAAAGAACCACCTCGTTTGCCCCTAAAAACGGAAGGAACTTATATAACAAGTGAGCACAGCTATCAAAAACCACAAAGTTTTGGTCAGGACTGCAAATCTCTCGCAGACCCTGGGAGCTCAGACGATGATGATGTTAGTAGTTTTGAAGAAGAACAAGAATTCCAAATGGGAGATAAAAATCGTTTACATTACTCAGCAAAAGAACGTGGAATGCCTGAAAAGGTAAAACTGGTTCATTTGTGTTTGCCTCGAAAATATGATAGAACAACAAAGGAAAATTGTATAAAATAAAACATACTGAATTCCCAGGTTTTACTTATATTTCCAAGTTCACAAATACCTTGTTAAGGTAAGGACATTTTTTGTTTTCTCTACAGAAAAACACTGGCCATTTGAACATTTTAATATCCCCTAATTCAGAATTTTAGTAATTTCAGTAAGCTGTTACCCTAACAAATGTTTCAGTTTTATAAGCTAAGCACATTTATGAGCCACATTGTATTTCAAATGAAAATGTCTATGTGTGAGAATGTGAAAGTATATATGGGTGTAATAATTTGCCTTTTTTATGTGTTAGATGAAAGGTGGCATTGTCTTTTTAAAAATTTTAGTATATTTGTAAATGCATAGCAATCCCATTATGCAGTGCAGTAAGCTGGATTCTTACAGATCTATGTACATTGAACAGCTGTAAACTTATTTCCTATTCAGTGGGATTATCTTAGAGATGTTGTGCCTTCATTTTTTATTGATTTTCAATTAGTAAGGCCGCTTTGAAATTAGTTTTTTATTTTTCTGGCTATCAGGTAATCACTGTCAGTATGAATAAGTACTTAACTAAATTTGGAAAACTTATATTTTATAAAATTTGTGCTAATTTATTTTGTCAAATTAGTATCCCTCATGGGAAATATTATCTTGGGCAAATCTAAGTTCAGATTCTGTGTGTATGTTAAACTGTTTGCTCTTTTGAAGTTTTTGAAAGATTTTTTTGCCTTTTCCTCACCTCATTGATTTAACTGCAACAGTAAAGACCAATCTGTAGTTAGACTTTATACTGGTCTTTGAAAACTTCGTTGATTTTTTTTCATTATTACTTTGCCCTCACTCCACTTATGTCACCAGTTGAGATTAACTGAGAAAGGGGCCATTATAAATTAGCTGGGCATTTTAGTTACAGAATAGAATTAGTGACTTCATTTATTTAGCACATTTTATTGAAGCCTTCTTTCCTCTGTAGCACTATGCTAGGCATAGTGAAGAGATGGAGAGAGATGGAAACCATGGGCCTATCTGTTCTTAAGGACCACCAAGTGGAATTTGATTATGTGCCTTTAAGATATACCAGGAGTCAGATTGTATTTCAGCAGTCATTGTGGGTGATGAGGTGTTTAATGTATCTTTCCTTTATGACATTGTATTTCATCCATTTCTTTATGTTTATTTTCCAATGGTCCTTTGCAGAAGAATCCAGCTGAAGGGAATACAATATTTGTTTATAATGATAAAAAGGGCACTGAAGACCCGGGAGACTCACATCTTCAGTGGCAGCTCAATCTCCTCACACACATAGAAAATGTGCAGAATGAAGTTACCAGCAGGATGGACCTAATAGAAAAAGAAGTTGATGGTAATTTAAGCAAGAACTAAAATACAGTTACTATGTATGTTGATTATTATTATGAAGAAGTGATTTAAATTTTTTTAAATTGTGGAGTGAAAACTGCAGATGCTCTCCATATTGCTGGAGCTTTATTGCTCTCTTTACATTGTATTTAACACATATAGGACCTTTTAGTCTCAAAACAATATGGGTATGATCTTAAGTTTTTTGTTTTTTTTCAAGATGGATATTTATTAAATACTGCCCATCTGCCAGGCTCAAGTTAGAACACTTACAGAATATTTATTAGTTTTATTGAACTATGCTTTCTTTGGAAGTCAGCATAAGAAGTTTAAGCATATTTGAAATAGGAGGGAAAAAACATTTTGAATATTTATTTTTACTTTGGTTAGTATTTGTTGAGTGAAATTAATAAAAAAAAAAAACTTTTACAAGATTAAGTAGGCAACCTTAAGATTACTTACAAATTTTCAAATGGTTTTCTCTTTTATTTTTAAATTTTATCATCACACAGGAACCCTGAAGAGTAGAGAGGAAAGATATTATCTGTATGTTATATTTGAGAAACTAGAGTAACTTAGATTACCTGATTCCTAATTCAGTGTTCTTCCTATGCTTTCTCATTCCTTTTTCCTTCTAACCTCATAGGTTGTATTCTGACTCCCCACACACACTTTTTATTAATTTTGCAAAAGCATGTGATACTTCTCTACTACTCTAAGTTAGAGTACCTACTACTTTTTTTTCCCCTTGAGAAAAGAAGAAATGGAAACCCATTTCAGAAGCATCTTCCATTTAGTTGTAAGTCAACTGTAGAGTTTAATGTTTTGAGTAGATTTTTGAAGAAAAGAAAATGCAACTTGACACTATCCTGTATTATAGGGGTAAATTTCCAAAGAAAACATTAATAAAAAGTGTAGAGGCAATTAATTGTATTTTGCCTAGAACTTTAATACACTTGCATGTTTTTAAAAAAAGCAATGATAAAATAGTGGAACTGAAAAGGATCCTGAGAATTGCTACCTCCTTTCCTTTGTTAAAAATAACTTCTAGATTTTTTTTTAAAAGTTTATAGAGTAGGTAAGTTTTGTTTTAAATGAAATGGAGATGATTTGAGTCTAAATTAGCAGAAAGCTTGAGCAGGCACAGGGAATAGTTGTTTTCGGTTCCAGAAGAGAGTAAAAGGAGACATTCAAAATGAAGTTAGTTTATATATATATATATATATATATATGGAAAATTATCCTAAGTGACAGATACAGAGGGACTAGGACTTGTGGAATAGGATGTGCATAGGATGCTAAACCTCTCAGAAATGGCTTGAGTATATTGGCTTTTTAAAAACAGAGAAGTGAACTCTTTATCACTGTTCCAACCTCTAATTACACCATTTTCTGTTTTTCCAGTTGCCATTTAAATTTGTTTGTTCTCTTCTCTTTTGTAGTTCTGGAAAGCTGGCTTGATTTCACAGGAGAGTTGGAGCCACCAGATCCTCTTGCAAGACTGCCCCAACTTAAACGCCACATAAAACAGCTCCTGATTGACATGGGCAAAGTACAACAGATAGCAACTCTTTGCTCTGTATGACAACAGTGAACACTTAATGCAAAGAACGTGGCTTTCTTCAGTCAAATCGTTTTTATTATCCACATGACTACTAAGTGGATAATTAAAAAGCTTAGTAATGTCTGGTCATTTACTGATTTGTGACATCAGTAGGATGGCACCTTGGAAGGGAAAATGAAGAACAACTTTATCAAAGAAGCTAATATTTAAAAAAAAATTTATGAGCAAGCTGCAGATGATAATGTGTTATATGCCAAGGATCAATGAAGTAGAATATAATCTATACTGAGGGAATTGAATTGGCAGAATTTTTGAATAGTTGCTTACATGAAGCTCAAGATACCTGTAGAAAGAAATATGGTGTATTTATATAGTTTTTAGCAGAAAGAGCCATGTTTATAAACCAGCATTTGGCCAAAAACAAAATTGTAAAGGCAATTTAAATTCCAGAGCATTCTACAGGGTTGCTCTAAGAACTGTCTTCTCAGCAGTTGATCCAGCTGCAGAGAAATTTAGGGTTTTATAGAAATTTAAACTTTTATAGGATCATGAGCTGTTTCTTGAGTGATGAATGTCCTTAATCAGAAAACTGACAGTAGAAGTCTCACTTCTGGGTAAAACAATTGTGGAATTCTTACTTCATTATGAATGTATTTAAAAACAAACACCAAATAATTGGAATATATTGCAGGCATTAAGCTCATTAAAAACAAACTGGCTTGCAGAAGGGTCTGATGTGCCAAATGCTGATGATACTGCTGGAAAGAGGATTTTAAATATTATGGGGAGTTCTCCCACCCCAAGTCTTACACAATGCCATCAGTCCATCTAAAACCTATATATCACATATGTTATATATATCTCATATATATTGAATGGCAGTATTCAGGCTTCAACGTACAGTTTGATCCTGAGTATGCTTGATGTTTGCCTTCAGAAAAAAAAATTGTAAATAACCTCAGCTGGGATGAGGAGTGACAAAAATATCAAAATGATTGTGGCTATGGATTTTTTTAACTGCTAGTAGTGGAATACTGGAAAAGCTTCATTTCTGAAGATGAATTTTATTTTTAAAAAATATGCGCGCACTCAAAACTTTTAGCTTTGATCACAAATGGACAAATTTCTAAAACCAAAGGCAACTAAGTTGCTGTACTAGCTCTTGCTGGATTTTGAGCCTAGGTCCTACTGTCTGTCAGTGCTCATGTGAGTGGTATGCGCCCCAGTGCTGCCTACGCAGGTATGCGTCAGTGTGTATGCTTGTTTTAAACAAACACTCAACGTACACATGTACATAATCTACACATATTTATATCACACATATCTAGTTTTATTACTATAGTCTATACGAATTGGTGGTTAACATGAGATGTTACCTTTTAACAGACTGTTTTTAAAAGTTAAAAATGTATGTATAGGTTTTGAAATTTTTTTAAAAAGGGGAAAAAAGACTGTTAAGAGGAGGCTATTTGATGACATATAACACTTGAATATTTTATGCCTCATTCTGTTTATCAGTTCTAGAGATCTGTATAAATGCATTTTAGAACTGATAGACAGTTAACTTGAATTTATCTTTGATAAAAATACATGCCACTGTACATTCAGATATTATTTAAATTTGCAAACACATTGTTCTATATGTAAGGGTACTGTATGTAAAACTCCTTATTAAAACGATTCCACATATCCTAAAATTTCAGCTTGCCTTTTTGCGGCCTTATATTTTAATGTAAAGATTAAAAGAATGTGCAAAACAGTCAAATTTTTATTGCCTTTTGAGATTCTCCAATTTGACGAATGTGCCAAAGATCAACAGACATAAAACATAGTCCTGTGTATTTACTTGTGATGCTTTAACTGTGTGAAAGATCTCACTGATAAATGAAAAGCTTTAGCAGAGGTGATATTGTGGGCTAGTTGCTTAAATTTGCATATTAAAGTAAAAAAATAGTGCCTGTATTTCATGCGTGGAGTAAATTTGCTAATGTCTATATTTCAAGATTGACACTCTTTCATTTGTGTTTTATAATAATGTCTCTAATATTTTCCCTGTCATGGCTAAATTCTAGACATTGAATTTTATCTTCTTTTTTTCAGATATGGAGCAAATAGCATCCTTAACCCATGAATAGTGGTGTTGCCTAGATTCTTGTCACATACACAGAAGACGCTTTGCACTCAATAGCATTCATCCTCTCAGTCCCTGGTGAACACGGTTAAATTAATGCACATTTGTTCTTGTAGTTTCTTAAAATTAGATTACTATATTTGTTAGCAGCCTGCAAATTGGAAGTTACATTAATAATTAGATTACTAAAATTTTTGCTCTGCTTATATGTCTATGAACTGTAAATCTGAATTTTTAAATTTAGATCTTTAAAATAAATCTATGTCAAATTATTTTATGCACATATCCATTTAATACAGAGTATATCAACAATTGGTTGAAGCCTTTCCTTCTTTAAGAGAGTGAATTAGTTTCTGGAAAGTCAATTCATTATGAGAAGTTGCAGATGAGATGATTTTCTTTTCTTTCAGTCTTTAAAAATTTCAATATATATATTTAAATAGAAGCAATAAACCAGAGAGGGTGTTTCTTGAAAAGACAATGTTTTATTGGCCACCCAAACAGAATAGAATGCCCATTGGTGGGGAGGGATCCCTCTCAATATGTTACTGATAAATATAACTTGTACTTCCTCTTACTGATTTGTGGTTCTACTGACTTCTTTTCAAATGTCAGAGTAATGTACTTTTTCCTTAAAGGAACTTGGTTATTCTTTTAATTTCAGGTAAAGCCCTTTTCCTAACGCTTGTCTTATTTCCACTGACTCACTTCCTCTTTGATATTCGTATTTCACATGTTCAGATTGAAGCATACTATTCCCACTCCACAAACTGAATCTCCTGCCAACTTCACCGTCTCTTAATAGTGTACCCTAAGAGCCAAGGCTTGAAACACTGGGTCATCTCTCATATCCATTTCATCAAAATAGATGATGTTGTCTTCTTCCTTCTCAATCCCACTGGAAGTTTAATATTTTTAATAAAATAATGTCATGGAGGTATTACCACTGGCCTCTGGAATTCTAACTTTGTCTTCATTGGAATCCATCAAAATTGTCACTACCAGACTAGAGGATTTACACTTAATGAGTGCCTGCTGTGTCCCAGTCATTGTACATGTTACCTGCAGTATCAGATTTGTTCTTAAGATAGGTAAAGTGATTATTTTCTAGGTGAAGATGCTAAAGTTTAGAGACACTTAGAAACTTATCCTGAATAAGAAAATATAAGGAGCAGTTTCAGCATTCAAATCTTATACAAGTTCATGTTCTTTTTCTAGCATATATGTTTCAACTGTTGTTGTCATTTCAGTTTTCTGCTCTGAAACTTTTAATGACTCCCTATTACAAACTGTGTCAGGTCTGTATGATCTGGATCTTCTGCAGTTTACATAATCAATTCTCAAATTCATTTAAATATAGCCTGTTACATGAACTATTCTTGTTTCCATCTCTTGCCTTTATTTTTTTCCCTCTTGTGGAAAATTCTCCTTTTTTTCTTGTGTCTCTATAAACCCAGACAATCCTTCAAGCTTCAGTTTCTCTCCCTATGAGAAGCAATCCATTACTGAAGGGCTTTTATGATATCCTGCATTGTAACAAGCTGTAGAGGAACTACATCACTGAATAATCATGTAGAGCGGAACAGGCATTTACTTTGCAATCCTAGACTCAAACTTTCACTCTGACAATTTACTAGTGGTCTAATTTCTCTGAGCTTTAGTTTTCATTTCTATAAAATGGAAATAATGCCTAACTTAGAACGTTTTTCTGAGAATTAAGTAAAGCCAGTAAAGTACCTAGAAGCTGTTATTAAATAAATTGAAAATTCAGTAGACATATTGAGGGTCATCCATGTCCAGCCATTAAGTTAATAGGCTGGGATGGCTATGGAATTAATGTTAATAAGACCAGTCTATAGGCTAATGGAAACACAGAAAACATTTTTCAATGAGATAGGTGCTATTAAAGAGTACAAGGAGGCAAAAGAAAGGAAAGATAACTAGACTCATAGACAGAGGGGCTTTGGGGAAATAGATAATGCATGTTAAGTAGAACAGTGGTCTCCTCATGTTTTTTGATTGTGACATCTCTAAAGGAATTTTGAAAAATCACAGTCCACTCCTGGTACCTGTTGTCTTTGGGTAACCCTGAAAATAGAGCCAGAGACAAGACTTTGTACACTTAGCTTATTCGAGAGATGATCCAGGGAAGTCAGAGTGAGGTGAAAGGAAAAGGAGGGAGGGGAAAAAGCTATATAAATATGCATAATTGAGGACACTGCTATGAGCAATGGGGCTTTGATTCCTCCACTTGAAGTTCATAAATTTACACAGTTGCAAAGGATGTGATTTCCAATTTGTAAATATTGATGTTAAAATTAACCAGTTACATCATTTTAAAATGTATACAATAGAATCTGAATATAGTTTTGCTGCTTACCAACATCTGTTTTAAAAATACATGAGCAAGCTCTTCTTTAACATTTAGAAATTTTACATATTTTATATTCTCTTTTCTGCCTTCCCCATAGAATGTTATAGTCTATACTTAAAGGTCTTTATCATCCTCTCATATTTTTGTCCACAAAAAAGTGCATTGCAATTTTAAAATTTATAGACTTAATAGAGTATCAAAACACACAAACACTAATATCACTGAATAGATAAATAGAAAAATCTACAATTATGGTTAAAGATTCAACTCTCCTTTAGTGCTAATTGATAGAACAAGTAAACAGAATCAGTAAGAATATAGAAGACTTGAACAAAAATGATCACCTAACTTAATTGACATTTATGTAACATTCTGTTCAACAACACAAGAACAATTAATGTCCTTTCCAAGTGTATATGGACCACTCAAAAAGATAGACTATATACTAGGCCATAAAACAAGTCTTGAATAATTGAAATCATGCATAATATGTTCTCTGACCACAATGGAATTAAAACTGGGAATCAATGCCAGAAAGCTATCTGGAAAAATCCAAAAATGTCTGGAAATTAAACAATATAACTTCTAAATATGAGCCCAAGAAAAAGTTTATAAGTAAAATTAGAAAATATTTTAAAATATGAATATGAATTTGAAAACATGCTAAAATTTATGGAATACAGCTCAAATAATATTAGAGGGAAATTTATAGCTTTTAAATGCTTATATTTAAAAAGAAAGGGACACAATCACTGATACAAGATTTCATCTCAAGAAACTAGAAGAAAAAGCAAATTAAAACCAAATAAGCAGGGCAGGAAGGAAATAATGATATATGTTGAAACCAATGAAATACTAAATGGACAAACAATAGGGAAACATCAATATAAACCAAAAAGCTGGTTCTTTGAACAGAGCTCAAATTCGTAAACTCCTAGGTAGACTGATCAAAAATTAGAATGGAGAAGGGAACATTATAATGTATCCAACATAATTTTTAAAAAGGAATATTATGACTACATTTCAATCAATTTAAAGCTTAGATGACATGGAAACATTTCTCAAACGACACAAATTACCAAAAAAAAAAAAAAAAAAAAAAAGATTAAAGACATTGAATTTATGATTAAAAATCTTTCTTCATAAACTTCAGGCCTAAATGTAAATTCTATTATACATTTAAGGAAGAAGTAAACTCAATTTTATGTAAACACTGGCAAAAAACAGAAAAGAACATTTAATATCTTATTTTTTGAGACCAACTTTGACCTCATGCCAAAACCAGAGAAAGACATCACCAGGAAAGAAAATGACAGACCAATTCATATTCCTCCTGAACATAGACATAAAATCCTTAACAAAATACTAGCAGACCAAATCTAGCAACATATAGTAAGGATAATATATCAAGATCAGGTTGAGTTTTCCCAGGAATATGAAGTTGGTTCAATATTAAAAACTGTAACATACCAAATCCATAAAAATAAAAATTATATGTTAATGAAAAAGTATTTTACAAATTTATATATCCATTCATGATTAAAAGTTATCAGAAAGCAAAGAATAGAAAAGAATTTACATAATTTTATAAAGGGCCTCTACCAAGAAACAATCTAATATCATAATGGTAAAATCATATTTTCTTCCCTAAGACAAGCAATAGGCAAGAATGATGTCCACTATCACCACTTCTGTCTAGTACTGAGTTCCTGTCAGTATAATATGTCACTGGACAATAAAGAAAGAAAAAGAAATAAAAGGTACACCAATTGGAAAGGAAGAAGAAATATTGTCAGGTGACATGTATACATAAAAAGTCTATGAAATCTATTAATACCAAAATGCTACCAGAACTAATATTTCTATGCATTAGCAATGAGCAATTAGAAATTGGAAGTTTTTAAAAAATATATCATTTTCTATGGCATCAAAATGTGAATACCTAGGGATAAAATTGAGAAAAAATGTGGAAGATGTATTCAAAAAACTATAAAACAATGCTGAGAATAATTAAAGATGACCTAAATGAATGGAAAGGTATGCCAGGATCATGCATTGGAGGACTTCATGTTGCTCAAAAATCAACTCCTAAAATTGACCTATAAATATAATGCAATCCCATTTAAAATCCCAGAAAGCTTTTTGAAATAGTAATTATCAAAATGCTTCTAAAATTCATATGGAAATGCAAAGGACCTAGAATAGCCAAGGAAATTTTGAGCAAAACAAAGTTAGAGGTAATATAATTCCTGAGTTTGAGGCTTATTATAGAGTGACAGTAATCAAGACAGTGTAGAAGTGTCATAAAGATAAGAGTTGTAGATCAATGGTACAGAATAGAGAATCCAGAAATAGATCTAAAAAATATGGTCAGTTGAATGAAAGTTCTGCTGCTCTACATCCTTGTCAGCATTTGGTGGTGTCAGTGTTTTGGGTTTTAGCCATTTAGGTGTGCAGTGGTATCTTATTTTAATTTGCATGTGGATATCCAATTGCTCCAGCATCATTTGTTCAAAAGACTATCTTTATTTTCCCTTTGAAGGACCTAGATGCCTTTATTGAAAATAATTTAATGATAATTATGTCAGTTTATGCATTGTATATTCCTTTTCCATTAATCTATATGTCTATCCTTATGCATATATCCAACTGTCTTCATTACCATTGCTTTATAGTAAGGTTTGGAATCATGTAGCATAATTTTTCTAACTATGTTCTTCCTTCTTAAAATTTTTTTTGTCAATTCTAGGTTTTTTGTACTTCCATAAAATTTTTAGGATCCAATTATCAACTTCTTTTAAAAACTGCTGGGATTTTGACAGGAATTACACTGAATCTATAGATTAATTGCCATCTTAGCAATATTGAATTTTCTGATCCATTAGCTAGGTGTATTCCTCCATTTGCTTAGAATTTATGAATTTTTTCTCAGCAGTTTTCTTGTAATTTTCAGTGTTCAGATTTTGCACTTATTTTGTTAGATTTATTTCTATTTTATTATTCTTGATTATATTTTAAATAGAATTGTTTTCTTAATTTCATTTTCAGATATTTTATTACTAGAGTAGGGAAATAAAATTGTTTATATCTTGTATCCTGTGACATTATTAAAATCTCTCATTAGTCCTAGAATTTTTATATATTCTCTAAGATTTTCTGTATACTATATTGTGTTTTCTATGAATAAAGACATTTATTTCTTACTAATATGCATATGTTTTATTATTTTTCATTGCCTTATTACACAGGCAAGAACATTTGGTACAATGTGAATAAAAGTGGTGAGAGTGGACATCCTTGCCCTGTTCCCTGGGGGGAAAGTATTCAGTATTTCAACATTAAAGATGATGTTATTTGTAAGTTTTTGGTACATGTCTTTTATTAGATTGAAGAAGTTACCTTCTGTTCTTAGTTTGTTGATAGTTTTTTATTATGAATGGGTGTTGGATTTTGACAAATTATTTTTTTGTTTCTATTGAGATGGTCATATAACTCTTGTATTTTTTTTTTCATTTGGTCTATTAAATTAATTCTTTTGGAGGTTAAACCAACCTTGCATTCCGAGAATAGATAATACCTCCACACCCCAGTCATGATGTATAATCCATTGTTTGTATTGATGGATTTGACTTGCTAATATGTTGCTAAGAATTTTTTTATCATTTTCATAGGGATATTGTTCTGTAGTTTTCTTGAAATATCTTTGTCTAGCTTTGGTACTTGGGTAATACTGGCTTCATTAAATGAAGTGGGAAGTATTCTCTTTTCCTCTAATTTCTGAAAGACTTTATGTGAACTTAGCATTATTTCTTCCTTAAATGTTTGGTACAGCTCATCATTGAAGCCATTTGGGATTGGCCTTGTCATGTTGGGAAGATTTTAAATTACTGATTGAATTGTTTTAATTGATATAGGTGATCAGATTTTCAATTTCTTCTTTGAGTTTGTGTTTGAAGTTTGTGTCTTTCTAGGAATTTGTCTATTTCATCTAGTTATCTAATTTGTTAGCATGATGGTTTTCATAATTGTCCCTTATGATTTTTTTTAAATTTATAAACTGTATTGATGTCTCTTTTATTCTTGATTTTATAATTAGCTGCTTCTCCTTCCTTCTCTCCCTCCCTCTCTCCCTTCCTTCCTTCCTTCTTCCGTTCCATCCTTCCTCTGTCCCTTCTTCCCTCCCTACCCTTCTTCCTCCACCCTGCCCCAAAACTCAGCAGTTTACCTAGAGATTTGTCAATTTTGTTATTTTTTTTCAAGAAATTAACTATTGTTTCATTTATTTTTTTTCTATTATCTTTTATGTTTCCTTCATTTCTGCTCTGATCTGAATTTCCATTCTTCTTACTTTGAATTGTTTTGCTCTTTCAGCTTCTTGAGATAGAAATTATGATTACTGATTTTAGTGCTTTTTTAAATATAGGTATTTAAAGCTATAAATTTCTCTATAGTCAGTGATTTATCTGTATACCATATATTTTGATATGTTATAGTTTCCATTTTCATTCAGTTTGAGATATTTGCCAATTTCCACTGTGATTTCTTTATTGACCATGGATTATTTAGAAATGTTTAATTTCTGACTTCTGGCTCCAAAATGGCAGTGTAGAGACAAGCTGGCTTCTCTCCTTTCCCACAAAAAAATCAAAAACAAATATAAACTGCCAAAATCTTCTCAAGTCACAACCCAGAGCTCACATATAAGGATGAGACAGTTCCCAGGACCACAGAGAAGTGGAAAAACTCCAAGCAGATGGTAGGAAAACTGGACTTCCACATCCACAACACCTCTCCCTTCCCATTTTGCCAGGCACCAACTCTGTGGAAAATATCACCTCAACTCCTGGTGCCTACACTTGAAAAAGTAAAATTGATGTGATCAACCAGCTTCCCCACCTTCTTGGGCTCCCTGGCAGGAGACCTATCCTTACCTTATCTCATGGGTATCATCTTGACTGCCTTAAAGGAGAAATATCTTAAAGGGCATGCAAAGACAAACAGGGGAGGCCAAACTGCAATCTCCAGTCCAGAAACTGCTCTGGATCTTGACCACAGAACATACCAAATAAGAGTGACCATAAGAAGTACATTCTCCGGGTCCCCTCAACACGAACCCCTAGCCACTGTTGGGTTATCCCATACTGCTGGGATAATCACTTTGGGACCTCCCCTATCCAGGACAGGCAGTGCTCCCACCATTTACTAGAGCCAAGGTATACCTGAGCTTAATGTGCCACCTAGAGCTGAGAAGGAAGCAGTGATCTAGCAGTGAAGATTCACTAAGCAAGTATATTTAATAAAAAGCAAAGTGAGCTGGACAGAGAAAACTGGAAATAAGTAATCCTTCAATGCAAAGACATAGATATACGAGGTCTGTCCAGAAAGTGTCCAGCCATTGTTAACATAATGAGAAATGGTTTGCATGCCATTGATGTAACCTGGCAGCCAAAGAGAGTGGACTGGAATGTGTGCATGAACAATGATGCCTTCACTGTACTAGTCAGTGGAGTGCTAGATGCTGTTGAGTGAGCATGTGTACTGTGTGGCTGTCACGTTCAAAATGACTGAGCCAGTAGAGCAATGAATCTGTATCAGGTTTTGCGTTAAGCTTGAACATTCCTCTGTGGAAACTATTCGGATGATTCAGAAGGCTTTCGGGGACAATGCAATGAGTGTGGCACAAATAAAAGTGTGGCACAAATACTTCAAAGATGGTTGAGAATCTGTTGAAAGTGATCCACATTCTGGAAGGCCTGCAACAAGCAGAACACCTCAGAATGTTGAATATATAAGGATTAGGTTAAGAGGTGCTGGGAGAACTGTGTGAGGTTCCAAGGTGCCTACTTAGAAGGGGATTAAGATGTCACTGTCCTATGTACAATGTTTCTTATATTTTGTATCTTCTTCAATAAATGTATCTATTTTTCATATTACATGGCTGGATACTTTCCAGACAGACCTCATATACCCACAAGAAACATCAGCAAACAGGGAACCATGTCCTCTCCAAAAGGACAAAGCAAGAAATCCCAGACTGACCTTAATGAGATGGCGATTTGTTAGTTCTCTAGCCAAGCATTCAAAATAGCAGTTTTAGGGAAACTCAGTGATCTCCAAGATAACAAAGAAAAGCAATTCAGAAATTTATCAAAGAAATTCAACAAAGAGATGAAAATAATAAAAAAATCAAACAAATCTTGGAACTGAGAAGCATGTTTGCTGAACTGAGAAACTCTTTGGAGCCTCTCAACTGCAGAATGAACCAAGCAGAGGATAGAATCAGTGAGCTCAAAGACTGGTTATTTGAAAATGCAGTCAGAAGAAAAAAATGAGAAAAGAATGAAAAGGAATGAAGGCCACTTACAAGATACAGAAATTTACCTCAGAAGACCAAATATAAGAATTATTGCAGATGAGCAAGAGCAAGGGGTAGAAAACTTATTCAAAGAAATAACAGAAAACTTCTCAAAACTTGAGAAAGATATAAATATCTGGGTACTGGAAGGTCTTTAAGCACCAAGCAGATTCAATCCAAATAAGAATATCCCAAGGCATTTAATAATCAAACTCTCCAAGGTCAAGAACAAGGAGAAGATCCTAAAAGCAGCAAGAGGTAAGAGGCAAATAACATAAAAAGGATCTCCAATTCATCTGGCAACAGACTTTTTAACAGAAACCCTACAGCCAAGAGAAAATGGAATGACATTTTCAAAGTACCCAAAGGAAAAAAATTGCAACTCAAGAGGACAGGGGAGAGAAGACGCAGCTCAGGTGTAGATTATAGAGGTGCTGGAGCCTGCTGGGAAAATTGTGAAGCAGAGACGGAAGAAGATAAAGGAAAAAGGATATGGGTGAGGATCAAACCCAGAGAGGCTCGGAGCCCATTGAAGGAATAAGGGTGGATCCCTCTCTCACTCCCATGCGCCTTCCATGACCAGTGGGCTACCAAGCTTCTTGGAGACTTTTCCACCCCCACGAGCCCAGGCATGGCAGCAAACACAGAATAGTCGGGAGAACTTGCATGATGATCCCAGAGCTTGGACATTCCATGCGAGGTTCCCCTCCAAGGAGAAGGGGACTCACTACAATGCCATCCCTCTGATCCTGAGGTTGCTAGCCAGTCTGACTTCTCTCCACCTTTCAGCATGTTCTTATGTTTGTTTCACATACCGTGTCCAGGATTTTAACTACACTTAGTAGGAGAGACAGTGAGAAGTATTTTTACTCCATCTTTCTGGACAGGGAACTCAAGTATCAGAAATTTTTATTATTGCCCTGGCAATCCAGGGGAAGGAGGAATATAGCTTTGGTTCACTGTGTATGTGGAAGAGGGGGAGAAGCTGTCCACAGCAGTAGCTTGGGATGCAGCAGTATGGTGGCAGGCTGGAATCAGGGAGAAGTCGCTGGTAAGCAGTTCCCTATGGCGGGTGACAGCTGATAAAAGAATGTCAGAAACAGTGGTGTCTGATGTTCCATTTGAAGCCATTTCCTTCTCTGTATTCCAATTACTCTGCATTTCCTCCCAAATCTTTAGTAAGCACTGATTGTACCCAGCACCCTAGTAGTGCAGAATGAGGGAGATGAAGAAGGTTATACAGCTGTGTCTGGGGCCAAAGAGAGTATGAAAGGTGGTGAGGCCAGTGATGAAGGGCCTGCCGGAGTGATGGAGGCCTGAGCCATTAGCATCTGCTGAAGACAGAGCAGGACATTGCCAGGTAGAGTCACCATAGGAGCCTGCATGTTCTCAGAGCTCAGTGGAGAGGCAGTGAAAGCAGGGACAAGTAGCTGAGTCATTATGAGAAAGAGAGTTCTGCGATGGAGGAGGCAACACCTTGGCTTGGTTTTCTCGAAGCTCACCGCTCTGTTGCTGGGGTGAGGAGAAGCACCTCTCCCCTTGCGTGTGGAGGGAAGCTCTTTGTATGGATTCCGAAAGAAGCTCGTGCAGTTCTGGCCCACTGAGTGCTCTTGCTCCCACACACTCCTGACTCCTTGCTCTTCTCCAGGTGGGGTCTGAAGTGGAGTCAGGCCATGGGCCTGCCATTCCTCTCCCTCCAAGTGCTCTTCACTTCAGCGATACCCTGGCCTGCTTCATGGAGCCTGAGCTCAGAGTTCCTAAAGCACCAAACCCAGTGGAGCAGAGATGCTCTCTGCATGGGCTTGGGCGGTTGCTTCCCGGGGGGCCAGGCCAGCAAGAATGACTCAGCACACCAGCCAACATGGGCAAGCTGGGCACATGTATTTGGGGGCAATAGGAAGCATAGAGAGTGGGATTTGTAATAAACCTCTAACCATATTCCACTTTTTCTAAGATGAATTTGCTTTAGAAACCTAGAAATGGAGAAACAACAAGGAACTGCACCATGCTATGCTTATTATGTTCCTGGAGTGGAGAGGCTGCTGCTGGGTTTCCACAGCATGGGGTAACCTTGGCCCATGCAACATGGCAGCAGGCAGTCAGGCAGGGGGAGTTCTTCCTCTGTGCCTCCTTTTACAGTAAACGCCAGCACGTCTCCCTATATCATCTTTGTCTAACATCTAAGTCTTAATCTAAGTTGTTATGTCCTACTCCCCAGCGTGAACTGATCCCTCTGCCCACGGAGCCTGTGGAGCACCTGTACGGTGAGTCTCCATCCCCGCGGTGTGGGCTATATTCCAGAGGACTGTCCCCGCGGCTGGTGAAGAAGCCCCAGGGAGGGTCAGTGGGGGGGAGGCTGCTGTGGTTGGCCAGTCCAGAGTGGGGGGCCTGGAGGGGGGGGCAGACCCAAGAAATGAGCGGACTTGAGGGGAGAGCTAGAAGGTGCTCAGAGCTGTTGGCACAGAGACAGCCGAATGTCAGAGTCAAGAGAAGTGTGGACGAGCTTGGTTTGGGATGTGTTGAATTTGAAATGTCCTCAGCACAGTCCTGAGCTCCGCGAAGAAGTCTGGCTGAAGACTGAGCTAGAGAGAGATTTGTGCTGCACAGGAAGGGTGAGCAGTGCAGAGGTTCTTGCCTGACTTTAATCCCACACCCTGGCACTTAAAATGACTATTGTGTTTTACTTTCATAGTTTGCATCATGAACTTAATAATGATGACAGTAGTTGTTACCGGCTGAGTTGTGTCCCTCCAAAATTCATATATTGATTTCCTACTCCCAGTACCTCAGAACATGTCTGTATTTGGAGAAAGGGTCTTTAAAGAAGTAATTAAGCTAAAGTGAGTTCATTAGGGTGGGCCCTAATCCCATAGGACTGTGTCCTTATTAGAAGAGGAAATTAGGACATGGACACACAGAGAAGAAAGACCATGTGAGGACACAGGGAGAAGACGGCCGTCAACAGGCCAAGGCGCGAGGCCTCAGAAGACAGTAATCCTGCCAACACGTCGATCTCAGGCTTCCCGCCTCCAGAACGGTGAGAAATGAATTTCTGTTGTTCTAGTCCCCCAGTCTGCGATACTTTGTGATGGCAGCCGGAGCAGACTCATGCAGGAGCCAATACTGGGTACTTATTATATGTCAAATACTGTTTTAAGCACTTTACATATTTTAACACATTTAATAGTCACAGCAACCCCATTCATAGTAGGCGGTATAGTCCACTGTGCGACAGCTGTACTGGCCCCTTGGGCTCCCCCAGCTGGGGAGCGCACCCCCCTCCCAGCCTGTCCTCCTGCCTCTCCTCTCCCTGGGGCAGTATCCCTTCAGGTTCTTAGGTGCCCCACCCCCTGCCTGCCACACTCAGCTGCAGGTCCTGGTTGCCTGCAAGCCCCTCCCCCACCTGTCACCAGCCACTGCCCTGCGGGTTGTTCTTTTGTAGGCTTGTCATTACCTGGCACGATGCCATTGGCAAATAAGAAAGTCAATAATGATAATAACTGCTAGCATGTAATGGGCATGTACTCTTCAACGTCTCCTTCGTTCTCCTACAGGCACCCTAACGAGTAGGGACACATTGTCCTTCTCTTTTTAACTTTGCTGTTTAGAGAGAGAAGGTGGGGCTCAGGGAGACTAGGTGAGTTTTCCCAGGTCACACAGGAACAGGAGTGAAGGAAGGAAGCGGGTTTGCTGGGAGAAACTGCGCTGCTATGCAGGCTTTACGAGGAAGGCACAGTGCCTGTTCTCTGTGGGTTGGCAAAGAGGTCCTGGGACAGAGAGGAAAGGAACATAAATATGAGAATGAACCAGTGTGCGTGTATTTGGCTTTTCTTGCTGAAATTCTTATTTTCTATGTTAATGAAGGCAGGATTTTGCCTGTTTTGTTCTCTGCCATATCCTCATTGTCTGAAATAGGCACCTGCTATTGTTGGGCTCTAAAAAAATATTGGAGAAAGGAAGGAAGGAAGGAAGAAAAGCAAGAAGGAAAGGAAGGGAAGGAGGGAGAGAGAAAGCCAAGAGGAAGGGATTTCTTTTCTCCCACAGCAGGCCCGAGCCTATCACCCCCAAACTATAAAGCTTTGACCTTTGCCTGTAAAGAAGAATTTGAAGCCACCCACCCAATGCTCCCCGCAGTCTAGACGAGATTCTTTTGCCCCACTGGCCACAGGAGTGTCCTCAGAGGGAGCAGACGCAGGTGGAGGGAACTCCTTGTGACCAGCAGAGAAAACAGGGTGGGGCACAGCCTCACCAAGTGCCCGTGGGTGGGGGGAGAGCCAGTGCCAGCAGCAGCTCTATAAAGGCTCCCTGGCTAGAGCATCTCCGGAAGGCAGTGGCATCTACCCCTGCATCCCAGGAAGGGGCCAGGAAAATGGCCCTGGTCCTGTGGGTCTTCAGCCTGCTGGGCTCAGTCTGCTCGGTGTCGGCCAACATCTTTGGTGAGTTCTGAGGCCGTGGAGTCAGGGGTGGGGAGGGAGCTCCAGTGTCAGCCAGGCTCTGCCCCAGGGCCTCTGAACTCGTGAGATTTAATTTGATCCCCCAGATGCCCAGATGTTTGGTTATTTGCTCTTTCCTCTTCAGATGAAGAGACAGAGGCTCCGGGAGGTGAACTGAATTGCCTGAGGTCACAGAGCTAGTGGTTGGTGGAGCAGAGATGGGAAACCCAATCTTCCTAATTCAATCCTAGGTCCCCTCACCCCACCCTGTTAGTGGGTTTTGGTATTGACCATGGCTTTTTATCCTCCTAGCTATCCCAAAGTCTATATCATCTATGCAAGGTATTTAAGAAGTAGCTAGCAGATAGTAGAAATAATAAAGCTACCTGTGCAGTGAAATAAACCTAAATTCTATCCTGGGCTTAGCCACTTACCTGTGTGACTTTTGGCAAAGTGCCAAGCTTCAGTTTCTTCATTAAAAAGGAAGCAAACAACACTTACTCATGATGTGGTTGTGATTTCTGAGTAAGATCTTGCATGTTACATGGGTTCTCCATGTAACACAAGTACATTATTAACTAATTTGTATTCCTACTGTGTGCCAGGAAGGTGCTACAACCGCAGGGAGTGGTTTGATACGTTCAAGGATAACGTCCTTAGGGTGTTCTGACCTAATCCAGTAGCGCATGGGGAGTGGGAGCTGTGCCATCCCCGGGTGGGATTTGAAATCCTTCCCTCGCCAGCTGTGTGACCTTGGGCAGTTACTTTCACTACCTGAGTCTTGGTGCCACATGAGTGACATGGGGCTATTACCTGTCACCTCTTGGGGGAGTGCTGAGCATTAAATGAGCTAACATCACACTGGAGAAGTGCGCCCGGCTGCCAAGTGCAAGTTAGGCTGTGACAGGTAATGACGGTGCTGCTGGAAAGGCATCTGTGCCCACGGGAGCCCGTCCCTGCCGCTGGGGCCCAGGCCACACGCTCCCCTGATGAGCCGCTCCCTTCCCCAGAGTACCAGGTGGATGCCCAGCCACTTCGTCCCTGCGAGCTGCAGAGGGAAAGGGCCTTTCTGAGGCAAGCGGACTACGTGCCCCAGTGCTCTGAGGATGGCAGCTTCCAGTAAGTCTGATGTCACAGCGGACTCTCAGGGTCCTCGGGTGCCTGGGGTGCCTTCTCCCTTCTTCCTGAGCTAGCCCTTTCAACCCCTCTGTGCACATGAGGCCTGGCCACTGTCGTTTGGAGGTACCTCTCCCAGTTCCCCAGGCCAGTGAGCACTGGACAATCTGCCTGAGTGAGCCCCAAGCCGTACTTCATCCTGCCCTGCCCACCGGCCCCTGCCCTGCCTTCTCTTTCTGCCAGCACTGTTACCGTGATTGTGATTGCTTTAATAAAAGATATATATGGTGGGGGAGTGGTCAAAGAGCCTGTGCCCTGGAACCTCCCCTCCCCTTAGCATCCTCTTGAGAAGTTGGGGCGGAGGGAGGCAGAGGCTGGCTGCCTTTCCGGTCTGCTGCCTCCCACCCAGGCCAGCTCTCCGGGCCGCTGGGCTGCTGGCTCCTCAGTGAGCTCCCCTCTGAAAGGGGTTTCCCAGCTGCCCTAACACAAACCTGGGTCCTGAGACTCTGCAGAAAGTGTGGTGATAATCTAAACAACTCTTCCCTGGAGAATAGATAGAAATCCTTGGAAATGTGCCTTCAGTGGAAATTTCCCCGTGCTATTCCAGGGGGAACTCCGTCTTTATGGCTGTTCTGGGAAACATCCGTGAAACACACCCTCCCACCCCACCCCGCTATCTTATATGCACTCTTAATACGCCCGACTTCCCAGGAGCGCAAAGAGATGCTGCTCGTCCAGTGCCTGCTTGGATCTCTGGGGATTTGGGAGAAGCAAGGAAGGAGCTAAGGAGGGTGTCTCACTTTCGCCAGCCTTATTTAGGTTCCTAGTCTCATGTCTCTCATTCCAGCCACTTGCGGTATCAAGCCTGCCCAGCCCTCAGGAGGCTTTGCATATGCTGTTGCTTTTACCTGGAACCCCTTCTACCTTCGTACACCCCCTGACCATCCTGCAGGTCTCAGTGCAGCCATCACTTCTCCTGGGGAACCAACTCCACGGCCTGGCCTGATCCACACCCACGTGCCTCCCAATAGAACCTGCTGCCCATGGCCTTGCTGGGTCCCCCACACCCTGTCCTCATAATGAGGGCACTGCCTTTACCCTCTGCAGCCTCATAACCACCAAGGGCACTCGGTAGATGTGGCTGAAGCTGTGCGTTCCAGGTGGGGTACTCGCTTGGGGGCTGGCAGGCTGGGTGGCCGAGGCAGGAGTAGGTGCAGGTGTCGGCCAGGCAGGAAAATCCCATCTTTCCTTTCTAAGTCAGCCGCCCCCTGCACCCCACTCTATCCCCAGTTTAAATGAGCTAAAGCTTGGAAGAATGGAAAGGAAGAAGGAAGGTGACCTGGGCTAGAGCCAGGGTGTGGCTTTGGGAACCCATCACAGTGTCACCTGGTGTGTCTCTCCTCCTCAGGACTGTCCAGTGCCAAAACGACGGCCGCTCCTGCTGGTGCTCGGGTGCTGATGGCACAGAGGTCCCTGGCAGCAGGCGGCCAGGACGGCCAGTGGCTTGTAAGTGTGAAGGGGGCACCAGCTGGGACAGGAGGGGCCTTGCTAGGATGACTCATCCGGAAATGAGCACTGGGCTTGGGTGGGTGACAGTCAAGTCTCCCCTGGGCGGCTGACTCCTCCTTGAATGAGAATGGTCCTTAAAGACCAGGCAAGGCCCTGTTTCCTACAGGACCTCTGTCAAAATCAAATGAGACAATAGAGTTATTTGTTCAGCAGGTAGCTACCAAGTCCCTCCCATGTGCCAGGCACTGTGCCTGGTGCTGAGAAAACAGTGGTGAATAGACATTAGAGTCCCCCGAAATCAGACAGTGGCCATGGAAACAGGAAATGCTTTCTCACCTGTAGTGCGAGGAATTTCTTAACATTTGGGACTTGGGTAAAACTGTCCAGTTACAATAATTATTATGGTGAGTAGTCAAAAAACACAGTCCCTATTTAAAGCATGACATAACCCTAAAACGGAGGTCAACTTAAGCCAATCACCTTAAAATGACAAAATTGAGCCTAAAACCAAAGCTATCCTTTAATGGGTAAAAGCTCAGTTTGGGGCACTGGTTTTATGTGGCCGGTGTGGCTGTCAAGGGATCAGGCTGGCTCTCCACACTCTCCTGCTGCACGGATGTGGCTGTCATGTACCCTCACTGGGCTACAGTTCCTCCTCTGTGACATGAGTATAGGGTCTGCCTCATAGTGACGTTGTGAGGATTCAAAACCCATGTAAACACCAGGCACATGGTAGGTATTCAACAGGTGCAATCGCTGTGAACGTCTTAGTTCTTTGTGTTGCTATAAAGGAATACTTGAGGCTTAGAAATTCATAAAGAAAGGAGGTTTACTTGGCTCACGGCTCTGCAAGCTGTATGAGAAGTACGGGCACCAGCATCTGCTCCTGGCAGGGGACTCAGGCTGCTTTCACTCACGGACGAAGGCCAAGGGGAGCTGGCATGTGCACATCACACGGAGGGAGAGGAAGCAAGAGAGACAGGGAGAGCTGCCAGGCTGTTTTTAACAACCACCTGTCCTGGGAGCTGATAGAGACCTCATTAGCCCCTGAGGGAGGGCATGCATCTATTCATGAAGGATCCGTCCCCATGACCCAAACACCTCTCATTAGAGCTCACCTCCAACACTGGGGACCAAATTTCAATATGAGATTTGGAGGGGGCAAATATCCAAACTGTGGCAGTCCACATCCCTAACTCTCGTGCACCGGGAAGCAGGCAGCTGTATCTCGACTCTGCAGAGAAGGAGAGCGAGGCACGCACAGCGCAGCAGCTTCCAGGGTTATGCAGCGAGCACGTGCAAAGCCTGGATACAGACAAGCTCTGGGAAGGCCAGACCTGGACTCTGTTCCCACCTCCCCTCTGCAGTGCCAGGGCCCTGGGGTGTATGGCTGATTGACATGGCACAGTGACATCTGCCCTTCTCTGACTCAGTCCGTGAGGTGCCAGAACAGTCTGAACGCAAGGCCTGAGACTGCCACCAACTCACTGAGTGTCCTCAGGCTGGTCATTTCCCTCTCAGCTGTGTCCCTTGGGGAGGGGCATGAGTCTCTTCAGGTTCAGGCCCCTGGAAGTTTCCTGGCAGCACCATCTGACACTGCTCTTTGTACCCGCAGGTCTGTCGTTTTGTCAGCTGCAGAAACAGCAGATCTTGTTGAGTGGCTACCTTAACAGCACGGCCACGTCCTACCTCCCTCAGTGTGGGGACTCGGGGGGGTACACACCCGTCCAGTGCGACCTGCGGCGGGAGCAGTGCTGGTGTGTGGACACGGAGGGCATGGAGGTGTACGGGACCCGCCAGCGGGGCAGGCCGAGGCGATGTGAGTTTCACTGAGCACCAGCCCTGAGAGGAGGGGAGGGGGCTCAGCTTTCCTCACTGTGTACATCAAAGCATCCAGGGCCCCCTGACAACATGGGCAGAGAGCTTGGCCCCTCGATGGGGAAAAGGAAAGCATTATGATGGAAGGTTTTATTACTTCTAATATTTCCACTTGGTAGACAAGCCACACGTGCTGGCTGATCATCGGATGCATAAGCAGGATTTAAATGAGCGTTTGCAGGTCTCCTGTTACAGACCTTAGTCACTGTTTGGGCCTCTAACTATGTGACGGTGGTCCCATAAGATTTACATGAAGCCTAAAGATTCCTGTGGCCTAGCCATGTCTTGATGATCCTGACCGGAGTCGGCCACACACAGGGGGTGTGTGTTTGGGTCTTAGTTTTTAACAAAAGAGTTTAAAAAGTAAATAAATAAAAAAATCGAAAAATAGAAAAAAGCTTGTAAAATAAGGATATAAAGTATTTTTGTACAGCTGTAAAATGTTTATGTTTTAAGCTAAGTGTTATTATAAAAGAGTCAGAAAGTTAGAATAAGTTTATAGAGTAAAAAAGTTGCAATAAGCTAAAGTTAATTTATTATTGAAGAAAGAAAAATATTTTTTATGAATTTAATGCAGCCTAAGTGTACAACATTTATAAAATCTGCAGTACTGTACAGCAATGTCCTGGGCCTTCACATTCACTCACACTCACTCACTGACCCCCCCAGAGCAGCTTCCAGTCCTGCAGGCTCCATTCATGTTCAGTGCCCTATATAGGTGTGCCTGGTTTTTTTTAATCTTTCATAGTATTTTTACTGTCCCTTTTGTATGTTTAGATGCACAAATACTTACCATTGTGTTACAGCTGCCTACAGCACTCAGCACAGTAACATGCTATACAGGTGTCTAGTCTAGGAGGAATAGGCTATACCACATAGCCTGGGTGTGTAGTAAGCTACACCACCTAGGTACACGCTACGATGTTCACACAGTGATGAAATTGCCTAATGATGAATATCCCTGTCGTTAAGCGATGCATGATTGTGTATACAGCTTGACTGCAGAAACGTGTGCACCCACTCCTAGAGAAGAATTTAAATTTTTTTCATTAAAATGTTTAGGTCCAAGGAGCTGTGAAATAAGAAACCGCCGTCTTCTCCATGGGGTGGGAGACAAGTCGCCACCCCAGTGTTCTGCAGATGGAGAGTTTCTGCCTGTCCAGTGCAAATTTGTCAACACCACGGACATGATGATCTTTGATCTGGTCCATAACTACAACAGGTGAGGGGACCCAGGCTGCAAAGCTCACATGTTGAGCTGGGGGCTTGTGTGTGTCAAACACACAACACGATAAAAAATTAGGAGCTGCCTTACTCTCATATGCTGCTGCTGGGCATCTGAATTACTGCAGCATTTTTAACAAAGCAAACTGGCTATTGCTATTAAATTAAAAATATGTGTACCCTCTGGCTCAGCCAGCCCAGGGAAATGTAAAATACCACAATGTGAAGACATATGTATGCGGGTGTTTACTGCATCGTTTTTCACTGTAGCATAAAACTGGGGAACAAAGTGACTGTGAAAATGTGGATAACTGAATAAATGTGTATCGCCATAAATATTTATGCAGCCATTAAAAAGAATGCATTAGAGCTAGAACAGTTGACTTGGAGAGGATTCCAGAGTATATTATGATAATATGATTCAAGATACAAATCATACAATATAATATGATTTACTTTTTAAAGAACAAACAAGTGAAAATATCCTTTATATATGCCTATAGAATTATATAATGATGCTGGTGTCTGCACAGGACTAAGTGGGCTCCGAGGCCACTGTGAAGTGCCACATACTGCGTCATTGTGATGGGCTGCTTCGAGGGTGAGGGCTGCTCTGCAGAAGGAAGAGTGGGCAGAAAGGGGTCAGCAGAAAGGGACAAAAGACAGCACTCCAGAAGCATCGATGTCATCATATTTATGAAGTTTTGTAAACTGTGTGTATGTGTGCACTTATAAATAACTTTAAAGATTTAAATAGCATATTTAGAAAGGGAGCTGCATTAAAGATCTTGGCCCCAATAGCTGGGTAGCTTCTGGTTATCCAAGATGGCCACTTGATTATTGTAAAGGGCTCATGCAGACTTCAGATGTCATTGAACCATTCTGAGTAAACAGAAATAAGAATACTAGTCTACAAATGCTCATATGAATTCTCTTGGACAGCTTGAGCCTCTGTGTGGCTGGCTTCTAAAACAACCAGAGTTTCTTTCCCCCTGTGAGAGAGGAAATTCTCATGGGCTGTGCCAGGAGTCTCAGACTAGCAGCCTGTACACAGGATCTGTTCCTTAGACAGGTCTTGTTTGAGCTGCATGATATTTTTAAAACTGGTACCTTTTATTAGGTTATACCCTATGAAATTTCTATTTTTTTGTAGATAAAAAAGTAGTTGGATATGTGCAGTTTTATATGTTCAACCTAAAACACTAAATTCTGAATTCCTAATTTCAAAGAACAAGGGTGGGAGGCTGCATGCATTCACCCATGGCACCAAGAAACTGGGCTTGCTCTGCCCTTTTTGGACCAAGGGCACACCCGTCTGTGCTCCGGGTCCCTCTGTGCTCTGTTGTCATACCCCTACCCACTCCACCCATCCGCATTACCTTCCCGGTCCTATACCACTTACCTTTGTGACCTGCATTCTGCCTCTGCCACTACTTAGCATGGTGGCCTGGCCACTTACTTTCTCAGTGCCTCAGTGTTCCCATCTAGGAAGTAGAGGACAATGTCCTCTCATTAGGTCATAGTGAAGAGCCAATGAGACCCCATCTATGAAACCATTCCAAAGTGACAAAATTGTAAATTATTCTACATCTGTAGGGAATTCTCATATATTGTCCAGTTTTGGCAAATGTAGGTTGTAGGTTCGATCCTGCCCCTGCACCTCAGGCCTAGAGAATGGCCTGCCGGTGAACACATATAAATCTCCAACAGCCAGATTCACTGAATGCTCATTGAAGCAAACTGATATGTTCTCAGTTTGAGTTCAGCTGAGTGCTTACCATAAACAGGGAATTTTACATCCTTTTATTTAATACTTACAGAAATAATTTGATAACTTTAGTCTCTAGTATAAATACGAGGACTCTGAAACACAGAGGTTAAGGAACTCACCCTAGGAAGCATAGTTAGTGGGTGCTAGAGCTGTCTGGCTCCTTTTACTAGTCCACACTACTGTGATTCATCTTTGTTGCCATACAGTGTATAGTTCAGAGCTTGCACCCAGTAGGTCTACAATCGATACTTACAGAATAGGTGAATGAATCTAAGAACTTTTTCGGGTGCCATGTTGAGGTTGAGGCACAATTCACAGCTACTTCCACCAGAGGGCAGTCGAGTTAAATGCAAAAGTTTAGCACTAAGCATCCATTGTTTACAACAAACACACAAAAATTTACTCCTGAAATGGGATCCTTTTCTTTTTTGTAAGCAAGCATGTCTCAGAGCAAATTCTGGCTTAGGAAGGTCATGGGAAGGGTTGGATGGTTGGTTACTGGAAGCCCAGCTGTAAGCAGGGATTTTCTGATGCTTATGTAGACCTGGGTGGTCTCAGGCCCAGTGACTCCTCTGGGCAAAGTGGACGGAGCCACGTGAAGAGTCTAAGCTTAGCACATAGGGTTGCCGGATAAAATACGGGACAGCCAGTTACATTTGAACTTCAGATAATCAAAGAGTAATTGTTTAGTGTAGGTAATTCCCCAATATTGCACCAAGCATTTTAAGCCTGGGATAGGGGTAAGGTATATCCTAATCACCCTCAGACTTGGATTTCAGAAAGAATGGAGTGGGGTGGGAGAGGAGCAGAGTGGGTGGCTAGTCCACTGGGAGGCTAGTCCAGGTGAGAGACAGTGCTGTGCAGTAGGTGATGGAGAAGATGGCTGAGAGGTGGGAGAATTATTTACCAGGTGGAACCCACAGAGCTTGGTGAAGGAATAAATATGGAGGGTGAGGGAAGGGGAGAGCCAAGGATGACTCCCACGTCAGTTCTAGATGGATGGTCGAGGATGAGTTTGGAAAGGAAAAGCCGCAAAGTTGGTTTTGGAATGTTGAATCTGATGGTATTTCTTTGAGACACTCAAAGGGGGAAGTGGCCTAAGGCAGTTGACTTACTTCTCTGGGCTGAAAGCCTCTGGACAGCTCATTTGCCAACCTGTTGTGAGTTCTTAATGTGCTGGGTGATGATTTGCACTTGAACTTGGCCATAGAGCTTGTGCATTTGAAGTAGGTCCTTTTGCCCTTGAAGAATGCCACTGCTCACTGCACCCATTTGGCTGGTGACTTTTAAAGTACCATGTCGTGATGGGGAGTAGGCTTTGCTCGTCCTTTCTGACTCATGCCCCATCTCCAGCCGTAGGTTTTGGCCAAGCAGATTATAGGTAAAGGTCTTAGGAGCCTTCAAGCAGGACTGTTGTCATTACTAAAGACTTTAGTGATCTCAGTTAAAATTCAGTTAATTGGCTACTTTATCAACCCTTGTCCTTAATGACTAAACTCACTCAAATTTTTTAGTAAACAGTCTCACCGCAAACCCCTTAGCCACCCATGCTACCCAGATTGTCCCGTAGAAAGGGTCAGATGTGTCATAAGACATGGTGAAGGTGCCTTGTAAGTGCAACATAGAAGGGACTCTATGGAGAAATCAGGTACTATGCTAGGCTGAGGCCCCTCCACAAAGGAGTACCCACTCTAGTGCAGAAGAAAATCAAATACATGGCTAACTTATTAATCAACGATTAGATTTCTGGAGGAACTGCCCATGGAGATGCTAGAGGATCTGACTGAGCCCAGAGACATGAATCCTGCTCTGCACATGAACAAGACCAGATGCTTGCGGGGGACCAGTGCTTCACAGTCTTGTCGGGAATGTCCCTGCTTGTAGGCTGGGTGCAAGCTCAGAAATGCCGTCACCTGCCCCTCCACTAGCATTTTCTTTCTTGAGGACTCTTCTGTGATCACCCTGAGAGTTTGCTTTTTATTCAACAAAAAGCAAGCATCCTTTTCCACTAGATAAAATACATACCATGTTTTATTTTTACTAAATATTGCATTGATTTTATGTTCCTTCTTTCTTCTGATTTTCCCAGAGCAGGATAAACGTGGAAATTAGAGGAAATCATGAGCAAGGCAAAATAAGGGAAGAAAATAAGAATAAGGCAGGGCCACGGTAGGCCCACATCAACCATTCTATGAAGTTATAACAGATGTGTGAGGCTGCATGTTTGTCTCTGAGCTCCCTATATGACCAGAGAAAGGAGAAAATAGTCTAAGTTATTTGGTTTCTACCAAATAAAAATAAGCTTCTTTCTCAGGGGAACACAACTTTTTCTTCTATTGAGGATGAAGGAGACTTTGTTCCTCTGGTCCTCATAAAGGGGCCTACATGACGTGACAATTTCCTGCTGCCAACAAGAGTGTCAGTTTCTTAAGGCTGGGGCCTGTAAGAAGTGATGGGCACAGTGTTTTCACGTACTGTATTTCAGTGACTGAGATCTTGGGTCCTGGCATTTTCTACCAGACTCATATCTCCCTCTGTGACTGCCAGTCTCTCAGTTTTCCCCGTCTCCCACCTTGAAGTTGGAGGCATGTTAATCACTCTTCTAGACACGTCGTTCACTTCTCCATTTGCTCCTGGTCAAATTGCCGTTCTTGGCTTTAGAATCGCCCTGAAACCTCCTTTGGGAGCATTCTTTGGCCATACGATAGGTTCCAAACCCTGCTGGCCCAAGTATGAGGATGGAGTCAGGTTTTTCCGCTTTCTTCAGGACTTTCAGTTGGGTTTCAGTGGTTTGACTTCCCTTGTTTGACGTGGTTTAGGGATCTAATACGGAGAAGGTTGACAGTACGGCAGAAGCCCTGTGCCCTGGTGACAGTAAATCACCAAAGACAACAGCAAAAGTGACAACTAAACATTATAACAGTGCTAATTGTTATGCTGGAGGAAGAACCCAAAATTCATAGATGGTGATGTTGTGTCAGAAATTAGCCACAAAAATAAGATTGTATCAAACTGAATTGTGGGAACACAAGAAATCAGGAAGATTTAGAGCTTGAACTCACTGTTGATTGCAGGGCAGGGCCCCCAAAGGACTGGGCTCTGTTGAAGTGGTGGTCTCACCTTCCAGCCCCCTGTGTTGCACTGGAAGTGAATTTCAGGATACCTGGCTCCTGGTCTTGGCTGGGTGATTTTGACCCAATCATGTCACCACTGAGAATCTCATTTGTGAAATGGAGATTTTTAAAGGATTGTTATGAGAATTAAATGAGGTAAAATATGGAGAGTGTTGGGAGTAGTGTCTGATCGTTCAATACATATCACCTGTTATTATTTTTATGAGTAGTAGTTAATAGTGACACTCATATTAGCTCTTCTCATCACACACAGAATCAGCAAGAGGGATTAAAGACGGCAGCATAGGGTGTTGGCCCCAGAGGTCAACAGGGGACAGCCCTAGAGAGTCTAGGCGGCAGCAGCTGGCCTTAGGGTGGTCTTACTAGGAGTGGGGAGGACCCTCTCTCCAGCTGAAGCCAGGGCCATCTCCAATATGCAGGAAGGGGGAGAGCAAGAGTGAGGTCCATGCAAAAAGTAAGTCTGGGTACTGGGCAGTTTATAAGGCCAGAAACCACAAGACAGAGACTCTGACCATAAAGTGGTGGATGAAGACGTCTCAGAGACCCTAGAGGTTATGTCTTCCCTGGGCCAGGACATTGAAGTGGGCCTCTGGGATGAATCACAGAGTGTGGGACTAGAGTGATTTCTACTTCTTGTGCTTCATACTGGAATGGGGTTCAGAAGCCAACTCGGGCCAGCACCTGTGTCATTAGCATCTATCAGATGCCAGGAAAAGCTCAGTGCTTGGCATACGGAGCACAGTGATGGAGCAGGGTCACAGCCCTTGCAGGGTGTTAGGCAGGAACCAGGTGCAGCCAAACACACACTGAATAGCAACACTGGCAGAGAGAGGTTTCCGTGGGGGCAAGACCGGGGCTGGAACCTGAGTTTGCACCACTAGTTGAAGATAGTGGCCTGCATACCTCACCTTAATCTCTAACACTCCTTTTTTTAGAAGTGTTAAGTGGATTAAATGAATCAATGTCTATTAAATATTTTGCAGACATTTTTTTACAAAGTAGTGCTCAATAAATGGAGGTGATTATTATACTCTTATCAACACTTTCAGAATTGAATTATCCCAGGTTTCAGTGAATGAACTTTTATTATATGCCCCCTGTCAGTGGCAACTAGGCAAAGTGGGTTTTTAATTTCTATTATGCGATTCACTTGCTATAACATTCTTTATTTAACCCACATACACACAGTAATAGACCAACAACATGGGAAAAAAACTCTTATCCATATCCTTAGTGCTTTCATAGATTTTGTTTTACATATTCATTTCTATTCAAATTAACTAATATTTGTTGCACCCACATGTTCAGGGTCTGAGCAGTTACTCTGCCATACATTGCCTTCTAACACAAGCTCATTTACATAGTGGTAACTGCAGCATATGCATTCCATTTTATAGGCTACTGTTTTTATATAATGTTACACATGCTCCCTTTTGGCTGGTGTTTAGAAGTATCATCCTCAACTGCAGCATTTTATTCCATTTAGGAGATTTACTATAATTGACTTCTTAATTTTTCCATCATTGGGTATTAAGGTTGTTTTCAATATTTTGCTAGAATAGATTACACAGCAATAGACCTGTCAGTGCAGAGAGCTGCTGTTTCCACTAACTTATTGTTTGGGGATATATTTCAAGACGTAGGTAGAAACATACTATGCTTGGACCTCATGTACAGCTATATAGGGCATGAAAACAAATCTCTCAGTGTTGTACAAAGATGAAAAATTCCTCTCTGGTTGCTAAATCATCACACGGGGGAAGAACTAAAACATGGCTCTTCATACCTTAGTTTTTTCTGTTACTTCCAGGATGGGGAACCCAGATGATGAGCTCCTTACAGCAATTGCCAAACCAGACATGATTAGGGAATATCTTTCCTCGATTTACAGAAAGGGATGGATAGCCCTTGTTAGTGATGTCATATTGATTCATGTTTTTTCAACTATAGAACTGGAAAATTTCCTTCTTATGGATTTCCTATGGTGGGATCTGGCTCCTTTTCAAGCTCTTGAAAAGTTGTAAACGGCCCTGAAGTCATTTGATCTTCCAAAATGAGATCATCTACAATGTACCATATGTTTGCAAAGCAAACTTGGCCCTTAGTCTCTAGAGCTATAGTCCAGTAAAGTAACCATTTAATGCGATGCTCATGACTTGTTTTCTGCCTGTCCCTGTGAGACACATGCGTGGGGATAAACTGGTCAAATGCCATAAGTGAGGCAAACAGCTAATTAGTAGGTGACAGCTAAGCACAGCTTTATTTTGTAAGGTCCAGCCTGTTTCCAGACAGGTAAAACTAATTTAGAAAAGAAATGCATTTACTGAAGGAGGCATGGCGCGACTGTCAGGAGATAAAAAAGCAGACATTCCTTTTCCCTCGGTGTGGACTTGGCCACATTTATTGCTACAGGAAGAGCTAGTGATGACTTGTCTTTTATGAAATGGTGATCATAAATCTCATTCTCTCTCAGGTTTCCAGATGCATTTGTGACCTTCAGCTCCTTCCGGAGAAGGTTCCCCGAGGTGTCTGGGTATTGTCACTGTGCTGACAGCCAAGGGCGGGAACTGGCTGAGACAGGTTAGTGAGCACACCTCAAGCAATCTGAAGGGAGGGAGAGCAATTCATCAGGTGCCAGAGCCTAAATATCATTGCTCTAAAGCAGAACTAGTAATGACCACTGCTCCCCTGTGAGGCCACTGTGGGTATTGAAGAGGATGCAGTCTTAGCAAACTTTCATCTGTGGTACTTTGAATGCAGCTGGCCCAAATGGTGCATTTGTACTTACTGGAAAGTAGCACCCCTCCCCCCACCCCAGGCAGATGTAGCTCTGAAGTTGGTGAGTGGAACATAGTATGGATTTCAATCTCTTATTCTCTCGGCAGTGCTCCTTTGTGCTGTGAACAACCTGCACAACCATACACAGCAGCCCTGACTGTGGAAACTATTAAAGTATTATTCAGACCTCATGTCAGGGCTTCCTTTCTAAAGGAGGCCATCCCTGAAATGCTTGCTGTCTTTGCTCAGGTGTGGAGTTGTTACTGGATGAAATTTATGACACCATTTTTGCTGGCCTGGACCTTGCTTCCACCTTCACCGAAACCACCCTGTACCGGATCCTGCAGAGACGGTTCCTAGCAGTTCAGTTAGTCATCTCCGGCAGATTCCGATGTAAGTAACAAGCTGCCAACAGATGTGTGTGTTTCTGCTGAGGGAAACCACTTGGGTTTTAAAGTGGCTACACTTGGCTGTTCCATCAAAGTGAGTGCAGATATTAAAAAAAAAAAAAAATCTTAGCAGCAAACAGCAATGCATGCTGTAAACATGTGAAGCAGTGCTTACACACTGCCTTCTCCTTTCCTGCGTGGATTTCTTCTAGGCCCCACAAAATGTGAAGTGGAGCGGTTTGCAGCAACCAGCTTTGGTCACCCCCATGTTCCAAGCTGCCGCCGAGATGGGGACTACCAGGCGGTGCAGTGCCAGAAGGAAGGGCCGTGCTGGTGTGTGGACACCCGGGGAAAAGAGATCCAGGGAACCCGGCGGCAAGGGGAGCCGCCATCTTGCGGTGGGTTTCCTCTCAGGGGGCTTCCTCTTTTGGTCTCCTCAGATCATACTACTGTAACTGTCCCCCAGACCAACTTCTCTCGACCCCATTAATTCAACTGCCTACTGACTGATCCACAGACCCTTCAAGTGCAATGTGACTGAAAACCAGTTCGTCATCATCAACTTCCAACATGTTTCTTATCTTGTGTCAGATGTAGTTGCTTTCGCAGGGAGGTCAAGGAATATTGGGGGGCTCATAGGTGAAGAAAAAGAGAAGAGAATTAGGTTTCCAGGTGCTGTGAGAGAAGTGTGCACAGGTAACTAAAGGAGCATAGTTGTAGGGTGGGAGGTGGTCTGTTCTGTCTTGCAGCATGTGTGAGCAGGGAGCATTTAGGGAGCCTTCATGGAAGAGGTGACACTTGATCAGAGTTTTCTACAGTGAAGATGTTTCCTGAAGGAGGAAAGTAAGGAAAGGTGTTTTCTGTAGAGAAAGCAGGAGAAGCAAAATTATAAGGACAGGAATAATAGGCATTGATAGGCTAATGATCACTGAATCTGCAAGAAGGATAGAGAAAAAAATTTTGTGGGAAAGGCAGTGGTAAGTTGGTGAGGTCTTTCTTGTCATAACAAAGGTGTGAGATCTTCATCCTGGAATGAAGACATTGAGAGGTTTAAGCTGGAGAGTGTTGTGATAGCTTTTGTGTGTGAGACAAAGAAATTCTGGAGGAAGGGTGAAAGGGAACATTAGACTGGAGGCAATGGGGCTAATTAGAAGGTCACTGCAATGTTTCGAACCAAGACGATGGGGTCTATGTTAGTGTTCTAGGGCTGTTGCAATACATCACCACAAACTGGGTAGCTTAGAACAACAGAAATCTATTGCCTCACTGTTCTGGAGGCTGGAAGTCCAAAATCAAGGTGTCAGCAGGCCACGCTCTCTCTGCAGGCTCTGGGGGAGGATCCTTTCCTTCCTCTTTCTAGCTCATGGTGGGTGCCAACAACTGGTGGCATTCTTTGGCTTGTGGCAGCATCGCTGCAGCCTTAGCCTCCATCGACAATGGCTGTCTTCCCTTTGCACCTGTCTCTGTGTCTCTGCTCCTCTTATAAGAAGAGCAGTCACGTTAAGGGCCCACTTAAACCAGTATGACCTCATCTTGACTACTCTTATCTACGACTCTTTTGCCAAATAAGGTTACATTCTGTGGCTCTGGGAAGAACATGAATTTTGGGGGGACACTATTCAACATAGTATGGGGACCAATTCTAAAGCAGAAGCAGGGGGAGATAGTGAGAACTATCACTAGGCATTCCAGCAAGACCCCCTTTGATCTTCCCAGTGGGAGTTTGAGGATGTTAGCGAAGAGGGAGGCATAAGAATCCAGGAGCACTCACAGGCTTCCGACTTGGGTAAGCTGTGTAGATTCATAAAAGTTTGCAACAGTGAAGAAGAATGCAGAGGTTTTTGTAGCTTCAAAATAGATATGTATTAACATTCGCTCAATAATTCCTGTTAAGTCACTCCATTTCTCCAACCTAACATTTTAAATATTCTATGTGGTGTTTGGTAGTGTTCTATCTGCTAAGTATGAGAATGTTGAAAATGAAAATTTGGAGGTCCTGCCTTGAAGGTATTAATACTTACAATCACATTTCAGTTCTATCAAAACCTAGAGAGTGTGATGCCCTTTAACTTCCAGGAGGAAATGAAGCACTATGGCTTTCCAAATGAAAAACAATAAATAGCTCTATCAAATGCATGGATGGTTCATATATTTTTACTTTTCCTCTCTGGCATGTCAGTCCTCTTTCTGTGGAAACAAATGCCACATGGAAATGTACCTGAATTTCTTTGCCTTGGTAACACCACATAACAAATGGATGGAAGGGATAAGCTATGACTTTGGAAAGAGAATAAGCAGTGAACTTTATTCCTTCCATACCTTCCTGTAATAGCCATTAGAGGAGGCCATGGCCTTGGTGGGGGATGTGTTACATGCTGTGATGTTGCCAGTCTTCTTTCCCTGCACTTCTCACCACATTTTCCAGTTCTTTCTCTGTTGCCTGGTTACAGAAGGAAATTGGCTGACTTCCTCTTTGGCATCCATGTGCATCAAGAGGAAAAAATTATTTTAAAAGTTGGGGGTGGGTTGAGTGGTTTAAAAGGTCCTCTAAGATTTGTGATTTTATGGAGAAAAAAGCAGCTTACTTACTTCTACCTATGTGACTGAGGCCTCCACTTGGCATTTGAATTTTATGTATTTTTTTTCTTTAATGTGATTACGGTCAACCTAGGCTGTTTAGATAGAATGACCTGACCATGCATGGAGTTCACTGAGTTGGTCACTGTTTAATTAGTAATTTCAAGGAAAGATCAAGAAGCCCAGAAGAATGTGCTAAGTGTGTTTGCTGGGCACTATTGTATTATATTATAGGAAATATTATGTTATAATAGAGGAAAATATTTCTTACTATGGAAAACACCAATAACATCTAAAGTACGTTTCTTATCCTCAAGGAGACCATAGCTAGTCTGGACAAGACTATCCATGGGGAGGAATTAGGCAGTCACACGGAAAGCATGTAGTGGTGCATTATAGTCCATTAAAAATTTCAATAAGGGAATGCTTTAAAACAGCATTTCATTACATACAAATAGGAATTTGTTGGCATACTAGTTTCCTAGGCTGCCATAGCAAGTCACCACAAACTAGGTGGCTTAAAACAGCAGAAATTTATTCTCTCACAGTTCTGGAGGCTGCAAGCCTGAACACCGGGTGTTGGCAGGACCATTCCCCCCAAAGTCTCTAGGAAAGGATCCTTTCTTGCCCCTTCCTAGCTTCTGGTGGCTGCTGGCAATCCCTGGTGTTCCTGGGCTTGTGGCTGCGTCACTCCAATCACGGCCTCTTCCTTGTGTGTCTCTCTGTGTCTTTACATGATCTTCTAATAAGGACACCAGGCACTGGATTTAGAGCTCACCCCAATCCAGTATGACATCATCTTCACTTGATACCATCGGCAAAGATCCTGTTTCTAAATAGGTCACATTCTGAGGTTCCAGGTAGACATGAACTTGAGGGGAGGGACACTATTCAACCCAGTACAGTTGGCAAATGTGGTCAGATTTTCGGAAAGTAGGCCAGTGTCTGTGAGACTTGCTTTAGACGAAGTCAACCTCTAATGAAAGCTGAGAGATGTCACGGGGAATAGTCACACCCCTAAATATGGCCCCCACAAGGCAGCTTCAAGGGAGAGGAAAAATTAAAAGGATGCAGAGAAGGAATTAGTCCCCAATGTAGGTGTCCTTGATTGAACTGATTACTTTCCAGTGGTAAGATCCAGATCTTACCACTGGAAAGATCTGAGGGGTTGTCTCAGGACTGCTTACGATGTTAATGTCACTTTTCCTGTTTGGCTTTGTTTCGTGCAGCTGAAGACCGATCTTGTGCCTCTGAAAGGCGGCAGGCCTTGTCCAGACTCTACTTTGGGACCTCAGGCTACTTCAGCCAGCAAGACCTGTTCTCTTCTGAGGACGGACGAGGCTCTCAGAGAGGAGCCAGGTTTGCCACATCCTGCCCACTGACGGTCAAGGAGCTCTTTGTCAACTCTGGGCTTCTCCGCCCAATGGTGGAAGGGCAGGGTCCACCGTTTTCCGCCTCAGAAAGTCTCCTCACAGAAGCCATGCGAGTGCTTTTCCCCTCCCGAGACCTGGCTCGACTTGCTCTTCAGTTTACTACCAACCCAAAGAAACTCCAGCAAAACCTCTTTGCAGGGAAATTTTTGGAGAATGTTGGCCAGTTTAACATGTCTGGAGCCCTTGGCACAAGAGGCACATTTAACTTCAGTCAGTTTTTCCAGCAACTTGGTCTCCCAGGCTTCCAGAACAGAAGGAGACTAGAAGAACCAGCCCAACTGCTTTCTGTGGAATTGGATTCAAATTCTTCCACGGAAAGTCCTGAAGCCTCTAAGAAGGGTGTTGCTATGAATAAGCCAATTGTGGGCAGCTTTGGCTTTGAAGTTAACTTACAAGAGAACCAAAATGCCCTAAAATTTCTTGTTTCTCTTCTGGAGCTTCCAGAATTCCTTCTGTTCTTGCGGCGTGCTGTGTCCATGCCAGAAGAGGTAGCAAAGGATTTAGGCGATGTGATGGGCATGGTGCTCAGCTCCCAGACCTGTGAGCAGACACCTGGAAGGCTATTTGTCCCGTCATGTTCAACGGAAGGAAGCTATGAGGATGTCCAGTGCTTCGTTGGAGAGTGCTGGTGTGTGGATTCCCGGGGCAAAGAACTTCCTGGCTCAAGAATCAGAGGACAACGACCAAGGTGCCCCACGGAGTGTGAAAAGCAAAGGGCTCGCATGCAAAGCCTCATGGGTAGCCAGCCTGCTGGGTCCAGCTTGTTTGTCCCTGCTTGTACCAGTGAGGGACACTTCCTCCCTGTCCAGTGCTTCAACTCAGAGTGCTACTGTGTTGATGCTGAGGGTCAGGCCATTCCTGGAACTCGAAGTGTAACTGGCAAACCCAAGCAATGTGAGTCTGTTGTGTACTCAATCTGTAGACTTAGAGTCTCTCTTTAGGCCCTGCCCCAATGCATTGCAGTAGCAAGAATCCACTCGTGGCTAAAGTCTAAATTTAAACTTCAGTTAATGGCAAAATTAACTGCTGAAAGTAAAAATTATCCAGGAACATCTGGATAATGTTAACCATTCTAATGAGTGAATTGGGAGATTTGTTTGGCCTTAAAGAACTGCCAATACGTTGCTGCAGTGCTATCAATGGCTGGTCTCAATGGTGCTGATTTAGTCATGGGGTGCTCTCTGTCTAGATGGCATTTACAAATTTAAGGTTGATGGAATTTCTATGACCATATAAGATTTTTTGCTGGAGTTTGGACAGTTAAGTAGTTTCATCTTGGTCTGTCCAGCTTATTAAATTTCTTAAACTGAAACCCCTGTTCATTGTTCCTCCCCAGGCCCCACACCCTGTCAGTTGCAGGCTGAGCAAGCTTTCCTCAGGACGGTGTCAGCCCTGCTCTCCAATGTCAGCGTGCCACCTGCCCTCTCTGCCACCTACATCCCCCAGTGCAGTGCCAATGGGCAGTGGAGACGTGTGCAATGTGACGGGCCCCCCGAGCAGGTCTTCGAGTGGTACCAACGATGGGGGACTCAGAACGATGGCCCAGACCTGACCCCTGCTGAGCTGCTAGTGAAGATCATGAGCTATAGAGAAGCAGCTTCTGGAAACTTCCATTTCTTTATTCAAAGTCTGTATGAGGCCGGCCAACAAGGCATCTTCCCTGTGCTGACACAATACCCTTCTCTCCAAGATGTCCCACTAGCGGTATTGGAAGGAAACCTAACTCAGCCCGGGAAGAATATCCTCCTGGAACCCTACATCTTCTGGCAGATCCTGAATGGCCAGGTCAGCCGCTACCCAGGGCCCTACTCAGACTTCAGCACTCCCTTGGCACACTTCGACCTGCGCAACTGCTGGTGTGTGGATGAGGCTGGTCAAGAGCTGGAAGGAACACGGGTTGAGCCAAACAAGCTCCCAGCATGTGAGTAACTCCTGTGAAGAGCTGAATTTTTTTTTTTTTAAAGGATGTTTAATAGGAGGGTATTGAGTGTCAAAGCTAGAATGGAGTTTAGAGACAGCCAGGTACACACCCCTTCAATGCATGGCAGAGAAAACCAAGGTTCACAAACAGGAAGTAACTTCCCTGCATCTATACAGTCAGGCGTTGGCAAGGTTGATATAGTATATTTTAAAATTTTCATATAATTGACTATGTAAATCAATGCCTTAGATTTTATTGGTTATCTTCTGTGTGCACAGCACTCTCTTAGAGTCAATGAAGGCTATGAAAGTGAAAATGACCTGGCCCTTGTCCTCCTATGGCAAATGTTTAGTAACCTCTCATCAGTTAGATGCACCATTTGATTAATCAACAAGGATCATGGTGACCCTGCTATTTGCATAAAACACTACTAGGTGCTGAGGACCCCAGGAGAGTGCCACCTAAAGTGACTTTAATTGACTTGGAGGGATTTAATGAAGGGATTAATTGGAGAGCCACTCAAGGAGGTCTCTGAGTTCAGCTTTGTGGCAGGTAGACTTATACAAAAGTTGTGGTATAGGAGGCATAAATAGAATGAAACTGAGTCTGTGTTTTCACTTAAAATTCCTTATTCCCAAATATCCATGCCAGCAATTTGAAAGAACAACCAGACAGATTCAACACTGTTATTATCAAATCAGAATCTCTCTAACCAGCAGTAAGTAGTATTATAGGTAATATAATAGCTGTTCAAGTTCAATGAAATCTCTCAATTTGTTCCTTGCAATGTTCAACATTGTCTTGAACCTTTCTGAGTATATTAAAATTCACAAGGCTATTTTAATATTAGCAAAATTTTAGACTTTAGCAGCAACTGAATTTTTAGAATGTTGGATGAAAGAACCATGTGATGAGAACAGTAATACCCTTGTCGTTTTGAACAACCTGGAGATAATACTACTAGAATTCCCCATTAAAATGTCAAGTTCTAGAACCCTTGAAGTTAACACACTGATGTTGGTCTGACTCTTACATAAGAAGTCTTATTTATTTTTGTGAAATTTATAGAATCATTCTCCATACCAATGGTCGAGTCTCCTACATGGGGACATTCCTATAATTTTTGATGTTCTGAGATTGCATTTGGTCCTCTTTGTATGAAAATTTAGGGCCTGAGTTGCTGAAACCAAAAGTACCTAGTGACTTTAGTGACTAGCCTTATATACTTTAGTCTGACTGCTGGGCAGATCATTAGAACTAGACTTAGAGTAATTGGCTTTTTCACTGAGTAACAGGAGGCTGTGTAGAGTAGACAGCCAGGTGTACAAGGTCATCCACCAGGGAGAAAATATTAAACCTTCCATCTGTATTCAGTATTTCATCACTTCCTTTCACATTTCTATTTTTGTTTGTGCAATTAAGTGTTAACAGCTGAAATAGCCGAGGAGACTGCATGTGGTATCTTATTCTAGTGGAACATACATACACTTTATAAAGAAATACCCATATCTTGGGGGTACATATTCAAGCTTTTTTATTGATAGGGGTATGTGATACAAAGTTTTTGGTGACCATTGGTTCAGAGCCTTGAGACTCAAAGTAGGGTCTAACAGCATCAGCATCACCTTGGGAACTTAATAAAGATTCAGGATCTTGGGCCCTACCTGCTGAATCAAAATATGCATTTCTTCAGTGTTCCTGGGTAAATCTAATGCACCCACAAGCTTGAGAAGGACTGGCCTGGAGGACAGAACACTAGTACCCTGGCTCTGCCATTTACCACTGTGTGACCTAAAGGAAGGTGACCCCCGAGTCTTAGTTTCATCTGTAAAATGGGAATTATAATACATAGCTACCTCAAAGGTCTGTTGGAGGAATTATAAGAATTAATAGATGTAAAGTGCCAGGCCTGGTACATAGGCAGTATTAATACATGATAGCTGCATTAATACAATTGATAGTGAACAATGCAGGGACCAATAACTTCCATACACGCATGCAGGGATGATGGCTTAGACCTCTAGGAGTGTGAGTCCACACTGCCGGCTCTGAACTGTTTGAAATTTTGCTTTTTTCGCTTAATACACATTTTTGGACCACCTACTGTGTGCACTGTGCTGTATGACGGTGACACAGTCATGAAAAGAATGATGTCTGCTCTGAGAAGCTCAGAGACCAATATATGTGTCTATGTATATGTGTGTGTGGTGTGTGTATATGTGTTTGTGTGTATATGTGTGGTGCGTTTATATGTGGTGGGTGTATGACTTGTGTGCATGTGTGCATGTGTGTGATGTGTGTGTATATGTGTATATGTGTGGTGTGTGTATGTGTATATATGTGTGGTGTCCGGTGTGTGTGTAGTATGTGTGTGTGTGTGTGTGTGTGTGGTATCTGTAGTGTGTGTATGTGTGTGTATATATCTGTTCGTGTGTGTATATGTGTATGTGTATATACGCGGTATGTGGCTTGTGTGTATGTGTGCACATGTATGTGCACGTGCTTCAGGGAGGTCAGAGGGAGCTATATATAGTGAGTGAGTCCATCTGTGATATTTCTATTCCCCCAGGTCCTGGCTCCTGTGAGGAAGAGAAGCTTCGTGTACTGCAGTTCATTAAGGAAACGGAAGAGATTGTCTCAGCTTCCAACAGCTCTTGGTTCCCTCTGGGAGAGAGTTTCCTGGTGGCCAAGGGGATCCGGCTGAGCAGTGAGGAGCTGGGCCTCCCGCTGCGCTCCCCAGCCCGGGAGGCTTTCTCAGAGAAGTTTCTGCGCGGGGGCGAGGATGCCATCCGTTTGGCGGCTCAATCAAGTGAGTGTGCACATATCAGGTTTCTTACTCTCTGTGGAGAAGCACAAGCTTAAATCAGTCTCTCCTCAGTCTTTAGGACTTTGCGCCTTGGCTTCCCCGCCTGGTGGGTTTCTGGAAAAGAAAAGGCAAAGTGGTTCTGTGACACCAGTCAAAGCCAAAACACTTCTCCAAAGTACCCCCAAATCCTCCAGCACAGCCGTGCTGGGGCTTTCCCCTCATTCTGTACTACAGACGGCCCTGCAGCTCCCACGGGGCCCAACATTCTACTCATGTAACCCTCATGGCCTGTTCCCAAACCTGCCTCAGTTTCCAGGGATTTAGGAACACCGCAAAGAGGGAGGGAGAGGAACCCTCACTACTGAGGAACTATCACACGTGTGATCTCATCTAATCCTGACAGTAACTCCAAAGGCACGAATTATTACCTGCATATGACAGAGGAATAAGCCCAGAGAGCCCACAGTTCTCTAGCCCATAATAACAGCCAAACAATACTCAAAACTTACCTTTGACCAGGCACTTACTATGCTGCATAGATTATCAGACGCTTGCATTTAATCGTCTAACGATTCCAGGAGGATGATGCTATATTTGCTACCTGCAGTTCTTTACAAATGGGGAAACTGAGTCTGAGGTTATGTCACTTGCCTAAGTTCAGCCAACTAGTAACTGGTGGAGCCTGGATGGGAACCCCAGGGGTCTGGTCCTTGAGCCCATGCTCTCAACTCCTCTGTGCCCCTGCCTGGCTGATCCCAGGTGCAGTTGTAGTTGGTGCCTAGATCTGTCTCATCCTAAAGCTTTGTTCTTCCTCCATGGCCCCACAGCCTGCTCTGGTGGGACAACCCAGTCCCCTTCAAGTTCTCTCAGGAACCCCACATCGACTTGGCAGGGACAAACGATTCATCTGCCTCTGGGCCTTACCTGAGTTCCCCATGCCTTTCAAATTGTCTCAGCTGATTCCCTTTCTGAAGTTTTCTAGTCTTGGGTCATAAAACAGCAAAGCAGTGCTGCCCGACAACATCTGCTCCCAGTCAAAGAGAATGCACTTCCGCGGGCTGGCGCCTCCCCGCCTTCCTGCTGCTGGGCTTGGGATCAGGGCTCAGTTGTCTTTGTTCTCTTAACTCTCCAAGAGACTCTTCCAAGGGCCATCTTTGTTTCCGGCCTCTCCCTCACCAGACATTTCTTTAGGAGGACAAGGCACCACGTCTTATTTGTCTCTATATCGCTGGTGTCTGGTGCAGCACCTGGCCCCAAGGAGGAGCTCAGTAAACGGTGGTCAGCTGTCCTGTTGTTTCCTTCTGCCCCTTCTGCTTTTTCTTCCATTCACTGCCCTCACCCTATGCCCAGGGACCTCTATTCTCTGTTCCTCAGAGACTTGGGGACTTCTGCTTTTGACAAGAAACCCATTGTTTGAAATTTTGTGCATGAACAGGATTTGACGTAGCCAAAGAGAGAAGTGACACTGATGCCCCTTCAGTCGTGACCACTCTGGTCAGGGAGGGAAATGTAGAGAAAGGGGCAAGAGCATTGTTGGTGCCATGGAGATTTGTCATTGAACGGCATGGAGGCATTTTCTTCGGAAGTCAAGCTGAGGAAGTTCCGCTCCAACTAACCACATGGTGATTTTGCATGTCTGAGGCTGTGGGGAAAGAGGAAGGGTCCACAGAGAAGGACTGGAACTGGTCTTCTCCCTGAAAGTCTGGGGGTTGAGGGCCCAGGACAAGAAGAGACTGAGGGCCACAGTGTGTCTTTGGTCAATACAACATGGCAGCAATGTCCTAGGGCCTCACGAGGGTGGCGGAGGGTGTGGGACTGTGCCTGGTATGAGCATGGTGCTTAATGCCTATTGGCTCTTTTGATAGACATATCACACTTACCCTGTTAGATGAGTGTTAGACCCATTTCATAGATGAGGAAAATCAGGCTTGGAGAGGTTGGGTAATTTGCTCATAATCACACAGCTAAGAGGTGCAGTGCCAGAATTCAGGCAGAGGCTTATCAGATTCCAGAGCCCTGCCCACTAACCCAGGATGCCCCAAAGGTGGGTATTGCTATCCCCAGATGGGTTATGACTGCAGGTTGGTGGCATCCTTATATCTGTAAGCTCCCCCCTTTGGAGCCACAAAGCCCATTTCTCAAGGGTGGCGAGTTGGGGAGAACTGCCCTGACATGTGGCAGGCGATGGCCAACTGAGCTGCCCCAGATGTGGCTATTCTCCTCTAGGATCCCTGGGAGGAGGCACAGCCCATCCAAGCACCTGCAGGAGTGGAGAGGAGGAGAGAAGTGGCCCTCGAGAGAGGGCCTGGGAGACATTTATGGCCACTGAAGAGGAGGGTGAGGGGCAGAATGGAGTTCGGCGAGACTCAGGCCAAGCTGCCATGTGTCCTGCCCGCTCTCTTTTTGTGCTCTCCCCCTTATACATTCATTCTTTCTCTTTTTCCCATTCAGTGATTTCTTGAGTGCCTACCATGAGCCAGGCACTGCTCTGTGTGCACAAATCTCTGCACCAAAGAGCGTAAATGCTCGCATGGAAGAGATAAACCTAAACCAAATAAATAAGTGCACTGTTTAGTATGTTGCTGGTGGAGAGAGCCACGCGGAAAAGCCCAGTGGGGCAGGAGGATGGCAGAGCTGAGGACGGGGTGCCATTTCATTAGTGGGGTGACCACTGGTTCATCACTTAACCTCCCTCATGGAGCTTCTGTTTCCTCACCTGGGGTAAAAGTTCTGACTTCGGGGAGCTGCTGTGAAAATCAGATACGATTTTGTGGATAACCAAGCTTCCTAAGAGGGCAGCCGACTTAGACTGACCTCTTGTGTTCAAGTCCAGCCTCTCTACTTCCCAGCTGTGAGGTCTCAGTTTTCTCATCCATTAAATGAGATAATATTGCCTTCCTGGTAGAGTGGTTGTGAGGATTAAATTAATTAAGGTGTGTACTTAGATAATGCCTGGTACATAACAAATGCTTATAAACCTCAGCTGTCATTGCTGTTATCTCACGTGCCTGACGCTTCATTGACCTAATCAATTCTCTATGGAAGTCATTGTAGAGATCTGCAAAGATTATTTTAATTTTAAGCCTAAATGTTATTTTTAAGGACAATCTGTTGAATGCCTACCACTGTTTAAGATGCCTCTGTAACATTTTGCACTGAAATGTCCGTCAGATAAATTAGAGGGCCTCCTTACATTGGAACAGGGTTGTATTGATTATTCTCAGCGACAGAGCCCACACTGGGCAGGTGGTCACATTCTGCTTCTCTCCTTCCCTCACTCCAGCCTTAACCTTCTATCAGAGACGCCGCTTTTCCCTGGGTGACAGGGCTGCAGCACCCACTCTCCTGCAGTCGGGCCCCTACATGCCGCGATGTGATGCGTTCGGAAGTTGGGAGCCCGTGCAGTGCCACGCCGGGACTGGTAAGGGGTGGCGGGCACGTTCGGGAGGCTGAGTGACACAGCCTCCTTTTCATTTAGAGGAAAGAACCCCACACTTGGAGGCAAGTGAGCTGGACTCTCGGGCCCCTCTTTGGCAGCTGGTGACAAATTCCTTAGCTTCTCTGGGCTCCAGTTGTCTCACCTGTGTCACGGGAGCAGGAACCTTCTACCAATATGAAGGTCAAGTGGGTGGTTGCTGGGGGGCTTGGGGATCTAAGACCTGTGATTTTGGACAGTGTCAGCCAGGGAGTCTGGGCCAGAGGGACAGAGAGGCGACCTTGCTTTGCATTGCTAGGAATGCAAAGAAGGAAAGTTGTTTATGGGACCCTGGGAAGCAAAGCCCCAGTGTGTTTCCTGAACTCCTGGCTCTTTTTAGGGCACTGCTGGTGTGTGGACAGGAAGGGAGAGTTCATGCCTGCCTCGCTGGCTGCCGGGTCCCCGCAGATCCCTCGCTGTAAGTGAAGCCTGCGGAGCTCTTCACCTGGCCCCTGGGTGGGCACTCCAGGTTGGCGGAGCCAGCTGTGATCACTCAACTGTGGGAGGCTCCGTGTCCCAGCCCGTGTCTCAGGCCATCTGAGTGCAGCAGACACATTTCCCCAAGTCCCAGGTCCAGAGGCTCCTGCTCACCTTGGCCCTTTCTGATTGGTGCTCCTGGTTTCACAGGTGGAGGGAAACAGCTGAGAGTGATGAGGGGGCCCTCGTGCCCCTCACTGTGCACCTGCTCCCTGGGCAGTTGCAGCCACTGCTGCAGTTTCAGCATCTCCCATCGGGACTGCCAGCCCCAGCCTCTCCTGAGATTCAGCAGTGTGTAATCACAGCCACTTGCCATCATAAGCTGGCACGTCCCACATGGGTCTTTGTCCTTGACCTCAAGCCTGCTTCTCCTCGGGCTTCCAGTTCTCTGTGAAGGGCACCTCCATTCACCCAGACACATAGCTCTGAAACTTGGGGTCCACCTGGGTTCCCTGCTTTCCCTCAGCTCCCATGGTCAGTCTATTAAAAGCACCCCTCTCCCTCCCACAGGCCCCACGACCTGTGAGATTTCTCGAGCCCGTGGGCTGCTTTCTGGTTGGAAACAGGCTGGATCCCAAGGAAACCCATCTCCAAAAGACCTGTTCATCCCAACCTGCCTAGAGGTAAGGCTCTGACGGCCAGGAAGGGTGTGGGGAGGGAGCCAGGATGCGCCCTCATTGGTTGAGGATTTTTCTAGTTTTCAATACATTCAGTTTAGTTAAAAACTAACATGAAGTTCAGCCTGGGCATTTGTCCTGGGCCTGGTAGACCTTGGCTCTGTGACCTCGGGCAACTTACTTACCTTCTCTGTGTGCCAGTCTGGTTTTTTTTTTAATCATAAGATCAGGCCACATTTTGTCCTATCCAGTGCTAGGATTGTTTTGAGACCCAGAGAAACATCTTTCATGAAAACTCTTTGAAAAATAATCAAAACATATACAGTTGCTACCATTTTTTTCCTCAAGGCATCTTGGCCAACACCCTATGCTCATCGCATCTCAGGTTCCCAACACTGATGGAGGACATTGTCCTACTTCCCTCACCAGCTGCCTAGACGATTGTTATAATTCATAATTCAGTGAAGTACTCACGTAAAAACTCCTAGAGAAAGGATTTAGGCCCCAAATCTTAACCGCTTACTTGCCAAGTGATGAAGTCTCTAAAATAGGGATGACAAGAACACCATTGCCTTCTCTGCTCAGCTCCTGGGGACTTTATGGAAATCAGATGAAATCAGCAAAGTAGAAGTTCATGAAACTGTAAAGTATGAGCAAAAGTTTCTTTATTATTATTGTTGGGTACTATGAACCTGGACCCAATTACAGTTAGTTTTGTAGGGAAATTAGCCAATATTATTTAGTCTTTTTATCTTGGCTGGCAGGCACCTACTGTTGGAATACAATTCTTTTCCATTTTCCTGGGCACTGGTGCTTGCTCAGGGAGAAGGAGATGAAGAAGCCACGACTTCTGAGGTGGGAAAACTGAGAGCAGAGCAGAGCTGAGCAGCGCTCTGATGCTGTGGTTCTCTGCCCACTCCTGTGGGGGACCCTGGCGCCAGTCAACAGCACCCAAGGCTCTCACTGCCCAAACCCCCAGGAAAAGCCAATAGTTAGAACATTCTCAATTTTAAGACTTTATCCCATAAAATTTTCTCAAGCTTTTGCTTGGGTTTGAACCTTAACTGGGTCTCCCTGGGACAGTGAAGTCCCTACCTCAGGGTACTGCATGGATCGAATGCCACACTGGGGTGGGGATGGTTGTCACAGGAGAGCCTCACTGTTACATTCTCTGTCCATGTTGGATGTCATGATTATAGTCACTGCTTGTCTGCAAACAAGGCACAGCAGATTTTGAAATGAACAAGTGGCAAACAAATCCTGCAGGAAACAGCGACGGCTGCTGAGCTCGGCAGCTGCTGCTTTTCTCCAGCAGATCTGCTTGTGTTTGTGATGAGGAGAGAGGACATTTCCCACCACCATGTACTTAGAAGGAACATGGGAAACTGAGGCCCAGAGAGTTGAAGTGGCCCCAAACAGGCCAGGGAGGGAGGGGCTGATGCTGATGGGGTTCTGTCCTGTGAGTCCTGGCCAGACACAGGGCTCGCCTGGTTCCGTACTCTTTCATCCCTGTTACGGACACTTTGGGCCTTCTCTTAGGGCTGTTCATTGAAATAGCCTGTGGGATTGGTGGGGCTGGTTCAGGAGAGCAGCTGGGCTTTTGGGGCTGCTGGGTTTGCGCCCTTACCAGCTGTGGGTGCTGTTCCTCCACTTCCCCTCCCTGAGTGAGCCTCAGTTTCCCCCACCCTAGAGTGGGAGAACTGTGGTTCTTGCTTCATGGGGTGGTTATAACTATCAATTTAAATAACACATGGAAAGTGGGGGAAACAGGAGAGCACCTCTCCCATCCCCTTTTCCTTCTACTTGGAAAAGTCATCACCAGTTGTTTTGGGAGGGACATTTTTGATATCTGCCCACCAGCAGGTTGGTTGCAAAAGCCTCTCGCCCACAGTGCCTGACATGACCTCGGCTTTGTCTCAGACAGGAGAATATGCCAGGCTGCAGGCGTCGGAGGCTGGCAGCTGGTGTGTGGACCCCGCATCAGGAGAAGGGATGCCGCCTGGCTCAAACGGCACTGCCCAGTGTGAGTGGGCCCCTCCCTCTCCTGGGAGCACTGGGTGTGGAGTGCCAAGAGCCGGCTTTGGGTCCCAGCTCTGCTGCTTCCACAGCTGTGGAGGCCCAGCCCCTGACCTCACTGCACCTTAGTTTTCTCATCTATGAAATGGAGCAATATTCCCCCAGCTCAGCGGGTTCCTGGTTGAAGCAAATGTGCAGGGAGCAGGCTGTGCTTTGTCACTGAGAAGCACAAACCAGCATGGGTCGCTGTCAAAGGGGCACTGGTGATTTCATGGGTTGACCCGCTGTGCAGCTCTGATGCACACAGGCCTTGCCTGGCCCTGGGCTTGCAGCCTGGCCCTGTAATCTGGTTCCCACAGTGAAGCCCAGGTGCTGTCCCTAAAGTGCAATGTGCTGATGTCCCTCCCTGCCTAAAATGGGCACTCCCATCATCCTTGGAGCCCCACTCAAGCTCCCTGGCATGGCGCAGGGCCCTGTGTGCCTGGCTGCTGTGTGGCTGCTTTGGCTTCTCCTCCTTCTCCATTGCTGACGCTGCACCATCCGGTTGTATAATAATACATTCTGGTCAGACACTGGAAGATGGTGGATTCTCCTTCCACCTGGGGCCATCACACATTCTGGCTCTGCCACCTGCAGTGTGTCCGTCCATCCCCTCCCCACCCCCTACCTGGCTGATCCCTGCTTGGACCATGTGTCAGTCCCTCCAGGAAGCCTCCCCTGGCTTGTCTCTTGCATTGCTGAGCTCAGTGCTTCAGGGTCTCCCCATGGCTCCTAAATGACACTGCTGTCACCCTTATCTCACTGAACTGTACCTGCTCATCCCTTTCAGACTCCTGGCAGTGGTGGGGGAGAGAGCACAGAGCTGAGCATGCACTGTCTTTGTCCTGCTGTAGCGCAGCATCCCAGTGGGGAGGCCGCCGCAGACCCCGGAAGACCCTGCAGGCGGGTTGGCGGTGGGTGGCGGGGAGGACAATTGCACTGGAACAGGGAGTAGGAGCTGGGTGTCCAGCTGGCTTGTCTCTGTGTCAAGGCCCGGGCCTCTGTGACGTGCTCAAGAGTGGAGTCGTCTCCAGGAGAGTCGGCCTTGGCTTCATCCCAGCCTGCGGGACAAAGGACGGGGGCTTTTCCCCAGTGCAATGTGACCCGGCCCAGGGCAGCTGCTGGTGTGTCACGGCTAGCGGAGAGGAGGTGCCCGGGACCCGTGTGGCTGGGAGCCAGCCCGCCTGTGAGAGTAAGTCGTGACCCCCTGGAGGGATCACGGGGCTAGCATGTCTCTTCCTTTTCCCAGACTGGGTGGGGTTCCCAGGAAGCAGGGACACTGGGGGTTGCAGGGGAGACAGGAGGTGCAGGAAGGATCTAGTTGCAGTTGACTCCCATGATATTGAAATTTACGTCTACTTCCTAAAAATACCCAGACCAGGGGTTGAAATCAGAAGGAGCACAGCCAGGGATTCTCCAGACCTGGCACCTCAGGGAGCTGGGTGCTGGCCTGCTGAGGGACTCTGGGTCTTGCTCTCTGTCCCCGAATGGGGAGAGGCAGCCTGATTGTGGGTCTCAGTGTGATGGTCCATCCCTGCGGGGTGCTCCAGGAATCTGTGTTGACTTGTTTATTCTCATTTCTAATTTAAAAATGTGTGTGTATATAAAATATTGAAATACACATCATATGAATATATGTTAGAATATTAAACTATGTTATTAAATATAAAAAATTATTTAATTATGAATTACTTGCCTTTTATTAGTATTTCTCCAATGTATTCAAGTCATGGGACATTACAGTCATTTTAAAATTTATTTGAGCAGGTAGGTTAGACTATCTGTGATTTCATTTCAGGACAGGAAATGGAGACATTACAAAATATTTATTATAAATTGGGGTGGGAGTTCCGGCAGGGTTGAGATATACTGTGCTGAATGATTCTGATTTTACTACAGTTGCCTTTCTTTTGATGTTGTTATTGCTTTATTTTATTTTTTTTATTTTCCAATCTCTAAGCAACATTTTAGAACTGCAGAAAAATTTAATTAGATCTAGTGATACTTCTGGTTGACATATGTGAAGAGATGGGAGGAATCTGCAGGGTGCGTAGTAGGTGATTGATGGCTGTCGGTGAGTGGAGCTGCCTGCCCTGTGCTTCTGAGATGGGAAGAGAAGTGAAGGCTCTGCCCTAAGTCAGACATGATCAACACTCGACCTCCATGTCATCTAGGAGTGGTCTGCACTGAGACCCAGGATATAGGCCAATGTGTGGAACAGGTCTGGAGTGCAGCTCCTTTGGGGCTTGGGGAGGCTCTACATGGCTTGGCCCTGCAGGAGTCCATGGTAATAGCTCACACATGCAGAGATTTACCTGCTAAAAGGTTCTTTGCATTCCCTTATCCCATTTTTGCCTTCCAACAATACAGGTAAATAGATAGAGCTCTCTTATCTCCCTATTTTACAGATAGCAAAATTGAGGCTCAGAGAGGTTTATAAACACGTCCAAGGTTACACAGCTATCAAGTGGAGCAGCCAGGGTTTAACCCAGGTTCCTGCTGACTCAAGCCCTGTGTTGTGCAGCTGTGAGGGCTTTAGGAGAAGAAAGGAGGAAGGCTCAGGAAGGTTTTCACACAGCCTTCTTGAATAAAGAAAGAAAGGATAAATACACCCAAAAGAGCTTTGCCCTCCTCTCCTTACAACTGTGGAGGTTTCCTTAATTTGCTGTGTATTTTCAAGGCTGTAGAGCTAACATTTACCCAGGCTTAGCCATGGGGCAATGGCTGGGCAGGTGCTTGCCTGCTCCCTTGGACCCCACTGGCCTGTGGGACTGGGCTGGACATCTAGGGAGACCCACGGTTCTTGCTGGGTGCAGCAAGCCCTCCCTGGGCTGGGCCCACTGTGAGCATTTGGTTAATTTTAGCTTCTGTGCTCCTTCCTTTCTCCTTAGCCCCTCTTCCCCGGCTGTGGGGGCCAGGTGATTCATACCACAGCCAGGGAGTCACTTCATTTCAGGGAAATTGGGGAAGAAGTTCTTGGGGAAGCAAAGCAAGCCTACTGGGGAGGTCAGGGGCACCAGCAAGAGAAGTGTCAATGTCCTGGGCGATGGTGGTGACCGCAGGAGGAAAGCCCCCTCCAGCCTAGTCTGAGTACTCACTGGTCCACTGCCCCAGAAAAGCCGCAGGTGCAGATCCTCCCACGAGGTGAGAGGGGAAACCATATTTGTTGAGATCTGGGGGCTCACACATCACTCATTGACACCTCACTTTTTACTCATATACACATGTCCCCCTGGTGGGGGACATGGACTCTGGGGTGGGAGTGGTGGGATTCACATCCTGGCTTGCTGCTTACTAGCTCTCTGACCACAGGCATTCGCCCTCTGTGTGCCTCAGCACTAGGATCTGTAAATAGGGGTGCTGGGAACTACCCCATAGGGTCGCGGGGAGCATTACATGAATTGATAGCAGCCTGTAATCCCAGCACTTTGGGAGGCTGGGGCAGGAGGATCACTTGAGCCCAGGAGTTTGAGAGCTATGACTGTGCCACTGCACTCCAGCGTGGGTGACAGAGTGAGACCCTGTCTCTAAAAAAAAAAAAAAAAGTGAGTTGATATTAGTAAAGCTGTTAACAGTATACATGGCATATACTAAGTGTCACATAAGGAGTTTTTACATAAATCCTCCTGCTAGGAATAGGCCTTATTGCTATCCTCTTCATTTTATGAGTGGGGAAACTGAGTCACAGAGAAGTTAATGAACTTGCCTAGGCCACTCGACTAGTAAATGACAGAGCCAGGATTCACAGTCCCCAGGATTCACAGCCCACACACTCTGCACTTGGTAAGAGCCAACTCGGCAAGCCCACTGCAAATCATGATGCAGAATCTTGGCCAGAGGCCGTCGTTCTTATTAAAAAGAAGCCCGAACTATACAAAAGTAATTCATGTCATCAGAATGTTTGTACCCCTGTACTATTTTGAAATAAAAAAAATAAAAAATAAAGGAAATTAATTGACATCCTGCCTCCCCCCCCAAAAAAAAAAAGCCCAGATTGAGCCCTGGAGATCAAAATAGATCATTCTTCATCTTTGAGGCCCGTGAATACCCTTCTATCTCACAGAGATTGCAGGTTTAAAAGCCAGATATATACTGGTCACAAGGCTGTGCCCAAGAGTCTGATAATTAACTAAATCCCTAATCAGATGTGAATTGTCACACTGAGTGTGTTTGCTCATTAATTTACTCATTCACCCACTTATTTAACTCACATTCATCGAGCTGTGGCTGGATCAGCATGGTGCCCTGGCCTGGGTGAACAGCGGAAAGATGCCCTCTTCCTCCCTGCAGACTCGACCCGGTGGGGAGACCAATGTGCAGATGATTAGAGTTTCGAACGATGAATAAGGTGGAGGTCTACACCGGGAGCCTAGGGATCCAGAGGATGGGACTGAAGTCTGCCAGAGGGAACCACAGAAGGTGTTAGAAAACTGAATGTGTTGAGCTGCTATTTGAGGGTCAAAAAGGAATCTTCCAGACAGATGAGCAGGCAGAGGGAAGGGCATGGGGATGTTCAGGGGAGGATGGGAGCGGAGAGAGGGAGGCAGGTCAGCAGGGACACTGGGGATTGAGAGCCGCTGTCCGGCTTCTGTGCAACTTCTCTGCCAGCAGCAGGGACTGGGTGGGACGGGCAGCAGAAAGGCAGGGGATGAGGCCCAGATGCAGGGGCCTGGCAAGAGGCTGTGCTAGCGTCCAGGCAGAAGATAGGGGGCGTCTAACTGAGGGAAGAGGCAGTGGGAGTAAAGAAATGGTGTGAAGGTGTGAGCCACGGCAGGGGCGGAGGAGATGGGGCCCTGCAGGAAGGCCGCCGGGCTGCTGGCCTGGGATGGCTGCATGGCTGGAGGTGCCGCCCCTTGGGCTGGGGGCACTGAAGCAGGAGTGGGCCTGGGCAGCAGCTGCTGCGTCCAGACTTGGACGGTTGGCTTTGAGGTGGAGAGACTGGGTGGTAATTGGATTAAGAGATGGAAGGAGCTTCAGTGCCTGAGCTAGAGATGAAGCTACAAGAAGTATCCATGCTTAGCAGCCTGTTCAAACCAAGGGAGGATGAGCTGTCCAAGCAGAGGGCAGGGCACAGCTGAGAGCACAGCGCGCTGGAGAAGGGGAGAGGAGGAGGGCCCGGTGTGACTGATAAGGGGACACCCACAGGTGGGCATGCTCGGCCCTCCTGAGGCCGGGCATGTCCCCACCGTGGCTCTGCTTTCCTCCTAGGCCCGCAGTGCCCGCTGCCGTTCAATGTGTCAGAGGTGGCTGGCGGAGCGCTCCTGTGTGGGACAGCCTCGGGCCCAGGGGGGGCCACCGTCCAGCAGTGCCAGCTGCTGTGCCGCCGGGGCTACCAGAGTGTGTTCCCGCAAGGGCTGCTGGTGTGCAACCTGGAAAGCGGACGCTGGGAGTCACCGCCACCTCAGCCATGGGCGTGCCAGCGTGAGTGTCCTTGGGAAGTCTGTCCTGCACCCCGATCCTTCCCAGGGCTGGGCCTGAGACCAGAGTGTGGATGCATGACTGCTTCATTCCCCACCCAAACACAGCACTTTTGTGGTAAGCCAGGTGGCACCAAGAGAGGAGAGAGGGCCCTGTGGAGCATTTTCTTCCGAAGGAGCAGATGTGCTTCATAGACCCCTGGAGTTAGGCTTTATTTGTGCCTTCTCTGGAACCATCTGCTCCTTGGGAGAATTGCCATCACTCCAGCTCTCCTGGGATGTCTTGGATTAAGGATGAATACTTGGCAGGTAGGTGCTCTGACAGCCGTACTGGTGACTATAGTGTTGGCATGCTCAGCACTGCTTATCCGGCCTCTGAGAGTCACTCTGCCCCACCAGCCTCTCTGCCAGACCACACAGATCTCCAGGGCTAATGCCTGGTAGAGCAGGGGGCCCTGGGCCCTGCTCCCGGCGGGGCAACAGTTCTGATGGCTGAGGCTTGTGCTGTGTGTAAACATTATCCCTGTCCCAGTGCTCTGTGCAGAGCTCCTTTCTCCTGCCCACACTGAACCCACCTGACACACACGTAAGCACATGGACACGGCCAGGTGGCAGCACCAGGCTCTGTGCCACAGCCAGACAGGTCAGGGCAGACAGCTGGGACCTAGCACTTGGTCCACTCAGTTCAATGGGAGGGGCGTCTGAGAGAGAAACCAAGATCCTGGGACTGTCACAGGCTCAGGGTGGCTGCCAGAGGTCAAGGTCAGTATTTGTTGCAAAGCATTCTGGGCCTAAGCTGAAATCAAGTGTGGATCTTAAGCTCCTCAAGTTGAATGCAGACTGCTGTGTATGACTGTGCAGATTGTGCACTGAACAACCTTAGAGGATGCCATTTCTATCGTCCTATCGTCTAATTATGGTGTCTATTCTTAACCTGAAAAACCATGTAATGTGGCTCTGTCTGTGTGCAAGATAGTTTGGAAAATTGTCCAAGAATAACGTCCAGGACCCCAAAATGTAAAGCATTGTGGTTTAGAGGCAGAGGCAGGACTGAGCGTGGTGTGAGGGTGATAAGTAATTTCGGAGACCAGCCATCATGTTAGGAAGTATTTAGACTCTGAAGATGACAATGCAAAATGGTGGTGGTTGTGTTCTTCATGCTAAAAAAAGAAGGGCTATTTTTGCAGAGGAAAACCCAAACAAAGAAAAGAATTCCACAGGTCTGTCACCTCCATCTGCTGACCACCGGTGCTTGCCTGCAGGGCCCCAGCTGTGGCAGACCATCCAGGCCCAAGGGCACTTCCAGCTGCAGCTCCCGCCAGGCAAGATGTGCAGTGCTGACTACGCGGGCCTGCTACAGGCTTTCCAGGTCTTCATATTAGATGAGCTGATAGCCCGCGGCTTCTGCCAGATCCAGGTACACGCTTGGCCTTCCCCACCGTGAAGGCTTGGACTGAGCTCAGTGCCACCGTGTCAGTGACCTGGGCCTTTGCCCACCTGCCGAGCCTCACATCAATCATCTGTGAAATGGGGGGTCAGGTGGAGTGAGATAACACACAGATCCACGCTTTTGCTCCTTACACTCTGCCAAGAGGTTAAGATCGAAGTTTCTGGGGTTAGCAGGGGTTCAAATCCCGGCTTCTCCACTATTGGCTGTGGGATCTTAGGCAGTTTCTTAGCTTCTCTGAAACAAATTCTCCATCTTTAATGTGGGGTAATGACAATCTTGACTCCGTAGATTTATTTCAGAGATTAAACGGGCTAATATTTTTAAGGCACTTCACACAAGGCCTGACTAACAGAACATGTTCAAAAATTGTGCCACATTGCCTTCTAAGAATACTAAGTGCCTGGCACATAGCAGGTGCTCATTAAATGACAACTATGTGAATACCTACATCCACTTACCTTCACCAGGGTGTAGCACGTAGTAAGGGCTGGGTGCTGGGCTGTTGGAGTGAATGACATCCTGCACCTCAGGCTGTGCCCGAGTTGGCTGTCCAGGGCCAGCTGTCAGGGCACTGTCTGTATCCCGAAGAAGATGGTCGAAGCTGCTATGCTGAGGGCTGAGGGCCAGGGCCACGTTGACTCCAAGTTGTGGGTTGGGGACAGGCACCTTCACTTTCCTTCCAGAACCTTCTGTTCACCCTCTAGACATCCAAGCTTTTGATAAACTAACTTGTCCTTGGGCTTTATGTAGATTCTGTTGTGATGTTATTTTTTGCTATGGTCTGAATGTGTCCCTGAAATTCATATGTTGAAATTGTATCCCCCAAGGTGGTGGTATTGGGAGGTGGGGGCTTTGGGAGGTGATTAGGTCATGAGGGTGGAGCCCTCATGAATGAAGTTAGTGCCTTTACTTAAAAACGTCCTCCCAGAGAGATCCGTGCCCTTTCCACCATGTGAGGATACATGAGAAGATGAAGAAGGCCTCACCAGACACCACATCTGCCAGCATGTTGGTCTAGGATATCCCAGCCTCCAGAACTGTGTATAAGCGACCCAGTCCATGGTGTTTCATTGTAACAGCCCAAGTAGACTAAAACATCACTGGAAAAAGGACGACATGAAGAGGGAAAGATGAAGCTTGTGTTTTACCCTGGACCTGTGCCTGGCACCGTCCTCAGGCTAACAGGTCTCACAACAGTTCATCTTCCCACCCTGCCCCGAGGAGGCCGCAGTCCTTCCATTCACAGACGTCTAGCACACACACCTCGGCCACACTCAGGCTGGGAGGAGAGACCAGGCCATGTAGCCAAAATGGAGGAGCCCGAGGATGCTACAGGGGTTCAGAGATGTCCTGTTGGATGTATGTGTGGTGAGGGTGTTCACAGAGTTGGCTGAAGTTGTTTCACCAATGAAACATAAAATTAGGAGTGCGTGGCCTTCCATGCACAGAGCTCTGTTCTTCCTCGCTTGGGCCTCTGCATGCCGTGCAGCCAGGGCAGGGTATTTAATGTCTCAGAACCACCTTTACCACAGGTGGGGAAAAGGGGGGTCCCATTGCCTCACCCCCTGAGGTGATGAGGGTTGAAGGAAGTAGCATGAGGTTTTGGCTCCTGGTGTGGGCCCAACAAAACTGCTTTATACTCTGTGTTCTTGAACTGACAGTGTCTGTCTCCATGTAGGTGAAGACTTTTGGCACCTTGGTTTCCATTCCTGTCTGCGACGACGCCTCCGTGCAGGTGGAATGTGTGACCGGGGAGCGTTTAGGAGTGAATGTCACATGGAAATCACAGCTTGAGGACAGCCCAGGGACCTCTATTCCTGATTTGCATGACATTGGTATGTTTTTCTGCAGCACTGCCTTGGAGAAGCTATGCAGCCTTTCTGAGTCTCAGTTTCCCTGTCTGTCAAATAGAGCTAACAGAGCCCAGGGTGTCTTCCTGTGAGGTTCATGGGGCAGCTAATTACTTAAAAATATATAAAAAGTAATAGAGCTCTAGTCAATAGGATCCTAGAATTAAATAATATCCATAGCAAAGAGCCTGATTGTGCTTTTGTGAACATCTTCTAATGCTTCTCTTGATTTTCTGTGTACAGAGTGTGAAGTGAGAGCAGGGTGGGGTGAGGGAGTCTTCATTGGTTGATACTTTATTTCTCACTCACTTAAGTTATAAAACATCTCAGACCACTTACACTATTTAAAACAGGGCAGTTATGATGTGGACTAATCAAGAGATGAGAAAAATCTGGGAGGAGCAGATTGGATTTTATGGTAGCTATGTGAGCATTCACTGTGTTTAGTTCTGAACTTTCTGGTAGGGCAGGAAATAATCCATATATTTCGGACAGAGGAACAGGAGGCAACTCCACTCTGTCTTCTACCACTCAGTGGCCAAACCCCCAGGGGGCAGGACTGACTGGAGCTCTCCCTGTCTTCTGTGAGGAGGAACTTCTGGAAAACGTTTCCAGGAAGGAGACTGTATCTCTGTCATTCTCTGTCCCTTAGGGCAACAACCTGTGTGAAAATACCACCCCCTGCAATTACGAATTAGGGGTCCCCTTCCTCCTTCCGCCAGAGGGAGTCTGGATAAATTGGGTATGTTTGGAGCTGCCAATGTGTGGGATGCTCACTGCTGGCTTCAATGGAGAGGCAGTGACAGTGATGGCTGCGGTTTCAGGCCCTGGGCTGGCTTTACTGGAGCCTGCTGTAGCGTGAGTGTCTGCTGCGTGCAGGGGTCCCCCCAGCTCCCCACGTGGCGTTCCTCTGCTTCTTCATAGGAAACACTCATGGTGACACAGCCGAGGCTTCTCTGTTTTGGCTGAGCACCAAGGCAGGAGGCCACGTTGCCTCCTCAAGTCCCTGCCTTCCCTGGACTGGCCCCTTCACACACATTCTCTCCTGGCATCCTCACCCACTGCAAGAGAGGCATTCCTGGCCCATTTTTCAGGGGGAAAAACTGAGGCTCAGAGGTGTTCAGTGCCTCGTGAAAGGGTGGAGTGGATGAGGGTCTGTACAGGGCACCTTAGCTTAGTGACGTTGGTACCGAAGACATGATCTCCTGTACCAACGTGGGTTGTGCTGGTGCCACAGCAATGACAGGAGCTAGGAGATGATGCCTATGTCTTCTTTCAGCCAGGACATTCTAGGCAGCTCTGCCCTCTTGACTCTCCCTGACTCTTGCAGAGAACAATGAGTGACCTCTGCCTTACCCTGTGTCTTACAGAGAGGGCCTTAGTGGGCAAGGATCTCCTGGGGCGCTTCGCAGATCTGATCCAAAGCGGCAAGTTCCAGCTGTATCTGGATTCCAAGACTTTCCTTGCAGACACCTCCATCCGCTTCCTCCAAGGGGACAGCTTTGGCACCTCTCCCAGGACATGGCGTGGGTGCCTGGAAGGATTCCACCGAGTCATGGCTACCAGCAAGGCCAGTCAGGACCCACTGGGGTGTGGTAGGTTCACCCCCTCTTCCCTGGACTGCTCTCATGGAGCCACGTGAGGCTTAGGGAAAGACCACCGGAGCTCTGGAGAGAGTTGGGAAGCATTCGTTTATTTAGTCCACAGAAGTTTTCAATCATCCAGGATGCACGGGCGTCTGGTATCATCCACTAGACGGCATGCAGAAGGAGGGATCTGATGTTTTAAGTTACTGTTTCCATTAGTTCTGGACGCGCTTGAACCCTGGAGCTTAGGCTGCACTGTATTTATGAAGATGGCTGATGCCCACCCTGATGCCCAATCCAGGGTGGAGATTTCTTAGTCTGGTTATGGCAATATGCACAGTCTCCAAATGGCCATTTATCAGCCCAAGACTTTACAACTCCGGGAAAGCGATCCTGGTGGAGTATATGGGTTGCCCTTGTCTTTGCCCGTGAGTAGCTTTGGAGGCCACTTCCACTGGAATGCAGCTACACACTCCTTTCATGGAAACTATTAATTTCTTGTTGCTACCATAACAAATTAGTACAAATTTTGTGGCTTTAAAACAACATAGATTTATTACCTTACAGTTATATAGGTTTAAATTCCAATACGGGTGTTTCTGGGCTAAAACCAAGGTGAGGTGTCAGCAGGGCTGCCTTCCTCCTGGAGGCCTCCAGGGGAAATCTGTCTCATTGCCTTTTCCTGTTTCTAGAGGTTGCTCACATTTCTTGGCTGGTGGCTTCCTTCCTTCATTGCCAAAGCCAGCAGTGTTGCAGCTCTCTGACCCTCTTCCCTGGTCACATCTCCTGTGACTCACTTTCACTTCTAAGGACCTTGTAATTACACACAGCTGCACAATCAAGGCTACTGCCCCTACTTTAAGGTCGGCTGATTACGGACCTTAATTCCATCTGCAACCTTAATTTCCCTTTGCCATGTAACCTAACATATACACAGGTTTTGAGAATCAGGACGTGGGCATCTTTGAGGGGCTGTCATAACGTCCACTGCTGACGCTTCAAGGGTCTCATGGTGAGGAATCTTCCTCCCAGGTGGAGTGAGACAGGAAGTCATTTTTATAGAGCTGAAGAGAGAGAAGATGTTTCTCAGGTTTTTTTTTTTTTCCATTATTTATATTGGTTGCAACACAAAAGCTACATGGCCTTTCCTTTTCTGAAGTCCATGCCAAAGTCTAAACTCCACACTGGATTTAAGATACAGCTAAATCCTAACACAGAAAACAGAAACACAACCACTTTCTACTAATATTTGCAGAGGATTTTGCAGTTTACAATGCACTTCTACAAACATTTGACTCTCACAGTAGCCCCTGGCAGCTGGTCATTTCCTCATTTAACAGATGGAGAAGCCGAGGCTTCGATGAAATAGGACTGTGCACCTGGCGTGCCCAGAGCAGGCTGACTCAGGGGAGGGACTCAGCTCCCCGGACTATCAGTGGGCGAGCCACCTTCTGGGACCAGAACCCATGATCTTTCTTTCCCCCGCACCAGAGCAGCCCCAAACAAGAGGACAAGACGTGGGAGCAGGAGTGGATGGTGCCACCTGCTAGAGTTGGTGAAACAGGGTGGCAGAGAGGGAGAGTCACACAGAGAACACTTGGCACCTTGTTCTCGGACTTTATTGTGAACAGACTCTGTACTAGTAGGGGTGTGTCTGTGTGTATGTGTACGTGTGTATATATATGGGTGTGTGGTGTTTATGTGTGTGCACACATGTGTATGTTGTGTGTGTGTTGGGGGTGGGGGCTGCAGGAGCCTGCTTTTATAGCCACCCCAGGTGTTGTAACAGGGAGTGTGGAAATTGCACCAGGAGGCTCCTCTGGAGCAGGGAGCTGAGAGGGGAAGGCAGGAGGTAGAGGTGGAGGGCAGGGCAGAGCGCCTGTGCCGACTCTGAGCCTGTAAGGAAGTCCAGTCCCCTCTCAGGGGTCGTCCTTCTCCCCCACCCCACAGATGTAAAGTAAAGGGGCTGTCCTGGCAATGTGTTCCCCCAGTTCCTTCTAGGGAATCAGTTATCAGTTCCTGTCATCCGGGAGATGGGAGGGAAACTTAGCTGGCTTTCTCTGAAGGGGGACCCTACGTGTGTTAAGGACTAGGGCCTGGCATCAGGGGGCAGGGGCTTCCAAGTGCCCTTGAGGGAGCCACAGGGCAGGGGGTGGTCCTGGGAAGGGACTGAAGGGGAGACCTCGCACAGGACACACTTGCTGTAGAGCAGGAGTCAGCAGACTTCTTCCGTAAAGGGCCAGATGGCAGACACTTTAGACTTTTCGGGCCATGTGGTCTTGGATTCAGTGACTTGACTCAGCCATTGTGGGAGAAACATGCAGCTGTGTTCCAATAAAACTTTATTTACCAGAAGGCAAGCTGAATTTGCCTCACAGTTGCAGTTGGCCAATCCTGGCTCTAGATAAACCCACGTTCTGGTTTTCAACGGATTAAGGCTTTTACTGACTCACAAACATCTGTCAATCACACCACTCAGCCCCGCCCCCGTGCCCCAGATGGTTAGAAAGGTCCAGAATGGAAGTCACAAAACTGTACTGACAGCCTTGGCTTTTCTCAATATTAATTACGTTAATAATATCTGTCCCTTATTGAGTTTCTGATATGTGCAGGCCTTACTAGCATTTCTCTGTCTAGACAGGTATTGTTAATTCCGTGTCATACGTGAGGAAACCGGGGCACACAATGCTATATAGCGTTAGGAGACTGCTCTTTGACACCAGGCAGACCCGGGCTGAGTCCTGGCTCCCCCACTTTCTCATTGTGGGATCCTGGGAAAGTCCCCGATTCCCACTAGGCATAGTCTGAACAGTAGGGATAGTAACACCTATTTCATTGGGTTGTGGTTTGGGTAGCATGAAATAACTGATGCAAAGCACATCGCTTGGCAAGTAGCGAACTCCTGATGAATGGTTTTGCTGTTAAAATGGGCAGTACTCAGCTCTCTCTGCCCCGAGATCCTTTGTTCTGTCCTCTGCATTACGTCTCCCTTCTCAACACGTCTCCCTTATCAACACGGGGGTTCTTAGTGAGATCACACCCTCCGATTCTTGTATCTATTCTTATTGGCTCTTTTCCTTCTAAAGCACATCTGGGACACAGCTGTGACGTTACAAGGCAGAGGCATTGTCCTGTGGCAACCATCCAGGGTTTCTCTGTGTCATCTCATGGGGGCTAGACTGGATGGCTCCCTAGGAGGGCAGTGACTCAGGGGACTGGTTGGAAGATCCATCCCTCGTGACTCACGTAGGCACAGCAGCCTGGACCCAGGGAACTGGATGCTACGTGTGTGTGTGTGTGCATCCGTGCTGGGGTGCTAACATGTTGAAGAACATTCCAGAAATGGAGATGGGTACAGAAGCAATGTGGCTTTATGGAGACAGTGCTCATGATTTCTGCAGCCAGGGAATGAGGAGTGTGGGGAGTGTGGAAGGAGGTAAGGCCAGAGAGACAGTCAGGGACCAGCCAGGAGAGGCCGTGGGGCACAGTGAGGGGCTTGGACTGGAGATGGGGCCCCATGGGAGAATTTTAAGGAGGAGAGTGACAGGGCCAGGTGTGGGCTTGAGCCACTTCCTAAGGGGCAGAAGACAGCAGTCACTGCTGGGGGTCTGTGGCGGAGGGTTGGCAGGAGGGGTAGCATGACTCCAAAGCTTTGTGATGCTCTCAAACTCAAATGGGCCAAATTGTCTCATTTTATGAAGGAGGGAACTGATGCCAAAGGGGTTTTGCAAGGATTTCGAGGGAGGGATTTAATTGAGGCTAAGTACCCTCAATTAGCCTGCAGTGGACCCAGTGGCCTTCAAGAAGAAGGATGACCATAACCCAGCTGCTGTCTCATTCTGACTTACGAAAGTGTTCTTTTGGGTGGAAAGGACTCTTGGCGTCAGAGACAGAGAAGAATGGGGGGAGGAAAGAGCATGCACACTCCTTGAGTGCAGACAAGGGCCAGAAGCGACTGGGACGGCAGCAGGAGTTAGTCCCCAGCCCTCTTCTGCTCCTTCATCTGCACCTCAGGCTTTGGAGGCAGGGCCACTCAGCCCGGCCCAAAAGCTTTCACTTTCCTTTAGCGATGAGTTTGGAGGCCACGTATTTGAAAAATATAGTCACAGTTCTGGGGGTGAAGTGCTGGAGATAATTATCAGCAATTTGACTCATAGAAGTAATGAAACTCCACTCTCTGAGGGAGGATATTAATTGCTGGGGTAGACTGAAAAACACAAGATGTGGCTCCAGTTTCTCATTTACTCAGAAATGCCAAGCACCCATGCAGGCCAGAGATAGTAGTTGCTAAATCAACACTGGCTGCACCTCATCCCATCCCACGCGTTTGTGCTGACCTCTCTGCCAGAGGGAGGTGCTTGGATTGGTGGATGGAGCAAAGCCTATGGTTTGGAGATGAATGAATGGGGTTTAACCCCCATCTCTATCACCTCCCTGCCTGGTCAACCTTGACTTTTTTTAAATTTCAGCTTATTATGGGGGTACAAAAGTTCAGGTTATATATATTGCCCATGCCCCCCCCATCCCCCCGAGTCAGAGCTTCACAACCTTGACTTTGAACTTCAGTTTTCTCCAGTCTTGAATCGCCATGATACCTTCCTCATAGGGTTGTGTGTAAAACAGTAAAACATCTGGTCCTGTACTTGGCATATTCTATAATTTTACTTCCCTGCTGCCCTCACTGAAAAGCATGCTAGGAAGTCATGCACAAATGTCCTGAGGTTCCATGTTCCCATCTGTGAAATGGGGATAAAATACTAACTCTTGGGAGTGGTGTGTTAATGCACATAAAGAACACAGCAGAGTGACAGGCACAGAATAAGTGTTCTTAAGAGTAGGTAAGATTTTAGCTCCCACATTTTACTGGGTAAAAACTCACTTCTTCTGGTAGTTATTTGGCAAACTCATGGGAACACGAAACTGAAGAAAAAAAGCTAAAAGAACCTCCTTCCCCTAACCTCTTCTCTGGGCTGTCATGATAAGTGGTCTAGTTCATGCACTTTCCTCAGAGCAGAGCCCCTTGCACTCTAACTTAGAACTCTTATAAGAACTCTTTTTAGAACTCTAACTCCAGTTGGTCTTCTGATTTCCCAGCCCATATCAGAGCAGGAAAATTAGGAGGAATTGGGAGGTAGAATCAGTGGCACAGAGAGCCCTGAGAATGGGTAGATTCATAGGGTAACACCAGGAAGGACAAGATGAGGGAGGCATCCGGGGTGCAAAATTTAGGGAGGGGCTCACTCCTGGGGTCATACTTGACATTTCTGAGTCCATCAAAAGCCCAACAGCCCTGGTAGTGAGAGCCTTCCCTGTCCCCCGCTACTTCTGAGTCTGAGCAACACAATTAATGACCGACCAACAGGGAGAGGGGCCACAGGAGGTAAGCAAGATGGTGCTGAGTTGTTGGGACTGCGCCATAGAGAGGGCATCCTATTTGGACAGAATGGGTACTGAGGTTGGCTATAAAAAAGGACTTCCTCCAAGAGTAAAAATATCATTTGTTGAGCATATATATGAATCTGGCATTATGACGTGTACTTTGTGTAGGTTGTCACTACACTACAATGAGATATTATTAATCCCCATTTTATAGAGGAGAAGGTAGAGCCTCAGAAAAGTCCAAAATTATACAGGTATAGTGTCAGTGGGACTTCATTCAATCTGTTAGATCCCAAAGTTTGTACTTCCTCACCCCCCACTCTCCACCATGCCCTTAACTTTGGGAAGCGTTCCCATGGCAACCTCGGGATAGGCTGTCATCTTTCGAAGTGTTCTCCTACTTCATGTCATGCCGTTCTTCCTTTTGCAGACTAAGCTCTAGCTCAGCAGCTGGCTTTGTTTGGCTTTTTCCTTTCCATTCCTTGAATAATCCAAACTCATTCCTACCTCTGAGTTTTTGCACTTGCTGTTTCCTTTGCCTGGAATTCTTTTTTCCTAGATCTTTGCCTGGGCTGAATCTCATCATTCAGGTCTCAAGCATGATCTCTTGGAGGGCCTTCCCTCACTAACATGCCCTCCTCTCCTGCTTCATTTTACCCATAGCTGAAGTTCTTCTCTGATTCCCTCACCTCCGACAGGCACGTCAGCTCCTGGAGAGCAGGAAGCTCGCCTACCTTCTTCACAGCTGTCCCTCTGGCTCTCAGAGCCTGGCACACAGTAGGTTCTCAATGGACACTTGTTAAATGAATGAGCTCTTGAACCAATTTTAGGATTTCATGTACCTTGTGTGTTCTGGGATTGTAACTGTAAAGCGCGTGTCTTGTTCTTTAACATCATTTTTCTGCTTATGTTTTCTAGCTAAGTGTCCTGAAGGAAGCTATTCTCAAGATGAGCAATGCATTCCCTGTCCTGTGGGATCCTACCAAGAACAGGCAGGGAGCTTGGCCTGTGTCCCGTGTCCCATGGGCAGAACCACCATTTCTGCTGGAGCTTTCAGCCGGACTCACTGTAAGTTCTGCAGGGTCCTGCTTGGAAAGAAAAGCTCTGCAGTATAATGGGACACAACGGGGTTTCTCAATCTCAGCACTACTGACATTTTGGAGCAGAAAATAAATTCCTTGCTGTTGGGGGCTGTCCTATGCATGGTAGGGTGTTTAGTAGCATCACTAACTCTTAGATGCTGGTAGCACTCCCATCCCCAAGTTGTGGCAACAAAAACGTGTCTCCATTGTCAAGTGTCTCTTGGGTGGAAATTGGTGGTGGTGGGCAGGGGTGGATTGCCCACCACTGAGAGCTACTGGGTATATAGCACTGTAATCAAAGGGGCCACCATCTGTGAATACCTGTCCCCTGTCAGGTTCTGGGCCAGGTATTTTACTGTGTTGTCTCATTCAATCCTTCCAACACCCCTTCAAGGTAAATAATATCAACCAAACTTTTACAGAGAAGAAGATTAAGGCTCAAAGAAGAGAAACTTAGCCAAAGTCACTCAGCTAACTAATGACTTCACTGGCCTTTGATCTTGGTTTTGTCTGATTCTGAAACTTCCGATTTTTGTAAGTCAACGTTATCAGAATGAGAAGTGGAAGATATTTTCCACCGATAGTTATTACCCTGCGTAACTCTTATTCCCTTTCTGGCCCTAGACATTTGTCAGGATGTCAGGACTGCTTGGCCTTCCCGTATGTCACGTGATTTCACTTGTTCTACTTACTTAATAGTCACCTGGGTATTGGGGTTTTCCTAGCAAGGACGCATAACTTGGCTTACTGTACATCTTTTCATCTTGGTCTGAAATTGTGTCAACATGAGGCAAACAGTTATTGCTTAAAATCTGAGTAATTTCTAGAATTTTTAAAACAAGTGCTCAAAAGATACCAAGTCACTTTCTTTGATGGGGCAGTTTCCTTGGTCAGGAGAGCAGCGTAATAGGACAGTAATTCCAAGAAAGTAAAAGTAAGAGGAATTTTATAATCTGGGAGTTCTGACATTCCTCCCGGAGAAGAAACAAACCCTTCATCAAGTGTGCCTGACACTTGGGCATCACCCTCAGTTTGTACACTGACTCCAGTGCTTGTGCTTTGAGATGACTCGAAGTGCTATAGAAATGCCAGAGGAAGACTTTCTTAAAAGAGGGTTGATGTGATGTACCATTCCTTGTTTATGGAGAGGATATGACAAAAAAGGCAGGGAAGAGAGGACAGAGGCTGAGGCTTGCACCGGCCAGACCAGGTTCCATCCCTGCTGTCCCCTCTTACTGGCACTGTGACCTAGGCCAAATCACCTTCCTTCTCTGAATGTCAACTCCCTTGTCTATCAGATGGAGCCAATGAGACCTCACTTACAATGTGGTTATCGAGCATATGTCAGTTCAGGCTGCCATTACAAATTACCATAGACTTGGTAGCTTAAACAACACTCATTCATTTCTCATGGATCTGGAGGCTGGAAGTCTGAGTCAGGCTACCAGCATGATCAGTTTCTTGGTGAAGGCTCTCTTCCTGGTTATATCTTCACATGGCCTTTGCTTGGTGAATGCACAGAGGGAGAGAGAAGAGTCTCCTGTCTGTCTCTTTTTATAAAGTCATTAATCCCATTATAGGGGCTACACCCTTCTGACCTCATCTAAACTTAATTACCTCCCAAAGGCCTCACCTCCAAATCTTATCACATTGGGGATTAGGGCTTTAACTTACGAATTTTGGTGGGGACACAAACATTCAGTCCATAGCAAAGTGGAAACATAATGTTTAACATAAACAATAAACTTTCATCCCTCACCCCACTTTTGGAGTGAGCTTTGATTGCATTTCCATGCAGTAGTAGAGGCTGTGTTACATCATCGCCCCTCTCCCAGACACCTTTCTTGAGTAATAGAATAGATTTTGGAGAATGGTTCTCCAGGGTCAAGGTTGGAGTCTGTGCTAAGGGTCTGTTCATATCTAGGAAACTTCTCCATGAGTCATTAACTACATTGTTCTACCTGTTGAATTATCTGGTCTGTGTTCTTAGGTGGAATCATATTGAAAGGAAGCACAGGGCAGGAGAATCTGCCAAGTTTTAAATGACACCAAGAGATTACAATATTTCCTTGGTTTCCTTTTGTTGTTAGGATAGCTTTTAGAATCCTAGTTTCTCTATATAGTTAGTTGAGGTCTATATTATAGTTCTGACTTATACTCTTCTATATTTCCTAATTTAGCTGGTCCACTGGGCCATGTTTGAGGTTCTGTTGATAACTGAGTAGCTCTTCTGAGTATTTATTTGTTTGTTTGTTTATTGATGTATTAATTCATGTATAGCATGTATGGCATGCAAATTATTCTATTTAAAAAGTTGCTTTTATAATCTCCCCACAAAATTTGTTATTAATCAATGGTCAATTATATAACCAATAGTCTTGAAATATAAAACCCCGGGTGTTATCAAGTCTTTGAACTGCTACAAAATATTACCATTCACCTACTTCTCAGTCACAGAGAACCAAATTGAGGAATTCCCCTTTGATATCATTCATCAAAAACTTATTGAGCACCTGATTTGTACCAAGTTTTACTGGGTATATTAAAGGAGTAATGACAAAATCCCTGTCGTCAAGGAGTTTAGAGTCTTCTAGGAAAAGGAAGTGAGGGAGGATTAGCTAGAGGGCAGGTGGAGAGAGAACTTCTGGGAAGAAGAAACAGCTTGAACACGGGGATAGAGGCATTCATCCATAGGATTGACTAATATTTGTTGATTTTGGAGAGGAAGCTTGTTGTATGTGTCAGACACCGAGCAAGGCCCTGGCATAAATCGTGAGCAAAACCAGCCCTAGCCCTGCCTTCCCAGAGCCTCTGCTGAGCAGGAGGCAGGAGTCATCAGCCGTCCATCTACGCAGATAAATGGAAATAATACCTGTGTTCCTGGCTGTGAAAGAGAGGCCTGGGTCTCAAGGAGAGGGTGTGACACTTGGGCCTGACCTAGGCAGGAGGTCTGGAAGTGTCTTAGTTCATTTGGGCTGCTACAACCAAATATCATAAACTGGGTGTCTTATAAACAACAGAAATTTATTTCTTACAGTTTTGGGAGGGTGGGAAGTCCAAGATCAAGGTGCAAACAGATTTGGTGTCTGATGAAGTTGTCATAGACTCTTTATTCCTGTGTCCCCACGGGGTGGAAGGGGCAAACAAGCTCCCTTGGGCCTCTTTTATGAGGACACTAATCCCATTCATGAGGCCTCCACCCTCATGGCTTAATCACCTCCCAAAGTCCCACCTTCTAATACCATCTGGGGATTAGGTTTCAGCATGTGGGTTTTGGGGAGATATAAGCATTCAGGTCATAGCAGGAGGGCTTTGCTGAGGAAACATGGGTCGAGGTGAGAGCAGGTGAGCAATGAAGAGTTCATGTAGTGCAGATGGGGCCAGCTGTGCACCAGGAGAGGGGTCAGAGGAGCAAAGCCTCGGTTGAAGGAAATGGTGTCAAAGAGGGCGGTGTATTCAGGGCACAGAATGTAGCGGGTGGTATGTGGAGCAAAGTGTGTGTGTGTGTGTGTGTGTGCAGGCACTAGGATGGGTGGGAGCCAGATCACCGGGGACTTATTGATCCAAACAAGGAGCCCGTGTGTGGTCCTTTAGTCAGGGTGGGGACACTGAGAAGTTTTATGCTAGAATGTGTGGTTCAGACGTGTTGCTTGGACATCTGGTCAATGACCCAGAGCCTGGGAGTAGGAAGGGGAGGGGATCCTGGAGGCCCATTGTTGACCTCTGTGTCCATCTCTTGGTTCCAGGTGTCACTGACTGTCAGAGGAATCAAGCAGGCCTGCAATGTGACCAGGACGGCCAGTACCGAGCCAGCCAGAGGGACGGGGGCAGTGGGAAGGCCTTCTGCGTGGACAGCGAGGGGCGGAGACTGCCGTGGTCAGAAACGGAGGCCCCACTTGAGGACTCACAGTGTCTGAGTATGTGCAGGAGGTTAAATCAGCGGCAGTTACTGGGGAGGGGGTAGTGGTTTTGGGCTTTATGGAAAAGGAGAGACGCATGAGATGAATTTGCCTCCAACTTTTTATTTAAAAAAATTTTAATCTATGTAAAGAATAGTAGGATGGATAAATACCCATCACCTAGATCCAATAATTGTTAATATTTTATTCTCTCTCTTTTTAAAAAAATTTGGAAATATAAGCTTCAGACATCATGAAGCCCCACCCCTAAATACTTTAGGATGCACAGAGGTTAATTTTTATAAATAAGAGATCTGCTGAGGCTTTCATTCTTGCAGGCAGCTTGCCTCGGTAAGTCTGGTCAGCATTTCCCCTCCACAGGATGCTGCAGAAAGACTGTGTGCCAGTCCTTCTTCCATAACTTATGCACTGGGTGACCCAGAGCAAGTTGCTCAACCTGTCTGATCCTCAAACCCCCAGTGGCTTCCTGTCTGTCTCCTGAGATGTTGTGAGGGTCAACACCAACATATAATGTCAAAAATATTAATTGAGCACTATCCTGTGCACAGTTCCTCAGTGACATACTGGATGGAAAAGTCCCACATGAGCTATCAAATGTCCTACTTGCAAGGTATGACAGGCACCCACAGAGGGGAAGGGAAGAGCATGGTTTGTGGAATGAGAAATAGTTAAATCCCAATGGTGCCCTTTACTGGGTGTATATTCTTGGGCAATTCCCTCACCCTCAATAGTTTCCTCATCTGTGAAATGGGGATATTTGTGCCTACCCTGCAGGAGAATTGAGTGCATTAGCAGTGTCGTGCCTACCAGGGGTAATAAATATTTCAGAATAAGTAGTCTCGGTAACAGTAGTTGCCCTGTTCCCTTATCTGTTAAACAAGGAGGGAGGCTGAAGCAATCTGCAAGGTCCCTTAGTCCTAACATCCTCTGGGTCTTCAGAACTCCATTCCACCTTTCCAGAGTCACCATCCTCTGCCTGAGGTCCAGGTCTTACCTTCATATACTCGGCAAGCCAGAGCCACTCCGCCCACCAGAGTCTCTTAGTATCTCAGTGTAAGGAGAAGGCCTGACATGTGTAGGTTCACCACGTGCCTGGCATTTATATGTTTATCACATTTAAACTCCATGGTAGTCAAAAAAGGTAGATGTTATTATTGCCAACAATTTAGCTGAGGAAACTGAGGCAAAGAATATGTAAGTTCTTAGCTTCATCCCATAGTTAGGATATAATATACCTAGCCTTTGAACTGGTGTGTGTCTGACTCCTAAATCCTTGTGTTTTCTGTCACACCAATCTGTGCTTCTACCTAGATTTATCTGCTTCCTCAACAAGCACACGCGTGGGCGCACACACTCACACACACACATAGACAGCCTGCCTGTTCTCTAGGGAGGTTGGTACAGCAAATGGCAAAATATCAGAGAAAATCCAAGTGAGAAGTTTTCATTTTCTAGTGCTCAGAGCAGTCATTTCCCTTCTCTAGTGAAGAGCTAACAAATCGCAAGGACTTTGTGTGCATGTGTGTAAGTATGTGTTCTCATGGATAAATTGCAAATCCAATGAAGTCTTACTTTTTTCCAATATCCCTCCTCTTGGGCAAGAATGACAATCAGGGGAGTTAGAGCTGGAAGGTGCTTTAAGAGATCAGTTATGAATTTACCTGTTTCTTCCTCCTCTTCCCAACCTGCTTGGTTTCTGTTGAGTTTTGCTACGATGTGCACATGGGTGTTGATCAATCAGTTCCAATTTAATAGTGAGTACATGTGGTATTTGTTTTTCCATTCTTGCAATACTTTGCTTAGAATAGTCTCCAGTTCTATCCAAGTTGTTACCAAAGGTATAAATTCACCATTTTTTTAAATGTCTGAGTAGTACATGTAACCAAAACATTTGTACCCCTGTAATGTTCTGAATTTAAAAAAAAAGAGAGATCAATGAGGTAGATCTTTCACAAATGAGAGAGAGGGTGTCCACAGAAGGGAAGCAACTTGCCCAATGGCCCTGGTGATTACTGGCCATTCTGGGATTATTGCCCAAGTACTGTTAGCCTTCTTTGTGTCCCTGTCAATAGCTTAACCCTGAGGATTGTCATGTGCAGTTTGTGGGGCATTTCATGGCTTGTTCTCTCCAGCGTTCAGAGCAGAAAGGACAGTTTAATCAGTGGTACCAGAAGCATTCACGAGCCGCAGCTCAGCTTTGACACCTTTGATGCTGCCTCCCTGAGGTGCTGGCTTATGAACAGCCTCCAGAGACATCCTCAGCATCTTTGGCTTCTTATGTAAAGCTCTGAGCTTAAGCTTCCCTTTCTGCATCTGCATGGGGATATCCAAGTTAATAAGCCGGGCCCTCACTGGGATATCAGCATGTCTCTTTGCAGAATTGCCTTTGAGAGGAACTTTCTCTTTGGAAGTGGAATTTGTGGCTTCAGTTTTGAGGCTTTTGTCCTTCAGAAAAAGCAAAGGACTTAGCGGTTAGCTATATACCTCCCCGTTGCCATCTCCTTTGTCCAAGCCACGTTGTTACCCACATGGTACTGCCATGCCCTCCTGACTCATCTTCCTGCTCCAGTCCAACAATTTTTCCGTGATGCTTCTAATGCAATTATTTAAAAAGGCAATTCTGTTTATTCAATGCCCCTTAAAATTCCTCAGTGGTTTCGCACTGCTCTTGGGATAAGGTAATATTGCAATATCTCATCCTCCTCTCTGGACTCTAGCCTCATTAGACCATATGTTCCTGTGGGGCTGGAACTGTCTCTTATTTCTTGTTCTATTCCAGGGCAGTAGGTATTTCTTGACAAAATGAGTGAATTGCTCCAGTTATATGGGCTTCTCTGAAACCATTTCCTAAAGGTCTTCAGGGAAGGAGATTCTCCCACCACCTGAATTCCTGTGGCCAATTTTACAAGCCCTGACACTTAGGCAAGATGTTCTGCAGAGGGAATAGGGACCTGGCATTTACTGAGTTGTTACTACGTACCAGGTATTCCATGCTATATTATTTAACCCTTATAATCAGGAAACTGAGACTCTCAGAGGTTGAGATGTGCCCAGGGACACAGATCTGGGGACGTGTGGCAGCATCAGGACTTAAGCCAGGGGCTGATTCCAAAGTTGGTGCCCTTTTGCGACTGCCTGCTGCCTCCTTGTATGAAATCCCTCCTGCCAAAGCTCCACAGTGCTCCCTGTGATCTTCTCTATATTGCCTTTGTTTACTCACAGAGTTACTCTGACCTCGGCCACTGGAAATATTTCAAGGTCATCTTCCCTTTAACTTTAGATCCAGTTTTCTAATTCTGTTCTTTGTTGACCCATGCTGAAAATTTCACATATGGCATCAACTGTCTAAATAGTTATATGACTACCATTTGCATTATGCCATCATAATGTTTTCTCCTGGTTGCCAGGTGTTATAACGATGTTGTTAGTCATCCATTAGACCATCCATCCATCCATCCATCCATTCAATATACAGGAAACTAGCATCTCTGTCACTATCCTAGCTAGTGAGGGTTCAAATATAATCAGGACATTGTCTTTGCCCTGGAAGGAGACAGACACATAAATAGCCATGATATACTATGCAAGGATCATGATCAAATATATACTGTGCTCTAATGTTGGTCTATACCAACCAAGACTTAGGGATGCTATGATGAGTATAGCATGGTGTTTGGTATAAACAAGAGACCAAGGAATATAGAAATTAAAAAAGAAAAAAGAGAAGAAGATGAATGAAGGTGGGCTGGGCAGATGAACTTGGCAATTTCGATGGTCAATATGGAAGGATTAGTTTGTGAAATTAGAATTCTTTACTATTAAATATATCAAACATTTTGAAGGCTTAAAGCATGTCATTTTTATTACATCAATGTTCCATTCTCCCAATCCCATCATTTTTTTTCTGTGCTTGTTATGAAAGCTGAGGAAAGATTGCTTTGAATGACCTTGAATTTATTGACTTGATGAAACACAAGTCTGTTTTATAAAGCAATGGATGTGTATGATAACGAGTGCTTATGTATGTTTATAATTATGTTAGCAAAGAATTGATACTCTTGTGTTTTTGGACTTGTAAATATGTCTTGTTTTTTGATAGTTACCTACAAAATATTGACACTCTTGGGCATTTGTGGCTTGGAAGATAAATTTTATTCCTTGGGAGTTACCCTCCTTGCTTGTGTTTTTGCTTGGTGAATAGTAAGTTCCAATTCTCATAGCCTTGAGAAATTATATTTCTTCCTCCTCACTTGTCTAATTCCATGAGCATGTGGCTATGTTTTTCCTATCAAATGGAGCTCAAATATGTTGATTGTAGGTGGAAAAACAGATGCTAGTGTATCACTTAAACAAATACTACCTTAAAAATGCCTGAGCCACATGACACATTTTAAATTTACATGAATCCATATGCACATGTATTATTTGCATTTTAAAAAAACTTACCTCATTTCTGAAAGATTTCAAGTTGTTTTATGGAAAGAAAAATTTCAATAAAATAATTAGGTAATTAGCACGAAAAGATAAGGACAGGAAAATATAAGTTTCAATAGAAAATCAATACCAATGAGAAGAGGTGAATTGTAAGGATGAACATAATATTAAAGTTTCCCCTTACTTCCTGACAATGAGGTAGAGGAAAGGAGACCTGGTAAGTTACAGCTCTCGAAATTAGACGTGAGGCAGCAGGCTGGAGCTACCTTCAAAAGGAATTATTCTTCCTGGGACGTTTGTGTGACTGAGGGCTGCAAATGGGAAGCAACTTCTTGACCCAACACACTCTTTTTGGTTTCTCTGCAGATCCCCTATGCCCTTCAGAGTCAGATTTCAATAATATGATTTATTTTCAGTGATGCAAAAATTTGAGAAGGCTCCAGAATCAAAGGTGATCTTTGATGCCAACGTTCCCATGGCGATCAGGTCCAAAGTTCCTGGCTCTGAGTTCCCACTGATGCAGTGCTTGGCAGGTAAGGGGTACTGGGGAGATGGGCACATGGAAAATGGTGGAGAAATAAGCTCTGCTGACATTGTCAATACAAACCAAATCAAACCATTAAAACAATAATGAGAAAACATATTTTGTCAAAAACACTGTAAGTCAACTGATTTCCAAAATGTATATTCAATTTATAAGTTCATTGCAAAGTCTATAGTGTGTCTACTATATGCCATGAACTATGCCAAACTATGTTATGGACAGAAATGAACAAAATTAGTTTGGCATAGCACTATTTGTCCAGGTCAGGATATATATCTTCTTATTTCAACAGAGGCCAGAGAGGTGGTAATAAGTTACTATTTACTGAATATGCATTTTTATCAGGATTATTTCATAATCCCACAACCACCCAGAGAGTAGCCATTGCTATCCTAAGTTACAGATGAGAAAAATAAAGCTTTAAGAATTTAAGTGACTTGCTCAATGCCACAGAACTAGCAAGCATCAGAACTTAAATTCAAACCCAGACTACTGATGGCAAAGTCTACAGTTGTAACCATTGCTTTATGCCTCATGTGGTGTAGCTATTAAGTGATTGACAGAGTGACTGTGAATCTGTTTTGGATATCTTCTCTGGTTATGATAACCTTACATTATTGTTTGCATCACAAACACAGTTCAAGGCATGAAGTAGGAGCCAGAAAAAAAAATGTTTGCAGTATGAAAGATATTCACTGGAACTGGAGGGACAGAAGCAAGGGGTCAAAAGAGTAGATGTCAGGAACCAGCACCAAGGCAGCACGCTGGGTGTATAGCGATCGCAGGTGTTTGTCTTGACAAGGAATGTCATACACATACCCATGTGTGCACACGTACACTATGACACAGCTGAGCTGAAGCTAGAAGGGCAAACTGATGGGATGGAAAGAAAATGAGGATGCAGTATCCTAGGGGCTGAGGCAAGTAGGGAAGACAGGTCCATCTGTTAGTGTCAGGGGATGGTTTAACCCTGCAGTCCCCAAGCCCCAGGCCACAGACCAGTACCAGTCCATGGACTATTAGGGACCGGGCTGCACAGCAGGAGGTGAGTGGCAGGTGAGCAAGCAAGCTTCATCTGTATTTACAGCTGCTCTCCATCACTCACCCCTCCACCTCAGTCCATGGAAAAATTGTCTTCCATGAAACCAGTCCCTGGTGCCACAAAGGTTGGGGGCCACTGGTTTAACTGATTAGGCCAAACTCAGTATCAAAAATATGTTTTTGATACTTGATGTTTGAGAAAGACAGCCATGTCAGGAGGGTCTAGCAAGATGGTGTCCTATCAGACAATTGAGAGCAGGGCACTCCACGGCAGACTGTATTTACAACTTTGGGTAAGTGAATGAACTGAGCTGTGCTTCAGTTTCCTCATCTATAAGATGGGGATCATTGATCCAATAACACAGAAAGCACTTAACACAGCATGTAGTACATGGAATGTGCTCAGTCAATGTCTCTTTTATGTATATTTGTGTGTGTGCTTATGTATGTGTGCATATGCATTTGTGTGTGTACTTGTGTGTGTGTATTTGGGTATGTTCATGGGTATGTGTATTTGTGGGTGTGTGTTCGGGCGTGTGTCTATTTGAGTGTATATCTGTGTGTGTATCTGTGTGTTTACATTGCATGTGTATTTGGGTGTGTGGGGCAGGAATAGGGGCATGTGTCTGTTCTGTCCCCAGCATTACCTGAGAGTCAGGTGGGTGACTGTCCCATGGTGCTTGCAGAATGTGCAGAGGACGAGGCCTGCAGCTTCCTCATCGTGTCCACAATAGGCTCAGAGGTCTCGTGTGATTTCCACGCTTGGACAAATGACAATGTTGCCTGCATGACTTCTGGTCAGGTGAGGTGTAAGAGCCATCTGGCAGTTCTGCCTCTTGTCCATTCTGTGTCAGAAATACATTCTGTATCTGATGGCATTGACACCGGGGTGACCAGGTGATGGAATGAGATTGCTGATAGCTGATGCCCCGTTGCTTCCATTTCTTCAAAGCGATGAGACTTTGGGAAATTGAAGTTACAACAGGCAGAGACAGACCCAGGATGCAGCTGACGTAGCATCACCTGAGCAGTATCGTTTCCTGGTGGAGCAGCCAGGAGAGACCCTTGACATTGAACACCCCTTCCTATGCCCCAGCACTTGCCTCATCTGGCAACTCGGGCCCCAGACGCAAGGGGGACACTGTTCAGAGCCCTAAATACCATCCGCCCCTCAGTGTCACAGACTCCAGCTCCCCTTTCCATTATAGAAATAAAATATGATTATGGTATAAAAAGATATGTTAAATATTTATTAGAACCACATGAAATCGCTGTTTCTATAAGTCAGAGCTGGTAGAATATTGGCAATTTTATGTGGTACCATCAAATTAGGTTAAAAAGGTATCCAGTGAAAAGCATAAGTCTCCTGTCTCCTAATTTCTAACCTGTAAGCATATTGGAATTTCCAACCTGTAAGCGTACTCAAATCTCCATTTTACTCTCTGGTTTCTTATGGATCCTTTCAGAAAATTTCTATGTACTTATAAGTATGTTTTTTGTATGTTTACATGCTACAATCTCATAATATGTATTCTTTTCTACCTTGATTTTTCATATTTATTTTTCTATATATGTATTTTAAAAATCAACCTTACTCTTTTCACTGGAGCATGCCGATCCATTCTACGGATGTACATAATTTATTTCACATTCTCTTGGTTAAGGGTATGTAGATTTGTAGCAGTTTTGCAATATCATCAACACCAACACTGGTTGGTGCATTGCACACCCCTTTGCCCACGTACTTGCATGTGAGAGAGTGTTCGTAAGTGACATTCCAGAAAGGGTGTGGAGGATGGACCCTAAATTTTAGGACTCTTGAGCTGAGTTCTGCAGTGACAAGATATAGAGAAGAGGTAGGGAGGGGTCTTGGGTTCAAATCCCAGCTCCACCCCCTGCTTATTGCTATTTAGCCCCTTGATTCCTCAGATTCCCCATGTAATATGGGGATAATAATGGTTCCCACATCACAGGATTGTTGTAAGGATTGAATAGGGCCTTACATTGAAGAGCTCACAGGAGAGATTCTGCTGCAGAGCAAATGCTCAGTGACTGTTATTATAACCGTTACTGTTGCTGTTAATATTGTCATCATCCCCCTGTGAGGTCAGCAGGAAATTCCATCTCACTCATCATCCACTCCAGGGCCCTGGGTTCTCGGGGGTGAGATGGTGTGGAGAGCCTTGATCACTGGTCATCCATGGTTGGTCACACAGCCCAGTGCTGAGCCCCACAGTCCTAGTAGCTGCCTTTAGCCTCTCCAGCTGCTCTGCTTGGGGTACGGAGAAGACTTTGCCGAGGCAGGAGCCCCACTGCATTGGGCTTAGCCTCCCTAGGTGCAACCATCCATTTGACGTTGTGCTGCCCTCTGCCCCACCAGGACATGGCCACAGAAGGGGTGAGGGCTCCTGCCACTCTGGACCCCACCTGAGTCCTTTTCAGGTCTTTGGGAATCCATCCTCTCTCTGTGCTCTCCAGGTGTCTTCCTTCCCTCCCCAGGCTACCATCTCTCCCGTGAGTTCCGGCTCTCTGCAAAGCAAGAAGAGCTGTTGCCTTCAAACAGCCTTTGCTTTTGCCCCTGCCCTCCAAAATCCCCACAGGAAACTCAAAGTCTGGCAGCCTTGAGGAGGAGGGCAAAACACTGGGGACAAAACACAAATTGAAACAGGCAAATTTATCCTACCCCACCTACACGGCATGATTGCCGAAAATAAGTCAGAAAGAGAGATCAGAGGTAGCTGGGAATGGCCAGATCTCTGCAAGTCTGACCTCACCATTTCCAAGCTTAAGAACCTTTCTCCAGACACTCTCTAGGTAGAAGCTACAAGTTCTTCCATGAGCTGGCTCCTGCCTCTCTGGTCACTCCCCTCTTATAACTGACAATCCCCAAACCGCGGGACCTAGTTCTGAAAACACCCATGAAATTCTGTGTCTGTTTCCTACTGCTTACATGTCTGCCTGCTCCAATGGACCGGGAAAAACTATAGAGCAAGAACCTTTTCTTTCTGACCTTTGCTGCCCTAGTGCCTAGCCATGGTTAGAGTTGGATAATGTTTGTTGAATTGAATTATTAAACATCACTGGACAATAACACAGCATCTTTCCATCTCCAGGAACAAGACGCACTGGGGAACTCAAAGGCCATCAGCTTTGAAAGTCTTAGGTGCCAGGTGAAAGTAAGGAACCGCCGTCAAGCTTCTCTGGCTGTGTATTTGAAAAAGGGTAGGTTGGTGGGGCTGGTTGGCTGGGGGCTTCTGTGGCTTCACATGGTCATGTTTGGAGCAGGGTGCACTTGGGGAGGGGCCACACTTTCCCGTGTCCCCACCCATGCCCTGAGCCCAGCTTCCCTCTCGGATATCCTCCGGTAGGCCTGGCACAGCGCCCTCCACAGACAGGCGATCATCTCCCCGACCGCTGCAAGGTGCTTTACACATCATTTTCACTTGTGTCATCAGGTTCCATCCTCATCACAATCTGGCAGGGATTGGGAGGCTCATTCTGCAGGCCAGAAACTAAGTGGTAGAGCAGACACGATGCTAATAGGTGGAGAGTCCGGGCAGAACCCAGCTGCATCCGCCTGTGCCCCCAGCCAAGCCCAGGCAGCCCGTGATGTGGGGCACGTCCCTCCTGGGCCTTCTGACTCATGGAGACTCTCCTCCTCCCCTCTGTGGTCTCCACCCTCTCTGGACGTTGTCAGATCTTTTCCTCACCCATGATCCGGACTTTGTAAAATGCAGATCCTCAGGGTGGGCCAAGATTCTGCATTTCTAATAACCTCCCAGAGGGGCCTGTGCTGTGCTGGTCCAGGGACCACACTTTGAGTAGCAACAATATAGTGCTTTATAGTTTACAGCTCACTTTCCTGTTCCTCCTTCCCTTGCACCCTCACAGAAACTCTTGGAGGAGGGCAAAAAGGGGGTTGCCAGCCCCATGTCACACAGGAGAAAGCATCCTGGGCCGCTGGTAGCACACGGGAGAAGCAGGGGTCTTTCCCCAGAATCCCGAGGCCTGCGCTCTTCAGCCCTGCCCTGCCCACCTCTTGCCTCCTCTCCAACACCTCCGAGAGATGCCAGCACTGCAGCGCCATGAGCCCTGGGACACAGCTAGGCCCTGCCCCTGTGACCACAGCTCCTCTAACTGTCACTGCTCTCTGGCCCTGGCTTCACAGTGGTTAAGGGCTTTAAGAGCAAGGACCCGGAGCGCGCTTGCCCGGGTTGAACCCCAGCTCTGCCATGCACTAGCTGTGTGGTCCTTGGGCACATTCCTTGACATTCTAGGCTTCTGTTTCCTCATTAGTAAAACAGGAGTCATAAGTGGACCAAGGTTATTGGCAGCTTGGAATGAGGAGACGCAGGTGAAGCTCTTCGAGCAGTGCTCAGCACGTGCTGGGAACTCAGCAGATGCACAACATTTCTGTACTTGTTTGCATGCTTGCTAAAAGTTTCCTGATGGCCTGAGGCTATGGCTGTGGACCAGAAGACAGCCCAGGGGGCCTGAACTAGGACTTGGATGTTGGAAGGAAGGGGAGTGCAGGAGCCACTCTGAGGTCCATAATTCAGGGCAGGTGCCCGGGGCTCCCAGCAGCTTCAGACTGGTGCCAGAGACAGCTGGTAGCAAGTGGAGACTGTGCCATGGCCCAGGCCCAAAGCTGCATCTGACCTTGGTAGCAGTCTTCAGCCCACGGCAGGGAGAAGTGTTTGTGTTTTCTTTCTTTTTTCTCTAGTCCTTTTTTTGCCTAACGCCTCCATCCTGACTTAGCAGAGCGTTTGCTTGGGAGATCGGAGTCTGGCAGAGCTTGGATCTCTCTGATCTGTTGCCAGGGTCACTGGGATTTCTGCCTCAGTGTTTATCCCAATTAACTTTACTACCCATTTTTAAAAAGAACAAAACATAGGGTTTATTTTCTAAAAACAAATACCAAAATAGAACAATAACTCCTACTCAAAATGTTCTTTAAAACCATAACTTGGCCTTTTATGACATTTTATAAAATGCAATTGTATTTCTTTTTAAGTGTTTGTTATTTTTATTTTTCTTCCTTGTCTCCTGAAAGTTTATTTTTTGGGGGAAGATAGCAAAGGAAATTGGGAAACTTCCTTGCTGCCAAACTAAATCAAAGGCAGAGCTGTGTCTTGCTTTTTTTGCTTAAAGCAGGAGTTGCACAAATAGCCGTTTGGCTCCAGGTGGAGGAGAAGGAGGCTGGAGTAGCCTGGATCTGGCTTGAGGGCCCGCCTCCCTCTTCCCTGCTCTGTCTCTGAACCACTTCTTCATTTCACTTGAAGCTCAGTCTCTCTTCTGTAACACGGGAAAACATGTCACAACGGACGAGGAAAGGACTCAGTTTCTGAAAGTCTCCCACACAGTCCTTGGCTCCTGGTAGGTAGTTAACCGTGTCCATTCACATCCCTGCCTGTTAGTGACCTGGAAGGTGGGACTTGAAAAAGGGCCAGAGACTCAGAGCTTGAGGTGTCGTCAGTACCACCTGATACCCGCACCCACTTAATGCCTGTGGGCCTTGAACGTGGAGGAGGAGCCCTGTGGTCTTTCAGAATCAAAGGGCATCAGTGCCTGGAGCTTCCTTAGAGATTGTCTAGCACAACCCCTCATCTCACAGATGAGGTCTAGAAAGATGAACCATCTTGCTACCTGCGACTTCCAGGTGGGGCCACCCCTGACTCTGTGAGATCTTCCTGACCTGCTACACAGTCTAGGCCTCGACCGCGGTGTGGGGCAGCTCAGTGCTGGCACAGCCCTCAGCAGTTACTGAGCATCCATGCTACGATAAGCACCTTTGCGCACTCTGTGGATGCAGCTGTGACAAGACAGACAGAATGACTGAGTGGTAGCGGGATTGAGCCAGCAATAAAATCATTTCAGAGGGTGGTGAGTGCTCAGATGAAAATGAACAGGACAGTGGGATAAAGGGGGATGTGAGCTGCCCAGGGTGGTCAGGGATGGAACCCCAGAGGTAGGGACAGCGGAGTTGAGACCTGAAGGATGGGAAGGAGCCCACCACGCAAAGGTCTCAGGGGAGGTGGTGTTCTGTGCACCTTCCCTACATGGAGGATACCAAGGGGAGCTGGACTGGGGCCCTAGACCCCAGGGCAGCACGGCCCAGTAGGACTGCCTGCAGTGATGGAAATGGTCTATAAATCCGTCCACAATGGTAGTCTTAGTCACTCCTGATGACTGAACACTTGGACTGTGGCTATTGCAACATTAGCTTTGATGAACTGAAATTGATATTTAAGTAGTCACATACAGCTAGTGACCACTGCATCAGATATCAGGGAAGAGCTCCAGGGAATCTCATGCTGGTAGGGGTGGCAGACAGTATCTCAAGTAGCTTAAATACAGGGTGAGGGATGGCAGAGCCTTTAGTGGAGGCACAAACAGAACATGAGAGAGATCAAGGGAGGGAGAGATTAATTCTGGCTGTAAAAATCCAGGGATGGGGCCGGGCGCGGTGGCTCACGCCTGTAATCCTAGCACTCTGGGAGGCTGAGGCGGGCGGATCGCTCGAGGTCAGAAGTTCGAGACCAGCCTGAGCAAGAGCAAGACCCCATCTCTACTAAAAATAGAAAGAAATTATCTGGCCAACTAAAAATATATAGAAAAAAATTAGCCGGGCATGGTGGCACATGCCTGTAGTCCCAGCTACTCGGGAGGCTGAGGCAGTAGGATTGCTTGAGCCCAGGTGTTTGAGGTTGCTGTGAGCTAGGCTGACGCCACGGCACTCACTGTAGCCCAGGCAACAGAGTGAGACTCTGTCTCAAAAAAAAAAAAAAAAAAAAAAAGAATCCAAGGATGGGCCTTTCAAGTTAAGCTGGGCTTTGGTGACGGCTGGGTGAGGGCTTTGACTGGCAGACCTGAGGGCGTTCCCAGCAGAAGGGGCCGAGTGAGCCAATGCTTGCAGGGAGAAGAGGCGGCTTTTTGGAGACATGTAGAACATCTGCTGAGCATAAACTAAGTGCCAGGCTTGTTGCTCAGCCTTGTAATATATATGACTATTTTTTTTAATCTGTTCAATGTTTACAAGGATTACTTGGCATCATCCTCATTGTACAGATAGGCAAACTGAGGCTCTGAGGAATTAGGGACTTGCTTGGCAGGGGTGCTGCAGGGTCTGCACTCAGGGCTGTCTGATTCCGAAGGCTGTGTTCTTGGGCCCCACACTGTAAGCCCCTCCCTGACCTCCAGGCGCGTGAGTCAGTTAAGACCTGGTGAACTGCTGGGCTGATGGGAGGTCACAGTGGCGAAGGGCACAGGTTCTGGTGTCCCCTCCGCCACTCACCAGCCGTGTAAATCTGGGCAAGACAGTGCATGTGTTAAGACTCTCCTTCCTCAAATGTACAGTGGGCATAAGAATAGGGCAGACATTCTGGCTCTACTGCAATATGTATACACATACATACCTCTGAAAAATCTCATGTTTGCAAAATGATGCTCAAAAATAAGAGGGCTGATGGGAAAACTAGAGTTAGAGACAGGCAAAACCCAAACCATGACACTTTTAACCAGAGGGCTGGAAAAAAACAATAACAGCCTTACTTAAAATGCCAGCACAGTTTTTAAAAAGGTGCATTGAATTTATAATAAAGAAGTGCTACATAAATGTGAAAGGGCAAGGTAGGTGACTGCACAAGGTGTGAAGAAGGATTGAGGCTGTCGAATCACCAGGACGAGGGCTGGTTGCACAAAGTGAAGGGAAAACCCTACAATCTTCACTTTGAAGACTGAGCCCCAGCGCCAGGCTGAGGTTCCAACGAAGGCGGGTGACGGGCGTGTGGACAGTCCCAGTTGCTCTGCGGCTTGCTGCATTTAGCTGTGTGTGTCTACGCCACATTCCTCTGTTGATGTTTGGTGGCACAAGGCAGTGACATGCAGGGAAAACTAGATAGAGCAGCCAATGTGACTCCAGTATCACAGCGGCCAAGCTTCCCTGACTCCCATGTGTTCAAACTAGTTTGTGTTACAGAAGCACGTGTGATAGCAGAGCAGGGCAGTAAAAATTAAATGAGATAATGTAGGGAAAGCACATGGCACAGTGTGTACACAGAGCTCAATAAATGTTTGTTGGTCATAATAAAAATAATAATATGCACCAGTTTTCCGTACATACCCATTGGACCCTCGAACGTATGCAGGGCATCTGTCCAGATCTGTTGGTTTTGGGGCCACAGCCTTGGCCGCCCCACCCTCTCTATGCATAGGCACATCCAGAGGTTTCGTGACACAGACAGCATCTCATCTTGGACCTCACGCTGCTCCAGTCACAATCAGAGCTAATTTAGCAAACTATCCTACGAGATCAGTAAACTCTGTTCAACTCTGCCATGTTTTTAGGTCTTTTGAAAATTTTTTTCTGCCTTTTCCCCAGGCCAAGAATTCACCACTACACGTCAGAAAAGCTTTGAACCGACTGGTTTCCAAAATGTGCTCTCCGGGTTGTACAGCCCCGTCGTGTTCTCAGCCTCAGGAGCTGACCTGACTGATGCTCACCTCTTCTGTCTTCTTGCATGTGACGGTGATTCCTGCTGCGATGGCTTCGTCCTCCTGCAGGTCCAAGGAGGTAATGCTGGCAGTGAGGACCTGGGCCTAACAGGGGACAGGGACTCTGGGATGCAGAAGCCAGGGTGCATGACAGGCAGCTGCATGGGGAGCTGCAGCATGAGGTGACCACACCCAGACAGAAGGCGGTGTTCACATGCACAGGGTCAGGGACAGACCCTAACCCTCTCACCTGTCACATACTGTGTTGGCCACTTCTCTTCGTGACACTGGTTTATTCCTTACTGTTGTCTTCAGGAGAAGTAAACAGCTAAACTGAGGCTCAGGGAATTTCAGTCATTTGCTCATGGTCATATAGCTTGCAAAATGACAGAGCTGGGATTCCACCCGAGTTGTGTCTTTGCAGCATCTTACTGCCACCTGTGCAGCCTGGACTGGCCACATTTGGCCAAAAAATGTTACCGGGCTCTGTCTCCACACATGCACAGAGAAGACCATGTGAGGACACAGTGAGGAGGTGGCTGTCTGCAAGCTGGAAAGAGAGATCTCATCAGAAACCAACACTGACGGAACCTTAATTTTAGATTTCTAGCCTCTGGACTTGTGAGAAAATAAATTTCTGTTTTTTAAGCCACACAGTCTGTGGCTTGTTATGGCAGCCCTAGCAAACTAATACACACACTTGGGTATATACCCAAGAGAAATGAAAACGTATATTCACACACAAACTTGTACATGAATGCTCATGGTAGCATTATTTATAATGGTCAAAAAGCGGAAACAACCTATCTCAGTTTATTTGTGCTGCTGTAAAAAATATGCCATAGGCTGAGTAATTTATAAACAACAGAAATTTATTTCTCACAGTTGTGGAGGCTGGGAAGTCCAAGGACAGGGCACCAGCAGGTCTGGTGTCTGGCGAGGGCTGGTTTCGGCTTCCAAGATGGTATCTTATTGCTGTGTCCTTACATGGCAGAAGGCAAAAGACCAAAAAGGGGTCTAGCTAGTTCCTGACAGCCCTTTTATAAGGTTATTAATCCCATTCATGAGGACAGAGTCCTCATGGCCTAATCATTTCCTAAAGACCCTACCTCTTAATGCTACTGCATTGGGGATTAAGTTTGACAGGAATTTTGGAGAAGACACAAACGCTCAAACCACAGTAGTACAACCCAGTATATATCAATGGATGAATGGATAAACAAAATGCGGGAAAAAAATGTTAGCTGATTCCTTTTGCCCACAATCCTTCACTCAGTGATTATCTATTGAGTGCCACTGCATGCCAGGTCCTGTGAACAAGAGAGCTATCATTTTTAGTAGACTCTCAGCAGTGGGAATTGCTTCTGCTCCTAGAAGTATACCCATGCACATGGCAGTATAGCCTAGTGGTGGAGAAGAGATTTTGATGTCATAGACCTGGGTTCCAGTCACTGCTCTGTCACTTTTTGGCTGTGTAATCTTGGACGAGTTGTTTAAATTAAGTTTCAGTCCCCTTGTTCATAAAATGAAGATAATGACACTTCCTATTTGAATACTTATTATAAAGATAATGAGTGCAAAATGCTGGACATAGACTTGGCTCCTGGTTTGCTAACGGAAGACCTAACTGTGTGACATGAGAATCAACCTGACCTTCTCCTTTGCAGCATCAAACTGTAACCAACTATTTGACTGGTCACATTAAGCTTATGGAGAATTCTAAAGATTAAAAAAAAAAAAATCGAAGCAGGCCCACACTTGTCAACAATAAACGTTAATGGATCACTATGTATGTGCAATCCAATGTTCTGGGTGTTAGGAACAGACAAATGGGGCTTCGGGTCTAGTGGGAGAGGCAAGGTGCACCATGAAAGGGTCATGACCTTCACTCATTCATTCGTTCCTGCTGTCATTCAGCAAATGTGCATGGAGCACCACTTGGCACCAGGCTTAATGAACCAGGCAGCATACGATGGATGATGCCCAATAGGGGTAGAGACCATAGAGCAAAGGAGGGAGATGACAAGGGGACTTAGTGGTCAGGAAGGCTTTCCAGAAGAGGAGGAACTTGGGCCGGGCCCTGTGGGATGAGCAGTATTTAGATGGCAGCGGGAAGGAGCAGTCTGGTTCAGAGTGGGCACCTATGTGAGCTGAGCTAGGGGCAGAGAGACACTGTGTGTTGTGAAGACCATTAATGGAGACATTGGGCTGCTCGGGGGCAGGTGTTTCCTAGTATCCTTCCCAGGGCTGTAGCTCCCTCCACACAACCCCTCCAGGCTCCGGGCAGAAGGGTCCCTCCTTCTGAGAACAACTAGCCCTGCCTGCTGGGTGCCCCCACCCTCTCAGGCCATGCCCCTTCCTTCCTTCATTCCTGCTCCCCACTTAGCAGTCCTGGGCCCACCCAGCTGTCCACTCTGAGGCATGGCAGTGTGCTCAGCCCCACTCCCTTCTTAAAAGTCAAAAAGCTCATGGCACCACGCAGCCCTCGACCTCGTCTTCCCTCGAGCACCTCTCCTTCCCCACCAGACAGACCCTGCATGCTGAAACCCCCTCTCACCCGGAAACTGCTCCCACCCAGCTTGCCAGTCACTAGCGGCCTCTTCTGGCCACCCTCAGCCTTGTTGCCTCTGGTAGCTGACGCTACTGCCCTCTCCCCAGTTCTTCTGACTCTCTCTTCACCCGATCTCTGGGACGCCCTTCTCTGGCTCCTTGGTGAATGCCTCCCCTTCTCATTCAGCTTCCTGGGCTGCCATAGGTGCTGCTTCACCCCTCTTGGGTCTCTGCTCTGGCTGAGAACTCTCGCAGAGGTCCACATCCCTCACCCATCTGCTGGCTGGATATCCTCTTGGATGTCAACATGTCTCCAAATAAATGGGCAGTTTTTACCCGAAACGAACCTACCTCGGGGAAGGGAATCATGCTGCATTTGGCAACCCCGCTTTCCTTCGGCTAATTCATCACTCCAACTTCAGGCTCAAGGTTTATTCCATTCCCACTGCTGCTGTCTCTATTCAGGCCTGTGTTATTTTTTTCTTTGTATTTGTGCCGGTCACCAGCCCCCAGCCACCTGCCTAGATTCCCCCGGCTCCACGTCACCCTGCTGACTTGAAGTCCTGCTCATGATTTCCTGCTCCTGGAATGCTATTTTGTCCCTTCTCTTTGTATGCAAGTCCACATGTTCATCTCCCTGGTGGCTTGAAACTCCCCCAGGCTGCGAAGTAGCCACTTATCCTCGGCCTTTAGGGGAGCCATGCAGACTGTAGGCGCAGAGTGAGGAAGTGACCTAGCTGACGCCCACCTTCGGCTGGGTCACTGCGTGGAGCAGGACTCAGCTTTCCTGACTCATGGCACAGACAGCCCACATTCTACTCTCCTGCCTCTGCCACCACCTCCTCTCAGGTCCAGAGGGAGGAAAGGATGGTTGTTAATTGCTACGCTCTGAAGACAAGTTAAATGTTACTTTGAAAACAAATAATAAATATTTTGCCTTATTCAGAGAGTTAAACTAAGACTTCCTTAAATCTTGAGCAATATATAGGTTTAAACCGGGAGAAGAGAAGAGGGAAACAGATTCTAGAGGGAGAGAACAGCATGTGCAAAGGGCCTGTGGGAAGAGGGTGCAGGATGAAGGGGAGGAGCCTAAGGAAGTGGTAGTCTTGGGCAGGGAGTGCCAGGCGGGAGGCTTGAGAAAGGGAGGAAGACAGGTGGGGCCAGAGCACGTAGAACCTTGTAGGTTGCACCTAACACCACTGAACATTTTAAGCAGGGAGGCGTCATGATCAGATTTGAGTTTTGGAAGGAGCAGTCTGGCTTGAGTGTGGAAAAGGTCATGGGTGAGGGTTAGAGTGAATGTAGAGACCAGCTGGGAACTGCTGCAACAGTCCAGGGAGGATGGGGCAGTGGCCGGGCCTAGGGTGGCGCGGTGGAGATGAGCAACAGGAGGAATATTCAACAGGACTTTGGATATGGGCCGGAAGAAGAGGCGTCAAAGGTTATTCTTGGGTATTTGGCTTGTTCACCTGGTTGAATGGTCTAGTCACGTGGTGAATAATGGAATATATCAGATGTCAGATTTGGTGATGGGAGAGGGAGATTTAGAAAGGTCATGAGTCCATTTGGGGTGCTCAGATGGGAAGTCTGGGTGGGAGATATAAAGGTGTGAATTACCAGCATTGAGGTGGTATCAGGAGGTGGGGGTGTGGGTGAGGGTCCAGGTGAGGAGAGGAAGGGGGAAGGGCTGACCCTGGTGAACAGCTGCATAGGGGTAGAGAGTGTGCAGAGGGGTGGGGGAGCAGCAGCCAGGAAGTGGGGAGGAGACTCAGGAGAGTGGCACCTCCTCAAAATGAATGCCACTGAGAGTTCAAACAAGGTAATTACTGAAAAATGCTGAGTTTAGCTTATTGTGGTCAGTGGAAGCTAAAATGAGAAAGTTTTGTTGGAGTGGTGGGCAAGAACCCAGATTAGAGCAAGTTGATTTCTGAAATTCCTTCTAGATTTAATGCTCTATGATCATGTGATGTGGATGCAGGTTAGTGTTTAGCTAGGGAAAGACATGTTACACACACACAGGCACGCATGCATATATCTCCACATATATATATATATATATATATATATATGTCTTTATGTATGCCTATATTTAGAACACATCCATGATTCCTTCTTTGAACTAAATGTGTTTTCTGAGGATACCACAATTTCCCCAGATGCCCAGTTACTCACCAGACTGTATGATTTTTCAAGCTGGAAAGGCTGACTTCATTTTCCTTAGGTTCATATATGGAAGAACTGTTTTGTTCCGTGGAGCAGCAAACCCACAAAATCCTGGCCAGCAGCTTGCTCGCTCCTCCCTCCCAGTGTAACCTGTGATCTGTGAATTATGTGAGCGAAACAACCACCTTGCATCGCTGAAAGTTAAGCCTTCTTTGAGGCACACATGAAGTGTCAGGCAGATGTTTTCCCCAGTCTTGTCCAAGGGGCAGATTTGGAGTTTTAACTTACGAAGCTTTGGCAGGCTCTGCTGATGACCAGGAACAGAATCCCGCTACATCCTTCACCACAGTCTGGAAAGTCATTTAACTCTGGTGGCTTCCCCCTCCTCCCCCTCTCCTCCCTCCACCTCTGCCAGCGACTTTCCAGGCCCCTCCAGCCTCCAGCCCCTGAACGGCTTTGTTTTCAAAGAATTCATGAGGCCTCTGAACCTACATTTCAGTTGAGGCTGCTTGGAAGAGGGGCTCAGAGGGCCTTGCATGGCCCGAAGGTCACACGAGTGTGACTGGAGCTGACAGTATGTGACCATGTGACCAGCGAAGTGACCTCCAGTCTCTCCCTGGCCCCTGCCTCTTGGGCACCACAGACTTCTCAGGGACACTTTGGCACTAGTTAAAGAAGAAAGCTGCGTTGGTTTCTCTACTGAGATATGAGAGCAGAAGGAAAAATGCACCCCACTCTTGTTTAATTCTGCTTTCTGGCTTGTGAGAGGCCAGACCGCAGTGCTCAGACTTCCTCGAGCTCTCGCCGGCTCTGACTGGGCCCCGTGCTGGTGCTGCCCTTGGGCCTAGGCAGTCGCTGCCTACTGGCCATTCCATGATTCCTCAGCACCTAGAAAAACCACTCTTCCTTTCTTCCCTCAGTTTCCCCATCTTTGAAACAAGGTGGTCTGACTAGGTCAGCAAATCTCCTCTGTGGTGGTCTTTACAAACACTGACACCCAAATGCCACCGCCCCGTACGTGCTACCTGCCAAGTCAGAAACTCTGCGGTTGGTGCCTAGAAATGAGTGTTTTCAAAACTCTCCCTGTGTTTTTGATACCATCAGCCCAAGTGCTGTGGTTTGGGGACCCCCACACTGAATGACCACGAAGGCCATTTTACTAACGCAGAGACGCTGCTGGTTTTTTAACTACTGCAGTTCAAAAGTGCCCAGTAAAAGGGAAAAGGACAAAATGTGAAATTTGTAAGCCAGACAGCCATGAGTCATCTACTCTGGGGAAATATTGGAAATAGAACAGTTTGAAGTTATATCCAGATTTGGACATAAATTAGGAAATTAGGGTAAGGAACGAAGTAGGAGTTGTGGGTTGTGGGGTGATACATTTCCTTTTTTTTTTTTTTTTCAGGAGTCTGAACAACTATACAACCTATAAAAGTTATTTATCTAAATGATGCCTAAATTATTTAATTTGAAGATCTGAGTAAACTTGGGTGATTTGCCTAACTTATGAGACTCAGTTTCCTCATCAGTAAAAGGGAGATAATCCCTGCTTTGATTAAGTCACATTGTGTGCCTGTATCAAAATATCACATGTACCCTGTAAAGATATACAACTATTGTGTACCCATAATGATTTTAAAAATGGAGATAGTAATGTCTATAAGAACTAAGGACATCAATATACTTAAAGCACTGGCCATAGTGGCTAGCACATAGCAGACCTCAAAAACATTTGAGTTACGTGAAATTATCCAACTAAAACCACTATCAAATGTCATTAGCTTGGGGAGAAGGGCTTCCTGATGCTAAATAAAGTGATAACTGTGGGGCATCTTTTTAAAATTCAGGGTTAGAAGACATGCTCATGACCAAATAGTCCCATGTCTCCCCTCGTTACAGATTTCTCTCTACACATCCCAGGCATTTGGGCACACAGCCGGAAGTTTACGGCATAGGTGCACAGGTCTTGTAATAGTTTCTTACCTTGAATCTAAATACTCTCTCTTGAGTCCCTTCCAGGTTGATCTGTGTGTGTGTGCGTGTGTGTGTGTGTGTGCATGTCTGTACATGCATGAGAGAGAGGGAGAATGAAAGAGAAGAAGGAGGAGGAGGAGGAAAAGGAGGAGAGGAAAATGCAGGAGCAGAAGCAACAGCAGCTCAAAAAGATCTCTCTCTTGGGTGGGGTAGAAGTGGTGCCTGAGGATTCTGGCAGTAACGCCCCCAGGGCATTGGGGGGGTTGTCATTGCTGTAGACCCCATGAAGAAGAGGCTCTAATGGAGAGGGAAGGACCAGCAGCCATGGTAGTCTCCCCTAGGGAATTTGCCAGTAAGAAAACTGCTGCACTGGGAGGGAAGATCTTCCCAATTTAAAACCAGGCTATTGAGTTCTAGTGTCCCTGTCTTCTCCTGAGGTGTTTTCACCTGTCACAGAGGTGGAGCTATGGGACCCTGCTGGTGCCCCTCCTGTGACCTCTCCTTCCCCTGGTTGGTCTGCAGGTCCCATCCTTTGTGGGTTGCTGAGCTCCCCCGATGTCCTGCTTTGCAATGTTGAAGACTGGAGGGGCTCCTCTGAGGCCCAGGCTAATGCCACGTGTCCTGGTGTGATGTATGATCAGGAGAGCCGCCAGGTGACGTTGCGTCTGGGAGGCCAGGAGTTCATCAAGCGTAAGTCTCTGCCTTTTGTTTATATTCCTTCAAAGTTATTCTTCCCACCAGCAAGGCACTCCTAATAGAAATGACATGTAGCACACGCTGTGAGTCAGGCACTGCTCTGAGGCCTTGATCTATACTCATGAATCCTCAACATGATGCTTCAAGGGAGGCACTCTTATCATTATGCCCACTTTACAGATGAAGAAACTGAGGCACATGGAAGTGAGGTAATTTCCCAAGGTCTCAGAGCTTGTAAACAGGAGGGCTGAGATCTGAAATCATGTATTGCAGTTCCCAAACTGCCATTCTTAACAAATTCTCTGCCTTAGCACTTGTGGATAATACACACGAAGAAGTTAGCAGAGTGCCTGTCGCATAGTATTGTAGATGATATTATTATTGTCATTATTCTTTAAATTTGTCATTGTGTTTTGTATTTTAAGACTGACTGTGTTTCATTAGTGTCTGTATTCACACCATTGGGCATAAAACCTGGCATAGAAAATATACATATCTGTGGAGTGCATGGTTACTAAAGCCTGGAAAAAATATTGCAGAATTTGGTAGAATTCCATGAGGCTTAAATAGTTTCTTTGGGGATAAATAAAATCAAATAGCTTATTTATATGATGGGTAGTAAACATATGGTATTCATTACTCTGAGAGGTAGCCCAGGGTGAAAACAGGCATTTCAAGAAAGACATATGATAGATTCATGGGCAATAAATCCAGAACTGCTTAACTCAGAGCATGTGCTTGGGATGTGCCCAAGAAATGAAGACTGTGCCCTTGTCTGGCCTCACAGAAAAGGAATGATTACTGAAAGACTTTTGAAGTTTTTAGTTTTTTTCAGTGCCTGGTATGTGTGTGTGTGTATTCTGGGGTGAGGGCAAAGGTTCAAGAAAGGTGCCCTATGTAGGGGACTTTAGGCAGCCTGAGGTATATTCTTGATATTTTAAAGAGGAGGTTCCCTTATACATAGACTGGTCAGCAGGCTAGCTCCAATTGAGAAAAATAAGGCACAAATTTTTCCTCTCCCAAAGAAGAGGTTAGTCTTTAAGTATAATTAACCCCTGATGAAAGAAATATAGTGGTTTAAATTCTTACTAAAGTGTGAATAGCTGATAGATATGTTTTCCTAACAACAGACATTCATGGAAGGAAAGAGGAGGAGGATTCTAGGAATATGAACTACTGCAGGGGAGGGAATAGAATTAGAATAGATTGAGAGAACATAGGGAGGGGGCTAGGGACAATAAAGGATAAACTCTATCCCTGCCAAACTTGGCTGAATGTTGGCCTCTTCATTCCCACTTTACAGTTGTGGATAGATGTTCAAATTTAGACTTTGGAATCTGACTCCAGGATTCAAATCCCAGTGTTACTGTATCCTCACTGTATGGCCTTGATGGCTTCCCAATTATAAAGTGAGGATAGTGATGACCTCTGACCCTTAGGGCGGTTGGGAGGAGTAGAGAAGGAATGCATGTGGCACAGCAGGATGGTGCTAGAGCAAGCAGGCACCAAGGCTGGGATTTAAAATTCTCAGAACTGAGTCCCCTTTTCCCCCTTGCTCTGTGACCTTATTCAAGACACTTAACCGCACTGAGCCTTAGGGTCTCCATCTGTAAAATGGGGCATGTGTTTATGTATTACTGAATGAAGTGCTGGCATACTGTGCAGGCTATACTATAAGGCATTGGTCCCTGGTCCCTGGTCTGCCAACTGTATACCCAACAGAGGCACTCACTAGGACCTCTGGGTATGGACATCTGCTTCATTAATCAGCTCACTGGTACTGCCAGGACCGGGTTCAGCAGGTGGCCTGGTTAATGGAGAATTAGCATTTACTTATAAAGCATAAGTGAATTTATTGCCAGGACTGGGAAATTACAACCCAGCAGAATACACTAAATTCAAATAGTAAGCATGTTGATACCTGTATTGCTTTATACAAAGTACTCTCACATACTCCAACTCAATTCATCCCTTCGACAATCTGGTGATGCAGTGGGTTACATCACGGTTCTACCCATGAGTGAAGCTCGGAGCTGTGACATGATATACTTCAGCGAACAACCTTTGCATTAGTGCCACGGCTGGGCTCAAGCCTTCAGCTTTGGAGGCAGCACTGTCCGTGGAAGCTCTCCCGTCTCTCAGTGCCATGGTCCCATGTATAATGTCTGCTTCTGTGGTCCCATGTATAATTTACTGGAAACAGAAAGTGCTTCCGAATTGTCATTGTACCAGCAAATTAAGGAGTCTCCAATAACTGAGAGTTTCATTCCTCAGATATCTCTCTGGGGCCTGCTATACTCCAGACATTGGTCTTAATGTCAGCTAACAGCATATTCTATGGCAGGGATTTCAAAGGGCTGTTGGGAGAAGAGACAGAGTATTCAGGAAAGTTGCAGGGTCAGTGTGAGTTGCAGAGGTGAGCTGGGCGATGTGTGAACAGCTGGAAAGGAGGGGAGTGGGCTGCGAGTCCTCACACAGTGGCCACAGCCCTTGTGCTCACTCCTGCCTCCCTCATATCTGAGCGCCTGCTAGGCAGGTATGTGGTGACCAGGCCAGGTGTGGAGTGCAAAGATGGGCAGAGTGGTTTCTGCTCTCAAGGAGTCACAGGTTAGTTGGGGTGACAGATGAAGAAATTGTTAAATACAGCAAGCTTCCTGTTTGCCCATTTTAGTGGACTGATGAGGATTGCAGGAACAGAGAGTGTGTTAGCCCATAACAAATAAACAAATACACAAACAACCCTACAAAACACCTAGGGTCCATTTTATCCAATTGGAAGACACAGCACTTTTTGCCATGAGGTTTTTCTTTCCTGCCATCAGCAACTAGTGATGGCGGAGAAGATGAGATTCCTGCATAACCCTTATGCCTGGGTTGGTGTGTGTTTTCAAAAGCGGAACCCACCAAGGGCTGCATTTCCCAGATTTCCAATGAGCATCTATGAGTGTTTGCAACCATTTGGTGTCAGCTGGATCAACCTTCCTACTTCTAAGAAAAATATCTTAGAAAGCTCTGGGACCGCATATGGCTAGTTTCGGACAGTATCTTGAAGTGAAATGGATGAAAAACAAATTAAATGTCCCCTAATGCCCAGGGAAACTTAAAATTTGATAGGAAAAAAAGACCTTGGCAGAAATACTACTGGGTTCATTCTGAATCCAAAAGGCTTAATGTTGCTGAGCAATTGTGAGGCTTAGCCTGATGCCTGATGTTCCCTTGACAGGAGCCTGTTTTGTATTGGTGATTGTCATTATTTTGGGGTTCCAGAAGAGCGGTGGAGAAACCTACGATACATCTATGGTACCCATTGTAACCAGATGCATCTAGATTAGATGTCTGATGAGTATCTAAAACTAGGATGGACCATTTAAAAATGACCCGATTAGTTATTTCCAATTGCTGCCATGGGTTGTGTGTTGCCATGTGCATAGCACTATAGCTTGCATCTTAGTTTTGGTTCTCCCAGAATCGACCAAGGAATCGGGCAAGTAATATAAGCAGAGCAGTTGGGGAAGTGATGCAAAGTAGACAGCCAATAAAGGGTGCGCTCTGAGGCCAGTTGTGCTCAATCCCGTGAGTCAGTACAAAGCACACCCCGCCTGCCAGTGTGGCAAGGGCAGCTGAGGCTTCCTACACCTCCCCAAAAAGAGCCTAGGGCATAGACCAGCAGTTCATTTCACATATGTTATCTCCATTAATCCTCTAAGACCTTGAGAGAAACAGTGTTTTCTGCCCTCATTGAGGGGGAGAGTGAGGCATAGAAATTTGAGCTAACTTCCTTGGGTTATTCCGCTTCTGAGTAGCAGAACTCAGATTTCATTAACTCCACGATCACATATTCAGCTCTGCTTCATGCTGGGAGGTGCACATGTGGAGATTCTGGTATCTGGCTCCTGTTAAGGCAGCTAACTGTCTAGGAGAGGAGAGAGGTAAACCCACGACCTTCTGGGCGAGTGCTGTTGTATTGGTACAGCTGGCAAGGACCCCGGGCACCATCTGAAGGGGTGTTAGGAGACTGTCTCAGCCTCACTACAGGCCCCCAGGCCATGGGAGTCAGGCTGAGCCTGGCCAGGCCTCCAGCAGCTACCACAGCTGTTCTGAACCTGCCTACACCAAGCTGGAGGCTCACAATGGTTAGGTGAGTCTTAGTAGTGGTGATCTTTGACAACTAGAAGAAGTCTCACAGCTCACTAGTGGATTGTAATGCAAGCAAGTCTCTGAATTCTGCCATGTATCCAAGCAGCTATTAGCAAACAGGCACAGACACTGTCACAACCTGTCACTTGTTCAGTGAGCCCAGTGAAGTCCCAGCTCTCTGTCCTTTTAGGTGTTCCTATGGCACCTTGTTTGAAAGGTTTATTTAAGACAGAATCTGTAATATTCTCACAGCTGCACTCAATTCACCTTTTCATCAAAATCCAATGAACAAGAATCATTCAGATTGGTGACTAGTCACAGACTGATTTTGATATTGGGCTCAGGAAGCTGCACACTGTCTCCCTGTGGGGGTAGGTGTGAGACTGGGACATATTTAGCCAATCCATGTATTTTGAATGTTGTTAATCTGACCAATAAATATGTACATATTTCCAGCATTCATTATGCTAATTAGCAAAGCCCAAGGTGTTAATTGGGGATGAAGAAAATTGAGTTATCTGTGGCTGGCGGGGGGAGGTGCTTCTGGACAGCCGCTTTTCAATGCTACGGGACCACTCCCAGAGCGCGGTTTCCAGTTTAGCATCCTACCCACTCTGAGGGCGTAGATTAAAACTAACCACCACAGATGGCAGCCTGTGATTTCCTTGGAAGTGTTTTGGGTGCTCCACACAACACCCATCAACGCTGAAGAATCACGCCCCATGCCAACCCCTCATGTTATAGGTGTGTGTGTCCCTGCAGCCTGGAGGGTGTGTGTAGCAGGGGTGAGGAAGGAATGGAAGAGACACATGGCCATCAAAGCTGTTAGCATTTATCAGGGCAGAGGAGGAATAACGCTGGCTTCAGTTCTGTGTCCCTTCTTACCGCCAACGATATCGCACTAGGCAAGTTTTGGGGAGTGGAACGAAGGGTCGGAAATCTGCTTTAGGAAAACTGATTTGGTGGCTTATGTGTGGGGGGACAAAGCTCCGTGTTTATCTGGGGGGCTCCGGGTATCACTGACTGCTTTGGTTCCCTCATGCATTTCTCCTGCACTCACCCATGTACTGAACACCAGTTCTGTACCAAAGATTGTGCCGGGGGTGGGGGATGTAAAGCGGAACAAGGCCCAGCTCCCAACCTCAGGAGGCTCAGAGCACATCCAAGGGGCTGGACAGTAGCCACCAGGTGTGTGATGAGAGAAAGGTGTTCTCTGAGTTCTGTGCAAATCCAGAGGAGGAGCACGTAAGCCAGATGGGAGGGTTCAGGGAAGCCTTCCAGGAGGAGAGGTGCAGAACCTGATTCTTAGAGAATGAGTAGAGGTCAATCAGGTGAAAGAAACAAGGGTTCTAGGCAGAGAGAAAAGCATGTGCAGTGCTACAGGGGCCTGATACCAAGCATTCAAGGTGACCGTGGGAGGGTTGTACCTCGGAGGCAGAGCTGGGCATGATGAGACTGCTCAGCTGTCGGGAACCAGATCACAAGGAACCGAATTCTCAAGTCTATGTAGTTACTGCAGGATGGAGGCAGGCTTACCTTTCAGGAACAATGCCGGGGGTGGTGCAACTGAGGGATGGGAGGAAGCCACGGTCAAGGCGAGGGGTCAAAGTGGAATGATGTTAGGACATGGGTAAGGCCTGAGCTGGATGGTTCACGGGAGTGGATGGACTGAAGAGCAGTTTAGGAGCTAGTCTGGCGAGACACGCCTGGTGGGACACAGAGACTGATGGGCGGGAGGAGTCAAGGATGGCCGGGAAAGAGGTGGCCCCACTAACCGGTTTAGAGAAGGTAGAAAGAGGTGTGTTTGGATGTAGAAATGGAGATGGGAGCTGAGGAAGATGAGAGCACAAAGGGCGGTATCAGAAACTCGGTGTTCTCTACACACTCCTGTGGAGACCTGGTGATCATTTTAATAACGAAATCCAGCAAGCGACTATAACTTTCCTTGTGGTGACTTACAGAGATGCTTCCGAGGACACAGTAGTCTCTGTCTATGCTGCCCAGGTGACTTTCTGGACCTACCCAGGTGCTCAACATGTGGGCTGAATTTAACTGAATTCCACTGGACTGAATTGTGTTGAAATGGGCAAAAACCAAGGCTGAAGTTAAGACTCGCCGTATTTCCCAGGCTGGAAGACACAGGGCTCCATTGCCTTGATGTGGGCAAAGAATGTAAGAAGGTCTGGTTCCTATCTCAGTTCAGTGCATTCTGGGCCAAAAATACAGTCCGAAACCTGTGTGCACCTGTGTGGAGCACCCATTTTTCTCTGGGTGATGGAAGGCACCTATGATTTTCCACTTTATGTAAAGCAGGATACACATACCTACAAAAATAAGATGGTCTGGACAGAGTGAAAGGTATATCAACTCACCCCAGGTCAGAAACTGAGACTGCAGAGAGGCAAAGACCCTCCTCTTGGGATTTCCTAAAGGAAAGGGGAAGGTATGGGGATGTCAGTGAGATTTTGCGGAGGGCTCATAATCTAAATGCCCAATATTACCCCATGGTAAGCTATTTCTTAAAGTGGGCATTGGTTTTAGTCTTGGACTTGAAAACAATAAAGCATCCTAGAGATAAGATATTGTTTCACAGGTTAAACAAGAATCACAATGCATGACCTAAAATATTTTTAAAACTTTATTTACTTTAAATCAGTATTACTAAAAATTATTTTTATATATCTACATATAGTCTATGTATTTATCTATCTTGAAAGAGTCAGTATATCAAATAGATTTGGGTATAAAAAGACTTAAAAAATAAATTATCTGCTTTCCCCTGTGAAAAGTCTAAAGCCTCACAGACTGACCTTTATAATAAGCAAATGATGCTGTCACGAGGAGACAGTGAAAACGGAACACAAACCAAGCAGGTGGCTGGCTGCCCACTCTGTGTTGGTGTCATAGGGGTATGTGGTGAGGTCTCCTCTATAGTGTGGAGAACAAGTCTCAGAATTTCAGAGATCCAAGTCCAGGTCTCCCAGATATCATAGGTTTTCAGATATCATAGGTTTTAACTTCCCCAAATTTTTATAAATGACTTCCACCTTCTGAAGAAGGCTATGAGAGAATTATGAGTGGATCCTTTAAAGAAATGTGTTATCCCAACATTGGGCAGCCTGAGAAGTTCTAGTATCCTTGTTTATTCCATTTCAGAAGTAAAACAAAACGGAAATACAACTCAGTATTTGCGGGTCACCCCCATGGCATAGAACATGGTCATCTTTAAGGGGGCTCATCACTTTGATAGCCAAATTTTCTGGATAGTTCAGTGTATATCTGTTTAAACACAAGAACTTCTAAAATTTTCACCATTCTAGATGGACAGAATTCTAAAGTACAATCATGTACCTCATGATACTTTGGGCAATGATGGGCCCCATACATGATGGTGGGCCCCTATGGTTATAACAGAGCATGTCTAGAAACCTGATATATAGCACTTGATATTGGCATTTCAGATCAAGTAGGGGACATGACTGATACTCAGTAATGGTGCTGGGACATTTTGTTTTCTACATGAAAA
>CM052438.1:28182411-28239851 GCA_028533085.1 Varecia variegata | reverse complement strand
TGGTGCTGGGACATTTTGTTTTCTACATGAAAAAATATATATATGTAGAAATATATATATATATATATATGTACATACACCATCCAGGTTTATAGGTACGTGCAACAAAATCCCATTTCTCAGAACATGTCCCTGTTGTTAAGCGGTGCATGACTGTACATCATCCTCTCTCAGTGTGGCGAATAAGAGAGAGCATGGGCTTTGGAACCAAACAGGTGGGATTTAAATCAACCTCTCTTGGCTTTGATTCCTCCACCTGGAAACTGGGGACCTTACCTTATAGCATGCTTGTGATATTTAAGTTAGGTAATGTATGAAAGGTGCTCATTATAGATTTGGATAAATGATAATAACTGCTTATCAGTAACTGGCTCGTAATAGTAATAAAAACCAAAATTTGATCATGTTTTGACATCTTGGGTTGTCAGCCAGGCACCTCCTGCTGCATGTGGGGCTTTTTGGCTCCAGACTCTGCGCTTTCTGAGTGATTTCCTCAGCCTTTCTTATCACAAGGGGGTGGGCAGGAACTAAGAGCTGAGCGGGGGCCAAAGAGGCAACACTGACCATCAAGAAATGGTGTGGCAAGTCCAATCAAATTCAGGGTGGCACACGAGGAAGTATAGTTTCTAGAAAGGAAAACTGGATATTGGTAATAAGTTAAATAGTGTCAGTTGCCAACAAGCGGTTGCATGTCAAATGTTGAGGACTCCAGAAGACAGTTTATACACAGTATTCCTATCCTCACAATGACCACCCCCATTTACCAGTGAGGCAAGAGTGTCAGAGGGGTTAAATGATATGGAAAACTAACGCAGCCCTTTAGTCTCCTAGGAGTCTTTTTTTCTTTAAGCCAATCTTCAATTCCTTAAGTGATTCTGTGTCAAAGGTTCACAGCCCCTCACCAAAGTGGTCCCCTTGATGTTCTGAGTGTGACACCTGAGGTCTGACCAGCTCTGGTTTGTACCAGGGAGCTGGAATAGGGCTCAAAAAAACTTTTGGGTTATATCTTATGTGGGAAACAGAGTTCTCACGCCCAGGTAGGGCCAGTGTGTGGGAGATGGGGCAGTTGTATTAATGGTGGGTTCCCAGTGACTGCACACTCATGCTCACAAAAATAAACATCTTCCTTTGCAGGTCTGATGCCCTTGCAAGGAACTCAAGACACCTTTGTCCGTTTCCAGCAGGTTTATCTCTGGAAAGGTGAGCTCCATGGTGGAAGTGGGGGTGGCTTAGCAGGACACTGGTTGCATGAGATTGTCTGGCTTCACCTCTCATTTGCAGGGTACTGTGCTCCCCGTAGGAGAATGTGGAGAGATTTATTAATACTTGCCAAGTGTGTGCTTTCTGTGGAATAAGAGGGCCTTAACCCCTCATCAGATAAGACACCAAAGTTTAAAAGAAAAATGAAAAGTGTAGAAACTCAAGAAAGGATGGAGGGAGAAAGCACTAGATTCCTATGCGATAACATTCACTGACCACAAGCCGCCCTTGTTACCAGGAGGGGAGTTTGGAGCCATTGCAAATGCAGGAGGCATTTGTACCAGCGCCCCTGGCCCCAGCCCAGTGTGATCTTTCCCTGGGGCTCAGGGGTCAGGGACAGGCCCCTGGTCGGGTGGTGTCATGGACTCCTGTTTAAAGATCATATTGCTGTGGGCCATGGGGCAGAATGGGACAAAACGTGAGGCTCAGGCCAAGCATACACTTGGCACTTCCTTTCTGCTTATCTGTCCTCCTTCAAGTTTCAATATATTGGACAATAATAGCTCTATTATTGAGAGGTTGGCTGATGTTCCATGAAAGGCCAAAGAGTGCTGACCTATGCTGAGGGCTCTGCTCTGGATCTTGTCTCAAGCACCTGGCTGTGGACCAGGAGGATTACCCACATTGCTATTACCATTTTCTTGACCCGAGGAGCACCACCCATTCATCCCAACATTACAGCTACTCTCCTCTTTTTCTTCCTAGATTCTGACATGGGGGCTCGGCCTGAGTCTGCAGAATGTAGAAGAGACACGGGACTGAGGCCAACATCTCTAGCAGAAACAGGTACCAACCCCCAATCCTTTGTACACACTTGACTGTCCACCTGGAGACAAAATGACAGTGCCAAGGGTTTAATCAATGAATAGACCCATTCACATCACTCTATTCTGCAGCCACAGACTCCACTCTAAACTTCTAACCCGATTATCCATCTCACAAACACGGGCAGCTCCTCAGATGGGTGGTTGGCACAGAAAGTAAGGCAAACTTATTGCAAATGCACCACTGTTGTGGGAAACAAAAACAACCATGATAACAAAACCAGAAAAAAAAATTTAAAGAGCAAGCTTCACCTGTCTGTGGTCACTGGTTTCACTTATGTCAACCCTGAAGAGTGTAAAGACAATGTCAATATTCTGAAGTTGTTTAATGAATGAGCCATCTGTGTGAATATGAGCATCATGGCCATGCCAATCCAAACGTCGATAGGGACAGCACATATGTGCGTCTGAGGCTTCCCTACCTCCAGAGTCTATGGTTGTTATTCCTGAGGCGGAGCTAAAACTCAGAGAGAGGGAGAGGGAGAGTGGGAGAGGGAGAGGAGGGAAAAAAGGAGAGAGAGGCCGATGAGTCTGCTGGCACAGGAAGGCAGTGTGGTGCAATGAGAGCCATCACGTCACAAAGCAGATAGACTAGAGCCGGAGCCACATTCTGCCACTGGCTACTACCTATGTGTGGCCATGGGTAATTTACTTACCTGCTAAGAGCCTTGGATTCATGTGTAGAATAAAAGGATCTTGCTTACCTCTCATCTCATTAGGTGGCAAATGCTTGCCATATTGCCTGGTACTTAACAGGTGCCCCCAAACTGCCCAGCATACAGCACTCCTGCTCTCCCCTGCCTGATCAGGGGCATTTGCTTCTGTGAGTCCCAGCCATGGTGGTGCCTTTTAAGGGCAGCCACACAGCTCGTGGCGATGTAAATGTGAATGAGTTAGCGGCACTTGAGAACATGCTGTAAAATCCATCATTATAGACCGTTCTAGGGCAGCGCCTACAAAACTTTCATGTGATTTCCACAGGAGGAATGTCTGCCCCGCCTTTCTTCTAGGCAGAGAGCTTGGCCTCTCTCCAAGGCCTTGGAGGGATTCCGGGTGAATAGACAAAGCTCAGCTCGGTTTCCTCCTTCTCAGTTGATTGCATTTCTGGGCTTATAAAGATAACTGTGCCTACAGAAGAAATTGCACTGAGCCTGGGCCCGGGGGCATCTCCATGTGCTCATTTACCGGGGCTATGCTTCTCAGCGTCCACGAGAATGGCCTCTCTGATTCAGAGTGCAGGGAGGAATCTTCCCCTTTCTGCATCAGGTTACCGCAATCAGTCTGAGTGAGACAAGCACAGGAAGCCAAGGAGAGTGATTGTTCTTGCCTTTAAGGGGGGTGAAAAGATTTAAGAGAACAAGTAGGAAATGTTTTTTCTTCACATGGCATGTAAACTAGGTATAAAATGAAGTGGCTATAGTATTCATTCATTCATCCAACAGACGTTTTTGGAACACATACGCTGTGGCCTTGAACATGCACAGCCTAGTGAGAATTCCCACGTGTCAGCCACTGCATGACAATGGGGCAAGGGCTGCAATGCAGACAGGTGTCAGGTGCAGTGGGAACGCAGGGGCAGGGGGAGGCTGGGCATTCTGGTGGGACCAGGAAAGGCTTCTCAGTGGAGAACAAAAGGATCTGCCAGGCACTTCCAGGGGACATGTGGGAGAAGGTGTTCCAGGTAAGGGAACACCTGTGCCAAGTCTCTGAGGGCAAGTGTGATTAGGGGCACCTCAGGAGTGCCTTTAGTCCTGCTGCCTTGTATTTTCTCCCTTACCTGCTATCTTGAGAGTTGGTCTGTGCTCTCCCCGAGCTCATACCCTGTGCTAGGCACATTTCAGTGGGGAGATGGGCATGGGAACTGGCCATTGGACAGTAATGTGCAATGTGTGCTGGGGCGGCAACATGGTCTCGAGTCTCTGACAGCACCAGGCTTCTGGCCTTGCCAGCTGCTTGTAAAGCCTTTATCCCACCTGGTGGTTATCACTAGTGAGGAAGCTCCGTCTCCATGAGCCTGCTTTATGGAGTGCAGAAAGCAGGCAGCTGAGAGATGCCCAAGTCCATGGCAAAGTAGGGCTGGACGTGGGTGTAAGGCCCCTTATTTCAGAGCCACGGATGAATGAACATTGTAAACATGCCCCGCTCATATCTCTGATCTGCTTCATGTCCCCACTGTAAGTCCCTCTGGAAAGACAAAGGCCTTAAGGGCTACACAGCTATCCCCCTGGGCCTGGATGTTGGGGCCCTCAGCCCTGCAGAACCTCTTTATAAGGCCACAGATGTCAGAGAAGGAGGAGACAAAGCTGCTCCTGGAAGCACAAGCAGCAGGAGCAGTCATATGGGGACTGTAAGTGGCGTGGTGATGAGCTAGCATTACCAGGGTTGCGCGCTGCTGGGGTGCAAATCTAGGCAATCAGAGATGAGGCTCAAAATGCAGGTAGATCCCGGACTGAGAACAGAGCTTGGACTTCTGTTCTGTAGGCAGTGGGGATCCCAGAAAGAGGCTTAAACTGGGATCATGGCGTATGAAGACACAAGCAAAGACTCAGGGAATGGTTGAGCTAGAACTTTCAGGTTCGAGGTTGAGCAAAGCTGAAAGCTATCTTCATGGATGAAGGCTGCCATGTGGAAGATGGGCTTCCATTGGGCTTCCATGTAGCTTCAGAAGACAGAAGGCTCAGTGGTTAAAAGTTACAAAGAGACAGATTTGATTCTACAACTCACTAACAACAGGGTGGGCTGCTGTGGTTGGCACAGAGATGTCATACAGGGTAATGGGTGTATTAGCCAGAAATCCCAAGGGGAAAAGTCCTCTGTGGGGTGAAAAGGTGGACTAGGTGGCTCCCAAGGTTCCTTCCAAACCAAGACTCTAGGATTCTGCAATTTGATAATTTTTAGGACTTTCTAGGGCCTTCAGAATATTTCCTGCCCAACCAGACTCCCAGTTCTGCTGACTTTAATCTTTCTCTGGCTTCATTTAGGCTAAAAATGTCTCTGTCTCTGTCTCTGACTCTGTCTGTCTCTGTTTTTTTCTTCTTGTGTCTTTCTCATATTCACTTTATAGAGATAAGAGCAAGCAAGTTGACTCTCTCCTTCTTTTTCAGGTTTGACAACAGAACTCTTCTCCCCTGTGGACCCTGACCAGGTCATTGTCAGTGGAAACCGATCCCTGCCCAGCCAGCAGTACTGGCTTTTCAAATACCTGTTTTCATCCCAGCAGGCAAACCTGTGGTGCCTGTCTCGTAAGTATCCTGAGACCCCATCCTTCTCCTCCGGACCCTGTGAGCAGGTGTAACAGCCTATTTAACAACTCTTGGGAAGCATAAGATCAAACTCAGTAGTATAACTCAGGCATCACTACACTCCTAATACCATGGGTCACATAGAAGAAAGATAGAACATAACCCTTATTGTCAAGAAGTTCACAGTATAGTTAATCTCTACTTTGCTCCCAGAACCTATCATCCATCCATCCATCCATCCATCCGTCAGTTATTGAGTATGTGTTATGTTTTGGGCCTTGTGTTTGACTTCAAAGAGAAAAAGAGCCACCATCAAAAATATGAATCAACCATGTTGCTTACCCTTGGAGAGCTCACATATATTAGAGGCAGAGAGTGACATAGGCGTTGGAGGCAGGGGGGATCATCCACAGTGTCCACAGATTTTACAGTCCTGCGGCCTTTGGTCTGCAGATCTTGACTGTCTCTGAAATGGTCATGGATAGACCCAATGGAATTTTATCCTTTCACCACTTGTATTGTCGAATGTGAGGCTTATCCCTCATCCCATTTGACTCTCCCTTTATTTGGGGCCACATGGCCCCCTCCCCAGCTAGCAGAACCCCAGTATTTTTGCTTGGGCCTTCCAGACTGGGTGGTCATGACTGTCTTGGTCTGTGCCCTAATTAGGAGGGATCCCTGCCAGGTATTTTTCCCCAGATAATCCTGTAGAGATAATTCTCCCCTGCAAGCTCCCCAAGAACTAAAAACCAACTGTTCTCTTGCCCATAGGATGTGTACAGGTGCCTTCTTTCTGTCAGCTTGCAGAGATAACAGAGAATGCACCCCTGTACTTCACCTGCACCCTCTACCCAGAAGCCCAGGTGTGTGACGACACCATGGAGTCTGGTGCCCAGGGCTGCAGACTGGTCCTGCCCTATCGACCAAAGGCCCTGTTCCGGAAGAAAGGTGGGTACTTGGTGGGATCTGCATAAATCGTATTTCCAGTGGGATGCTGGCTGCGGTTTTAGAAATGCCCAGATTAATTTCTTCTTTTTTAAAAAATAAAATTATCCTTGTAGAAATGTGAAGCCATTCAGAAACGCATCAGGTTGACTATAGAGAACTGTCCTGCTCTGGAATCTCCCTCCCAGAGAGAGCTGGTGTGAATGGGTGTATCAGTTAGTAGTAGCCCCTTCGACTGTATGCTACAGAGGATTTCAGCAGCAGTGACTGTAGCTGGAAGGTGATTTTTCTCTCTGAGGACATTAGGGATGCCATTTTTTGGAGTTTTTTTCCACTTGGTGCAATCTCTGTTTCCTCCAGAAGTTGTCCCCCTCCACTCACTGTCGGTGCTGGAGGCCTTTCTCAGATATCTGGTGACCCCTGTTTCACCACTCAAACATCAGAGGGGTCCTCAGCTGATCGGGCAGCTGCGAGTGTGTGGTGGCAGCTTCTTGACTTTAGGTTTCTCTGTAGGATAATCTGGTTGGGCCACCCTTTGGGGGATCCCTCATGTCAGTACTTTTAGGTCCTTTCTCCAGAGAAATCGCTCAATACCTGGCCTTAGGTAAAAGTCGGGTTGCTCGTGGTTTAGGTGTCAAATAAAGTTGGAAGGTAGGGAGGTCTCAGCATTCGCCATGTAGTCTGAATTGCGGTGCTTACGCCATTCACTCTGCCTGGTGCACCCAAGAGACGCTCTCCAGAGAATGAAACTTCCACCTTCTCACACGGTGGGGAGGGGACAGTTGTCCACTGTGGAGAGCAGACGAGGGCGTCTGGAGACCTCACTGCTTCTTAAAGACATTTTCAGCCAATCCTTCTGTTCTAGGCCCCTCTACACGAGTGCTGCCGTGCTCCAACCCTGTGGGATTCTAAAAGGCATACTGAGTTGCTTTTTGGTTCTTCCCACAGAGAACTTGAGTCAGCCTTTTTAGGTCTATTAAGTCAATTTTTATTCCTCTATATGCTTTCTAGCTTCCAAAATCTCCTCTGTTATATCACCTCTCTTATTCTCCTAGTCTTTGTGGGTTTATGACTTTATAAGAATCCTTTTACTATCATTTTAGGGCGATTTGGGTTGGGAGCTGAGAGTCAGTACATGATTTTAATGTGTCATTTTGAATTAGAAGCTTTCAGTCTGGTTTTTGCTCCTTTGTCTTCATATTTTTGTGGATACAGCAAATATTTCTCTAAATATAATTTCTTTCTTCCTTTGTGTAGTGGTACTGAAAGATAAAGTGACCAACTTTTATACTCGCCTGCCATTCCAAAAACTGACGGGGATTTCCATTAGAAACAAAGTGCCTATGTCTGAAAAATCCATTTCCAATGGGTAAGCTACTTCCACCCTACCCCTATTTTGTATTATTAAGATGCTTCTATTAATATTTCCTTAGAGAAGGTGATGCAATAAATTATACAGGTGTGATGGTGCATGCTATAGTCCCAGCTGCTTTGGAGGCTAAGGCAGGAGGATTGCTTGAGGCCAGGAATTCAGAGTCCAGCCTGGGCAACATTGCAAGACCCGCATCTCATAAAAACAAACAAACAAAAAAACTTTTTAAAAAAGCTATAAAACCCAAAGATAAGGGGCAAAAAGATAATAAGGAAGTAACCATATCATAAAACCTTGGCTAAGGTAAGTTAGTCATCTTAAACATAAAATTAAGCCCTAAACCTCCATTTGGCTGATGGGAAAGAGACAGACTGAGCTACATCTTGTCAATTAATAAAAATTATCAAGCTCATAATGAACTTGATCCTCAAAGCCTCATAGTGCTATATTCAGAGTCTGAGAGCAAAGAGAACTTTTACTAGAACCATGGGCTTCTAAGGACTTTTTACTGATTTTATTTGTTATTTTAAAATTTCATTTTACTATTTATTTATTTGCTTAGTTGTTCTTTCGTTGTTTTAATCTTACCCATCAGAATCCCCGGAAGAGCTTTTTATAAACCACATTCCTGGGTCCTATTCTGGACCCGCTGACTCAGCATTTCCTGGAGTGAGGTTCAAGAATCTGAACTCTAAGGAAGTTCCCCCTGGTCATTCTTTTGTACTTTAAAATTCGAGCGTCATTCATTCATGAATTGTTGATTTAGGAAGTGTTGTTGAGTTTTGACTCTGACTCATGTTGCTGGTGTTTACGATCTACTTTTGAAAATGGAGATAAAAAGATGACTCGGCGAGTCTGTCTTGAGACCTGGCTGGACACCATCGTGTGGAAGAAAAGGAGGGTTGGGGCCAGGGAGCAGCCTGACCATGGAGCTGGGGTGGGAACTAGGGAAGCAGAACTTGTGCGTCTGAGCTCAGGCGAGGGTAGTTGCCCGGGAGAGTGCACGGCCCAGGCCGGAGCTTAGCAATGGGCTTCTGAGGAAGGAAAAGGAAGTGGCAGGTGGGCAGGTGGGCAGGTGGGCAGATGGCCAGGGCCCCAGGAGAGGGAAAGGCAGGGAGGTGGCCCACAGGCATCAGGACACAGATGCAGCCATCATTGGTGAAGCTGCCAGCAGATAAAAGCTTCAGCTGCTGGGATGTGACTTGGGTTCAGGGAAGCAGAGTGGCAAGAACGAGGCAGGGTCCCCACACCAAGAAGGGGCTAGGAAAGCTCTCAGGAGTCAGGAATGAGTGGTCAGACTGGGACATGAGGTCAGGGCAAGGGGAACTTAGAACTGAGCTCAGGAGCACTAAGTCCCTCCTGCCATGACTGTTCCTAAGAAGACAGGGCCTAGTAGCTACATTGAGTGGGTGAGCAAGGCAGGTCCTGAGAGAGAGCCTGGGTGGGCTGGCCCAGAAAACAGAAATGCGTTAGTCCAGTGTGACAAGTCCACGCTGTGCAGCCAGTGGGAGAAGAAGCCAAGGGGAGCACGGGCTCAGCTCCTGCTGCTTCACCAGCCCCCGGCTGAGTTACCCCGACGGCAAGCCCAGGGAGTCTCCCCTTTCTACAGAAAGTCTCCCCTTTCTTCCATCACTACGTTTTCCTGTTCCCAGAATCCCAAACAGAGACTTTCTGCTTCCCTGAAGGGATTGTAGGAGCACATTCAGGATCCCGGGTTAGCGTGACTCGGTGCCTGGCACACAACAGGCACAGAATATGTGCGTGATGAATGAGTACAGGAATGAATGAAGAATGGCAAGACTACATTCCTGAGAAAAGTAGAACTTGTTTTCAGAAAGAACCTCAAAGCTAGAAATCTACTCATGCACATTGGTCAAAGCACTCCCAATTTAGGTAGTCATAAAAAAGCTGGTCCCCAAAAGTCAGAATGACTACAGCCTTGTAGGACCTGGGCCACCAGCGGAAGCCTTCAGGCCTGCTCTTTCTCTCCTTATGCCAGGTTCTTTGAATGTGAACGCCTGTGTGACATGGACCCGTGCTGCACTGGCTTCGGATTTCTGAATGTTTCCCAGCTAACGGGTAATGATAACATACTCACTGTCCCCTGTGTACAGCACTTTACAGTTTAGAAAACACGTTCACATCTGTGATCTTATTTAATCCCCAGCATCCCCTCTAGGGGCTAGGGAGGAGTGATCCTCACTCACAGATAAGGAAGTGGGGGCTTACAGAGGAAAGTGGCTAATCAATGTGACAGCTGGGACGTGGGTCCTGGCCCAGTGACGGTCAGCTCTACACATGCAGTTCTACCGACCAGACTTCCTTCCTTCCACGTGCCGCTGAGCTGTCTTCTGCTCAGCTTTCAGGCCTTGGGTCAGGCAGCTTGGTGGAGTGGACTTCGGATCTATGCCCACGATCTGTATTTAACACTTGCTTCAGTCCTTTGCTAGAGGTGTGATTCTGGACAACTCAGTTAATCTCTCTGAGCCTCAGTTTCCTCATCTCTACATAGGGATACAAATGCTACCTTCCTTCTAGGGTTGTGGGAGGACCAAATGAAATGATACAAACAGAGCCCCAGCCCAGCCCTGGACACAGAATAGGTGCTTGGTAAATATTAGCTGCCTCTACCCCTGTGCTCTTAGATCAGAGGCTCCTTAAGTTCAGGTACCAGGTTTTCAGCAGTGGCTGAGATCGTACCTGAAATACGGTGTTGCACCCGGGGTGACTGCTGAACAATGACTGCAGGATTTCTCATTCAATTCGAATATTCCATCATGCTCATTTTTCTTGTTCCTGGCGGTTTTTTGCCCCAGGAGGAGAGGTGGCGTGCCTCACTCTGAGCAGCTTGGGACTTCAGATGTGCAGCGAGGAGAATGGAGGAGCCTGGCGCATTCTGGACTGTGGCTCTCCTGACATTGAAGTCCGCACCTATCCCTTCGGGTGGTACCGGAAGCCCAGTAAGTAGCCTGCCCCTGACAGCTGTGTGTGTCTTTAGTTCACGATTTCCCACGCATTAGGGCAGCGTCCTTGGGTTGGGAAGTAGATTAGTCAGGATTCATTTGGTGCAAACAACAGAAACTTATTCTGTTTAATTTAAGCAGAAAAGAAATTTATTGTAAGTTTGCCCATTGCCTCAAAGGAAAGATGACAAAGTTGGCCTCAGAAAAGATGGACGTGGACCAGCTCCGTGGATGTGTTTAGCAAGAACAAACGGACAGCTTCTTCATTCTGCCACTGTTGTCACTGATCCACTGCACAGGCTCCGGTTGTTGTAGTCAATCTGTAGATTCAAGAGGGAGAGCTGGCCCTGCTTGGGCTCTGAGTCCACCCACTGCCAGAGGGCAGGTGGGGCGGCCTGACAGTCCCAGCGATTCGGCGTGCACTGGGGTGGGGAGGCTTCTCAAAGCAGAGAAGGAACTGCTGCTGGAAAGGCAGAATCAACAGGTGTGGACCCTGCCAGGTGCCCTTGTTCTTCTCACCTTGATTATTCATCAGGACAACGCGGCACACGGCAGTGTCAGGGAGGGAAAGGGGAACGACCGATGTGTATTTGACGATCAACACACACAGAGTAAGGATTTCAAGGCCAAGGTGATATGGCCCAATGTGGGTCCTTAAGGCATGTGTAGTGACTATATCCTGGCACATTTTAGAGGCTCACTTCAAAATCAGTGAAGGAATGAATGAATGGCCTCCACAGTGTGGTAGAGCAGCTACTGGACTCAGATGAGTAGACATTAGTGTTTCCCAGCTCTGTCACCCACTATGGATTTGTCCTTAGGAAAGCCATACCACTTCTCCAGTTTCCCCACTCGTAAAATAAGTGAGTGAAACTCACTGTGGTCCTGTCACCTCTTACTTCCTGGGTGTTCCTCCTATGGCAGTTCCATGGAAATTAGACATCCTTTCCCTGTGTCCCAGAAGCAAATTCACAAAGATGTCCTAGATCCAAAAAGCCCTGTCAGTGAGGAGTCAAATGGAGAGTCTGAGCTGAAGTTTAGTGTTTCCAACCTCTCCCACTAGTGGCTTCCTCCTGGGTTTCAGGGTAGACACAGGATGGTGCTGGCCCTTGCTTAGTACTTGCTCAAGAAATTAGAGTCATGCAATGTCTGATCTGGGAGGAGTCTTGGGCCCAACATAACACTTTGCCCAAAGTAGGCAGAGAGGAGAACTGACATTCTTCGTGTGCCTACTATGTGCCAGACACATGATGGGTCATATCATTTCATACTATGATACCCCTGTGGAGTAGGTAGCATTTCTTCTACTTTAAGATGAGGCGGGTCTGGCATGGAAAGTGGAAGCTAGTGAGCTAGTAAGAAGCAGAGTCAGGTTGCAAGCCCAGATCTGATGATCCCAAACTTACACTCTTCCCTTTTACACTGTTGCCTCCTGGCAGGTCTTCAATATCCCATAAGTGACTGGATATGAAAATGTCTAAATACCTTGTCTGACTGGTTTTCCCCCAACTCAATTAACTAACAAGAAATTGGCTAAGAAATTGAAAAGAAAAAAGAATAATAAATTAACAAACCGAACCAGTTGGTGCTTTGGCCTCTGGTTCCAGAGGCAGATCCAACCTGAAAGGTCCAGACAGGGCTCCCGGGCAGAATCTGGCCCTCGGCCTCTGTTCCTGAGCCCACCCGTCCCTATGTGTTCCTCACTTCACGGCAGATTGTTTTGAAGTTAATTATTACCAGGCTGAATGGAATCTTCCCGCTCATGTCCACCTTTAGCCTCCTGTGATTTGATCTGAATTTACTCTGTTGGCTTTTTATTTTATTTTAACATCTTGAATTGTTTTAGGAGAAACATCAGGGTTGTATAATGAAACAGCCTCAGTGGGTTTCTATTTAGGGAAGATTTTTCCATACATCGCAGTTTGTCTTCTTTAACTCATAGGGGCAGGGAGAAAATGCCTGCCTAGGACTTTAGCCCTGAAGGAGACCTGATGCCAGCTCTGGGTATTGGGAGGGTTTCAGAACTGAACTCTCATCTCTCAACACCTCCTTGCCCCATCTGTCCTCTCACCTCCTCACCTTACCAAAGTCTGAAAAATGTCATTTTCCATCTTTGTATTACTCATGGAAGAGTTGGGTAAAAAGAAGCTTAGAGAGTAATTCATTTGTTCAGAAACATAATGGGAATCAGACCACAGTGTTCCAACATTTTGACAGGAGTTGGCAAGGAAAAGAAACCAAGGTACTCATTGTCCCAACTCATTCCATCTGTTCTGTTTCTTTTCATCTGACTTCACGGACCACTAACTTTTTCCAACATATATTCTGTAGGGTCATTCTGGGGACTCAGGAGTTTTGACCAGGAACTACAGGGCAGGGAGTTAAAAATTCACAGAGGGGCACTCTTTCAACAAATACTGAGTGAGCATCAGACATGCCTGGGCTCTCTGGCGTTACAAACCTAGGCTCTGTGTACTGGGCTCTGACCGTGTGCCTGGCTGGATGCCAAGCAGTTTGTAAGCATTATCTCATTTAATCCTCACATCCAAGTCCGATGAGGAAATAGGGGCTCAGGGAGGTTAAGTCACTTACCCAAGGTCACACAGCAGGTAGATCACAGAGTTAGAATTTGAACCCAAGTCTTTCTGACTCTAAGTCACTGTGTTATATGGTTGAATGTGAATAAGACATGATTACTGTTTTCCAGGCACTCTCAGTCTAAGGAGGAGCTATAGACCGTAAAGAAATAAGCCATTCTTGTGCTGCGTCTCTCTTATTGTAAGACGTTTTAAAGCCTTGCTGAGTGTCTATTTTGGGCCATACACTGTGGTGGGTACCGGGAAAAGTAGGGTTAATAAGATATACTCATTTTCCTTAGATGCTTACAACCTAGTGAAGAAGACATGAAGAAATATGATTGAATATAGCAGAAAAGACTAAGTACTAGAAAACATTCTTATCAATAAAATGTCATGGGAACACAGGAGAAAGAAATTAATTCTGCCTGGGAGGTGTCTTAGTCCGTTTTGCACTGCTTCAACAGAATACCACAGACCAGGTCATTTATAATAAACAGAAATGTATTGGCCCACAGTTCCAGAGGCTGGCAAGTCCAGTATCAGGGTGCCAGCATCTGGCAAGGGGCTTGTTGCATCATCATCCCATGGAGAAAGGTGGAAGGGCAGAGAGAGAGAAAGGGGGCTGAACTTGTCCTTCTATAGACACACCGATCCCACCCATGAAGGTAGAGCCCTCATAGCCTAATCACCTCTTAAATGTCCCCCCTATTAATACTATTGCCATGGCAGTTTAATTTCAACGTGCATTTCGGAGGGGACGAGCACTGAGACCATGGAGGAGATTGGGAAGTCTGTTGCTGGAGGCTCCTCTGGGCCCTCCTTGTGGCCTCGATGACTAGCTCCTGCAGTCCCCTCTGCCTGTTGGCACAGAGCTGCCCCAAGCAGGTGGTCTTCACACCATGTGCTGCCTGCTTTCGGTGTTTGGGCATGTGGGGAGAGAAAGAAAAAGTGCCACAGTGGCATCAGTCTCTCATTCGTCCATCTGTGACCCCTGGGTAGGAAACACCTTGGGATGCACGTATTCTGGCGTGTGTGTCTCTGCAGTTCCCCTGTCAGAACTAGAGGAGGAGGTTTGGCTGTCAGAGGATGGTGATGACGCGGTGTAGTGTGACTCCATCAGAGCAGGATAAGGTTCTTTCTCCTCCATCTTCATCAGAAGTGGGTGGTGGGGTAAGTCTTAAGACCCTGTGGACTATCTCCTCCCAAGAGCTAGGCAGAGAAAAGGAATTTTACTTCAGGAGACTGGGCTAATAAATAAGACTGTTTTCCCAGTTGGGGCATGTTGGCCAGTACAAAACTATAAAAAATCTTTTGATCCATGATATATTTTGGGCCAAAACACACTAGCTGAGTTCTGATTATTAGTATGGTCTTGGATTCTACTTTCTCTAGTAGACAAAACCACACCAGTATACTGTTGGAAAATCCCACCACTGAAGCTGACGCCGTTATTACTTTTCTCCCACTCTTGTCTTTGTATTAGACAATTGCTTACGTAATAGTAGGAAATAGCCTCTACTGGGGCTAGGAAGAGCCTTATGCAGGAAGGGGCTCTAGGCCTGGGCCTTGAAAGATGGCTAGGACCCTCACCTCCACCTCTGAGGCAGTGCTGGCATGTGGGATGTACATTTGCTAATGGAAAAAAACCAAATTCTGTAAAATAATTTAAAGAGGTTTATTCTGAGCCAATATGTGACCATGGCCCAGGGATCCATAAGTCCAAGAAGCCTTGAGCAAGTGGTCCCAAGGTGGTTGGGTTATAGTTTGGATTTATGCATTTTAGGGAGACAGGAATTTCAGGTAAAAAATCATAAATCAATATGTGGAAGGTATATATTTGGTTTGGCCCAAAAAGGCAGGATGTCTCGAAGCCGAGGCTTACAGGTTATAGGTAGGTTCAGAGATTCTTTGATTGTAATTGGTTAAAAAAAATAAAGCTTTATCTAAAAGCTTGAAATGTTTTAAGATAAGAAAGTCTGCTAATCGTAGACAAGCCAAAATATACCCACTCAAGTGGTCTGCTAAGGAAATTGATAGCCTGCAAGTGTGACTTTACATTTGTCTTGCATGGCCTTAGGTCCTGTTAATAATTTGGTATCTTATTGTCCCAAAGAGTCTGTTTTGTCAGTCTTCTGATCTCTGTTTTAACATTACTGCTGGTCAGCTGTGTCTAAACTCCAAAAGGGAGGGAGTAGAATGAGGTTTGTCTGGTCTCCCTTCCCTTCATGGCTGGGAACTCAGTTTTAAGGTTTTTCTGGAGTTCCCTTGGCCAAGAGGGGGTCTGTTCAGTTGGTGGTGGGGGGCTTATGATTTTATTTTTAGTTTATACATTTTTACAAAGGAATTCTGATGGAGGATTTCAATAATAGACTTTGGCCTTGCTTCAAATCCATGGTTTGATCGTTCAGTGCAGCAATGTCTATACCGAGTGGTTCCCATGATCCCATTAATCTTAGGTCCCCCGTTTCCGAGGACCTACCCCTAGGAAGGATCAGGAACTGATATTTATTGAACTCCTACTATGTGTCAGACACCAGAGAGGCACAAGGGGTTGAAGTCCCTGCCCAAGAAGGACTGACGGTCTGGCTAAGGAGGCAGATTGAAAGAAAATGAACCTCTCTTAAGCACTCACTGTATGTCAGCCACAACCCTAAAGCACATTTCCCGTGTGGATTTACTCACCCATCTCACGAGGCTGGTGCGATTCCCTTCCCATCCTGAGGACATAATCACTGTCTCTGTGATCAGAGAATCACAGCACTGTGGCTTGTGTTACTGTGGTGGGATCCCGGGGTGTCATGGGGGTGGCAGTGCTCCTTCAGAGCATGAAAGGGGAACAGAAAATTCTGCAGAAGTGACTCCAGGGGAAAGCTGGGCGTAGATACAGGGGAGTCGGGTCAGGGAGCAGCGGCCTGTTCCCAGCAATAGGCAGCAGGTGGGACGAGGTAAGCAGGTTCCTGCCGTCGCAGACATCGCAGCCTCAGAGGAAGAGACCTGAGCCCAGGCGACTGCGGTATAACCTTACTGGGTGTGTTCACAGAACAAAGGACACAGTTAAGTCTAGCGTCTGTCCGGGAGGAGAAAGGCACAGACTAGAGCAGGGAGCACCGAGAGGGGAGTCCAAAGAGCCTGCAGGCATGGCCTTCTGCCTTTGCTGTCTCAAGTGAGCAGAAAGGTCCACATGTCTCAGCACAGAACCACAGAGGCTCAGCCTAAGCAAAGGTGAATGCAAACGAGGCTGTTTGAGCCCCTTCCTGGCAGCAGGACCCAGAGAGGAAACGTCAGCCTTCAGAGGACCAGGGTGGAAGTGCAGGGGGTACTGAGGAGGCTGCTCTGTGGTCAAACAGTGCCCCGAGCCCAGGGCTTCCTGGAAGGGGTGAGCCTCTGGGGCGCTGGCACCTTCTGTTCTTTTCAGAGAACTAAACTGGGACTATCCGCAGCTGCAGGGCAGGGTCTTTGGTTTGTTTACAAAGTTAAAAGTGACTTCTAAAATAACAAAGCCTCCCAGTTCCTCTCTTCTGCTGAGCAAATGTATTTGGACCTTGTTGCAATTCTAGACACAGGAACAGAACCTAGAGAGGAAATGACAAGTTGTCCTAATGATGCCTCTCTGCAGCCCACGTAGAAACTCCCACACGCAGGTAGCAGTTTACTGTACAAGCCGTTCTGTGCCACCATTCACATCATCTCAACAATCTCTACCTTCTCCTAAGCACAGTCTGTTCTAGGCACAAGGCTGGCGGTTTTCCATGTAATATGTCATTTAATTCTCTAGCAGTCTGATGAGGTGGGGCCTATTGTTACCCCCATTCGGTGCTTGCTGGCAAATGTTTCACAAGTGCGGAAGGTGGGGGTGAGAGCTATTTTTTACTTCAGACACCAAATATGTTGTTTTTTTTTTTCCCCATACCAACCAATTCTACAACTTTCTGGACACCAACTTGGTGATTCAATTCAATTCAATTCATTCTGACACCAACTACCTGGAGTTGAAGTGAGACCCCACAGGTTAAGGGCTTAGTCCCAGGAGACTGCCCCCTCACTTCAGACGCCAATCACAAGGCCTGGGCCTCCTGTACTTCTGACCAACTGGCTGTAAGTTAAGTGGGGGTCCCATGATTCCCTCCTTGGGTTTGATAGTGTGTTAGAACAGCTCATAGGACTCAGGGAAGCAGTTACCACTGCCAGTTTATTACAAAGGATATAACTCAGGAAGTGTAGGGTGCCGGGGGCTGGGGATGGAGCTTCCACACCCTTATAGGCACACTACCCTCCTAGCACCTCTATGAGTTCCCCAACTCAGAAACTCTCCCTACCTAGTTGTCTAGGGGATTTATGGAGGTTCCATTACTTAAGCATAATTGATTACATCACTGGCCATTGGTGAAGGAGCTCCCTGGAGGGTTGGGGATAGGGTTAAAAGTTCCAACTATCTAATCATGCCTTGGTCTTGGCATGATTAGAATAGTGGCCACTGGCCCCTATTCTGAATCTATCTAGGGTTCCCCCCTGGCCACCAGCTATCTCATTAGCAAACAAATAGATACTTTGTTCACTCCAGAGATCCCAAGGGTCTTAGAAGCTCTAGTGTCAGAAACCAATGACTGAGATAAAATAGTATAACAAAAGATGTTTCTATCACCCCTGTCACTTAGGAAATTACAAGGGTTTTAGGAACTCTATGCCAGGAACTGGGATGAAGACCAAATATACATTTCTTACTATGTTACAATATCACATGTGTTTGCCATGTCCCATGGTGTAAATATTCCCATCATGGCCGATTTCAAGCTACCAACTTGCCACTGCTGAAAGCAGGGCTGGGCAGGGGCCATGCACTGTCTGCTGTTGGAAGCCTATGTGAGTTGGCTTTAGCACACTGTTGCGTGAATCCCAGAAAGGTTAGTGTGCATTGCATCTGTTTAACTCCCCCAAGGTTACACAGTAAGCGTCTTAGCAGGAGAGTCCCCAGGGGAGTTTTCAGTCCTCCCAGAGACTGAGGGTGTGGAGGTTTCCAGTGCCCCAGGGGGCAAAGCCCAGGACATCTGCCATAGTCACGTGGCAAGAGGGAGAGGGACCCTTTGCTGTTTGCAGCCGCTGTGATGCTGAGATTGCTACTTGGTGTAACCGAGCCCATCCTGACGGATACAGGGTGGTGCAGTCTGTCTGCTTTCCAAGTCCAGTTTCACGATCACCACTTTATGCCCCTATTAGTGCCTTCAGAACTCAAGGACATTGAGAGGTAGAAAAGAACTAAAAGTCTGCTTTTTTTTTTTTTTTTTCAGTCACTCAAAATAATGCTCCCAGCTTCTGCCCTTCAGTTGTTCTGCCTTCCCTCGCAGTGAAAGGTAAGTTCATTGCCTTTTCAATCTCTCTTATGAGAGTACTACCTCATTCATCTTCTCTCTCTTCTTTCTCCTCTTCCCTCTTGCTTCTGTCTCGTAGTTTACAGCTTGCAAAGCACTCTCACATTCATTAATTCCAGCTGCTAGGGATTATATACACATGCGTAGGTAGGGCAAATACAGGCAACATGCCCGCTTTACAGATGAGGAAACTGACTCACGGAAATTCAATGATTTTCTCAAATAATGCAGCTGATTGCAAGCAGAGTGGGACTTAAGACCAGTTCTCTCACTTTCATTCTAAGGATTGTTTCACCCTATCAAGTAATGACTACATGTGCATAGTCCTTGAACAATGTCAAGAATGGTGGTATTTGTGGCCACAAGTGAAAGATCAGCTTGACTAGTATAAAAGTGTTGGGGCCCACAGTTACCGGACACACAGGGCAACACTGTGACATCCAAGGAGGAAGCACTGGCTCTGAGCCCGGGAGCCCAGAGGCCCAGGAGCCCCGGAGCCTGGGCAGAGGCTGCACTTCCTCCTGAAAGTCACACTGACCCTCGCTACACATGCTCTGTTGCCCACGAGGCAGCAGGAAATGCAGGGAGGTTGGGCACAGTGGGGACATCTGGGTGTTCTGGGGGGTGGGGAGATGGGAGGGCTCGGGGACAATGTGGGCCTCAACTGCAGCGTCCCCTCTTCTGCTTCCCTTTGCCAAAGAGAGCTCCACCTGGGCTGCAGACACTGTCCTGTGGCATGATATCTGAGGGGTCCTAGACATCTGTCATTACAGCTCTGGCTGAAGAGCCAGAACATAGCTTATGGAGGAGGGAATTATTTAAAGCCAGGGCTGTGGCTAAAAGTATAAAAATGTCCTCAACCCATGCTGTCAGTTTCCTTGACTCAGTTAGAATAGCTAACTTTGGAGATTATATATATATATATATATATATACACACACACACACATGCACTCACAAAAATTTTTTGAGCATTCTATAGAGAATGTCTATGCCAAGCACTTTGCATATATGATCAGGTGTTAGCTTCATGAAGTATTGTGAGGTTGGTGTTGTTACTGCCATATCATGGTGGGGCAGAGGTGAAACTTAGAAATTAGGACACCTAACATCAAACAGATAATACATATTCCAGCCGGATTTTAATCAAAATTGGTTTTGAATTTTATCAAGGTAATGTACAAACACAGTTGAAATAAACAAACCCCCCCCAAAAATTTACAGTTTAAAAACCAAAACAAACTAGTTCCCTGGCCCACCTCTACCCACCTGCCCTTTCCAATCCCTGGGGCCACCACTTTCAACTCTTTTAGTTATTTTTTCTCATCCTGGCTTCCATGTTTCTAAATTACAGTCATCCCTCCGTATCTGTGGGTTTCATATCTGTGGATTCAACCAACCATGAATCAAAAATATTCAGAAAAAGAATTCCAGAAAGTAAAACTTGAATTTGCCGCCAAGTGCTATGTTGACTCACATGAATGAAGCAATGTGTAGACATTGTATGAGGTACTATAAGTAATCTAGAGATGATTGCAAGTATTTAAAATAATTTTTAAGGTTAAATGTTCTGGAGGCTTATCAATACTTTTTTTAAACACAGCATAAATAGATTATTCTTTTCCTTCAGTATTTGGAATAGTAGAAATTATTTCTGGTCCCTCCTTAGATCAGCCAACACCACTTTTCATCACACAAAACACTGAAATTTACAGACATCCCTGAAAAGGTTTTAAGTAAACAAGTGCGTCCCAGTGGAATCTCAATCAGTTAATAGTGTAGATCCATTAAAAAAAAAAAAAAACCTGACTATTGAAAGAAAATCTTCAAGTTAAAAACCAAAAACAAAAAACCCTCCTAAGAACTAAAACCAAGAGTGTGTTGTCACTGATTCTATACTTTCATCCCCTGATTGATTAGATTCCTCCTTCTCCGTGTTGTAAGATGTGTTTGCTGAAATCTTCATGCCAAGTTTTTGGGATGTTTGCGTGAAGAAGCTATGCTGCTGTAGCATCTCAGGGAATATAGTGGCACCGTTTCTTCCCTGATAGACTTGGTATCCAAGAGGAGCACTGAGTCCCACTCCTCTGTGTTCACCAGTGTCTTATCAGGAGATAACACTTGCTGTGAAGATCAATGACAGCTGATCCTCCCACTCCAGCCCCTGCCAACATGACGTTATCATCAGTTTGTCATTGTATGCACTGGCCTTTCACTCTTTCAATCAGAGAAGTTGTGTCTTACTTAAAAAGCGAGGGGAGGGGAGGAGAGCAATGAAAAGCCAAGAGTCTAAAGGCACAAAGTCGTGTAGCTGCTCTAGTTAGAGTTTATTATAAGGGAAATACAAATGGCTGATAAATACCAAAAAGATTCAAAAGCAGCTTAATTTAAAAAGCACAAAGAGATTCTAGCTTTAAATGCCAAAATCTCAATGCTTTTATAGTTGCTGAGCTAAATAATGTGATTATTCAGTTTACAGATCTAAAAACTGTCACTGAAAGGTTAAAGTATCTACTGTTTTTATGAAGTCAAACTTATGCTGCCTCAGAAATCCCCTGGGTACTGAAGTGGTGACACAGAAGTAAAGAGGTCAATTTGAAACATTGATGAGTCACAATGATTAAAAAAAGGGTCAGTTTGCAGATAGTCATAAAAAGAAAAGGCTATTGAAATAATTACTCAACAGCACATTTACTCTCTAAAAAGTAATCTCATGGGTTGAATTTTTAAGATCAGATTATCATAATTTTGATATTTGTCAAAATCTTGTACCTTAAGTTACTTAGAACCAGATTTAACATCATGTGACTTTGTCTTTACTGCACATTTGTGGAACTTAAACCAAATATATTGCTCTTTAAAAAGTAATTTTCTTTTGTTGATTGCAAAATACAAGTCTATAAATAAAACCCATATATATATAAATGTTAATTTTATTGCAGAAGTTTAGAAATTATAAATACAGAATTTAATCTAAGTTTGAGTCTATATTGGACAAAAGCACTAGGCTTTTCAAATAATTTGAAATTCATTTTTATTTGCCTCTTTATTTTGATGGTGGTTTGATTTTTTTTTTTTAAGTAAAGTCATTGAACTTGTACAATGGTAGCATGACAATTATCTGAGTTGTCCTGTATGATTGTACGTTAGCCAGGGTAGACATAAATTATAAAAACTAAAGATGAAAGTGCAAGGAAGTATAAGTTCATGCTGCCTACTTTTAAAAGAACTTTCATTCTTCTTAACTATGTAACGTTACAATGCCACTGCTTCGTGAGGGATTTAAATTCCGTGGGGGAGGATACCAGAATTATTAGCGTTCATTTTCATCTAAGATCTTTATTCTCTAATGTTCTTGGTCCTGTGGAAACATTTCAGTATACGAAAATACTGCAATGTTAATACCCCAGAGAAAAGCCACTATCATGTGTGTGCTGTCATCATGATCAGTGTGCTACAACTTTTTAAAATAAACTATCATGCCCTTCATAAAAGAAAAAGTATATGGGAGGATGTGCATAGGTTATATGCAAATACTATGCCATTTTATATCAGGGACTTGAGCGTCTGTGGATTTTGGTATCTACAGAAGGGTGGGTGAGTGCTGGAACCACTGCCCACTGAGGGGCAGCTGTGTAAGCGAATGCCGCTATTTCTTGATTTGTCGATTTTAGAAATGACTATTTAGCTCTTGCCTTCATAACTGAACTCTTAGCTCTCTCTTTTTTATCACCCCCCCCTTTCAATTTTCCTCCTTCATCCTCAAAATATGCTAAAATCAAGATTTGGGGTTGAAACCAGAGTAAATATTTAATTACTATGACCATGTACATGTAAATACGGTTCACAGCAGAGCCCAAAGGAGCAATAGCGGCATCCTGTTATAATTGCCAACCTCTGTGCCCAGCGTCTTCAGCTGCCTTGCTGTGGGTGAGCCCACATTCCGTCCAGGCACCTTGTACTTCTGGGCTCCCTGGGTCTGCGGAGCCATAGGCCACGTCACTCCCCTCTGTGGGCACTGGAGCGTGCTCGTTCCTCTCTGCCGAGTCAGTTAACACGTCTCTGTCTCCTGTTCTTCATCTAAAAATGTGTTGAAGTCCTTTATCTGCTGTTTGTTTATCCTGTTTTCTTTTTCTTTTTTTGTTATCTTTTTGGGTTTAGATGTTTTTATTTCTTTACTTCATTTTGCAGGGGTTTGTGGATGGAGAGAAGGTAAATGGCAGTATCTAATTAAAAGCAATACTACAGTATTTTTAAAAACTTTTGAATGTTTAATGAAAGCTCATTTTGTTTTCACTACCATGCAAAGCATTTAATCTTTGCATAAACTTCAAGAGATGGGTCCTATTATAATACTTGTTAGTTACAGAAAATTCAAACAATGGAGACATACAGAAGGAAAAGCCACATAGTTATTTAGAAGTTGTTCCATGTCAGTTAATTCATGTGTTTATTTTCTTCCAATCTTTTTTAGGTTTTCTGTGTGGTCTGACATAGTCGCAACTTCTTTATAATGTTGCATTTTTTGGTTGTTTTTACCTAATATTTCCAAATTGTTACACATCTCTCTAAATCACACGTTCATGCACAGGTGGGTATTCATTCACGCATCCATTCAGTCTTCCACGTTCCTACTTGCTGGTTGTTCACAACCTAGCGAGGAACAAATAGGCAAGGACACAACAGTGTTAACGACAACAGGTGTCGTAGTTTTCCACCCGTTCACTAGCCCGTTCCTCTGTTCTTAGACATTTAATTATTTATGACTCTTCATCATCGTAAAAATAACCCCAGCGAATGCCTTGGTACCTGAAACTTATTCCAAAGTCCAGATTATTTCCTGGGGATTGATCCTCCAAAGTGGAATTACTGAGTTTGAGAAATTTATTTCTTAAGACTCTAGATTTATATTGCCAAATTAGTCTTGAAGAGTTGTTGCTAGTTGCATACTTACCAGCCATGAATCATCACATACTTGCCATTCTTAACTACCATCACCAAAAAAAGTATTTATTAAATTTATAGATAAGGAGTGCTTTGATATGAAATATTTACTGTTAGAGACGTATGAACCAAAGCATGATCATCTTTGGGTGATTTTATAATACTTCCACTCTGTTTTTGCAAAACATTTACATTACGAAGACTAGAATTACCTACAAAAGGAAAAAAAAGATGGGATATTGAACATCTCCTTTCACAAACACCCAGTCTGTGCATCTGAGTAGATGTTTCCAAGGGTAGAGATGTCACAGTATTTTTAAATGTGTCTTTAACAAGTGTGATTTAAAAGCAGGAGAGATGTCAGAGCTGACATCCCATCTGTGCTTAGAGTTCCCAAATTGGAATTAAGAATTTGGGCATGTTCTTTGATGTGAAATCATAGGAGGGGTATAATTCGTGTGATTCTGACGTGGTTTGTGTGTATGTGCGTGCATGCACAGGCATGTATACACTGTGTATATGTAAAATATTCATCTTTATGCACTTTCTACTCAGGGAGAAAAGGAAATATTTACTAAATATCTAACATTTATAAATTAGTTAATGCTCACAAGAAATTTCGGTGGTAGCATGGTCTGTTTTCCAAATTAGGAAACTAAGGTTAAATGACTGAGCTGGGATTTGAACCCACACCTATTCTGGCCCCTCTCAAAGTCAGATAAGGTTACTTGGTTGAGCTTCTGGAACAGACTGACAGATGTGGACTTTTGGTCTAGACGTGTCTGGAGACATGGTCTCTTGGGCTCATATCTTGGATGCATGTATGTGTATAAACTGCCCACTCAAAGTCTAATTCAAAGAAAAAATTCTGATGCTCTGATTGGTCCATGGGGATGCTGTGAAGATGAAGGTGAATTCTGAAATCTTGCAGGCCTGTCTTGAGTACACACTATGTGCTCAGGTCTGCTCTAAACTTTGTATTTCTGTTTTTCTAGAGAAGGCTTCTAATACACTAGCTTGTTTGAAGATAGCAGGAATTTACCAGACAGAAAAGTTTTAGAAAACCTTTCCAGAGACGGGGTTTGCATGTGCAAAGGCCCAGAGGCGTGAAACAGCATGGTGTTTTGAGAGACACTGGAAACAGTTCAGTATGGCAGGCATAGGGCAGCCTGTGGGACGACGTCTAAGACAGGCAGTAGAGAAAGACTTTAACTTGAGTGTGGAGCCCATGAAATAAATGTGCACTGTCAGTGTCTTCAGACTGGAACTAGACCTTGGCAAGATCTCTTTGGGTAGGTGAGTGAGCAGAGATGTGACAGCAAGCTCTAGGACAGGCAAGTATAGGGTAGTGTGTTAAGAAAAAACAGATCATCTTTTATTTCAGTTTAGCTCAACTCAAAGAATACATATATGCTCGCCACTTTTTAGATAATGGATTCTAAATTTTCACTTACATTCCAAAAAAGGCACTGTGCTGGTGGTTGGAGATCTTGATTGCAAAGATTGGAGCTCACGGTCTGGTGAGGAGAACAGTGTAGGGAAGCAGTGCAGGGTGCTGGGCCATTGCACTGTGGACTTGCTTCTAGGCTGCAGCAGGACCCCGGAAAAGGCTCCACCAAATTCACCACAGACAGACAGGGAAAGCACCACCACGGATGTGTCATGACCACACTGTGACTTACAGGATGAGTATGCATGTGTGGGATGGTAAAGAGGAGAAAGGGGGGTGTCGTAGGCAGAGGGGCTGCATGAGCCAAAACACAGGGAAACCTGTCAGCAAGGAACACACAGGCACATGCACGCGGTTCAGTGTTGCTGGACCAGCAGGGCAGGAGGGAGGATGGGTGGGCACCAGGGCCAAATGTTAGAGCGCCTTGGGTACCATGAGTCCCTGAAGGCCTTTAAGCAGTGGAAACATGAGCTTTAAAACTATTGGAAAGCTTTCCCGTTGTGCTATGATGGGGAGGCATTGGTGGATGGACTAGCTAGATTTTGAGAAAATGAGGACGATTGTGTCAACTGTGTTTGTTGTGCAATTGTACTCTCTTTGGGGAAAAACTGTGTTTTTAAAAACAAGGGGAAAAGTAAAGATGTATTTTCTTCATAAGAGAAACGTCCATTGCTTCTTACAAAACCCATAGCAACCAACCCAGAGAGGCTGCTGGGGGTTAGCGTGAGCTGTCTTCTCAAGCGCTGGAGCCTGCTGTGTGGTAGCTGCCATCTCTCCCCCCTCCCCGAGGCCCAAACATGGGAGCTTCCAAGGCCTTACTCCCAGGACAATCAGCATGTAGCTTTCCGTTTGCTATTTCAGGGACACTTCTTTTAGATGTATGTGCCGTTCAAGTAAGTTTAGCATTTGGATTGGAAACCAGGGGAAAACATGGAATACGAGTCTTCAGGGTTTTGTCCTCTACAGCCTGTGTGTGTTTCACATGAGAAACTTCAAAATTCCCCTTGGAAAATGCCCCGCCCTTGGCTTTGAGCCCCCTTGGGTGCAGCACAGGTTGCCGTCCGTGGAGAGAGCTGGGAATGAGGCTGCAGCTAGGAGCCGCCCAGCAGGGAGAGCAGGAGGCCTCGTTCCCGTGTGCCTGCTCAGCCTTCCTGCACCTCACTCCTGACCTCATCCTGGACCTCAGCGACAGGTATAAAACCTGAATCCAGATAGCTGGGAATGGCAGTGGCTGCACGAGCAGCCTTTTGGGCCACGCTATGGAGGGAACCCGTTTTGTCTGCTGTGCCTCCGTGCTGTGCTTTTGGCTGTGGCAGTGGGAGGATGGAATTCACTTGATCTTTTCTGCAAATGTTTTCCATGAAGCTGGAGACAAAGTCCCGTGATCCTAAAAAATGTCAGCGTTGGCAGGAAGCATGCACATCATCTAAGTGAGGGGAGCCATGTGACATCACGGTGCAGCACACGAGCTCTGAATCTGGTCTGCTGGCCTCCCGGAGTGCCTGGGCGAGATTTCTCAGCCTCCTGATGCCTCCGCTTGCCTCTGTGAAGTGAGAGTGATGGTGAAAGATAAGAGACACCAATCTGGTAGGCTTGTGTCAAAGAGTAAAAAAGCACAGTGCTCAGCACAGAAGTTGCTGTGCAGTGGGTGGTCAAGAGATGTCGGTAGGACTTCCCTAGTCCTAACCCTAGTCTTTTTCCAGAGGGGTCACTGAGGCTCAGAGAGAAAATGTGACTCTCCCAAGTGACAGCCAGTTAAAGCAGAGCTATGAAGCTATGAAGCTATGTAGACATATATATCTTTTTAGGTTTTAATAGAAACCATTTATCAAGTTTGAGAGTTGGCTAATAGTTATGTCATTTTTTCCTTTTTATTTTAGTTGACACATAATGATTGTACATGTTTGTAAGATACAGTGATGTTTAGATACATGTGTATAATATGTAGTGATTAAATCAGAATAATTTAATTTTGAGCCATCACCTCAAACATTTATCATTTCCTTGTGTTGTGAACATTCAAAATCTTCTCTTCTAGGGTGTTGAAAATGTACACTGAAATTATTGTTAGCCATATTCACCCTTGAATGAATATGGAACAGAACACTAGAACTCATTCCTCTCATCTAACTGTAACTTTGTATTCATTAATTGACCTTCCCCTTCCCAGTCTCTAATGACCACATTAAATAATATAATTAAAAAATTCCTGTTCATTGAATGACTATGCCAATCACCCTGCTCAATGCTTTCCAATATTTTAATCCTCGTAAATTAAATGAGCATGTGCACAATTGTTTCCATTTTCCAGATTGGAAGCTGAGGCTCAGAGAGGCCCAAGGTCACATAACTAAGACATGGTAGACCTGGGATTCCAGCCCAATCTGGATCCAAACCCAGAGCCTCCCCACTGAAGGTGGTGACTGTCACTGCTCGGGTTCCCCAGGAATCAGACTCAGAGATGGAGTTCAGCATACAGGTGGATTTTTTAGAGAAAAGAAAAATCTATCAACAGGAGTTGGTGGGGGCAAGAGAAGGCCCAGGACTATATTCTCAGCACCTAGAGGAGTCAGTGTTCGGTAAATACTTACTGAATGAATGAATGAGTGGAATGTTCTTTCTTACTTGTTAGATTTTGTGCTCCCAAAGGGCAGATGTTTCACAACTCATGGTTGGATTCTTCACACTTAGCAAAATGACTGACATACAGTAGATGCTCAATATGATTTTATTTATAGTTACTTGGTTTTACATATATAGATACAGATCTCCACTTTGATCTAGGTCCATATTTTTAAAGCTAACAGTTATTCAACTAATGATTGTTGAAAGAATGAATAAATAAATAAATGAACCAGTGCATGAATGGTGGTGGTGGTAGTAGAGTATTAAAAGCCACATGGGATATGGGTTTGGGCAGCCTGGTTTTGAATCCTTCTTTTGCCACTCCTTAGGTATGTGACCTTGACCAATTTAATGGATCTTTCTGAGTCTCAGTTGCCTCACCTATAAAATGGAGATGATGATGCCTACTTCATAGAGGTTGTTATTAAACTTGAAAGACATATTATATGATAAAATTGCTACACTCAATGCCTGGTGAAGGTTGGCAGTGTTGGAATAGTTGGGTTAGGCCATGCACTGCCAGTTCTAACTAAGGGGTCCCTTTTACAGGTATGCTTTGTGAATGTTGCCCCTGCAGTTATATAGTGCACAACCTATACAACTGTACATGGTGAGCCTTGGAACCACTTGATAAATGTTTGCTGGATAATTATATCTTAAATTCTTGTTAAGTCTTAGAGGATGGTGAAAACTTGGAATTTTTTTTGCAGTAAGTACTTCCCCAGACAGCACCAGTTTTGTACCTTGCCCAACAAGAATTTGCTTGGTTGAATCTAATGGATATAGAGCCAAGAACAAAATAATATGCCAATTTAGGACCTACTTTTTGAGTTTCGTTGTCTAGGCTTTAACTTTAAATGTTCCCCCTTCCCCCACATCTCCTGCTTAGCTGTAGAAGATATTCTTTCAGCCTGGCATCAATCAGAAACCACAGGATCAAAAATGATCTCAGTCAAAACTGTGAGGTAAAGGGAGCTGGCATTTGGTACCACCTTGTCTTTCTTCCTGTTGCCAGCCTCTGCCCACTCTGGGAACTCCTAACCTCATGCTCCTACTGTCACCCCTGTACTCTTAAGAGTAAGATTGAGGTAACGAGCTCCCTGTCATTGGAGTATTCAAGTACATTGAAGATTCCATTGTTGTGTGAGGGGTCAGCTTAAGTGGCCTCTAAGTTTCCCTGTAAGTTTTCTATTTTTGTAAGTCTGAGGATTAGCTCAGTTGTGCTTTAGGGTATGGTTTTTCCTTCTGTTTTGTGATAGCTTACCCACGGGCAAGCAGAAGGAGCTTGGCAGAAGCAGAAGCTGTGAGGTATAGAGACTTTGGTCCTGGGCTGGTCTCAGTTTCAATTCCAGTTCCATCCTTGCTCTGTGTATAACCTAAGCAAGCTGTTCTGAGCCTTGGTTTCCTTAAGGTGGAATTTGTAATATTACCTACATCCACAAGTTGAGATTTGGGTAAAGTCGTACGTGTAAAATGCTCAGCACATTAAGTGCAGTCCCTAGCACATACAGCAGGTAGTTGATACATGGCTCCCACCAAGGCAGCGACTGGAGCGGCATGGGACATGGAGGGTAAGTGTGTGGCCCCGGGGGTGGGACTGCCTGGGTTCACAGCAGCTGCGTGAGCGTAAGCAAGTTCCCTACAGTCCTCCGACGCTCTCGTGTGGCACCCCAAGGGAGGCCTCCACGGGACTGGGATGACTTTGTTCAGCTCACACTGGTTCTGCACATGCATTCGTGCCTCAGAATTTCTGCAGTGTTGCTTGGCTACCCAGGGTCACGCACAGTGACCTTAAGGAAGAGAAGTTCAGCAAACCCAATTCTCACACCATGTCCAGGTAGCTTTGTGTGTTTGAGGGAGTTGGTGGTGATGTCCACTTGACAAGAGTCAGACTTCTTAGAGAAAGGAACTAAGTCAGATTCAATATGAACCTTGAATTTCCACCAGGAATTTTGCTGGTGATAAACTTAGTAATCTGTCATGAGGGCATAGAAGGAGTATAAATGCAAGTCGGGTTTCATGTGTGTGGTTTTTTCTTGGTTAGAAATTTCTTTGAAGTTAGCAGCATAAAAGATGGTTACTCACCAACACACAAGCTCATAAACTCAACAGTTGCTGGCCCATGGCGATGTCTTTGGAAACTTCTGCCTGTGATGGGCGTGCCATTGAGGAACCGCTTTATGGGGCTGCAGCTGAGTCACAAGGGGAAGTAGGCAGCTGTGGTGGAGTGGGACTTGAGAGGGGCAGTTTGGGTCAAGTCCCTGCTTTGCCAGTCACGAGCTGTGATCCCGGCCCTGTTGTGCAGCACCTCCGAATCTCAGTGCACTTCCCTGCAGAAGAGTAACGCTATGAATGCCTGGGCCGAGGTAGTTATAATCCTTGCAGTGGAAAGGAAAGTGTTTTATAAACTGAAATGCATCACAGAAAAGTGAGATTTTATGAAATCAATGGCCAATTATTGCTTCCTAGGTGACTAATTACATCAACTAATTAATTTAACTATTGTTGAGGTCTTGTGGTATATGAAGAATAGTAGCCTTAATCTTTATAGAGATAGAAAAAAGGAATTAGTACCCCACTGCTCCTTTATTAATTAAGGAACCTCCTTAATAAATCCATTCAATACATATTTACAGATGGGGTAGTTTATGAAAAGTAGTGATATTATTATGCCTGTTTAGCACATAGAGAAACTTACTGAATGCTGACTACAACTATATTACTACTTCTATTGTTAATATTTTTTTACTGGCTATTATGATAGGTATTGAAAAATCAATGAAAACTGAAGCAGATTCTTTGATCTCAAGGAGCTCATGATTTAACAGGGTGATAAACATATAAGTGAATTGCAATGCAGTATGTTAGTGGAGCAGCAGACGTATCTAGGCACTTGGAGAAGAACCATTGAGGTGGTGCTGGAGGCAGCTGTAGACTCAAAACCCTACAGAGCAGGTGATATCTGAGTTGGGTTTTGAAGGATATGAGTTCATCATATGAATAACTGACTTCACTTTGTAAGTGAGTAGTAATGTTCACATTAATAGCGAACAAAGTTACACAACACAGAATGTTTGATAGACCGCTGAGGGTGAGTGTGGAGTGGTAGGAGGTAGATTGGAGAGACGTGAGGCTAGAGAGGTAGGCAGATCATGGGGAGACTTGGGCTAGAAACCCAGACAGAGTGTGTTTACCCCAGGGAGAGTATCTACTTATAATGGTGGAATCCGAAATTTAGACTTGAAAGAATATTTATTCTGACTCTCCTTCTATAGTGCCCTCTGTAAATGGACATTCAGTGCACTTGAGCACCACTTAAGGACAACACTTAAGGTTTTGAGTAGAGCAGCACCGTGGCTGAGGGTGCCAGTTCCCAAGGTAGAGGATATAGGAGGAGAACGAGTTGAAGAGTGTGGATGAGGAGGGAGGCAAGATTACATGTTTAGCTTTCAACATGCTGAGTGTGTAGTATATCTGCTTAGAGGGTCCAGTGAGCACTGAGCATATATAAGCATGGAGCTTGGGCTACAGGCCTGGCCTGGCTGTGTTTGGAGATCATTGGCATGTCAGTGGTATTGGAAGTCATGGGGATAGTGAGACCATCGAGGAGAGCGTGTCAGATGTAAAGAGCAAAGGCCCTGGACAGCCCCGCGAGGGGAGTGGAGGAGGAGAAGCCCGAAGGAACAGCTGGAGCAATGGGAGGCGCTCTGGTCACATATGGCATCACGGAACCCAGGTGGGGAGACGCTGTCAGTCATTTCGAGGAAGATGGACACTGGAAATGTTCCCTGGGTTAGTCATGAAGAGCCCTTTGCAAATTTTGTGGAGTACAAAGGGAAGTGTAGCGATTTGAGGAAGTGAAAACTATTGATACAAACCTTTCCCAGGCATCTTGGCTGTGAAGAGAAGGAGAGAACAAGATTGACAGGTAAATAAAGAATTGTGGAACATTAGTTGGTAATCATGTTTAGGTCATGGACCACCCATGACAATGAATTAAAAACAGTATGCCTCTCTATACATACCGAATTTTGCCTCTATTTTCAGAATATTGATCACCTGAAACCCAGACCATGAGTTAAGAAACTCTTTTGAGTGTTTCTTAAATCTTAAAGTGTTGTTTTTGTAATGGGGAATGTTTGAGCATGTTTTTGTGCAAAGAGTAGTACGAGTGTCAAGGAACAGACTGAAGATATAGGAGGGGTGGGAGTGGGGCTGGGTTGGAGGGTAAGGGCTAGATGGATGCCCCCGAGGGGGTGAGGAGGAATGAGCTGTACAGCACAGGTGGAGGAAGCGGCTTCCGGCAGCTATCCTTCCTCCATATTAGGAGAAATGAAGAGGAAAGGATGTGATGGCTTACAGAGGGCAGGAGGGAAGGAGTTTGAAGCAGATGCTGACAGATGGTCCCTCTTTGCTCTGGGAGGCATGAGGTCAGGCCCTTGCTGAGAGCACAGGGCTTGGGATGGGTCTAGGTCTAAGAGAGCAGCAAGCATTGGAAGCAGTGGTTGTAGAGCATGGGAGAGGGCGGTGACTGAGTGATGGGGCTGTGCTGGGGTCCAGCTGAGGCTGATGATCCCCCGATCTGTTCCGCTGTGGCTGTGGGATAGCTCTTTGGACATGCGCAGTGGGCTGAGACAAGCTACAGAGAAAGCAGCCCACTGGGTTAATCCAACTGGGAGGGAAGGGAATTGAGGGACATTTGTCAGAGAGAAGTTGAAATGAGAGACCAGTGGGAGGTCTTGGTTGGATGATAAGCTGGTGAAGATGGCTGACATGAAGGAGGTAAGAGAGTAGAAATCATGGTGAAACTAAAGAGCTGGTTTTAGTGGGATCAAGTGTGAATGTGCTGGAAAAAAGGGAATTGTGATAGACGTAAGTAAGTGGAACTTAGAAAACCTGAGATCTACATGGCAATGGAGTTCAGTGCTGTGGCAGGGTTTGGGGTGTGGTCCTGGAGAGTCTTGGCTGGAATGAATGAAAATAAAGGTCTCAGAGGACTGAATGGGCTTCTACCTTCTGCAGAGATGATAAAGCAAGCCAGGATTTCAGCGGGCGTTGGAGTGGCAATGACTTTGAGGAATGGGGGAGAATGACCAGGAATTCCCAGCTAAGAGGATGAGAAGGACTAGAAGATTCCATAGCCAGAGGGTGGGGCCTCCCAGGAGCTGTGCCCCATAATGGAGGTGCGGGATATTGTGGTCAGGGTCAGGACCCTTGTTTCCAGGATACGGTAGATTGGGGAAGGCGGGGACAGGATCGGGAGTGAGCAGTGAGACCACGTGAGATGATTTCAGAGATGGGAGCAGCGGAGGCCAGACCGGAGTGAGAAAGTCCGGCTGAGAGGTGTAGAGTGGATGGGGGGGCTGACAATCTGATTTCTTTCTTTTATTTTTATTTCTTCAAAAACACCTGAATCGGTGTATAAAGGCATTCTGCTTTCAACTGGAGGACGGTGTATGGTTGCCAACCTTTTATTCTACCAAATAAAAATAATTTAAAAACAAAACAAACTAGAATCTCTCCCCACCATTATTTTGTAAAAGGACTTTCACATCCCATGTTAGGAAGGGCAGCTATCAACATGTCATAAAATTATGGCATTTTGCCTTCCAGACGGCATCACCCACGCTACTCCTTATTCCTGGAAAAAGCACCGCTCCCTGTCACGTTGCCTGTAAGATTTTTGGTTCCCAGATGTGGACTCCCCACCCGTCGTGGTGCATAATGACTGAACTCATGATCTTCCTCAGCCTTTGCTTTCTGGACCAAGGGTCGGCAGATGGCAGCCCGCAGCCTGCTCTTGTACAGCCCATGAGCTGAGAATGACATTTCTAAAGGGGGTTGTGTCCCAATTTCTCCCTGTTATAAGGACATGAGTTGTATTGGATCAGGACCCACATTTCACTTGGTTACCTCATTTTCACTTGGTTACCTCTGCAGAGATCTACCTCCAAATACAGTCACATCCTGAGGTCCTGGGGATTAGGACTCCAAGATATGAATTTTGGGGAATGCGATTCTGCCCTAAAACTCACTGTCACTCCTCTGCTGAGCACTGAGACACAGAGGCTAAGAGGAAAGCATGCTCACTGGAGAGCTCAAAAATAGGTACTTGGAGGCAGAACAGAGGTCCATCTGTCTGGGTACTTTTCTAGTGTTATGAATGTTAAAAGAGGACTGGTAGCGTCTGCTGCAAGTGTAAGGAATCCCTCTCTGGAGAAATCTGAAACCAACAGGCAGCTGTTGTCCCATTTTCATCTTTCAAATGATCACAAAATAACAAGCATGTCTTTGTTTTTTCTTCTCTTCTTTCTGTTATCAAAGGAACATCTGGTTTTTCGTGAGTACTATCAGGGCAAAAATAGCCCCGTGTGACGCGGTTCTCACTCGAAAGACGTTCTCTGGCGAGAAACCAGGATGTCTGAGTGTCGGTCCTGTCCCATGATGACAGGCGTGCGCAGCGCGCTGGGCTTTTCCCTCTGGTGAGCGTGTTGTGGCCACACAGGCTGTGAAAACAGCGTCGACTTGGTTCTATTCTGCTTATCCTGGAGGTCACAGAGGTTTTCTGTGCCCTGAAAGGCTCTTCAAAAGCTCTGCTTACCGCAGCCGGGCTGCGCAGCATGGAAACCACCTCTGCCCACTTCCTCAGGCTTTTCCACGCACAGGACCCATTATTTTGAGTAGCGCTGAGGAGCTGAGAGGAGCTTCTTTTGGGTTCTGATTGCAAGGAGAATAGTGAGGACCCTGTATGCTTCTGGACGCTTTAGAGCTTATACTCATTGTTGTTTTTATTTTTGGTGATTTTGAGAAAGCCATAATCTTTTCACTAAAAAAAATGGTTCTCCAGTTATTTGAACATTGGAGAACATGTCAGATGTTTGCTACTGGTCTGACATTTCTGTATTTGGAACTGACATGAAAGTGCAGGAACTTCCCTTCGGTTTTACCCGGCCAGTGTGGCAGACCTCTTCCTGCTCTATTAACATAGCTCTGCAGTTATGTGTGATTGCTTTTTCATGGCAATTTTTAACAATTGAAAATATTTTAAACTTTGAAATCAAACGTTTTCTTCTTTACCTGATGTCCGGAAAGGAAAAAAGGAAAGAAGTAGAAGAAATGAGAGAAGGAAGGAAGGAAAGAAGGAAGGAGGGGAGGGAAGGAAGGGGAATTAAAAATGGTTCTCTATATATCAATGAAAAATTGCAAATATATTCTAGTCTAGTTTTTTCTACGTATTATACATTAAAAAGGGAATCAATGTGAAATGATTAAATCAGTCTAGTTAACATATTCATCACCTCAAATACTTATAATTTTTTTGTCATGAGAACATTTGAAATTTACTCTCTCAGCAACTTGAAATATGCAATACATTGTAATTAACTATAGTAACCATGTGGTGCAATACATCTTAAAAAAACGTATTCCTCCATATCATATACATATATCATAACATCACATTGTATGCCATAAATACATACAATTATAATTTGTCAATTAACAAATAAAAAAATAAATTTAAAAGAAAAGGGATACAGTGCTTTTCCGAAGGGAATGGAAGTGTCCCTATGTGTCCCAGAGGCCTGCCTTTGCCGAGGCTGCGGGCCAGGCTGCTTGGAGTTGTGGGGTGGCCCTAGCTGCCCCTTGCTGCCTACTGCCTTCCTCCCAGACCATCCCCTCCCCTCTGTCCCTGTCCCCCTGGAAACTCTGTGGCTTGCAGGGGGATATAATGCCAGGGGCTGTCCTGGGTTCAAATACTGACTTGCTGCCTTTTAGCTGCTTTGCTGTTGTCTTGGGCAAGTCAGTGGCCCTCTGTGAACCTCACTTTTCTCTTCTGTAAAATAGAGATAGTATTGTTCATCTCAGTAGAGTATCATTAGATGGTATCAGACAATCTTTACAGGAATTTTCAAGCCTCAGGCCTGTGTAAAAGGTGGTAGCACTTGTCAGTAGTTTATCTGGTCACAGAGGAATGGGGCTGTGTGACACGGGTGAGTCTCTCTTCCCTTCAGGGCCACCGTTTCTCCTCTGCTAATGGGAGGGGCACGGCCTCTTTCCTCCAAGGGCATGTTCTCCTCCCAGGTCTTAGGACCTGACGGTGATCTATTTCATACCCAGTGAAAGAGTCACCAAGACCCTTAACCACCACAGTGTGGGCCTGGCTGCTGAGGTGTACACTTGCTGCTGGGCTGATCTGTCAGTCACAACCTCATTGACGAGGTCCCAGACTGCAGAATGGCAGAGGGCAAAGAGCACAGTCCCTGTGTCACGCTGGCGGGCTCTCAGACTGGCTCTGCCCTGGACCTACTGGGGGGTGCCTCTGTGACCTTGAGGTATGCCTCTGTAGCCATAGGGGGCACGTCTGTGACCTTGGGGGTTGCCTCCATAGCCTCAGGGGGTGCTTCTGTGACCTTAGGAGCTGCCTCTGTGACTTTGAGAAGGTGTCTCTATAACCTCAGGGGATGCCTCTATAAAACTGGGAGATGTCTCTATGCCCTGTGACTTTGCTTTCAGGGCCTCAGTGTCCCCATCTGTTGTGGGGAGGATCAAAGTGAGTTAACCTAAGTAACCCACTTACATATTCTATTTCCACTTCTTATGATTGTGTGGTATGTTTGGTGAGTGGGTGAGAGTAGGGGGGACCCAGGTCCACCCTGTAAAAGTAGAGGGTCAAGATGCAGCTGGGGACCCCAGTGGGCTGGCCCTGCCGACCACAGGTGTGCCTGGTGCCTGGAGGCGGTGCGTGCCGTAACCAGCTGTGGAGGTTAGAGTGGCCGCCCTGGCAGCAGCCTGAGAATGGCCTGAGTGGGGAGGAGACTGGTGACAGGGAGGCCCGTTGGGAGTCTGCAGCAGTAACTGCAGTGAAATTGATGAGGCCAGAACTGGATGGCAAAGGAAGGACAGTTCCCAGAGGGGCTGAGAAGGCAGACTGGACAGGAGGAGGCAGTAGGATGGTAGGACTTCTGGTTTGGACAATGGAGCAGGAGGTAGAAACATTCCCCGAGGAAAGAAAGAACACAGTGTAGGAGTGCAGAGGGCGACTGGGGGCAGCAGTGGCTTCACTTTGGGACGCACTGAGCTCATATAACCTTGGGACGTTGCTGTTTGTAAATGTTACTGCAGGTCAGCAGCAGATCTCCTGTGGAAACTGAGGTCCTGCTTGTGGCACAGGGAGGCACACTGCTTGACCTACTGTGTAATGACCTAGAAATTGCAGGGCCAGAGGGCAGGAGGTGAGGGGCCGGAGACCCTCCTGGGCAGGAAGCAAACTACCTGGGGCCAGGCGGGTGGTGGGAGGAGGGGAGGAGGGGGCAGATAGAAGGCAGGAGAGGAGTATTCGCTGGGGACATTGCTGGCCGTGGTTTGGGCTCCTGTACCCCTTAAGGAATGTCCCCTGGTACTTCAGTCTAAGCTCAAACCTCCATGCTTTTGGAAATATGGTGCCCGAACTGCAGCAGGAACACAGAAGCTTGACCCGGAGACAAAGAGGGAGGCTGGGCTTGCCCAGTGTTTCCCTGTGCCGGCTCTGTGTTGAGCGGCTCACGCACCAACTCATTCTTTGCTGATCACAGCCCTAGGACAGAGGATCTCTTGATATCCCCGTTTTACAGAGAGGAAACTGAGGCTCAGAGAGGGGATGTGGTCACACAGGATAGTCTGGCTGCTGAACTGTGCGTGTCTCATTGATGACATACACTCAGAGCCCATCATTAGTTTCAACTGCTGGGTGTGTTCAGCTCTTTCTCTGGTCTCCGGCAATTTGAGGGGAACCCCTGCATTCTTCTCAAACCAGTGTTGGCTCCTGGGGAGGTTCCCAGAGGGCTGTGTGGTCCAGCACAGCTAGGGAGCATGCCAGTGGGCGCTGAGGGACATCTGTTCCTACTAGGTAGGGCTGTCACCCTGGAGGAGCCAACCCATCCTATCTCCCTCTCTGGTCACCTCTCCCTCCTGCTCCAACTTCTTCCTGCTCTGGGGGAAAAGAACTAGTTTCCTAAGGCCTGACTCAAAGAGGCTCAGAGCAAAGGAGCTGATGAGTTAATTTATGCCACAATGTCATTGGTCAATGTCTTACCTACTCAGGACATCTACTCAGGACACCCCAGCAAGTGCGATGCTTAATACAAAGACATGATTTTTAAAAGTAGAGTTTCTCAGAGTAGTTAAGAAACTTGCCCACGGACAAACAGTGTCAGGCTAAGTGAGGTTTTGAACTCATAATGCCTCTTTTCACTTAGCCTGAGCTCTTTTCTCTGGCACTTATGGCCAAAGGAAATAAAACAAAAGACCAAAAAGAATATTTCAGAGTCTGTGCTGGGTAGTCGTTCTCAGACATGGGTGTGTGTCAGAATCACTGGGAAAGTTAACAAAGAACCCAGAGGGCCAGACTCTTGGAAGTGAAAACAGGTCCCGGACTTTGGAATTTTTGTCACGTTCCTCAAGTGAGTCTGATGCTCATCAAAGTTTGAGAGCTGCTGATGGACAGTAAGAATGATCCTAATTTTGTTGACAGATTAGCCTGTTTTTCAGGCCACTGCCTTTGTTGGGAGGTGTAATCCCCAGGGTGTTGAAGGAGGCCACTAAATATTATAGTTGTTGAATGAATAGGGGAATGAAGGAACAAACACGTAGCTAAATTAGTTAATATGGGGGGTTCTCAAACTAGAGCCCCACTGAGGCATGTCCTTGCTAGATCTGGAATATATTCAAAGTAGCCACTTAGCAACGAGCCCAAGTTTCACCCATGTCTGTGAGCTGCCTTGGTGATGAGTTCAGTACAGTGCCCTATTAGAAAAAGTAAACACACACATAAATAGCTTTCCTTTATGCCAACAAGAACCATTTGGAAAATATAATTTTAAAAATCCCATTCTATTCTTAATGGCTTCGAATATTAAACCTAGTAAATTCAAATTAAAAACTATTCTCTCCAATTAATGTTTAACTTTGAGATCATTCCAAGTAATAACCCAAAAAAGCTTTCTTGAAACTTGACAAATGTTTTTAAATTTCATCCCCCAAAATAAATAGCCAAGAATATAATGTGGGGTGAATTTTCCCTTTAGATGATAAAATGTATTAAAGTGACTATGGTTTAAGCAGTGTGAGGGTAGAGCCAGGATTTACAAAGAGATAAATGGAAAAGAAGAAATACCCACCAAAATAAATGTATTCACAGATAAGTATTTAATATGATAAATATGCATTTCAAATTCAAGGGGAGATTATATTTTTTAATACATAATGCTGGCATTACAATCTATAAGCTATTTTTTAAAAGAAAGAAGAAAACAAAATGAAGATGAATCAATGAACCATACTCTGGTTTTTAGGAGAAGAGTCACCCTGTGGGTGAACTTGAAAGCTGCTACCACCTCGTTCATCCAGAGAGGAGGTCACTTATGACGACTCTGGGTTCTGTACCCGAGGCCGCTGGGCCCCCACCCCAGCTAGCACTGCACTCAGTCTGCCGGGCGAATGCTGGCTAAGCCAGTGGGCTGAGCAGGAGGGCGTGTCACTGGAGCACTTGCTTCCTCTCTGTGAAACTTGAACAGTAACGGTGCCCACCTCATGTGTTATCATGAATATTAAATGCAATCATGTTGCCAGTTCCTGACAAATAGTAAACTCTCACAAAATGCTACCAAGACCCCCAGCTTCCATGCTTTTGCATCCACAGAGTTCACTCTCGGAAGTTTCACGAGATGCATGTGGACCCGCTAGATGTTAGATTCAGCACAACAGCGGTGGTTTTCACCCAGGGGGCTCGTGCAGGCCAGGGGAGGGGTGGGTGCCCACATGGCAGAGACTCGGCTCCAGGCCCTGGGACGGCGCCAGATGAGCTGGCTTTCCCTGGAGATGAAATTCACTCTTCAATTACAGCACTTTCCCCCAGACTTCAACCCAAACACGGAGAGCAGCCAAGCCTTCCATTTTAAGACCATAATTGGCAAGTTTGGTCCTGAAACCCCATCATAACTCTTCTCTAAAATTGTAGTGTACTCACCCTCTAAAAATACGCAGCTCAGTTTGGTCATGTTGCAAAAATGCCGTTTGTATTGACCATGAAAATAGCACATGTGGCGGGTGCTTAAGAAAATGAAAGCCCAGGGTCTCTTGCCGCCAAGCCAGGTCCGGAGTTTGTAAAGATACAGTGCCTGGTTCTGAGGATGGAGCCCACCGCGCCAGGACAGAGGGTGGGCTTTACCCTCCTCTTGCTGAGCTTGAATGAACTCTGCTTACGTTATTTGGCAACTTCTCTGAATGAATTTTTTCTATTTTTAATTTAAAAAAGTAGTGGCATATTATGGACTCCATGCTTGTGTGTCCCCTACAAATGTATATGTTGAAGCCCCCAGTGGAATGGTACTAGGAGGTGGCGCCTTTGGGGGGTGATTAGGTCACAAGGGTGGAGCCTCAGTGACGGGATTAGGGCCCTTCCAAGAAGAGACACACTCTCTTTGCCCTGTGCCCTGTGAAGGCAGAAAGTAGTCATCTGTAAAACAGAAAGAGGGGCCTCACCAAGAACTCAACCATGCTGACACCCTGCTTGCAAACTTCCAGCCTCCAGCACTGTGAGAAATGCGTGTTAGTTATTTAAGCCTCCAGTCTGTGATGTTCTGTTAGAGCAGCCCAAGGCAGCCAAGACATGGCAGTAGGTGGTTTTGTTGCTTTATTTACCCTTATAATTTTAGTGACCGCCCACCAGTGTGCTGGATGTCAAAGATAGGTTTAAGGTAAAAATTATAAGCTTCTCTCTGCAGTCAAGAGCATGGTGCTCTCAAAGGCAAAGACCCTTTCATACCGGGGACGATGCTCCGTAAAGCGTGCTTGGCTACATTGGAAACTCAGCAGGGACAGAAAGAGCTTTGACTGAGAGCCAAGAGGGCTGATTCTGTGCTGGCCTGGTCACTTCCCAGCTCCTTGTTCTTGACAAAGTCATATAACCTGTCCGAATTTCTGACTCCTCGTTTGTGGAAGAGACATTAGAGCCCCTCTCCCATCCCTCGTTTGGGTGCTGTGGGAAGCAAATGTGATGATGAAGTGAACACACTTTGTAAACTGTAAAGTGCTACACCTATGCTTGCCGTCGTGTTCCTCTAGCATAAAGTTAATGCTCGCAAGTATTTATTAAAAGGGTACATTACTGGCCGGGCGCGGTGGCTCACGTTTGTAATCCTAGCATTCTGGGAGGCCCAGGTGGGAGGATCCCTCGAGGTCAGGAGTCCGAGACCAGCCTGAGCAAGAGCGAGACCACGTCTCTACTAAAAATAGAAAGAAATTAGCTGGAAAACTAAAAATATATGGAAAAAATTAGCCGGGCATGGTGGTGCATGCCTGTAGTCCCAGCTACTCGGGAGGCTGAGGCAGAAGGATTGCATAAGCCCAGGAATTTGAGATTGCTGTGAGCTAGGCTGACGCCATGGCACTCTAGCCTGGGCAACAGAGCAAAACTCTGTCCTCTCCCCGCCAAAAAAAAGGGTACACTACTGTGGTCTTCTGGAAAAAAAGGAAAGAGAAAAGCCAGAAAGAAAGAGGGAGAGAGACATTGTCTCCATTAATTGTCAATGATTCCCCCACTAAACATCTCTCTAGGGTGATCTAGAGTCAGCACTTCTGAATGGTCGTACAAGCCTATGTTGGGAGAAAACATCTGGTCTCTTTAATGTTATCTGTGGACAGCATAAGAGACACTGACCACTGTTCAGGATTAGCTCTGTCCTTGAAGGGACACCCAGCCTGGCTCTAGACATGGCCTTTGCACCAGTTGAGGCGAGCTCCAACAGACCTCTGCCCCTTGGCCCAAGCTGTCCTTCTGGCTGCACACCTGTGTCTCCCTCCCTGGTGTGGAGACAGCCATGTCCTGTGCACAGGACTGGGGAGGCAGACCGGAGAGCAAGCAATGGGAGGACATAGGCGTCCTAGATACGACGAGCCAGTTCCGGTCTTGTTCTACCACTTAGGAACAGTGCACTCTCGGGCAAGTCATTTTAATCTCTGTGTCTCATTTTCTTCATCTTTAAAAGAGGATGTCTTAGCTGGGGTTTTCTAGGAAACAGACTCGGACATGGAGATTTGCATGCAGGCACTTTGGTGCAGACTGCTCTTGGGATCAGCACCTGGAAGGAAGTGGGGGCAGAGGAAGAAGAACTTTGATGCAAATTAAGCAATGGCCCCACAGATCCCCTGAAGCTGGGCTGTCCCTTCAGAGTTGTCCCATCTTGAGGTCAGGGGGCCGAGCCTTTGTCTACCCACATGGGTTTTTGGATGCAAGTTGTCACTGGGGAGGGGAGGCAGCTCTGTTTGGCCAAGGGAAATTCCTGGAGAGGGGCTCAGCTGGTAGCCACCAGCTGTCAACTTCCCAATAGTTGGGGAAATGAGAGCCTTGGTCTTGCAAGGGGACCTGAACGACACACCACAGCATCCACTGCAGAGAACAGTGGGCTTGGGAGGATCAAATGGTCCAGCGTCTGTGAAGACCTGAGCACAGCACCCCATGATAAACCTGACAAGTCTGTTTCTGTCATTGTTACCTAGTATTATTCTAACTATTACTTTGTAACAACTGCATCATGATATTTTTCTTATCTTCTTGAATTCTCTGTCATTCTGCTGTGAGCTGCTTAACAGAAATATCCGTGCTCTTTGTTTGTTTTGTTTTTAATTTTTGTATTCCTAGGCTTGAGCACAGAGCTTGGCTCATAATTAATAAATAATCGTAGAATGGAAAGACAGATAAAGGTGTAGGATTGCACAAGAACGAGACCACAAGGATTATGCCCCTGAGGCTGCCTTTGGGGACATTGGGAGTGCTCTGAGGTCTACATTATGCACCAGGTAATAACTGCGTGTGACTGTCCCCTGCTTTCTGTCCTAGTCTCCCTGGACTCCTGGCAGGCCCTGGCCCTCTCTTCAGTAGTTATTGATCCATCCATCAGGAACTTCGATGTTGTCCACGTCAGCACTGCTGCCACCAGCAACTTTTCTGCTGCCCGAGACTTCTGCTTGTGGGGTAAGAAGAGTTTCCACCCCCCAGATAGGGTGGGACAGGGCCTCACACAAGTTCCACTCAAGACTCTGACCTCAGAGAAACAACATGAGACCTGGCTTGGCAGGAATGGATTAACCTGGAGGGAACGACCTGGGTGGGGTCTCCTCATGCCCCTGCAGGGCAGCCCGTAGTTGAGGTCTCCAAGGGGATAAGCCAGCCAGCAAAGGAGGCCATAAAACCAGGTCAGGGGAAGGTCATAAGGATTTATCAAGCTTAGTCTGAGGCAGAAGATACGCATGAGAGCTCCGACGGCTGTCTTCAGGTGACAGGTGGGCCATCATGGGGAGGAGGAAGTGCACTTGTTCTGGCCAGGATCATGGGGTAAAGGCAAGACCTATGAGTAAAACTACAATTTCAAGAGACATTTTTCAATGCAATTTCAAGAACTTTCAAATAGGCAAATCTGTTCACAGGTGCGTAATTCCTCTAGAGAGTTTCCAGTCATTGGTGGTATTTAAACAAGAGCTAGGTGACCACTTGATAGAAATGTTCTACAAAGACTTTTAGCTTCTGAAAGAGGCTCAGATCAGATAACATTTACACCCCTCCAAGATTCTGAACCCCTCTGGAATGTCATGAATTCCATGACTCTCTTCCTCTATAAGTTTGGATAATAATATGCACAAAGCTATGTTTATCTTACAGATTGGGCCACCATGTGCAGATGTGCAAGTTGTGCACTGCACAACTCTGAGTGGTACCATTCACAGAGATTGAGCCATGAAAAGGGCCTTTAGGCTGTGCACAACCTGCCCAATCAAATGTAACAGCACTATTTTCAGAGCTATTATTAGTACTGAATGCTGTTGAAATAGTTTAAATTATCCAGTGCAGAACCTGGGATGCACAGGAAAGGGTGTGGTTCTTGGTGGAACATGGTGGGTATGATGCTGGATGGGGAGGCTTTGGAGGAGGCCAGAGGGATACAAGGCTGGAGAGGAAGGCAGGGCCTGGAGTACAGAGAGCCTTGTCTGGTATGACTTAATCTTTAAGCCTGTGGGGAACCATGGAGGTATTTTAAGCAGGGAAATTACAAGGGAACATTTATGAATTAAATAAACAGGAAACCTGAATCTTGTGTGAAAATATATTGATGGGAGGTTTGGGTTGCCCACTGCCACCATTTGAATTCCCATCCTCTGGCACAGTGCCCAGAATTTGTAGTAGGTACTCAAATAAATGAATGATTGCATGATGAATGGATGGATGGATGGAAGGATGCACGGATGGATAGATGGATGCATGATTAGGTGGAAGGGTGGATGATGATGCATGAATGGAAGGACGGATGAATAGATGGTTGTATGTATGTTTGCAAGAGAGAGGTAACATCTCTGAGGCCCAAGCCTCACTCTTCTTCTTCTTCTCTGCAGAATGCTCCCAACACGAGGCTTGCCTCGTCACCACTCTGCAGACCCGACCGGGGGCTGTAAGGTGTGTGTTCTATGCTGATACCCAAAGCTGCACACATAACCTGCAGGGCCAGTACTGCCAAGTTCTGCTCCATGAAGAGGCCACCTACGTCTACCGGAAGCCAAGTAAGCCAAGATCTGAGCCTCTGCAGCCACTCCTGGGAAACTGGACATGGCTGGGAGGGACTGTTGAAACATATGGTGACTGGGTAGGCTGTGGCTTGGTTGGCCAATGTTATCCTGGGCACTCACCTGGGGTGGACTGAAGGAAGGTAGAAAAAAACTCCTACTTCTGTATATCACTTTTATTCCTTTATTCCTTTGAGTTCTAGAAGCCATCTTGGCCTTTGAGTTTCTTAGTAAAACAATTAAGTAGCTTTTTATTACCACTTTGCAGTTTAGAAAGTTCTTTCATGGGACTTATCTCATTTGGTCCTCATACCAGTCTTGTGAGGTGGCAGGATAAGGCTTTATCCCCATATCAGAGATTGGGAGACTGCAGCCCAGAGAAGTTAAGTTACTTATCTGGTTTCACACAGCTCGTGATGATAGAGCAGGAACTTGGAGCCAGATCTCCTGTCTCGAGATGCAATCCTCTCCACAAAACCACACTGCCTGCCTGCCACATCATAAGCACGTTGGAGAGGGAAGCTGTTCCTGGCTGAGTTTAGTGTAAAAACATGTGGCAAACATTGTGTTAGGTGCTGGGGCTCCTGGGATGAGTCAGGCAAGGGGGTGTAGCGTATAAATCCATTGCTAAGTAAAACTGCTAGGAGCTGCAGACTAGGAAACAGGAACTGGGAATCTGGGGGAAGCACCTCATCGCTAGACATGCATATTGGATGGAATTAATAACTGTTAAGGTGTTGGCTACACCTGCTATCTTGTCTGCTAGAGCAGGAGTTGCAAATTTTCTCTGTAAAGGGCAGATGATAAATATTTGTGGCTGTACAGCTGTATGTTTCTGTTACAACCACTCTACTGCCATTGCAGCATGAAAGCAGCAATAAACAATATGTCAACTAATAGACATGACTGTGTTCCAATAAAACTTTATTTACAAAACTAGGTAGCAGCTGGATTTGGCTCTATCCCATCCTAGAGCATTGACAGTCCTTCAGTCCTCTCTTGATGCCAGAGATATCCTCCTCTTCTGTCCTCTCCTCGACTTTAGCCTTCAGACCATGAGAGTGTCTCCCAGACCTGGAAATGCTTTGATTCCTACGTGCTGAGATCTTAGCCCCTCAATCTCAAGTTTTATCTTCTATCTAGCTGGACACTTACATTATTTAGTCAACCTAGATAGATTTTAATAGTATCTGTCACCAATAGTATAGCTGATCTGTGTGATAGTTCTCCTGAGATATGTCTTAACATTGAGTTTTGAGTTCTGTAAAAGAAATCAGACTGCTCCTCTATTAATTCAGTGTGACTAAAATTCAATATGAAATGCTCACTTCCAAAAGAAGTTGTATGCACACATGCATCTACATACATGTCAGCTTTCACACAGGCATTATGTGTTTGCAACTAATGTTCATAGCCACAGATAATTTCTTTAACCCAGGTAGTCACATGGCCTAAGTATATTCTGGAAAGAATCTACCATTTCTGCAAAAGAATTCAAAAGAGAGAACTTCACATCTAACATTTTTTCCATGTTTGATTTCATTTGGTTTGGGAATCGTTGGGCAGCCTCTGAAGGGAGGATTGAACGCCACCATCCCTGGGAAAGCAGGCTTGCATTCCCTCGAAATTCTTTAGCCTCTGTGTTTGCTCTGGCTTTGCTCCCCCTTCGGGTGGTGCCACGTTCGTGAAATGTGGCCGTTTTCTGCATAGCAGAACAAGGTTTTGCCACTGCAGCCGCCATGGTCCTAAATGCTTGCCTGACACCCTTTGATTTACGATTGTGACAGGAAACCTTGTGAGAAGGAACTGTGCGGGTGAGATCAGTCATGATTTGTGATGGAGGAAGGCTAGATTAAAAAACAGCAACTGTTTCTTTCCATCCTGAGTTTCCATTTTGAGTTCTAACTCAGATTCCAATGTTTCTGCAACAGAGGTGGTTTCATTTGCTCTTTCTTTTTCTCCCTGCCCCCCCCCCCCCCATTCTTTCCTGTCTTCCTTCTACTCATTCATTCATTCATGTGTTGAACTCCTGCCATTTGCCAGGCACTGGGCTTGGAGCATTGTAGGTATTGTTATTTATTCCTGACATTGCTGTGTTGTAGGAGCTGCTATTGTTCCTATGGCACAGGGGAGACAGTTGAGGATCATAAAGATTACAAAGTTTTTCCAATAAGTAGCTTTTCCATAACATGAAACACAGATCGACTTGTCTTCCCAGACATCTTCCCACACCATCTATTGGTTCCATTGCACCATGCTGCCCCGCAGTGACCTGGAAGTCATGAGCAGACATTATACCTGGGTTTCTCAACCTCAGAACCCAGTGACGTCTGGGGCCAGAGAACTTCTTTGTTGTAGGTTGGCGGGGGTTGGTGGGGTGGGACTGTCCTGTTTATTGTAGGATGTTTAGCAACATCCCTGGCCTCTCCCACCAGATGCTAGTAGCATCTCACCCCCACCCTTGTGACAACCCAAAATGTCTCCAGACATGGTCATATGACTCCTGGGGACACAGTCACTTCAAATTGAGAAATACTACATTATACCAAGCTCTTGAGGAATGGATGGATTCTGCCTGTCTGCCTAGCGGCCTGCGTGCTTCCTTTCTCCATACTCCTGTTCAGTCACTACTGTAACTTATATATAATTTATATATATATACACATATATATATGTGGGTGTATATATATATATATATATAGAGAGAGAGAGAGAGAGAAACAGAGAGACAGAGACAGAGAAAGCAGAAAGGCTTTGTCTTTCAATCAGCCAATTGTGCAGTTGAGCAGACCAAACCTACCTTTTAGAAATCCTAAGAGACTTCTCGCACAAGAAGTGTCTCTTCAAGAGTGTTTATTGCTTCCTTTGTGCAAGGCTTTAAGGCTTTCGGGGAATCAGACAGGCCTGTCTCAAGTCCCTGAAAATGGCACTTGGCACTGAGCCCAGGACCAAACAAAATTTATTGAATCAATCAACAATTGAGTCAACTATTCAAATGAATGAATGAATGAAAATGACCTGAAGGAAACCGGACCAGGCTACAGGGAAGGGATGAAGGTTGAGCAGGGAGGGCAGGCCGCACAGTCTTGGCCTTGAGCAAGTAGGAGGGAGGGACTCACAGGCAGGGCACCTGAGATGCAGAGAGGGGCAGAGCTCCCAGGTGGGTTGAGAAAGGTGTGGCTTCGAATCCCACATCACCTTGCAGTCCTGGCAGGCGCTAAGCCCCCACCCCTAAATCTATTTCCTTACCAGTGAACTACAAATATGGGTCTGCAATCCCTTAGCTGCAATTCTGAAATCCAAAAGTTCTAAAAGTTAATTTCTTTTTTTAATTTTGCAGCAAACTCATTTGGTGGCAGACCTGACCCAAAATGCCTAAAGAAATGATATGCTTCACTCATCCCTCTTAGTATGAATAATGCATACATTTTTCCACATAAACGATGGCTGATTGCTGTTTGGTGAAGGAGCTTGGCCCCAGACCACCCCAGGAGGGTTGAATATTGTCCGCCATGTGCCCCTCTGTTCTTTCAAAAGGCCCAGGGTGCTGGGGGAGGGGCTGTGGGCCTGGGTGAGCGGCCCCTTGCAGGCCGGTTGGGAAGATCCATGTGTGGAAGGGGTCCATGCTGCACTTTGCACGTATTTGATGCCCAATAAAGATCAGCTGTCTTTGTTATTCTTTCTTTTTGTTCTCATTGAAAACTTGACTAGACTTAAGTTATGGAGGTCTCAATGAGTTACTGACATTTTCAAGTCACAAAAAGCAGTGATTTTTCCCCCGTTTGCTTAAAGCATGTTTCGAATGCCAGTGGAGAGGGCACTCACTTCTGCCCCCCACCCGCACCCCCGTCCTTCCCCACAGGCACCCCTCTGCTCAGGTATGAGGCATCTGCACCTTCCGTGACTATTGCCACCCATGGCCGGCTGCTGGGCAGATCCCAGGCCATCCAGGTGGGCACTTCATGGAAGCAAGTGGACCAGTTCCTTGGAGTTCCATATGCCACCCCACCCCTGGCAGACAGCCGCTTCCGGGCACCGGAGCCCTGGAACTGGACAGGCTCCTGGGACGCCAGCAAGCCCAGGTATGAGTTGAGTGGAGTATGTTTAGTGAATGCCCAGAGAAGCTCTTTCCCATCCTAAGGCATCAAAGTGAGTCTTGGTAGCAGAGCAGTGCATTCTGGTGTGAGCAACTTATGAGGGATGTATTAGTTACCGTAGTGTTAAGTGCTGTAACAGATACACTCCAAAATATCAGTAGCTTAACCCTGTTCCCTTCATGTGGAGTCCATCTCGTGATGCAGGGGCCTGTGTGCTCTGCTCCACACAGGGATCCATGGACCCAGGCCAAGGGAGGCTCTGAGTTCTTCTGAGGTCCCCTGGATGTTGCTCTGGGAAGGAGAGGCTGTGGAGTAATCAGCAGGAGGTTCCCATGGCTGAGCCTGGAGAGGGGGTACACGCATCACTTGTACCAGGATTGCAGTGGCCCGGCTCAGCCTCCTGGCCACCTCTGACTTTAATGAAGCTGGGAAACACAGCACTGAAGGAAAAGTCAGTGAGCTAATGAAAACCATTTTGAGGATTTCCACACCCCCCCACACACAATATTACAAGTTTTTTTTAAAAACACCCATATCTCATCTTCTTCCCTCATCAAAATTTTCAATTTTCCTTTCCATGCATGTACCACTTTAAATAGTAGATGTATTGAAGGGCACTTCTGTGATTTTTTTCTAATTGAAGCATGCTCAGAGTACCTGTGAGAAGAGCACCCGTTACTACTGCTCTTCTCCGTCCCACCCACTCCTCCCTCCCAGCTGGCATCTCCTGGCTCTGCCTCAGGCAGCTGCACCCTCCATGCGCATTACCACCTACAGCTGATGCTAAGTGGGTCCACAGGCCCATGGCCAGACAGAGTGGTGAGCTAGGAGGCTCTTGAAGTACTCCAGGACAAGGATAGTGAGGGTTCAACCAGGACAGTGGTAGTAGGAAGGCAGAAAGGCATGGCTGTCTGTTCTACCACTGGGAAACAAAAAGAACAAATACGCATGAATTAGAACTCCTTATCACGTTAGGATGTACCCATTTGTCAGATGAGGTGATCCAGAGACAAAGGTCTTGAGTGGAGAGTGATTTCAGGGTGTAGGTCACTGCAGCCCAGGGGTTAGGTGATATTCAAGTCACCTGTTGGGTGGCTGACCACCATGCTGCTGTTAGGCATGGTCTCAGCTGTGGTCTCAGCTCTTATGGTAGGACATGCTCAAACCAGCACCCGGGGACTCTGTACTGATGTAGGATGCAGGTCAGACATCCTACACACTGGAGCAAGGAAGAACAATGGTCCCGAGAGGCTTCCATTGTCTTCTGCTCTATCCTGGGCTGTTAGGTCAGCACCCTTCTCTCTGGGCTGGTGCATTGTCCCTGAGAAATATTCCTCCACAGGCCAGTGGCCAGAGAGTGAGGGGCACCCTGTTGTTCCTTCCATGGACTGGCCAATCCCATTTCTGGAAGCTGCCTAATTTCCACAGAGCTGGTGGGACATCAAGCCTTTGGAGTGGGGTGGTGGGCTCTGGCCATGGGCAACAGGTTGGGAGGGGAGATGTGCCCTTACCTGTTTCTCCTGGAAGTCACATGGTCTGTATCTGCAGGGCCAGGTGCTGGCAGCCGGGCATCCTAACACCCACATCTCCGGAAGTCAGCGAAGACTGCTTGTATCTCAACGTGTTTGTCCCTCAGAACCTGGTGAGTCCCAAAGCACTTGCTGTGTCTGCCCTGAGAACTCTCCCCTTGAAAATCGACTGTCCCCCAGTGCCAGCACTGTCCACTCACCTCCCCAGTGGCCCACGGAGCCTGTGCCCCTTCAGTGCTGCCTGCAGCTGGCTCTGGGCTTCATGGAATTTAGAAAGTTGCCATGGCAAGGAGTGAGCAGAGGGGCCTCCCACTTCTTACGTGGCCCCATCTGCTCCTGCCCACGTCCTCACCCACCGCACCACAGGGGGTGGATGGCACACGTCAGTCGTTCTAAGGGCCTGTGACAGGTGTGGCACTGTTCTGGGAGGGGCACAGCTGTGAACCAGAGCCCTCGTGAAGCTTATGTGTTAGAGAGAGGGGCAGAAATAAATAGATAAGCAAATAAATATTGACTAATTACAGTATTAATAAGCACTGTGAAGAAAGATAAGCAGGGCAAGGAGATACCAAGTGACAGGAGGTGTCAGTGGGGGATCCTGAGGTGACATTTGCACAGGGGCATGGAGGAAGGAGGGTGTTGAGCCATGCAGCTACACGGGGATTGGGATGAAGGCCACAGCCCTGGAGGGCTATGGGCTGGGGAGGGAGGAGCCCAATTCAGTTGAGTCTGCCAGTGAGGAAATGGGGTGCTTTCCTTGGAAAGACCCTTCCAGAAGCATTTCTCTGAAACTTTCCTTACGGACTCTTGTTTGAGGCAGAAGAGTGGTGAGGTTTTGGACTTTGACCTTAAATCCAGTTATGCCTGTTTGAAGGCCTATATCTGCCTGAGTAGTTGCCACAATCCTGGTGCTGAGTGTTTGGGTCTCCTGTTTAGGGGCAAGGGCCAGAGCTCCCCATGAGAGAAAGAGGAAATGGCGAGCTTGTCTTCCAAAGACCACCAGCGTGGCTACATAGTAGAAAGGAGAGCCCATTTGCAACACCAGTTTGTAAACTGGAAAGAGCTAGTCTCTGGTGTGTACTGAAGGTGCTTTCTCCTTGAGGAGGGAAAGAGCAGGTGGGGTTTGTTATGCCTCACAGGTTCCATATTACATAATAGAGTCATACATATTCAGCAGGTTTGGGGGAAAAGCTATACATATTTATGAGGGGTCTCAAGCTCATGCACAATGGGTAAACATGTATGTAACATACGTCCTGTGTTCAGTTCGGGGCGGGGATTAAGCATTAAAATGAGGTAGATTTGGGCTCTTTACATGGAAAGATGAGCTATAGGACACACAAAGAGTTGGTGCACAGCCTCTATAATTTGAGTGATACTGGCTTAGGGTCTGCAGGCCGGTCCTTTGTCCAATCAGGGCTGTAGTGGTCTGGGCTGTAAACCAGAGATAGAAGGGTGCTGATCATTTTCCTCATAGCTCCTATTGTTAGAGGGTCTAGAAAGAGTGTGGTTTTCCCTATAGCCATAGGAATTTAGAAAGTTGCCATGTCAGCTGAGCCCTGAACCCTCAACCCGTAAGTAACTTTTGCTTCCTTAACATTAGGGTCCGTGGTCTGTCTTAGTGGATAAAGGGGCATCTATTTTGATCTCTCAGATCACAAGTTTTAGGAAACATGATTTTCTGAGGATGCAGACCTAGTCAGTGTAGAGGGGTCCAATCCCATGGCAAGTGTGACAAGCCCACCTCTTCCTGGTCCCCAGGCTACTAGCAGTGAGAGTAACTGTGCTTCGGAGGTTTGGCCCCAGGTCTGCAGTGAGCTGCCATCCCTGCCACTTGCTTCCTCTGCAGTGTGGGCTCAGCATGTCCACCTTCTGTGAGCCTCAGTGTCTTTATCTATAAAATGCGGCTTGATGGTTTGCTCAGGCTGCCATAGCAAAGTACCGCAGGCTGGGTGGCTTAAACACAGGAATTTATTTTCTCACAATTCTAGAGACAAGGGCTCAAGGTTAAGGTGTCGGCAGAACTGGTTCACTCCGAGGCCTCTCTCCTTGACTTGTAGATGGCCATCTTCTCCTCCCTGTGTCTTCACATGGTCTTCCCTCTGCACCTGCTGTGCCTTGGTCTCCCCCTCTTATAAGGACACCGGTCCTGTTGGACTAGGGCCCACACTTATGACCTCACTTTACCCTCATTACCTCATTAGGCCCTATCTCCAAATACAGTCACGTTCTGCAGTCCTGGGGGCTAGGACTTCAACGTATGTATGGGGGGACACAGTTCAGCTCATCGCACGGGGCTAAGTGTGCCCACAGGGCAGAGTTGACAGGGGGAGCTGGCATAGACCCAGAATCTGGCTCCTAGCGTGGGAACGGCCTCGCCAAGCTCTTGCAGGTGAAACAGACATCATTTGCTCTAGCCATGTTTCTCCCACCCCGCAGGCCCCCAACGCGTCGGTGCTGGTGTTCTTCCACAACACCATGGAGGGGGAAGGGAGCGCAGGATGGCCAGCTGTCGACGGCTCTGTCCTCGCTGCTGTTGGTGACCTCATCGTGGTCACTGCTGGCTACCGAGTGGGTGCCTTCGGCTTCCTGAGTTCTGGTGAGTTGCTGACCCCTGAGCCAAGGCTCAGCCCTTCTTCCTAAAGCCCCAACCCCTCACTGACCCTGCCCCTCCTCCAGCACAACTAGGCACACAGTGGAGAGTCCAGCATATTCTGAGACCTTCCATCGATGCTGACACCTGTAGATGAGAACAATAGCTGCCACTTATTGAGAACTTAACTGTGTGTCTGAAGCTGTTCCAAGTACAGCTATGGGTGTTAGCCTATGTGTGTGTGTGTGTGTGTGTGTGTGTGCACATGCGTGTGTACATGCATGTGTGCGTGTTTGTACATGCATGTGTATGTGCATGTTTGTGTGTGTGTGTGTGTGTGTGTGTGTGTGTGTGTGTTGAAGAGGAAATTGAGGCCCAAGGAAGGTAGAAACTGGCTCAAGGTTATATAGTTAGGAAATAGCAGAGCCAGGATTCACCAGGGCTGAACTTGCTCCAAGAGTGGGTGTTTGTTCTCCTGCCCATGGGGAAGCCATCTGCCTTGGAGTGAGGGCTATATACATAGTGATTTCCACCTCCTTTAATTCTGGCCTCACTTGTGAATATTGTCCTGTCCCATACCCAGGCACAGCCCTGTTTATCACTCTGGCTGTGCCTCCATCCTCCCCACCTACCACCAGGGCAGAACTGAGCCCTGGACGGACCCCAACATCCTCCACCCATGTCTTCTCCTCCATCTCCAGACACCACCAGGGGTAGCGGAGGTGTCAGGCCTCAGTGGCAGAGAGTGGACGCACTGGCCTTGGAATCTGAAGAGCCAAGGGCCAGCTCTGCCACTTGTTGGCTGTGGCACCTCGGACAAAACCCTTCCTTTCTCTGAGTATCAGTTTTCTCCTCCAGAAAATGGGAATAATTTTACCCAACTTCTGTAGTTACTGTGTGTTCAGGTGGAGGGATACCTGGGAAGGGCTTTAGTGACTGTAGTGTGTTGTACATGACCTCAAGGATGGGGACTGAACTTCATCTCTGTTTAAACAGGGTCTTGTTGAAGACTTGGAATGTTTTACATGCTAAGTAGGTGTGGGCAGGTGGGAGTGATCTACAACAGCCTAGGATGGCTGGAGGGTAGCAGGTTTCCAGAGGAGCTGAGTGACCACACGGCATGAGGCCTTGGTGCCGCAGTGAAGATTCTAGGCCGGGACCACAAACAAGAAGATATCAGGCTTAGGAAACAGACAAGAAGTTAGGGCAATAAGCAACCAGATGCCAGCATGGGAGTCGGGGATGATGAACACATTGCAGATTTTCCTTTAGAGACAGCCGGGTCAGCTGGGAATCCAAGAGTGGATACAGCTTCCCCCTTCCTGGCCTCTGTTCTCTGGGAGACTCTGGGTCCCTCACTGGACCTTTCCAAACCCCAGTTTTCTCACCAGTAAAACAGGGAAAATCATCCCCCCATGTATGTGGTGTTGAGACACCAATATGCTGACTGGGGTTTTGTGGAAGCTTTTTGGAGAGTGTAGATAATTATTCACATGTGAGTTTGTTTTCTTTTTTAAAGAGAGAAAACTCTCTGCCTGGGTTTTCTTTGCTCTTTTTGAACATAACACTGACCATGATTTAAGTCAGGAGCCCCTGTCTCAGCAGAGGCGGCGACATTCAGGTCGGGTCCTGTCGGAGGCCCGCGGAGCTCTCCCAGGCGTGACTGATGCTTTGGCTTAGCGTTTCTAGACAGAAGAGAGCGACTTCCCATATGTCGTCTGTCGCTGAGCGGGTGGAGGATTTTGATTTCGCGGAGTGTAATCTCGTTGCGAATGCATGTGTTTCTGGAGAGGCAAACTCATTTTGGCTGCTGGCAGGAGCAGCCTGTGGGGAGGTGACGGAAGCTCCCAGAACACTCAGCTCCACCCATTCCTGACTGGCACCAGTGCTGCCTGTTCATTTTGCTCAAAGGAAAACTACCAGTCAGAGAGAAGGAAGACTGCACTGATGGACGCCTCTCCTCACCAGATCTTTCTCCTGGACGCCCCGCTTGGCTCTCACAGAGCTGCGAGGCCGGCAGCGTGGCCATGTCACAGATGAGACCGCGAAGCTCAGTGGGATTTTATCACCCACAGTCACACGTGGCAGCCTGGGCGCCAAACTCCGATGGTTGGACAGTAACAAGAAATACGTGTTTCAGCTTGCTCCCTCAGATGTCTAGAAACGGCCTTTGATGCCTCGTTCCTCAGCTGTACAGAGCAGGGTCGGTCTTTATGTAGCCACAGGCCATTTTCTGTGCTTTGTTTAGGAGCCCTTGTAGCTCATCCTGCATTCCCAAAGAGCTTTTGAGTCTCTTGCATTGCACCTCCCTGCAGTTCGCCCTGAGAGGGGAGCAAAGGTGTTAGTGTCCTCATCAATCGGTCAGGAAACTGAGTCACAGAGACAGGACACTGGGCAGAGGACCAGCAGAGCCATGGTGGGGACACAGGCCTCCTAGCTGCAGAGGAGCCGGTTCCTGCCCGCCTCCTGCACACTTGGCGGCCAGGCTCTGCAGAGCAGCGCTGGAAGCAGGTGCTCACCTCCCCGAGGAGAAAGGAGCAGGCCCCTGGCCTCCGTCAATCCCCCTAGTAAACCTGCGGCACAGATACATCATCCATCCTTTTTTCCATTTAAAAAAAAACGATCAGTGGATTTTGCTGTTTAGAGCTAAAGTTTACAGAAAAATTGAGCCGAAAGTACAGAGAGTTCCCAAACACTCCCTTTCCCCTGCCCTCGATTTCCCCTGCTGTTATTAACACCATGCCCTGGGTGGGCACATTTGTTACACTTGATGAACCAGGAGGGATATTTTATTATTCACTGACGTCCATAGTTTATATTAGGGCTGGTGCTCTGGGTTGTGCATTCTCTGGGTCTTGCCGAATGCATGATGTCCCGCGTCCACCATTGCGGTACCCTACGGCAGAGTTTTATTGACTTATAGCTTCCTCGTGCTCCTCCTATTCTTTGCTTCCTTTTTCCATTTTAAACAGTTGTAAACTGCAGTTCAGAACATAGGTCTGGAAAGAGCTGGTCGTGCTGAGTGCCAGCCTCGGCCTGGGGCCCTGCAGGCAGTGCAGCTTTGCATCTGAGCAGGACGGGGGCCGAGAGCTGCTCTGTTGCTCCGTGGGGCTGGGGGCTCTGGGCAGTTCCTCCCTTCTGCCTCCCATCGCAGGCTGCCCATGCGTCAGCCGACACATGTGGGGCAGCTTCCATGAGCTGGGGCACGTGAAAGACAAGCACCAGGACCTTGCCTGGCACCTAGCAGGGCTCACACATGTCGGTCTTTCTTTCTTCCCCCAGACAGGGGCTCTTTCAGGGCAAGGCTGTGTTTTGTCATTTCTCAACCCAGCATCTGCCCAGTTGTGGGCACAAAACTGCATCTTAATGGCAGCTGCAGCTGCAGCCGCCTTGTCATTTACTGCGTCAAGCAGAGTAACTGCTCTGTGCGTCATCTCATCTCATAATGTGCTGCAGCATCTGCTGCTGTGTCCCAGCGAGAAGACGGTCCCCTAGAGCCCTGTGCTCCAGAGGCTCTTTTCAAAAGAGATGGGAGAAATGAAAACACAAGCCTGTGCCCGCCCTGAGGCCGACTAGACAAACTCGGCTCTCTGATGAGGAAAGGCAAGCCCAGCTCAGTATTTAAAGGGAGCCTCTGCTCCTGTTGAAACGAGCTGTTGGAGTAAACAGTGAGGTGTCCCTGTTGTGCCGGGGGAGGCCATTTCCCTAAGCCTGGGTCCCGCAGGCGGGATAGACCCCAGGGGCATCTGGCACTCAGTGATCGTCCTCTGTCTGGCAAAGCAATGCAGTGAGGGGAGCTGGGGGGTGAGGGAGGTGAGGGTGGACAGGGCGTGGGGGTGGAGGAAGTGTGCTTTGGCCAGGGAGCCAGACAGAGGCCTGACTGCCAAGGGTGACCACGCAGTGCATGACCTCATCGTCCCTGGGACACTCGGAGGCTTGTGGAGAGAGTCTGCTGTCCTTCCTAAGCAGAAAGTCAGGCATGGAGTGCGGCCCCAGTGGGTACCCGTCACAGGGGCTATTCCTGCTACTGAAGACAGGACAGGCCCTGCTAAGAGCATCAGTGAAATAATGTTAGGACCTGAACCTGTTCTATTTTATTAAAAACTTAATCTTCTGTAGCACTTTATGCCAGGCTCTGATCTGTGCCCTTTTGCAAATATTAGCTAATTTATTCATCACAACAACCTAAAGAGGTAGGTGCTATTATCATCCCCATTTTACAGATGGGAAAAACCAAAGCACACAAACATAAAAAACTTGTCCAGGACCCCACATGGCTAGTCAGCGGTGGAGCCGGGACTGCAGCCAGCTGGTTTGGCTCCATAGCGGCCATGCCATGCTGCCTCTCATCCACGTGCATTGGCAAGACCTGGTTGAGGACCTACCGTGAGCCCAGAACTGCACTAAGGGGCTTCTGCCAATGGAGCTGTTGAACGTGTGTTGGCTGGTCCTGATCCAAGGGGTAGGAACCTGGAGGTAGCGGGGTAGATCAGGGTGGGCAGGGTGGACGGGACAAGTTTATCACAAATCCAGAGCTTCCATTCACATCATCTCCCCACCAAGCCGTAGCCCCTGGGCAGCCCAGAACAGCCCTCTCCTGTCCTGCCCGCCAGGGCCAAGCCTTCCTGCACGTTAATCTGCAGTGCAGTGTGTGCTTGTGGCAAGACGGAACAAGGTGGGACCTGAGGGGGCCCTGAGCGTGAGAACTGGGGCTGAGCCACACAGACTGCAGCAGCCTGGACCTGGGCACGGCGGGCGGCCTCTGGGCAGCGATGGGGACCCAGACTGCTCAGACAGGCTGACGGCATGTATTAGCGGGTCTGAACAGCCAGGAAGACGTTCACACTTGATACACTAGGAATGAGGGAATTACAAAGGCTCTTTGAGCAGAGATAGTTCCAGAAATAGAGCACATACATTTTTTAATGCGCATCATTGATTTTTCAACAAATGTTTATTGAATTGGATTGAGCGTTGTTTGTGAATTAAGATTTGAGTCCCAACTTGATCTCAGATTTACTTCTTGCATCTAAACAAACTCTTGGCCGGGCGCGGTGGCTCA
>CM052438.1:28151488-28182311 GCA_028533085.1 Varecia variegata | reverse complement strand
GAGGGGCCTTGGAGCACACCCTCACCTCTGACCTCCCAGGAGTGTGACCCCAGAGGTCAGTACTGGCCCTGCTCCTGCAGTGGGAAGCTAAGCTGATATATGGGAAGTGAGAGTCAGGAATGTCCCCCCTACCCCATCATCACTGGAAATGCAGGCCACGGACGTCACCTCCCAGATTGGCAGGATTTGGTCCTGCTTGGTCGCCACCCTGCTTTCCTGGGCTCCCTGAGACCTTGGGGGAAACAAACACGTTCATCCTAACAAATGGAACATACATGCAATCCAGAAAAGTTCACAGTGGGGACCATGTCCTACCAATGGCTTCACCAATCCCCAGAACATGAAACACATTTGAAGACATTCTGAATGTCTCCCCAGCTGGAAGAATAATTTGTATTGTTATGTACCTGAGCTGGTGTTCTCTTCAGCTTTGTGAATACTAGACTGGAGAATCAGGATGCAAGATTTTTTCTATTTTTTCCTCTGTTTTTCCTATTTGAGAATATGGGGTCTTGTCAGTAGTTTCTCGCTGGATACTGAATCCTGTTAATCACAACTCTGGCACCCTGTGGGGAAATGTGAGGGGCTGGAGCTCTGGGCTTGGTCTGAGCTGCCGGTGGACGTTCACTTGACATCCGCATGTAGGTGTCACGGAAGAAACAGTGAAATCTGTTTCTTAGAGCAAAGTCAGAAAAGAAGGATGGGAGCCTCAGTCCAGATGAGAATGTGGTTTAGTGATTCAAGGTTTTTAAAGGAGGACAAGTTAGCAGACTAGCTTGCCAAAGAGCATCCACTAAATTCACAGGACAATCAGAAGGGTGTGGGCATGTAGTGTCCTGAAAAGCTAAGGAGAAGAGCATGTTTTTGCTACACTTCTTTGTGTATGAATCATTTCATTTAAAAAAATAGTGCTGGGTTTTCAATGAATGTTTATTGACTTCCATGAAAAAGGAAAGAAATCAGTTCAGTTGCATGATATTAAAGGCACAAAAGACGAGGCAGGGGGAGAATGGGATCCAGAGCCCCAGCCTGGCCTGGCCACTGTCCGGGACAGCCACATGCCGCGGCGTCCAAGCTGTGGGGCAGGGAGTTCTCCTCCTTCCCACAGACCAGCCGAGCTGGTTGGTGGAACTGCACATGCATTGCCTCTAATCTGAGCACCTGCCCCCATGTAATGATGGGGAAGCTGTGGCCCAGGCAGGTGAAGGGATGTGTCCAAGGTCTGCTAGCTGGCAAAGGCTAATGCTAGAATTCAAGCCTAAATGTGTCTGATTTTGAAGCCCATGTTCTTCCCACTGTCCCTCACTATATTTGGAACCCACAGTCCAGACCTGTAGGACAAGAGCCCAGGTCCCCCGGAGGAGCCACATGCCTGGCATAGATAGCACCATGAGTGTTAAATCCGAGGTTGCAAAATCACAAAGGGTAAACGGCTGTCCTCTTTTCTGAAGGGTCGGGAGAGGTGAGCGGCAACTGGGGGCTGCTGGACCAGGTGGCGGCTCTGACCTGGGTGCAGAACCACATTGGAGCGTTCGGCGGGGACCCTCGACGTGTGTGCCTGGCGGCAGATCGTGGCGGGGCTGACGTGGCCAGCATCCACCTTCTCACAAGCAGGGCCACCAACGCCAGACTCTTCCGGAGGGCTGTGCTGATGGTGAGTCTCCAGCTCTCTCTTGAGTCGTACTGCAGATGCTGGTGGGGAGGTGCTTCTCCCCAGATGGCTTCAGTCACTTGGGTTTTCCTCGTCCTTTGTCCTGAGTATGGATCCTGCTTATCCTTCCCTGTACGTGTGATTGCAGGATGCTGCAGGGCTCCCCGAATACTTTCCACTCATGCCAAAGTCTAGGTGGTGAAGTGTTTTGTTTCCTGGGAGTGCCTCATTAGTGTTCATTGGTGGGGACCACCCATTACCTCCCTTGTCAACGAATGGTAGTTAAGAAGAGAAGTCACTACTCATGATTCTACTGGATGGTCTGAAGTGATTATGGTGATGATGATGATGATACCATGATGTTGATGATGACAATAATTAGGATGATATAATGATGTTTATGATGATGATGGAAGGCATAACCTAGTTGGCCACAGCATAAGCTGTGATGTCTGTTGTTCTGCTATTAATTAGTTCATAATGTTTTTGTGCATTCAATTAGTGCCAGGTGTGCTGTGCTAGGTGCTGGAAATGCCATGATAAGTAATACATGTTCCAGTTCTTAGGAAGCTTGTAGTTACTGAGGGTGGGGGACAAAGACTTAAAGCAGATATTTAAAAGAGGATCTTTGGGTGGCCCAAAGGGAAGACCCCAACCAAGCACAGGGGACAGAGCGAGTGTGGAGGAACACATCCCTAGAGAGGGACTGTCTGAGCTAATGGCTGAAGGTTGTGTAGGCGTTTAACTACAGGCAGAGTCATGGCAGCAGGGAGAGCTTAGAGGACAGGGCCCTGGTGGGCAGCAGCGTGGAGGCAGACAGGGGCCAGACCACCCTGAACAGCTTGGGTTTTATACTGAGTGCTTGGGGAGCTTTCAAAGGGGTTTGTCTGTTTGATTGTTTGTTTCATTTTATGATTTTAACTATTTTAAAGTATCCAGTTCAATAGCATTAAGTACATTCCCAATGTTGTGTGACCATCACCACTACCCACCACCAGAACAGAAACTGTGTATTCATGAAACACTAACTCCCCACTCCCCATCTCCTCGGCCACTGGTGATCTCTATTCTACTTTCTGTCTCTAGGAATCTGCCTGTTCTAGGTACCTCACACTAGTGGAATCATATAAGATTTGTCCTTTTGTGTCTGGCTTATTTCACTTAGAATAAAATCTCCAAGATTCATCCACATTGTAGCATGTATCAGGATTTCTTTCCTTTTTAAGGCTGAATAGTATGCCATTGTGCAGATAGACCACATTTTATTCATTCAGTCATCTGTTGACAGACATTGGGTTCTACCCTTTCCTAGTGTGAGCAGTACCGCTACAAACACTGGTTTGCCGTCAAAATGTTTTTAAGCAGGTGGGAAACTTGCTTAGAGCAGCCCTTCAGGAAGACTTCTATTAGGGTGGGATGGAGGGTGGAGTTAAGAGGGGCAACACTGGAGAGAGAGAAAGCAATTAGGTGACTATGAGGTCCCCCATGGAGAACTGCTGAGACCTGCACCATGGACTGGAGCCCTCGTCATTGACCTGCTAGCAATTCTAAGACCACATGACTGCACCCCAGCCTTGCTCAGCCTTTCTGGGATCCAAACCCTTAATCACAGGACAGAAGAAGTACCGTTGCATAGGGCTTTAGGAATAAATGATGCTAGATGGCGTTGTCACCATTCCCAACAGAAAGCAGTGACACCTGTCACTCCATCTCTCTCCGTCAGCCGCAGGAGCCTTTATAGTTCCTTGGAGTCCATGCTCCGTTCTGCCTCCTGCAGGCAGTGTCCTTTGTGTGGAGCACTTTTCTCCCAGCCCCCTCTTTGCCTGCCCTTCTTGTCCTTTAGGAAAGCCTTCCCGGCTTTTCAGCCTAGAACGGGGCCCCCTGTCTATGGCTTGTGCTGCTTGTACTTCTGCACAGCATTTTCCACGGTTTCCATCAGTAAGTAATAGCAAGGCTGCCCCCTCACAAGGCTGTGAGCTCCAGCAGAGCAGGGTGTGTGCCTGGCTCTCCACGGGGCCCCGGGCACCCACAAAGCATGGCCTGCAGTGAGTGGATTCTCCATAATTAACATGGCGGCAACGAGCAGATGGCTGGGGGAGTGTTCAGATGTTGTTCTTGGGGACCCAGGACCCACAGCCAGCTTCAGTTCCCTCCCTCCCACCTCTTCCTCATGTTTCTTGTCCTCTGATTCCAATTTTCTTCACTCTGTCTCTCAAGTTGGTCCATCTCAGTGGCAGGAGATTTGAGCACAAACATCTTTCAATTCCTGGTGTTGAAAATAGATTATCCTGCTTTGGGTTGATCCTAGAGGGATTTCTCCAGGGCTCTCTCAGAAATCAGACACTCACTAGGACCCAGAAGATGCTCAGAGTACCTTCTAATAGGCCTAGAAGACAGATTTTTCTTTTTGAAGGTTTAGGTGTTTGGGGAATTTCTAAAACTAATCTGTTTTAACAAATGGCAGCGTATTTAAAAATAAACCCTCCCGTCTGTTTTAGTCATTTGGAAGCAGATTTTACAACTGCTCCCAGCAGTCTTTGGGATGCATGTGAAATTATTTGGAATCAAGAGAACTAAAATACTTCAATATATTAACAGTTCTTAAATGTGTTCTTTACCAACAGATGTTTGGGGGAATGAATGTGAGTTGGAAATTTATTCTTGGATAAAATTTTAAGTCTCTCTGCAAATCTTGGGTCCAGAACTGTTGAAACATTGGCCAAGAGAAATTCTGGTGATGATAATTAATAATCTATTATCGTTTAGCACATTGGAGACCACAAAGCACTTTCAATATCTCATCTCATAAATTCCTCACATTGATTGGCATGGGGTCTTTATTTTATTTTTAATCTAGAGATAAGAAATGTGATGCTCAGAGAAGTTCAGGGACCTGCCAAAGAACACACAGCAAAGGGGTTCTGCATTCGGGTCTAGAACATCAAGACAACTCCTGTGTTTTCCCACTCCTTATGAAGCTGCTGTTCCAGGAACTTGGGACTCGGTTGGGGTCTCAAGGTGTAAGAGAAAGAGCCCAAGGCTAGAATCAGATAGGCCTGCATTAAGATCTTGGTCTTGGAGGAAACCTTTCATCTTGCATTCTTCACCTATAAAATCAAATCAGTATGATTAATTCTATCTCTCAAGGTCTCAAGATGCTGTCATGACATGAAGGCTGCAAAATGTCCTGCACACCACACGAACTCAGGACATCCAAGTCCCCCCTTCCCTTGCCAAGGGAAGGGAACTCCAAACAAATGCAAGTCCCAGGACATTTCACCTGTCCTGGGGCCAGGTCAGATGAGGAAGGGAGACTTCTTGCAAACATGCATTCTGTGGCTCTGCGCCCGGCCAGTTTTAGGAGAAGACAGAGGAGGTCAGGTCCTCTGTGGTATGATTCTTGGGACCCAGAAAACATTTCCCTTGCTGTCCTATGACATTGCCCCAATTCTGCATTCCTCAGGGGAACTCCTAGCCTCATGAGTTGGCCTCAAGCTAAACTTTCCCATCTCCTTTCTTGCTCCACTCCTGCATGAACCCTGTGTGAATCCCACACTCCAGGCTCACCAGCTATCTCCCTTCCTAGGAAATGCCATGCCTTCTTCTAGGCCCTTCCATCTCTCTTCTGTGGTCAGCATGTATAGTATCCACCTGGAAAGTTCCTCCCATCCTTTGGCTCAGCTGAAAGGAGCCTCCAAGCCTTTCCTCACCTCTCAAAACAGAAAGAATCTCACCTTAGTAAAAAGGCTTCTGTTTAGCAATTTTTAGAAATTTTGTCTTATTTTGCATGTTTACAACTTTTCTCTTATTCCAATTCTATGGTGGTTTGGGCCCGGAGTACAGTTTTCCATTGTTTGTAGAGACAGGATCTCACTCTATGGCCCAGGCTGGAGTACAGTGGCATGATCATGGCTCACTGCAGTCTCAAACTTCTGGGCTCAAGTGATCCAACTGCCTCAGCTTCCCCAATAGCTGGGACTACAGGTACATACCACCATGCCCAGCTAATTTTTTATCTTTATTTTTTGTAGACATGGGGTCTTGCTTATGTTGCCCAGGCTGGTCTTGAACTCCTGGCCTCAAGCAATTCTCCTGCCTCGGCTTCCCAAAGTGCTGGGATTACAGGCATGAGCCACCATGCCTGTATTGTTTTTTATTGTTTTTGAAACATATCTCCTAGTGTGAATGCCCTCCCCATATTTTCTAGTTCATACATACTGGTGTAGGGAAATGAGTTGATTCAACAATTTTCTGAGCTCTTTCATCATGTCTAATGGTTTCATTGGGTTTTCCATGAAGTTACCTCATCATTTGCAAAGAATAGCAGGTTTATTTCTGTACCTGTTGGAGCAAAATGCTCAGCTGCTTCTATAACAAGGAAACCCATCACTAAAGCAGCTTAGAGAATAAATAAGTTCATTTTTTTCTCTTTGTCTTTTTCATATCATTTCCCAAGGTGAGCAGGCCAGGTGTCTCTTGACCACTGGGCCCTAGTTTCTTCTAAGTATTTCTGTGCCGTCCCCTGGGGACTTGTCCTCATCTGCAGGGTTGAGTCTGGGCTGCCAGGGGTTCCAGAAAGCAGGGAGGGTATGGAGAGGGTGGAGGGCTACCTTTTACAGTCTTAGGGCTTCACTGGGAAGGGCACACTCCCTCTTGCCGGCACAGTGACAAGTGCAGCTGCGTTTGATTTGCTTTTGTTCTCTTTCTTTCTTTCTTGATCATGCTTATTCATGTTTTTTGTCTATCACATTAATCTCACTGTTTATACAATTGTTTTTCCTTTTAAAGTCTTCTCTATGGTTATATTTTTAAAACGCTTTTTCACTAATGTCTGCCCTTATCATTATCCTCTCTTTTCTTCTTGTGTTGTTCTTTCAGCTTCTTCAGCTGAAAACTGACCTCATTGCTTTCATTCTTTGTTTTCTGATCAATGTATTTCAGGCAATAAATTCTCCTCTTACTATTTTATTAGCTATGCTCCAGAAATTTTGAAAAGTAGCAATATGTCATTTATTTTTTCTTGCATTATTCTTAACCCAAGGATTCTTTTTTTAGATTTTATTAAATAGATCCTTAGAATTTTTATCCATCCTTTTGCTATTAGATTTCCAATTGTATTGCATTATTATCATAGAGCGTGAGCTGGAAGATGCTGACTCTGAAATTTATTAGGACTTTCTCGGTCACCTAATGGAGTCTCCATTGCTTGTCAGAAAAGTTATATAGTGTTATCAAAATCTATCTACCTATCTATTTATATACTTATCTTTGCTTAGTCTATCAGTTTCTGAGATTTTTGTATTAAAATCTCCAAATAAAATTATTGATTTATCTATTTGTTTCTATAATAGTTACTTAATATATTTTGAAACCAAATCATTCCATTAAGAAGTTACAATCATTATATCTTCTTAATGTATTGTTCCTTTTGTAATGTCTTTGCTCTTATGTAATTTATTTTCACCTTAAATTCCATTTTGTCTCAAAATGCAACACAGGTTTTCCTTTTGTTCATTTTTGCATGAAAACTTTTCCACCCCTTTATTTTCAACTTCTCTTCTCCTTTCCTTTTAAGTATGTGTCAAGTAGACAATACAAGGCTGGAATGTTAAACATTCACCCTCCAGAGTGATCTTTGAAACATATCAATGAGATGGTATCACTGCCCTACTAGGATCCTCCCAGTGGGCCCCCATTTCTCCTAGAAAGACCATGAGCCCCTCCCTCTCTCCTCCAGGGCCCTGCAGGACCTACCTGCCTCCTCCCCTAGTTCACTCAGCCCAGCCACCTGCCCTTCTTTTAGTTCCTTCAGCAGGCAGTCTTGTTCCTGCTCGCAGGAATGGCCCCGCTATTCCTACTGCCTTCATTTGCTGCTTAGATCTTTGTGTGGCTGTCTGCTGCTCACCTTTCGGGCCTCAGCTCAAGTGTTGCCTGCACTTGGAAGCCTTTCCTAAGCACAGATCTAAAGGACGCTCACCTGGCAGGCTGCTGCTTCAGAGCCTGCCATTTTCTGCACTTCACTCACCGTCGTCACAAAGTGTCTGGTTTATTATGACATCAGGGACCCTGATTTCATGACATCAGAGACCTCATCTGTTTTTCACTGCTCTAGCCCCAGCACCTGAGCTCTGTCTATTTAATAGCTTTCCAAAAATTACTTGTAGAAAGAAATTCTTGTAAGAATGCATAGCTTAGGTATGGGCCAGGCGGCGGCTCATACCTGTAATCCCAGCACTTTGGGAGGCCGAGGCAGGAGGATTACAATCTGGTTTTCTTCAGGCTGCACCTCTAGAAGATGCTGAGCTGCAAACCAGTGCTGGGGTTCTCTTGATGTCCTTTGCTCCCCTCTTTCTCTCCAGTTGCATGTTTACTTGAAAATTTGTAACCCATAGAGCTTCTGAATGAATCACCCACCTATCTCAACCCAGAGGCTCTGCCCACATCCCAAGGGTTAAATATTTATTAGGTTTATTTAAATCAGGAATAAATACATGATTTAGCAATGTGTAATGCTTCCCAATTAAGAAATCCCTCCAAGTGTTCCCCAGACATTCCAATCACATTCGTCACAACGGAAAACAATACATGACACGCTGTACAGACATCTGGAGCTCAGGAGGTCGCCCTGCCGGATGGTGGAAGTCAACGTCCACAGTGTCACATTCACATCCCATACGTCAGCTAGGCCCTCCGAAACAGCCTTTGGGATTCTTGAGAAAACCACAAATGTCTCCTTGTGTAAACACACTGGAAACCGAAGGTTCAGAAAATCATGTCAATGCACATAGGCACACCAGCAGTACAGTGAGCTCAGATGGACGGAATGCGGGTGGCAAGCAGACAGACTTCACAGGCAGCAAGAGATACCGCGTGCACGCACCCTGCCTGCTCCAGAATCCCTTTCAAACAGGGAAAAGCAGTCACGGATTCACTGTCGCCCCCTCCCTTCCTGGCAGGAGCCAGATGGGCGGCCTGGAGATCCCAGCTTCTTCTCTGGTATACTCTGTGTTTTCTCCTTCATCTCTTAAAGTTATGTTTTACAGAATTGATCCACTTGGACTCCCTATCTTTCATGGAGCTCAGCGTTTTTATTAATGTGGATGCCAGAGCCTTCTTAGAATAAAATACTGGATAAATTAATTCTTTAGAACTTAACAATTTCTTCCCCTCCCCAACCATTTCTACCTATCCAATCCAGCCAGTTGGCATACTCTCTGGGGATCAGCTAAAATGTTACCCTCATCTGCCTCTAATCTCCTGCTAAGCCAGGAGTTGATTTTTCCTTTCACACACTATTTTTTAATACACTTTTTTCTCTGTCTACATTGTGAGCACCTCTTTTGAGAGTGGGTTTATGCATCTTTTCTTTTCTTTTCTTTTTTTGGCCTGACATCTTACACAGGACTGCACACAACGCCTCCTCAGGCACTTATGAATTAATAGTTGATGTGTTAATACAGGCAAGAATCCCAGCAACCCAGAGAAGCTCTTTCTGCACTGCAGGGCCGTGGCTGGGGACAGCGGGAGAGCTGGTGCAGTCCCAGGCTGGCTCGCACTTGCCTTGCCCTCCTCACAGCAGGGAGGCCGTCTGGCGTCTGCCCACTGGCTTGCAGGTGCTTACCAAAGGCTTCTCCTGATTCAGGACTAAGAAGTCCTTTGGACTAACATTTAGTGTTGCGGAGTTCCCTTAAAAAGAGAGGGATGCAACCAAGGGTCCCTATGGTTGGCTAACAAAGTTCCATTTGGGGGATGCATCTGCAAATCTAGACCTTCTGCCAGGCAACACCTTTTGGTTCATCTTCCTCTCAGGCTTGCAGTACAGAGGTTGTCTCCAATGACCTCCGAGTGTAACCAGACAGTTTGTTGGAGAATGGTGCTGGTGCACTTTCTTGTGAGAGTGGCTTTGTCCTTCCCACACACACAGTGTGCACACACACATGCTGGGCTCTTCTAAGTGTTGCCCAGTGACATCATGATTCAACATTAAGTGCTGTCCCAGTACTGGTCAGACCCCAGGGTGGGGCTCCTTTGGACAGAGAAGATGCGAGTTTGAGTCGCTACCTGGCTTCTCTTGGCTTCTGAAAGACATGAGGTTTCCCCGGGGATCAGGGGACCTTTCTTTTTGCAAGATCCCAGGTGATTGTTGGAACCTCTGTTCCTTTTGGGTATGAACCATGGAGTGTTTTCTCTGGCTAGTCTTCAAAGTAAGGTGGGGATGAGAAGAACGAGCTCTTCCGCTTGCTCCCGCTGTACATCAGGGAGACACTTTTCTTCTTTCTGTCAAAGGAGGCGCTGTCATCGCTGGTCAGAGACAGGTAGGAGGCAATGCTTTCCCGAAGGCCGTAGCTGAAAAGGGACTCATCCACTCCAAGTGGGTTCTCCGCTCCCTCAGAGTCCTCTTGCAGTCTGCGAGTCCAAAGAAAGGGGGACAGAGGAAAGGAAAAAGAGAGGGACATGGAGAAAGGAGGAGATGGAAGGAAAGAGAATGAGGAAAGGAAGCAAAAACAAAAAACCAAAGAGCCTGGTTAATATTTCTCTAACTTACTGTTCTCATTCTGGTTCATATATCTGTGGGCTGTGTGATCTTGGGCAAATCACTTAACCTCTCTGAACCACTGTTTTCTTGGATGGCTAAAACTTCCAACTGTAAATTTTAGTGAAAATTTCTTTATGTTACTTACAAGGAAGAGCAGTTTTATTCATCTCCCAGGTAATTTTGATCTCTGATTTTCTTTGAATTTGACAATAGTATGCCTGGATTAATGTTTAATTATTAAGATAACCCACCAATCCCAAACTACAGATAACCCTTACAAATTCAATAGGTGGCAATGGAATAAACAGAACAAATCAGTGGGAGATGTTTTTCCTTTAGAAAAATGAAAGTCATCCTAGAATCTTGCTGGTGTGTTTAATCTCTGTGAGTGGGTATTAAATAATATTAAATTTATACAAGATGTGAGTTACTTTCTAGAATCCTGACTATCAGAAAATCAAGGTGCTATATTTCAGCTAGAAAATGTACTGGTCACATTGAATAGGGACTCAGCAGATGTTTCCAGAACCAGAGGGCTGAGGGCTTGGCAGGGAGTCGCCACGTGCCTCATGAGGCCTGACACTGGGTCTGCCTCCCAGGGTCAGTGGGATTCCTGGGGGCTGCACCTGCTTGGGGTGGCCACCCCCACATTTCAGCAGGGCTGGCAGACACTCACTATGGTTTCATGTGCCAGGCTCACACACTGTTCTGTGCTTACATGTCCACAGAGGACACACACAGACACACACACACACACACACACACCTGGACACTCTCTTCCAGTCCACAGGCTTCTGGCGCAAGGTGACAGGCGAGCTGGAGGCCCTCACTGCTGGGGCAGCCGTGCTTTGTGTCAGGCAGGGCGTGGTGAGCACACAGCATAGGCCATCGGCCACCTCTGAGGAGGGAAGCAGACAGTGGATCAGGGACTCTGGGGGCACTCAGCTGGCGTGAAGGGCAGGCCTGAGGAATAGCTCCCTGGTTGTCGCCATGGGGAAACTGAGCCCAAGATCTGAAACCCTGAGAAAATATTAATGTGCCCCGATATGCTCTGCAGTTAGCAAGGCACAGGTAGGGAGAGAGGCTTAGAATCTAGAATCAACCAAACTTGGGTCTGAATTTCAGCTTTGCCCTGATAGTAAGTTACCTTGAACCTCTCTGAGCCTTGCTTCCCTCAATTGCTAAATAAGAGGTAACAAGTGATGCCCACAGGAGGACACAGCCTTCAAAGGTCTCCCACTGAGGCACAAGCCCGTTAACATCACGGGGTGAGCTCCTGCGTTCAGGAACAGGGCTGTGTGCAATGTCCACTCCCCCAGATAGACAGAATAGCACTCAGTGCAGCACGGGGGCTAAATGCATTTGCAGTAGGGAAGGAAGATAAAAGAAATGGAAGGAAGAAAGGGAGGAGAGAGAAGTAGGAAAAGGCAAGGTGAGAGACAGGTAGAGAGAGGAAGGGAGGGAGGGAAGGGAGGAAGTGAAGAAAGCACAAAAAGTGTAAAAGACACAGGAAGGGAGGGAGGAGAAAAACAAAGATAAAGGGGCAAGAGAGAGAAAGTGCACAAAGAAAGAATGAAGGAACATTTCTCTTCTCTTTTAGATACCCACACCCAAAGAGAATTAAAATTAAACAAGGCCGATTCTTATTTTCTACTGGCGAGTACGAAATCTCTGGGCTCCCAGGTGCCCTCACCTTCCCAGGAGCATTAAGAAGTGCCTCCACCTCTTGAAGCCCTCCCCAGCCCACGCCACCGGGACAAAGTTGTGATTCTGCTGTCCTGGGCATCTTAGAGACTGAGGAAATCCTGTGCAGCCTTCCTTATTCAGGCTGAAGACCCCCGTGCTTCTCCTGTGCTGGGGGCGACAGAGTGGCCAGGGACGCCAGGGGCTGCTGGGGTCCAACAGGACTGAGCCATCCCCACCCAGAGCTGCTGCGTGGCCGGGGTCTAGGGAGCACAACACACCTCTGGCAGGCCCCACCTCACGTCTGGTTATGGAGCTCTCTTTTGCAAGGGTGTCCTTGCCCAAGGACAAAAAGAAATTGTAGCTGAAGAAGCACCCCTAGCCTCTCACAGGAGCACAATCAGCGGTGCCTCGTTTCGTGGTGTTCAGTCTGACTTTCACTGTGAACTCACACGTGCCCTTGCAGAAACGGGAGGGGGGACCATGAGTTGAGGGGGAAGCTTAATTGGATGTGAATCTAAAATAATGACCTGTCACGGGTTGGAAATTGAAATGACCTCCCAGGTTATGAGGCCAGGAAGACGGAGTCAGATGCAAAGACTAGAGAAACTAGCTGAAGTCCACAGCTCAGGCAAGGACACTTTGCGAATGTTCTTCCTTACAGAGGAAGGACATAATACTTGGGGTGAAAAATACATTTTGATGAAGAGCAAAAGAATGAACATTTGTATGCACGTGCCTGGAGCCCGCTGCTCAGCCAGCCTCACCCACTTTGTCTCGTTGAGGCTCCACATCCACTTTGTGTGGTCAGTGTTTTCATACCCGTTTTAGGGATGAGGAAACTGAGAATCCTAGGGCTAAGTTACTTGCTCAGAGCTATGTAAATGTGACTAAAGCCAATCTTACTGACTCATTCCAAAAGCAACTCATTGCCTCTTAAATGGGGAAGAAAAACATCCTACGACTGTCTCCAGTGTCTGGGTACACTGATCTAATTCACCCTCGCCTACACGGCTGGCCAAATGCTCATTCCTCCCACGCCCTTTACACTCCAACAACTCTACATTCAAGGGTTCCGTTCCCCATCACTCTGTTTTCCTAGCCATAGTCTGGAACTCATCTGTGGCCCCCAACCCTGTTCTCTCATTAACCACCATGCATGGAGTACTTTAGGTGCCAAACTTGTCACAAGCATAATTTTTTTTTTTTTTTTTTGGTCCTAACAACAATGAGAAGATAGTTGCATTTTAATCTCCATTTTATCAGTGATAAAACTGAGGCTCTGAGGTGTTAGGTAGTTTCCCCAAAGGCACCAGGATAATAACTATAAGGAACCTTAAAACACAGATGTTTGTTCAGAGCCCCAGCGCACAATTCCCGATTCTGTGCCTTCAGGAAGAAGCTAGGAGGAGGTAAAGGGGGCTGTGCAATTTCCGCTTTGGGATTTTGAAGGGGCACAGAAAGCATTTTAGGTTTTCAGACCCTCTTCAGTGTTTCACAGGGATGAACTGATGACTGCAGCCCATTGGGTGCTGCGGTGGCCAGGAACATGTTTCTGAAGGCACGTGCTCTGCACTAGTGTGAGAGCCTCCCCGTGGTCACGCGGCACCAGGTGGACTTGGGTGTTCCTGGCCTGGTAGCCTCGTGGCCTCCTGGGCCTTAAGAGATCTGCTGGGGCAACACCCTTCTCGTGTTTGCTTTTGTCTATGCAAAACGTATGGTCTCCACACCCCTCAGATGATTGTTATTAAAAGCCAAATACCACAACCAACATTTACTCATTAGCAGTCTAAGTTGGCTGTTTCCAGGACTCCCTTCCTCTTTCATTTTCAGCTAGCTGCTAAGTTTTCTGGTATCGCAGAAGTAATGTTTGTTATTTATCTTGCATCTGCTCTGTGACAGTCTGTGTAAGCACGTCACAGGAGCAATCACTCATTCTACCCGCTGCTAGGGGGCCGTTCTTACCCACCTCGCATGAATGGGGAACCCAGGCTCCGAGAGGCGGAGGACCGGCCCAGGTCTCACACCGTGCAGATCCGAGCTTGGGTCTCCTTCATGCCCTGCTGCTTTCTCATGGGCCAACTGTGATCACTGCAGGCCATGGGCACCCCTTTCTTTTCGAAATGACCTTTGCTTCTTCAGTTCAAGGCCCCTTATCCTACAGAATGCTAGCCAAGTTGCCCAGGGCATGAGGTCAAGCATCCAGAACCCAGAAGGGGGAAGATGTTAACAAAGCAAAAGCAGCTTCTCCTTTACCTGCCTCCAACATGGCACAGGAAGCAGGGAATAGGGCCGTGTTCTGCCTGAGTAACAGGGGCTGATACTTAGTAGGAGCTCGCGGTTTGTGCCCGGCACTCTTCTCCCTGCTGTCTGTGCGCTAACTCCCTGAATCCTCAAGATGTCCCCAAGGGGTAGGGACTATTAGTATCTGCATGACGCAGATGAAGAAAGTGTGGCCCGAAGAGGCAAATAACCAGCCTGAGGTTGCCCGGCCAACAGTGAGTGGATCTGGGACACAAACGCAGAAATTCACCAACCTTTTACAATTCCTCCCTTTTCCATAGGGTAAAGTCCCAGCCCCTGACCTGGGCATTCAGGCCTTCCACAGTCTAAGTCAACCTTCTCTCTCCTGGCTCCACCTTAAACCACGCCACGCTTCCGCCACCTCGGAGGATGCTCTCTATCTTGGTCAGCCTAGGAGTATTTGAACCTCTCTCCTGGGTCCAGGAAGGACACACAAGCGAATAAAATACAATCCCTAGGCTTTAGGAGCTTATCGGGAAACACAGACCAGTCCAAAATTAACTAGGCCACGTGGCAGAAGGATTAGAATGCTGGGGACAGAGATACCTGGCATGCTCAGGGCAACTCCTTCTACTCCTACGGCTCCATCGGAGTTGGGCTGATGTTGGCTTTGAAGGCTCAAGAGGGTTTTGACAAGCGGAAGGGGACAAACAAGTGGCATTGCAGGACAAAGCCCCAGAGGCTCAAAAATGTATGGCCTCACTCAAGGAAGTGCCCCCTGTTTGTGGTTGTGAACATAGGGGCACCCCAGTTTGTCTTATCTCCAGGTAGAGGGCGGATTTGAGATGAGCTGCCTTTTGCTTACTAAGGCGGCATTCAGGGCGGTCTGTTTCAGCCTGAGATTTGCAGTCGGGATTGGCGAGAAGAGAGCCTACCAAGGAGGCAGCATGGGTGGAAAGTGAGAGCAGAGCGCTGGCGTTCACTGGTGACTCGCGCCACTTCCCAGACAGATGGCGCCACCGGGCACTTAGCTAAGGGGGCTTCCTCAACCATAATTGACCCCGAGTGTTTCTTACCAGAATAGTGATTGACCAGGTCCTCCAGGCACTGGAAGGTGAGCCGCGGGGAGATGTAGTACCAGTTGTTTGGCAGGCGGAAGATGCGGTAATGCTTCACCTGCCTGTGCCTCACCGACAGTGAGTAAAACCCTGGGGAGGTGGGGACAGGTCAGCAGTGTTCCTCGTGTCCCCACCACCAGCAGTGGCCGTGAGCTAGCCAGCCCACCACCACAGAAGCAGAGAGACCTCACCACTGGGACACAGCAACAATGCTGGGACATGGCCCTCCCACTGCTAGGACCCTCTCTGCTGAGACGGAGCTCCCCGTTTAGCAAGCACAGGAGTGTGTTATTTCAGCAACCCAGGTGTGCTGATCACATCGTCATTACGGGTCTTCAGTGCACGGGCCTAGTCCTCTTCGCTTTTAGAGGTAAATATATGGGCGCTTCCACATCCTTTTCTGACTCCTGAGGCCAAAGTGAATGAATACAGTTTGGTCATAACCTGTAGATCCAGGACCTGCAGTTGTTCTTGACTCCTTCCCGAGGACTCTAAGCTATTTTCCTTCTTCAGCCCCAGCCCCCAGAGCAGCTATACCGCACCTTTGGGGGGTCTTAGAGTTATGCCCCGCTTCCTGAACCCCACATACTCTGACTTACGCTTGGTTTTCTCAGAAATTTGGAGCACTGGAGACATGTTTCTAGGTATCCTTAAGAAACACATGAAAGGTGTATTTCTCCATATGCATCATTAGAGTTATGACCCATCTGGGTTGGTAAGAGGAGCACCTAGGGCATGTGCTTCTATTTCCCCAAACGGCAAGTGAGAGAACAGTACTTAGGTCATGTTTGAGGGTCCTCCCTGTTCTGTCTTCGGGGGTCCTAGGAGGGATAAATGCTGAAAAGGTGGTGAGAGGGGAAAGGGAGCTGGCATTTAGTGAGAGCTTGCTGTCTGTGCTGGGCAGGGGCTAAGCTATTTCCGAGCAGCATCTCTGTTAATTCTCAGAAAGGCCCTGGGAGGTATTGGCTGCAAGTATTTTGTAGATGGAGAAAGGGAGGCTCAGAGGAACAGCTGCCCTGGGGTGTGAACCTTGTCCTCAGCAGGTCCCTCGGGTCAACCTGGCGGCGTGTGCCTTCCTGTAAGGTCAATGGGAACTGGGAGTGCAGTGAGCAGGTCAAGGGTAGCAAGTGGAAACTCATCAGAACTTTGCATACCCAAGGGAGGGAGCTCGCCACGCCCAGCCCACCCTGGAGTGACTGTAGCGCCTCCCAACAGCATCTTTATTTTAAGTGAGTGGTGGCACCTATGCTGTGTTCTTTCCCGTGACCAGGCTGGCTTAGGAGTCTCCATCTGAGTCTGGGTGTCCTGCCCCAGGGGACCCCAGGCCATGCACAGGATGTTTGGTCTCTGTTTTGATCTTGCTCTCCCCTAGCACATTGGGGTTTTTGAGGGAAAGGTTGTTTGTTTGTGTTTTTTGTTGTTGTTGTTGTTGTTGTTGATATATATATGGCCTCTGCTCCCCCAAAGCTAGGCTGGTGCCCATTTTGGTGAAGGGCTCCAGTGCCAGGTAACTCCAGCACTTGATAGGTGCATGAAAAATACTCTCAGATACTGTGTTTTGTCTTCTTTGATAGCAAGTGTACAAGAAGCAGGCTAAGAATTTGAAGGTATGTTCTATATTTAAAAAGTTATTATTATTTAGTCTGAAAAAGTTCCAGCTGTTAAGTGTTTTGCTCCTGTCAGTTTAAGCACGTGGAATGTCTCAGACATGGAACTAAGTGCTTTCTTGTCGTTGGCCCTGTATTACAGATAAGGGAGCGGAGGCTTAGAGAGAAGAGGTCACTGCTTGGTAATTCATAAGGCTGAAACTAGAATTTGGGACCCCTGCTCTGAACCATGACAAATAGCCCCTGTTATTTGTGAATTAGTGCACAAGATGTAAGGAAATTATAATACAGATCATGGTGAGTACGTGAGAACATACACCTGCTTGCCCTTATCCTCTGAGCTGTCTAATCTAATTGTGGGGCACAGAGGAACTGATATTGGGGCCTCCTGCACGGCAAGAACACTGCAAATATCATCACATTTGAATCTCACCACAACCTCACAAGGGAGGGATTTTCTCTTGATTTCACAGATGAGAAAACTGAGCTCAGGGAAGTCAGTCACAAAGCTTGAGAGTCCAGGCTGGGCCTGCAGCAAAGCCCACGTCCTGCCTGCCCAGCATGCTGCCAGCTCGTGGCTTTCAGTTTCCTGCTCTGTTGACGGAACATTTTCCAGCAGGAGTCAGGGGGGCCTGATAGTGGCCAGGACCGGGGCAGTGCCCCGGTGGGTCCCCACAGCCTGTCGCTAGTCCCTTTGTTTTCATGCTGGCCTCATTGGCAGTGTGTGGGCTGCAGGGAGCTAACCACATCGGATCGATTTGCCAGGGTGTAGGAGGGAAAACTAAGCCATGTAATGAGTCAGCCAGAAACAAAACCTGTCTGTCCCACCCAGGCATGGAAAGATGAGTCGGAGGCCACTCACCTTTCTTTGTCTCGCTCTCTCTGATCATGAACGAGCCAACTTTCGTGTCTGGCAGCTGCAGCAGTTCCTCCGCCTTGTCTCTGCCCAGGCCTTCAAACAGCCAGCTGGGGAGTAGGAAGACAGCCGTGAGCATCCCGAGTGTGCCCTCCCCCACAAAAGGCGGGAATGCAAACGCTAGGATCTACTTAATGTAAAAGAGAACATAAAATTCAGGTCAAGTTAACTTAAAGCTGCTGTAATTAAAAGAGGAGGGCAATTGGCTGTTTGCTCATGCATTCATTCATATTTTTAATCTTTCAGATAAAATTTCCTGAGTACCTATTATAAGCCAGGTGTTACATTGAACAATGGCACAAGAATGCATGAGCTCTTACTTACCCCAGCTACAATGTGTCCATGCCACCTTATGTAACATATATGCACTGTGCAACGTTGCAGTGTTTCACCTGTGTCTCCCTTCCACTCCACCCACCACGCCCCTTCCGCACAGCTCTCTGAGGGCAGGGACTGGGTCTGTCTTGTTGAGTTTCATCTCTGTGTCCAGGGTATAGTGCTTGGTATATATGTGAGCATGAATGAATGGACACAAGAAAGAAGGTAAGGAATAGTGGAACTTGACTTTACCACCTTAACAAGCCCTACTTCGTATTCATTATATTTCCTTCTTATCTTCTCTATTTTAATATATGTTAAACACACTGTCATTGTGCCACACATTTGTATGTGTTTCGTGTCCTTTCCACTTAGCAGTAAGGAAAAAGAGTCGTAATGCTGTAGCCCTACTGTAGCCCAGTTTTACAGTGGAAGCTTCACCTTGCACAGGAGAGCGGACACTTTTCAGTGCTGTTCGAAAGCTGCTCTGCACACAAAGGCATCTGTTTCCTACGGGAAGGGGCCCCTACTCATTTTCCAGATCGGGCTCTGCCGGATCTCAGCTTGGAAAGAAACACTTTGTTAGCAGTTGGCTGGTGTGTGTACTTGGAAGCAATTGCCCATCGATTTTTAACAGACTCTGTGTTTCAGTGAATAGACTCTGGCTTTTAATCCATAGGTCCAAGTTAGTGTATGCTCCAGCAAATGTTAATACTTTACTATTTCACAGGCTTTAACATTCACCGAGGTGCACAAGCAGGTCGTTGCAGCAGGCCCGCTGGGTGCTCCCGAGGCACCGTGTGTGAGAAGACACGTAGGCGTAACATCAGATTCTGTCTATTTGTGTCCTGGTTGTTAGATCACTTTTGTTGTTTAAGAGCATGATTATGCCATATTTGGCTAAATATTTCAATGCTTCCGTTTGTTCTGCACCATGCATGACATATTAATTATTTTAGTGTATGTGACAAACATCTTTATGCATTCCAGTCCTTACATGAAGTTCTGCTTATAAAGATGAAGACAATGAAACAGTAAGGACAGCCCTATATAAGTCCTAATTATGGGCCACCCGTCATATTAAGCACTTGAAGTCTAATCCTCATCTCAACCCCCTAAGACAGGTAGTAGTATCTATCTCTCTTTCACATATGAGGATACTGAAGGCCTGAGTGATTATGTAATTTGTCCAAGTCACCATGTCCTACTTCCCTTCCTACTCGATATATTACGGAATTTTATTGCGTCTGCTAGCCTGGTTGCCCCACTGGGTCATCATTATGCTACTTCTCTGGGTTCCTCCCCACCCCCAGCTCTTGCAACTGAAGCCCCACGTCTTCAACGTGAAGGCACCGATGCACGTTTGCTAATGAATGAATGAATGGACTCATGGCAAGCAGCTGGCGCAGGAAAGCATGTGACTCACGTCTCTTTCAGAACGTGACTCACACAGCAGCTGCTGCTCCACTGTTGTTCACCTTTGCCATCCTAAGCATGGCAGTGATTTCTAGTATTCATAATTACGATCATTAGTACTGAAATTAAATGCCCTGAATTCTAGCCATCAAAGTTTTCGGGTAGTTATCTGTGCCTCACCAGGCCAGCATGTGGCCTGCGTTTCTCTGTATGTAAAGTCATTATTGAACATTTATAAAAGTGGTGTTCCCTTCCTTCCTCCTCGCTATGTCCCTGATGCGTGCACTTCTTTGCCGATGTCTGGCCTTGATAGCTTGACAGATGAGACTGCAGCTTAAGGAGGTTGAGGAACTTTTCCAAGGCTCTTACTTGGAAGGAGGGGGGCCAAGATTTGAGCCCACCTGTGCCACACTCCAGAGCCACCCGGAGGCTGCAGCAGCCTCACCTGCATGACTGGAGGAGACAGCAGTGCACTGTTTTCTCATCTGCCAAGCCTGAGCTTTTTAAGTTTCTCCTTCTCTTTTGCTTATCCATTTGTCAAATTTGGTACATACAGTAAGCATTCTCTGGGTGCTTCTGGGTGTGTACTTGATAAGATCTTGCTGGTATTTATCAAGTGTTTACTGTAATGCCTGGCATTGCTCCAGGAACTATACGTGTGTTATCCCATCTCATTCTCCTGACAGCCCTATGCTTTGGGCCATGTTATTTCCCTGTCATTCTATATCGTGATCGCTATCTGACAGGAGAGGAAAAAACACTCACGCGTAAAGCTGAGTAGTTTGTCCGCTGTCACATGGCCAGTAAGTGACAGAGGCAGGAGCCCAGACAGATTGACTTTTAGCCACCGCACTGCTGTACCCTACAATCCTTGTTCCTGAGTGTGTACTGTTCTGCGCCAGGAACGCCGCGCTAGATCTGAAAGGTCCAACTTCCTTCATTTTCCTGATGGAGAATCAAGTCCCAGAGAGCAGAGGGGTTCACCAGCCCATGGTCACACCTTTCCTTATTGCCTGAGTGGGGAACAGCAGCGTCCCCTCTTGGCCAATGCCTGCCCTCCCACGACACCAGCTTATGAGTCACCAACGTGAATGTCATCTTTATCGATTCTATTTGAGAAACACACTCACCCGTGGTAAACTCTGGCCACGCATATCCCAGGAATATAACTCTCTCGACCGGTGCTAAGAGAGATGGCTTTCCACCAGCCGCCTTCACTGTGAGAACAGGAACAGAGAGGGATGGCAGTGGTGGGGTGAATGGCAAAGCAGAGGGGTGAGCAAACAGAGTCACCAGATGGAACCCACACACGGCAGGTTGAGATGTTCCCCTTTTAAGCTCTGTCACTGGCCGGGTTGACCCAAATTTCTGCATCTGAGAATTAGTTTTTAAAGTATGCGTATCCAATGGTTGTCCCCCATTCCAAGCCAACTGGTGTCCTCCCATATGCTGCCGGTAGCTGCCTTTCAGGGGTCAGCAACTGATGTTCCATTGTTGGAAGGTTTTTTAAAAAATAAATGTTTACTAGGTTGAGTTGTACCCTGCAATTTATCTAAAGACAGTATCGGGTATCTACATCAATGAGGATCCAAATAAAAGGGGCTTCGAGCTCCTGTCTTATTCTACAGCCCATATTGAATCCGACTGGAGGCAAGAGGAGAGAAGGCGATACTTTTTGTTTATAATCAGAAGAGTTTTCAGACCCTGGTCCTCCTTCCCAGCTTTCATTGCTGTACATCAACACTGCACGTGTGGTGGGCAATGAGGCCAATGTAAGAAGAAGAAGTTGGATCCCAACGGGTCTCAAAAACCAAGTTAAGGAATTGAAATTTTGTCTACCAGGCAATAGGGAGCCATGGAAGGTTTTAGAGTACTGGCCACATTAAAGAGGAGGGTCGCAGAATGGGCCCAATTCCTCACCTCCCAATAGGACCAGGGCCCATGTGGAACTAGATAACTATAGCTAAAAATCTCATGGTTCCTGCTGAAACTGATTTTACCCTCTTCTGAGGATTGTAAAAATGTTGGAAAGCTAACTCACTCAGAAATGATGCGTAGTTTCTCCCCTCGGCGGAATATAGGGGGGCTGATGTCAGGAGACGGGTAATCACTCAGCACAGCAAGGAAGTCGCTATCCAGCCCTGGGGAAACAAAGGCAAAGCGGTGTTTTTATTTACAAGGAACCTAAATGCAGCCCAGGGAAGGGAGGGTGCAAAGGTGAGTTGCCCTTGGGCATTTTTCAGCAGGAGATGCCTCACTTGTTTTGAAACACTGTTCACCTCAGCCCTCCTCTCTGCAGAGATGGTGTGTAGGTGCTGGAGGGAACCCTGAGGGGCAGGTGATAGACTCCTTTTCTCAAGTCTGCCTTGGCCCTGATGTTCTCATCTGAGAAATGGGCATCCTGAGGCCTGTGAGTTGAAGTCACAGGATTCTGTGAGTACAGCTCACAATAGAGTAGAAATAGTGATTAGATGTGAGTTTGCCTTTCAACACTACGTGATAACTCTGTTTTATGCTTTCATGATTTGACATATTAATAATTCAGATGCATTAGATGCAGGATAATATTCAGGTACATTTTGGGGGACATAATAACATATTTTACAAAAGCAGCAAACACAGTAATTGTTTGCTATGATGTTTATCACTCCACCTGCTGGCTGGGCCTCTGAACTCAAAATTCTGGGTAACATGTCACCTGTTCATGCCTTCAGCAATTATTTCCTGAGCACCGACCACAAGCCCAGTGTTGGTGAGCAAAGCAAGCCCAGTCTTGCTGCTCTAATGGAGCTCACATTCCAGAGAATACATGTATCATCACGGGAGAAGTCATTCCCTGGTCCCCTCACCCCAGGAAAACCTGGAGAAATCCCGGCACGCGGGTACGTGGGCTTGGGGGCCCAAAAAGGCCACTTTCTAGGATCCAGACACTCCCATGCTGGAGGGTGCAGACCTCCAGAGCCCGCCTTTTCCAACTCATATGCCCTGCAGTCTGACTCAGAAGCCTCTAGGACAGAGTAAGTCTAAAGGGAAATCAAGTACTAGAATAAGTAAAAAAAGATGAATGAGGTTTTTGGTAAGGCGTTTGATTGTCAATTGATAAATGAATCAGAACCAAGTTATCACAGTGGGATGGTGCACTCACATATAATATTCACTTGGGGAAGCTGAGTCACAGGCAATAAGCCACGTAAAGGCAAGAGTTGGGTGTGAGACGGAAACCAGAAGTGATCTTTGGTGACCTTATGAGCCTTAGAAAGGGGTCAAAGCTTCTAAGAAATATTAGTAGCCGTGCTGGGCCTCTGACCTGTCCTCCCATGGACCTTCCCAAGCCTGCTGGGGGATCTCCCTCACACTCTGCTTCGCTGAATTAAAAAAAAAAAAAAAAAAGGGTGAGGGGGGAATTCTTCCATTGTGTAGCCCAGGCCCTACCCCAAAAATTAGAGGCAGCATTAAAGTTGGGTTTGAAGCCAGAAGTCCGAAGTTCTAATAAGGGGTGGGTCCAGATTTGGCAAGGCATGAAGTGTATGCAAATGGTTGTTAAGGTCCTCATTAAGCAAAACAGTATGAAATTGCAGATACAAAATGAGGTACAGACCCTAGGAAGGTGCTTTGTTTAGCTTCCCGGCAAGTCTGCCCAGACGCTGAGGCTGACTCTACCACTCACTGCGTGTGGACCAGTCCTTCCCCTCTTGGGCCTGGGTTTCCTACTCTGGAAAATGAGGGGTTGGAAAACGCCTTCGTGATGGAAATCTGTTCTTCCTTGACGAATGGCCCCAACTATGAAAGGGCCATTTCCTAACACGTGCTGCCTCAGCTAAGTGTGATGGGACTTTCTCAAACTTGCCGGTGTCCCTGGTCCTCACACCTCTGAGGAGGCTGTTCTGTCTGCCTAGAACACACCAGCTCTCCCCTCCCTCAGCCCTCCCACCTCCATCAACTCCAAAATCCCCTCCCCGGAGGCCCCAGAGGAGGCCCTGCTGCTCTGCCAATACCCACTCTCAGCCTCTAAGATTCTCCTTGGAAGCAGCTACCCCAGATGTGTTTTCCCGTCTGTGACCGTGCGGGGAATGGCCGTCTCCCCACCTGGCTGTGAGCTCAGGGAGGCCAGAGCAGGTCTTCCCTGTCTTAAAGCTCTGCACCGTGCCTGTCCCCATGCAGGATGCTCAAAGCAGGTTTATTGAACATAAGTGTGGCGTGGTCCCTGTGCCCATAAACACAGCCACACAGCGTGTAGAAACACAGCGTTTCTACAGTGATCCAGGCAGAAGGAAACCTGATTTGTGGGAGGTGGGTGGGTCGGTGGGTGGCTGTCATGGAACCCGCCCCTGGTGAAAAACAAGTGTTGAAATGAGAGGCACAGCAGGTGTTACCTGTGACAGTAATAGAACCTTGGGAAGATTGTGTGTCTATGGAGGGTTTAGGGGTTGATGTCTGATTCAAGGTTAAGACTGTGAAACCAAACAACCGTCTTTCATAACATTAAAATGAACAGAAGCAAAAACAAAAGCAAAATCCCATTATAAAAACAATCGTTCCGATGAGGGAGAAGGGGGCTTAACTGGGTGGAGAGTTTCCATTCACAATAACAAAGTTAAGTTTCCTGTGGAAATTCCATAATAGTGATGTTTTCATAGCTGTGACGCTTAAACACCACTGAGGACATTTTGCATGTGGGCTTCTGCTTAAGGGTCTGGTGACTTGTGTGGAGAAGGGCGGCCGTTCTAGGTGGTGGATTCCTTCCCAGTCTTGCCTGAGCTTTGGACCCTACAGTGAAATAAATGCAATGTAGGAAATTTAGGTGTGCTTATAAAGTTGAAACATATTGTCATATGCTCCGGGAGCCCCTTGGCTTTCTGAAGAGCTCAGCATTTGAATTCAATCAGACAAATGAGCGAGGCAGCGAAGAGGAGAGCGGAGGAAGTAGACGGGATTATTGCAGATTTAAAATAAGGACGTGAGTTAAGTAAAGACATGTGTGCTGGCCATGAAAGGAGGAATCCAGAACGAGTTTTTAGAAGAGCTTTATGGAAAGAGAATGGGCTTTGGAATCAGTCAGACCTGGCTTAAATTCTACCTCCACTGCTTAACAGTGCTGTGATGTGAAGAGAGATTTGGTTTTAACAAATCTGACCTTGATTTCTTCATGTATAAACATGGGAAATATCAAAATGTGCCCCCTGTGACTGGGTTAAGGATTCACGATGCATCCTGTGTGTAGGGCCTGCCTCAATCCGTGGTGGCTAATTTCATTTTCATGGGGGATAAGGTTACTATGCTACAATCCAAGACCAATTTCAGCCAATAATATTCTAAACTTTGAAAACTAGTAGTGTAAATTTGAAAATATCATCTTCTTACTGTCTAAAAACAAACACCATTTGGTGAGAACAGAAGATAAAATTCCAAAGACCAAATATTTGCTGACAGCCCAACTCAAGAACGAGTCAGGTTGAAGAAAATGTACAAAAATGTAAAACAGGAAGTGAGTCCAAAAATGGAAGGGGACCCAGGCAGGACTTACTGAAGTTGGTGAAAAGAGGACAGGCCCTTTCTGCATTGTCATTCTTTGGAGCATCATGACCATTTCGTTTTAAATGTTGAAAACATTCTCAGCAGCTCCCACTTCTAACTGTCTAGCAAAACTCATCTTTCCTTACTTCCAACACTCTGCTCAGCGCTACAGGAAATAAATAATTATTTAAAGTGTGAAGGAATGAGAGCTAGGACAGTTTTAGTGATGTGTCCAGGAGACAGCATAAGGATTTCAAAGCCCGTGGTCATTTCACTGGGCCACATCGCTCCGCATGGCACTTAATTCCAGGCTCCCCCCGCCCCACCCAGTTAACACTTGCTCCTTCACAGGATCCACAAAGGCTGACTCCACAGTAGCAGTTCAGGGCAGCTGCGGGTGAGGAGCTATACAGCCCAGTGATTTCAGCTTCTGTTCTTGCATTCCCTGGAGTCATGCCCAAACTCATGGCCTCCTGGGGGTCAAAGTGAGGTCCGATCTTTAGTATCCCTTTTGGGAAACACACACACACACACACACACAACGAACCGAAAGCATGGAGCTGGGCAGGCCAGCCTGACAGAAGGTCATCATGGACCGTGGGGCCCATGGGTCCTCTTATTCATATGTCAAGGGCTGGATGGCGCGGCCCAGTAGTCCAGAAAGCTCTTTTCTGCCCAAAGCTTTGTTTTCTCCATTTGTTAGTGGGAGCAGATTGGAACTAAATAGATCCTAAATTTTTTCGGGGTCAGTTTCAGCACTCTTAGCTGCTACAGGGACTCAGGTGGAGCTAGCACAGAGCAGAAGCAGGAAATAGTCAAAACAAATCTCTGGGCTCCGTAGACTTGAGTCGTTTTCATTCCACTTTCTCCACCTCCGTGTCGTCAGCAGCAGCAGCAGGGCGCACACTTCTGGGGGGAACCAGGCACTGGGCTGTGCGCTGTGCACACTTTACCCATTTAGTCCTTACAACTTCCTGTGAAGTCGACGCACTGTAACCACCTTCTTGTAAGTATGAGGATGTAGACATACAGCAAGGTCCAGAAACTCGCCCAAGAACACACAACTAGTGAGTGTAGCGTCAGGTTTCAAAACTAGGTCACCCCTGGGCAGTGCATGTACCTGCACTCTGGGTCCCAACTCTCCTTTATCACAGTCGAGTACCACCTATGCTACTAGTTGCTTAATAGCATTTTTCTTAATATTATTTCACTTAAAAAAACTTTTTGTGCTGTTCTGAGCAATGTAAAAATCATGGATTTGTTGAGCCAGTTATATTTTTTATGACATTGATTAAGCATACAATGATATAAAAGCTGAATGATCATGTTCCACCTAAAACCATCTCAGGTACCAGCAATGCTGTGAGTAAGACCCAAATAGGAAACGAGAGTCTGGTCACAGGTCTGCCACAGGTCCTAGGGTATGAACCCCTTGCAAGGGCACTCGAGTGTCTGTGTGATTAAATCGGGTGGCCACGGACACGATCCCTCGTACTCCCTCGGTCTAGAGAGAACCCACCCTCTCTCGGGACATGTTGGCTTCTCGAAAGCGCATCCTCTCCAGGCATAGACTGTGGTGGGGACAGAGGGACTCTGGAGTCAGGCGGCCACCTGGCTTTGAATCTCAGCTGTCTCCTCTGAGCTGTATGGCTTTGGGCAAGTAATTTTACCTTCTTGTGCCTCAGTTTCCTCTACTGTAAAATGGAGATGATAATAGTGACTACCTTGTGGAGCTGTTGTGAGAATTAAGAGTTCACGCATGTAAAGCCTGGCACACTGTGAGCACCAAGTGAATCACCAAGCGACTCACCAAGCGAACAGAGAGATGCTAAGGAGATACACTCACTTCTCATTTCTCAGGTGTTAGTGCAGACACAGGACTAAAATCTGGTCTGTGGTCTGCAAGCTTTTGGGGGCTTAAGATTCACCAGGGACTTGTAAGAAATTCAGCTTGTTGCTATCCACCATCCCTGGGTTCCGATGAGTAGGTCTAGAGTGGGGCCTAGGAATCTGCATTTTAACTGCTAACCTGGGGATTCCGAGGCAGGTGGTCTGAGGACTGAGAAGCCGTAGGGCCATGAGACTTCCCTTCCCTCTTCTTCCTCCCCTGAGCATCTCTCATCTCCTTCTTCCCTGCCGGGGCAGCTATGGAAATGCACTGCCTGGAGTTATTTCTAGAAAGGTGTCTTGGGTCTGCATTGCCACCTCTAAGGCGACATCTCTGCCGGGCGCGGTGGCTCATGCCTGTAATCCCAGCACTCTGGGAGGCCGAGGCAGGTGGATTGTTTGAGCTCAGGAGTTCGAGACCAGCCTGAGAAAGAGTGAGACCCCGTCTCTACTAAAAATAGAAAGAAATTATATGGACAGCTAAAAATATATATAGAAAAAATTAGCCGGGCATGGTGGCACATGCCTGTAGTCCCAGCTACTCAGGAGGCTGAGGCAGGAGGATTGCTTGAGCCCAGGAGTTTGAGGTTGCTGTGAGCTAGGCTGATGCCACTGCACTCTAGCCCGGGCAACAGAGCGAGACTCTGTCTCAAAAAAAAAAAAAAAAAAAAAAAAAGTGACATCTCACTTGAGGTCTAGTGATAAGAAGGGAAGAAACAGAGGTGGGTAAGATCACAGCAGAGTGACTGAATTCTCTTTTCAAGGTGGGAATATGCTGTTTCCCACCACACTGGGAGTGCTCCAGGCCTTATTCAGTTCCGTGCTGCCCATGTCTGGCACAGAAGTGTGCATAGAATTGCACAGAAGATTATTTGGGAGGATTTAGAAATAAGTCATGGAATTGCCAATTCTACTGCTTTAAAACTTTTGGGGAATGGCCATGTGGCTACAGCCCTGTGCAGTCAGATGAGCCCAGATGGAGTTTTCAGAAGTTTTCACACCCTCCTTCATCAGGTAGGTGCTTTGTGCCATGCTGGTGCTGTGAGGGAAGGACTGTCCTGATCCCGGTTTGCAGCCAGTCCCTGGGGGAGGCTGAGGGACTTACCAGAAGTCACACATCTTCCAAGGGACATTACCAGGAGCTCAGTCAGGGTCTGTTGCCTCTGAAACTTGCCCTGTTTCTACCAAGGCCTCCTTCCTCTGTGGGTTTTATGACATTAGTCCCTGGGAACTAGACTAACGAGGAATGTTCTAGAAAGTTTAGTTTAGGAGAAAGTAAGTGGGCAAAGCCATGTTCCAAAGCATCCACAGTCCTGGTCTGGGAGGAGAATGATCTCCCAAAAGCTCAGAAAATTTGTCTGTCTGAAAGTCCACAGGTGGGGCTCGGTGCCTTGAGCTCTCTGCCGGGCTCAGGCTAATGTCGGAGGAGGCTCTCATTGCCTGTTGGCCTAAAGCCATCAGAGAGGCCCACACTGCCTCCCAGGTTGCTCATTTGAGACCAACCGAAGGAGTAACCGTGAGGAGCTTTGGCTGGGCACAGGCGCCCATTCCCTGAAACCCTAACCGTTCACACCAGGTACTAATTAAGGCAGCATCAACCATACCACCATCTCCCTTATTCACAGTGGTCCCCAACCTTTTTGGCACCAGGGATCGTTTTTATGGAAGACAGTTTTTCCACAGACCAGGGAGTGGGGGGATGGTTTCAGGATGATTCAAGCACATTACATTTATTGTGCACTTTATCTCTATTATTATTACATTATAATATAAAATGAAATAATTATACAACTCACCATAGGTTGGGGACCCCTGCTTATTCAAATAGGCATGAGAGAAAAGAGGAAATAAAGTTAGGACCCATGATAAGGGAAACTTTCTAGAGGTGGGGGGTGGAAAAGCGACCCACCAGTGCTTGATGTGGTCGCCTGGATCGCAGACTGGGTATGACCTGGGGAATTCTCTCACCCACGGGTGGTGGGGTGGGGAGACCCCTCTCCCTACCTCCTTTTTAGAGGTGACCTCCCACCCACACGATGGAAAAAGAAAAACTTATTTTATGGCGATTTGCATCGTAAAAAATAAAGGCAAATGAGCAAGTCCTTGGAGGCTGATGTTTTCATGGGGTTTGCTCAAGCATGCCATCCCCTCCACCCCAGGCTGAGACGTGACAACAGGAGGGTTTAGTGGGTGGGTGGGTACGAGCAGAGGAGGAGGCTATGAGCCAGTTTGGAGGAGGTGAGGAGGTGCCCAGGGCCCACACGCTGCTCCACCTCATCATCTGGTTCCAGCCCTTGGTCCTAGGGGACATTCTGTTTTTCCTCCTTTGGTTTGGGGAGGGGAGTGACTAGGCTAGAAAAATCAGAGCCCCTGACCTGAAAGGAAGGTGGGGTGGTAGGTCTCGGCATGGTTACTTGGGGACATCTGAAGGGTCATCAACTGGGCTGCATGAGTGGCCCTGTCCACTTTGGAGGAAGTGAGGAGGTTCCTCTGTTAAGGGGCCACAGAAACCATGGATAAGTGGTGACTGGAGGCCACAGGGCCCTGGCTCAGCCCACTCTCATGTGGAGCTTGGCAGACGGGTGGCCCTCTGTGCCCTGTGAACTCTGCCCAGTGCACTGCTGAAGGGGTGCCAGGTATGGTCACCTTGGCAGATGGGTGGCCCTCTGTGCCCTGTGAACTCTGCCCAGTGCACTGCTGAAGGGGTGCCAGGTATGGTCACCTTGCCAGGAGATGGGACACCAGGCCCCGAGTGCTAGGATTTAGAGGGCTTTGAAAGTGTCCCAAAGTGTGCCAAGACTCACCCTGTGGACACTGATGGATAACTGGTCTCCCTGACTGTCCCCTTCCCAATCCCCCAGGGGACCCAGCCAGTGCACCCCCCACTGCCCCACTAGGAATCTGTGGAAACAAAGGCAAGGGTGTTAGAAGCCGCCAGAACAGCCCAGCCCAGAGCACAGTGGACTTGACTCAGCCTTTGCCTTCTGCTCACTGATGATTCCTCTCAGGTCTCTGGCCAGTTGCTCAAGGACTCTGGCCAGCAGCTTTGGGGATCTGGCCCAATCTGGCATCTCTCCAAAAAACTAACTTTGCCATCACTGATTAACCGGCAACATTAGACTCTTCCCCCTAGAATACTTGGCACCTTGCACTCCTACCAGCTGGACACAAGGATTCCTTTATTTTCAGGAAGATGTCACAGGGATAGTGTCTAGCTTAGTAAAGTAGCACCGATAAAGCTCTTGCAGAGATGACTACATGGCTGATAATATTATGTCCTGGGCTGGCATGAGTCTAGATTTCAGAATCAGATGGGCCTGAGTTGGAAATCCATTAGCAAATTGCCAATGACATGAATGCCATGCCCTTTGTGGGCCTCAGTTTCCCCACCTGTAAAATAAAGGATTGAACTAGCTGACCCTGGAGCTCCATCTCAAAATGCCAACGATTTAGCATCCTTCAGGGGTGCCAAGCACCCAATCCTTTTAAACTTCTAATTATGAAGTATTTGAACCACAAACAGAGCTAGAGAGACAAGTATGATGAGCCCCTGGGTACCCATCGCCCCATTTCAACAATGATCCGCATCCACTCTCGCCCAGTCTGTGCCCCAGGCTCTCATAGCGCAGAGTTAAGCGTCTCACCAAAGAAGTCAGACTTACCCTCGGGGCTGGGCAGAGGCCTCTCCGGGGGCGCAGGGCTGGATTTCATGCTGTTTCCCATTTCTCTCTCTCCCGGGGCTGTTGGAGACGCTCGGAGCCTATGGTACAGGAGACACACAGGGAGAGTCAACCGCGCCCCAAGCCCTCCGAGTGGAGAATGACCCAGTTTAGAGAGCATCGTGCATCATTTCTCAGGCAGCCTGCTTCTTGAAAGGCGGCTGTTTTCATGTGAAGATGAGATTTGTGAAGGTTGGTTACATTTGCGCAGCTC
>CM052438.1:28081937-28150988 GCA_028533085.1 Varecia variegata | reverse complement strand
CAGCACCTGCCACCAAATCTTATGGAAATGACAGGTGGAAGGCCTGGAGCCTGCTTTCCCTGCAGTCCGGCAGACACTTCCCAAGCATCCACCCCGTGCTGTACTGGGCCGTGGGATCCCACAGACCTAGCAGGGACCTGCACTGCCTCTGAGCCCCACCGTAGATGTTTCTAGGGAAGAAGCAAACCGAGTAGCCTTCCCAACTCTGAGGAGCATTTAGCCACACAGGCTACCCTACGCAGACTGCAGGTAGCGTGTGTGTGATATGCACAGGCTGTCTCTCGAGGGCGTCAGGAACCACACATGTGACACAGGCCTTGGGAAGCAAACATGTGTCGTGCACAGCCTGTCCTACGCAGGCCTGCTCTGTCCTGCTCCTATTGCTTCCTGGAGCCACCAGCTGCCCCCGTCCCCCAGCCTCCCTGTCTGGCATCTCCAAGGCCTTTGGGCTTCCAGAGAAAGCTCTCAGCATGCAGAGCGAACTCTGAAACAACGCTGTCTCTTTGCCGTCTCCAGTGTCCCCAGGACACAGTGCATTGGCTCAATGCCTTTTTGTCCTTTTAGCCTGACAGTTGGCGTCAGGTGTCATTAAACACTAGTGATTGTGCCCAGAGTCCCCTCTGGATGCCCTGGGTCCCCTCCAGCCCTGCTGGCCTCCCCTCCCACCCCATCCTCCCCACCCCCGAGCCGTTTCCAAGCAGCAAACTTCTGCCATTTTTAAAATGTCTGGTCTCTCCCTCCTTTACATCACAACTATTCCAGAAAACAGTCAGGAAAAGACTTCACTCTCCCTCAAAGTGAATTCTAACATCACCCATTTTCCTAACAACTTTATGATTCTTTTCAAGCACTCGTGTGACGTTTTGGGGGGATCCCTGGAATCTAGTACAGGGAAAAAAAGAAACAGACTTGAAACTTGGATTTGTCACATGGGAAAACTGAATTCCATCCAAGAAAAGAAACATACCCAGGGTCGCAAGATGAGAAAGGTCTGGTCAACCCAGAAGCCTGGGTTCTTCTCTAACACAATCCTCTCTCTATTTCTTGTACTCGGGCCTCATCTGCCTCGCTGGTTAGAGTTCACTCCACGTGTGAAAAGGGGCTGTATCTGGCTATACACCCACCAAAAGCCCACCAGGTCCCAGCAGCCCCTTGGCAGTCTGCTCCCGGGCCCCCTGCATTCTCCAGGAAGGAGTTAACTTATCTGAAAGAAGCTTTTATTTGAGAAGAGTGAAAATGCCCCTGGAGAGTGAGAGCTGGAGTCTCCCTAATGAAATGGCTGAACAATTTGATTTAATCTGTGACAGTTTCATGCAGTGGCTGGAGGTGGGAGAGAGGGTACAAGAGACATAATTGCTTCTAGGAACAATAAGAAAAGGGCAAAAGAGAAATGAGTTAATTAACACTGGCTCTGAAAATCCTTGATTTCTTTTTCCCTTTTCTTGGTGGTATAACTCCTAGGTTTCTAGGTCAAAGGATCATGACTGGCATCCACCTTATTTTCTCTCCAGTCTTTGGACTGATGCTGTTTTCTTTGCATGACCTTGGACCTCAGTTTCCTCTTCTGAAAAATGAGATGAGTGGAAAAGATGATCTCCAAAGAAAGATCCTTTTAACCCCATTTAATTTTAGCAATCAAGACTCAATGGCTTTTTGAAAATTATTAGTAAGAGGAGAGAACCATCAGTACGTTTTCTATGAAGTCCCATTAGACAGAATCCAAATCTTGTCTTTATCTTCGTCGGGATCGAGGGAAGATAGTTAATGTGTACAACACCCACCTTCTGGTAGGCAGTTTGAAGGCCCCACTGTGTTTAATCTTGCCAGCATTCCTGAGAACATATTTTCCTCTTTTAGCTTCTTAGTGTGAAGGCCAGGGGTTCTCTCACCTGCCCACCGTCCCAGAGCTGGAAACTCTGCATGTCCTGACTTCAGAGCCCACACCCTTTGCTGGGAACTAAGCTGTTGTCTCTCCAGTGGGAGGAACTCTAGTCAGTGTGTGACTGGCCGCCATCTGAGGGTGCATGGCGTGGAGGGGTCACAGGCCTGCGGGGAGTTGCCATTAGCAACATGGGACGTGCCTGCTCTGACCAGGTTCTGTTTGAGCACATCCAGCATCCTTTCGTTGTGTGCTCTGTGTTGTCTTATAAATATGGGGGGTGGGGGGAGCAGGCTTCTCAGACTTTCCATTGCTGGGACAACATCCCAGGACAGGTCTGTGCACCTTTTCCACCCTGTGCGTTGAATGGCAAGGCCTCGCTGTTGGGAAGGAAGGTAGCCTGAACCCCTTCATAGTAGCCAAAGGGGAGAGAGCCTGAGGAACCCTGACCCAGGGAAGGCAGGTCTTGACTCTGTAGTAAAACCAGGAACCAAACCCTTGGCAACAGTTGGGATTAATATGAAACTCTACTTAGGTTTGCGACCTTCCCTTTGGCCTTAGTGTGACAGTGGTACATCCATTCATATGACCTTTGTCTAAGGCACGGGAGCATGATGCCATGAGTGGAGATGCCTTAACGTCCACCATGTACGTTAACGCCAGCAGCAACAGTGATACCCAGAATACCACCACCACCGCGGCTGGTCTGGCTCACACCCTGCCAGGCACGAGGCTAAGCATCGCACAGCCAGCGTATCCTAGGTTGCTCACAACAGCCACACTTTGTAGATGAGATAAATTAAGTAACTTGTTGCAGGTTATACAACTAGAAGAGGTAAAGCTGGGGTTCCACCCAGGTCTGCCTGAGCCCCAAACCTGTGCTCTTAACCGCCACAAAGGGCTGCCCTGTTTTCCTGCCCTCTGGTTAAGCCTAAGAAAGCAACAGAAAGGTGATTTTTAAAAGTCATCAAAGCAACCTCAGGAACAATGAACTTTGGGGGGAACTTTTAAGACAAGGGACATGAAGGCCCCAAGGGGTCTCTTGGACATCACTTGGCAATGCTTAGAAGCCCAGGTGTGGGGATCCAGCCAGCAGGGCTAGGGAGATGAAGGGACGGGGAGAGAGGCTGGTTGAGGCCTGCTATGGTCAAAGGGGCAGGAGGGAATCGTACGTGATGTTTTCCAGCCTTTCATGGTGGTATTTTAAAAAAACCTGTTAATGCTGTGGAACAACAAAAAAACAAACAAAAAGAAATACTAGCTGTGCTTATAGTATCTCAGTTTTATAAAAAATTTATCATTCAAATGCATATATATACAAAAAATACTAAAGGAAAATTTCCAAAATGTTTCTAAGGGCTTTCTGTAGATAATGATCATTTAGGTGAATATATCAATTTCTTCTTTGCTTACACATTTCTAAAATATCCAGATTTTCTCCTAAATGGATGAATTGCTTTTATAATAAACAGCTTGGAAAGAATGAGGGGGCCTTAAAGAAGGAGTTTTCAAAGCAGGCAGGCCTGAGTTCAGATTCCAGCTCCCAACCTACCGGCTGTGTGGCCTTTGGCAAATTACTTCACTTCTCTGAGCCTCGATTTTCAAGTCCATCAATTTGGGATACAGATATGTGCCTAATAGGGTTGTTTTGAGCATTCAATTACTGATCGTATCTAAAGCAGATGTGTTTGGGAAATGGTAGCTAAAAGCATACCAAACCTGGACCCCTTAGGGGAATTGGGTGGCCAGCTAACTCACTGTGCAAGCTTGAGCAAATCCTTTCCCTGGCCTGGGCCTGCGGGTCCTCAAATATGATGGGGAAAGGGTTGGGCCAGGCAGCCACTCAGGGCTCTTTTGCCTCAACTGTTCTCCATGGCGGGTACCCGTCACTCGTGCACAATTGACTCAGGCTTTGCTGGGGGCTGCCTGTGGTCTCTCTTTGCTTCAGGAAAAAATAAGAGCTGGCACAGGGGCTTAGCATCAGTTGTTCTCCCTGCCAAGGACCTCACAGGATTTCCGGGGGCACCCGCCACATCCTGTCCTCTCTCGACAGGTGCTACCCCCCTGAGCGTGAGGCTGGGGGCTGCCAGGCCTCCTGCCCTGTGACCCACATCGTTCCCTGCTCTCCTCGCAGGGCAGGTGCAGCCGCCACCTCACCACCATCTGCTCCCCAGTTCCCTGTACAGCAGCGAAGGCCTGTGTGCCCCGTGGGCTGTGGGGGGCACCAGGTGGGGCAAGGCCTACAGTAGCAGACGCCTCTCAGAGAGGCACACGCAGCCCTCCAGCCTCCTTCTCACGCCTGACGCAGAATCAGAGGCCCTCGAGAGCCACTGGGAGGAGAACTTGGGATCCCCTCATCCAAGATATTTTAAAGTTGTTGGTTCAAACTGTATTTTAAAGAAAATTTCCTCAGACATTCAATACATAAGCGAGATAAAAGTGAGTTGCTGGCTGGGGCTGGGGGTTCAGCATCATGACTCTCTACTACTGTGGATAGGACACTTCAGTCCTGGGACATCACAAAGCACTGATTGAAAAAGTAGCAATTCGGTGCCCTCATAGCGCAAATAGAAGGCTGGGCGAGGGCAAGCAACCTGCTCAAGGTCACACAGTAAGTCTGGACAGGTCTCACACTCCCTGCCCAGCTCTCTGCCCACTCCAAGAGAGGCCCCATGTGTCCCCAAGCCTGTGCTCTGGCCCCTTCTGCCTTTGGGGGCCCAGGCCAATGGGAGGCCGGCCTTCATCGTAAGACTAGAGTAGGATGGACAAGCCCTAGTACATACTCTATGGCCATGTCAAGATGTCAGGGACAGAAGCCAGACTTAAGGCCAGTCAATGCTGGCACAAATTTCAATTTCATCCTTTGTTAAGTCACTGAATCTCTCTATGGTTTTGTTTTTAATGGGCATAGCCATATCTGCCTTGCTGGGTTTTCACAAGTAAGGGTTGGCGAGAGTAAGTGTGGAAGGCTGAGCACACTGCAGAGTCTCACCAGGGCTCAGCACTCTCGGATGCAAGGGCCTGGGTGACCCAGCCGGGTCGAAACAGCAGGTGGGGGTCTGTGTGAAGTGGTGTCTGGCATCACAGGTGGGCAATACATGCCATTTCTGGCACAGCTTTAACACTTCATTGAAATAAAATGAGTTTTCCCCCAATTTCTTTCCTTCTTGATCAGCTTTCTGTACACCAGGGACCCCGATACACAGGGGAGGGGGTGGGTGCCACCCAGTCTGTGACTCCTTTGGACTCAAAAAATGTGTTACAGATGGAGTTTAGGCCCAGGCCAGGCCCCAGATAGCTACATAACCTGTAAGCTGCTGGCATAGCAAACACTGGCAATGAGAAAAGAGGGGTAGGCCGGGCGTGGTGGCTCACGCCTGTAATCCTAGTACTCTGGGAGGCCAAGGCGGGAGGATCGCTCGAGGTCAGGAGTTCGAGACCAGCCTGAGCAAGAGCGAGACCCCGTCTCTACTAAAAATAGAAAGAAAAAGAAATTATCTGGCCAACTAAAATATATATAGAAAAAATTAGCCGGGCATGGTGACGCATGCCTGTAGTCCCAGCTACCCGGGAGGCTGAGGCAGTAGGATCACTTAAGCCCAGGCGTTTGAGGTTGCTGTGAGCTAGGCTAATGCCACGGCACTCACCCTAGCCCGGGCAACAAAGCGAGACTCTGTCTCAAAAAAAAAAAAAAGAGAAAAGAGGGGTAAAGACAATTATTTTGATACTAGCTAGTACACAGAATAGGAAAACAGTGAATATGAAATAGGCCTTTTCGTTTCATATGTGGATGCTTGGGAAATGCATGTTTCATCAGAGAAGGAGGTAGGTGGAGACTTTCATGGAGATGCTAAAAATCTGGGCATCTAGGCACAGGGATTGTAAAGTTTGTGATTTGTCACATCATATTTCCCAGCAAAAGTCAGTTTTGCTTTTTATTCACGTGTGTGAGTCACCAGCATTACTCATAAACTTCTCGTGTGCGATGGAAATTGATATTTTATCTAACACAACACTTGCAGATGATGAACGCCCTGCTCTGGGATCTCCCCCATCAATGTCAGCATGAATCACTTGTCAAAGCACGTGGATGCCAGAGCCCTGCACCCTGCAGTCCCCAGACAGTGGGTCTAATGGGGCTTGCTCTCCCTAAAGAGATCAGCTGCCAGGGGTGAGAGGCACTCTGCTATTCTCTTTGATCTCCTCGTTGCATCCTTAGCTCTGCAGGAAGAACTGCGTTGGCCTTGGGGTGAAGTATGATGTCACGGCTATTTGTGTGGTTGATTGATTAGTGACTGTCTCCCCAACTTGACTGTAAGAGCCGGGAAGGCAGCCACCAGGTCTGTTTCCACTCTCTGCTGTGACACAGTAGATGCCCCACAAGGAAATGGAACAGATGGAAACTGAAGAAACAGTGTGCCTAGGAGAGAGTGGATCAGTGCCGCGGTAGTAAATGTTTCGCAATCAGTGTTGCAGGGGGGTGGGTGGGGAATTCCTAACTTGTGTGTTCACCAATTTCTGTGGTATAAATCCTCCCAGCGCGGCTGATTTCCAGCTTCCAATGTGACCTCTCTAAACATGGAGTTGGGAGGAGATGTGTGGAAGGGGCCTCCCAAGCCAGTGCAAGCTGGCTGCAGGCACCACTGGAGTGAATGGACTCATTACTCATCTTTCTCCTGGCAATTACCCTTATGTGGAACAGCTGCCTGCAGACAGACATCTCTATTTGTTTGCAAAGGAAAAGGTGCACTAATCTAAACGGGCATCCACTGTGTCAGATGGCCTAAATTAGATGTTTAAAATACACTGACTCATTTGATGCCCCCAAGATACCATTCATTTCACAGATGAGGAAAGTGAGTCACAGGAAGGTTAAGTAACTTGCTCGGGGTCACACGGCTAATTCAGGGATGGGGCCAGCTTTCAAATCCTGGTTCTTTTTACCCCACCCCTAATTCCTACAATTACCTTTGTCTCCACTTACTGAAATTTTAATTATAGTAACAGAGGCTATAAGAGCTGGGCTTGCGGGTGAGACCAGGGGAGTGTGCGCGCAGGCGTGGGAACGGGCACGCCGCTGCCCTGTGTCTGCAGGTGCCTTGCTTCTGGCCCCTGTGAGGCCACCCCTTCCCACTGGACGGTGACCAGCCAAAGACCTGGCTGCCAGGGCTCCACCTGTTTGCTCTGTGCCCCGAAGGTGTCAATTTTGTCATAAAATCATTTGAATGGTGACTCCAATACTGTGAAGGGGAAGTTACCTCCATTTTTTCTTCTAACTTTTCCTAATTTTTACTTTCTGTACAGTATGCCTTTGGAACTCACAGGGGGCCCACTAACTTCCCTGAGACTCCAGGCAAGCCACAGTCCCTCGTTGGGTGTCAGTTTGCTTTCCTATAAATGGTGGGTGGACCAGCTGGAGGGCTCCCTGCGTTCACCCCAGATTGGTGCCAGCTCTTTACGAAGCTTAGTGTATAGGAGGAGAAGAGGCGCTCGTGTGTGTGTGTGTGTGTGTGTGTGTGTGTGTGGAGAAATCACAGGTCCTGAGTGTTTTATATGGACGCTGAGCTCACTGGCCCTCCACAACTCTATGCGGTATGCATAATTATACTTAGGCCTTTTGTATAACTGGGGAAACTGAGGCCAAAGCATTCATAACTTGCCAACGTTCCCCCGGCTGGTAAGTGGTAGAGGCAGCACTGGAGTCCGGGTCTGGCTCTAGAGCCTGGCTCTCAGCTTCCGTCCCTTAGGCCTGAGGGACATGCAGATCTGACCTCTTCTGTGGCAAGACTATGGTGCTCCCTTGCGTGCTAGAGGGTCGTGCACATAGCAGGCACTCGGTAGGTGGACCTGTAGGCACTGACAGAGCAGTACATTGACAGGTGGGTCCGGACACTCAGGCACTTGAGATTTGTAGTCAGAGGATACAGTTTTTAAACCGATCGTCCATGTGGCTTGGAAGGCTTGGGGGAGGGGGAGGAATGGGGAAGATGGCGCATCTGCCAACTGGGGAGGAACAACCAGGTCAATGAGAGAATTAACCTACCTCCCAGGCTAATGGGACAATGAAATGAAACTGACGGTGCTGGTGTCTCTCCCTGGGCTCTCTGTTTCCCTCATGTCACACACCGTGGTGTGTCCTTAAGTATTTGTTTCATTAAGGCTTATTGACCACTCCCACACCCAAGACAACTTTCTGAGGACAGGGTCCATGTCTCTCATGTTCCTCAATGAGAAACCATGACCTAGCAGGTGCCCGGCACATAACATGTGCTCAGTTCATTAGGCTGAATGACTGGAGGTGTATATAAAGTGCCTGGCACAGTGCAGGCAGGAGGCAGTCTGCTTCCAGGGCACCTGGCCCATTCAGGGTGGTTATTTTTCCCCTAAAGTCAAGTCAGAGGACAATTCCCACTTTCTTCGGAAGCTCTTTGAGTTTCCCCGGCTTTACTCACCACCACCCCACATACACCCCAAGCCCTCCAGCCACGGTCCCAGGCTGCCTGGTGCCAAGGAGGGAAGTGTGACTTTGCAAAGCTGCTTGGCAACAAAAGGGAGCCACTGAGCCCTTGAGGGCCCACCGTTTCTGTCTGTAGCTAGAGTTACCATAATCAAATACACCCCTCCCCTCGTGGTTCTCAGATGGGAGGAAGTGGTTTGGACATGGTGTACTTATTTCCTCTGGAACTCTTAGGGAGGTTGTGGGGGGGGGGGAGTCGGTCACATGGTCTGACCTCAATGCATATTTATTGAGGGAAGGATGGATGGATGGAGGGATGGAGGGATGGATGGATGGATGGATGGACAGCTGGGCAGACAGACACATAAATGCACTAACAGAGCCCTCAGATTGCTAACAAGAACTAAATGGTTTGGTCTGACATACTGGAAGACCTTGGTGAGAATTTTAAGTTCCAGCCTCTCTCACAGCTAGAGAAAATAAATGCTTGATGAATGTCAAAGAAAAACTTAAAAACCAGCAGCATCTATTAATGCAGAACACTGATTTGGGTGTACTAGAATGAATAATTTCTAAGTCTTTAAAAAACACGCATTTCCCTTGGAAGAAAATTGCCGGCTTTCACAACTCAGAATGGAGTTTTTTCTGTATTAGGAAAATGACTTCAGTTTGCTGCAATGCAAACCTACCATGTCTGTTTCATTTATATCAGATGGAGGAACAAGCAGAAATATGTATTCAGAAAAATGAAGAAGGAGTGCCCAGCTCATTGGTTTTGCAATTTTGATCCATTATATTTAACAGTGTTTGTTAATAGCTTTCTGCTTAGCCATACCAAAGGGACTTGATATACTTTAACTGTCTGTGTAGGAATGATATTAGTAGCCCCTATTTTGTATTTAGCATCTCCTACATATTACATATAATTTACACTTCTTACAAATGCACAAGGAAGCTAGTTGTCTTTTTATAAGGAATAAACTAATGCTCAGAGAGGCAAAGTGACTTGCCTAGAGTCACACAGCTCTTTGGTGGCTGATCCAGAATGTTGTACTAGAATGAATAATTTCTAAGTCTTTAAGACAGATACATTTCCCTTGGAAGAAAATTGCCAGCTTTCACAACTCTGAGTGGAGAAGTTTTTTCTGTATTAAGAAAATGACTTCAGTTTGCTGCAATGCAAACCTACCCATGTCTGATTACAGCACTGTCTTTCCAAGTTGCTATCTTGCTGCCCTGATCTAGATTCTAGATCTGTTTAAGAAGGAGTGTAAGTAGATTTCAATTTGTCTGTTCCATAGGTTTTCAATATTATTGTACTTTCAGAGCACATTAAGCACTCTTGCATAATATTCTTCTAATTGGAGAATATTAGTTGCAATAGAATTTGCTAGAACTTTTGTTTGGTCTTACCTCCCCATTTTCTCAGCATCTCATAGCAAACCACAGAATGACAATTTGCAGACTATGGGATGTAGTCCTTCTAAAATGAAGAGCACTGCTTTAAGCGCTGTCCTGTCCTGCCCCAAGTTGCTCTCACTGAGCCCCCAGCTCAGCCCTCCAGGGCCTTGCTGCCTCCACCTGCCCACAGCCGCATGGCTTGGGCCAGTCACTGTACCTCTCTGAGCCTCGTTTTCTCATTTGTCAAAAGCAAGTAACAATCACAATCTCACAGGATCATTCTGAAGATTGAAGAAAAGTGTCTTCCCATGCAGTATTCCTTGCTGTTACTCAGGATGGTGGATAGGCACAGCCCCGATGTGGGATATTCTGAAGCCAAAGCCCAGGTTGCTTTCCTGACACAAGGCTCTCTCAATACGTAGGTGCCCAAAATAATGTGGAGTGTTCCACATTCCTTAGAAAATTCTAGTCCTCCCAAATCTCGTCCAAGTCTAACAGTTTATATTTTCAGAATTTGTATATCTCACGTTTGCCTTTGCTTTGATGCCCACCCCCCATGCACACACTTAGAACATGATTAGATTCTTATTATCTTTGGCATATTCCCAAAGAAGATCCAAACCAGACTCCTAGCAGTGCTAATCCATCCCTCAACCCACCTGGGCTGGCTCTGTGTACCTTTAGACATCATGATTCCAGGATGATAGCATTCACTGAGCACCTGCTGTGTGTCTGAAACTGGCCTGGACACTTGGCATATGTTAGTTCATTTAATCTGCCCAATACCTTTGTGAATTAGTACCATCCTTCTTATTTTAAGGTTGACAAAATGAAGGCCTGGAGAAAGTTTTAAATGACTTGCTCAAGGTCACACAGCTAGGAAGTCTGATGGCAAGCCCTAGTTGTCCTTTGTAAGAAGCCTGCTACGTGCCAGGCCATTCTGTGGTGAGAATATCTCCTCTGGCAGTCCCCTGCCCAAGCCCCCCCCAGCACTTCTCTCCATAGAATTATGCATAAAATATCCACTGAGCGGCTGCAAACCTGGGTGCTGTGCTAGGGACAGGGGACACTGCCGCGCCTGTTCTCAGGGAGCTCGTCTGTGGCTCCAGAAAGCCAGCCCCTGCCAGCTGTGTGTCGGAGGGGTCCTGAAGTCTCTCCCCACCCTGTCCCTACCACATACCACATCCCCCAAGATACCTTCAAACACTGGGCATGGTCTCCCCTGGGACACGGCTGTGGAGGGGCCACCAGGCGCACGGTCACTGCCTGTCCATCAGCTGCTGCTGCTCTGGAATGAGCGGGCGGCCAGACCTCCCACGGGTGTGGAGAAGCAGCCCATGCTACCAAGAAGAACTGCAGTTGCTAAACCAGCTACACACTTCCTCTGCTAGAAACGAGGAAGGCGTGCGGGGCTTGCAGAAGGGCAGGTTCCTGTTTTCAGTAACCACTCTGAGCAGGCTTCTCTCTGCAAGGACTGGGAAGATAGAGACGTTATTAACCTTTTTACAAAGCACTTGAGACTGTGGGCAGCTTTATTCTAGATGGTCAGGCCATGCTCAGACTTTCAGAAACTTGGTCTTTTTCCTCTAATTAGTAGGCAAATAAATGGGGCCGTGAATTTGCTTGTGTGCATCCACAGAGCTCACTGGGCCCACCGAGGCCGTGGATTAGAGCTCCAGCTTCTCTGGTCTCAGTTTCCGAATTTTTGTAGCTTCCTATGTCACTGGTGGATGGACCCCAGAGCAGAGCTTCTAGATTAAAGGAGACTAGAGAGACATGGCAACATGATGTAATGTGTGATCCTCACTTGGACCTGGGGTGAAGGGAAAAGAACTAGAAAGAACATTATGGGATGGGGAGGGAGCATTTGAACACACAGTGCATAGTATTATAGATAAAATTGTATTAGTGTTAACTCTTTTGGGTATGATAGTGATAGTGTGGTTATATGGGAAAATGTCTATTTAATAGTTGTCAGGGGCCACAGACACATGGTGACCTATTTGGAGGTCATGTGTCACGATGGCTACAACTTTCAAATGAATCACTAAAAGAAAAGCTGTATATATGTATATCAAGACAGAGAATGAATGAGACAGACAGAAAGCAAACATGACAAAATGTTAACACTTACTGGATCCAGGTGAAGGGTATGTAGGTGTGCGTTGTTCTACTCTTTCAACTTTTTGGTGGGCTAGAAATTAAAATATATATATTTATATATAAGAATATATATTTTATATAAATATTACATATAAAATCTCCATATTAATAGTGCATGTCTCAAGCAGGGAAACTCAGGCACATGGAGCCTAAGGGCTTGTTGGTGGAGCTGAAAACTTCTGTCATGCTGACCCCAGGATTGCCTGGGAATTGCCTGGGAATGCTGGATGACGGTGCTGGGGTGGCTCTCAGAGCCCCCCACAGACCCTCCCACCTCCCAGAGAGTCAATGACCTGCCCACAGTCACATAGCTAAAGCCCCAATGCAGAGCCAGGGCTGGAGTCTGGGGCTGGTGACCCACAGCCCCAACCCGGCGAGGCTGGCGCAGCCACCCTGGGACAGTCATTTGGAAACCTCACTCAGTGTAGTTAGTGAAGATAAATTAAAAACCTCAGGTCTGCATCTAAATTTAGAAGGCACTCTGTACTAGAGAGATGCTTCCTTAGACAACTTGTGAAAACACCGGCTCTGCGAAGAGCACGCCGGGAAGGGACAGAGGAAATATTGCAAAAGACGGAGTGGGCAATTTGCCTCAATGGGGAAGAGAAGATAGGCAGAAATATGCAAAAGTGGAGTTTTTTCCTCCGAATTCACACAGAGAAGTAAAAGAGCTTTGAACTTACAGTCAGAGGTGTGAGCTTTGTGACAACTTCTCAATAGACATTTACTGAGAATCTACTGCGGGTTAGACTCTGTATTCCCCCCCTAATCCTTCCTTCAGGAAAGCTTTATTGAGCAGGGGGCTGTTCCAGGCACTCGGAATCAGCTGGGAACAAAAATTGGCAAAAGCCCTGTCCTTACTGAGCTTACCTGCTCCGGAGGTGTCACATGAGAGAGACTGAATATGGCAGCTGTCAATGACGATGACTGCCCTAAAGGAAATGCCCTAGGAGGTCCGCGGGAGAGAGGGCCTGGAGGCGCTGCTCTCCGCAGGTGTCAGTGGCTGGGGGTGGGCTCTCTCCAGAGGTGTCACTGGGCTGAGACCTGCGGGAGGAGAAGGAGCCAGCTTTGGGACAGCCCAGGGTGCGAGAGGCACACATGGAAGGACCTGCCGGTTTCACACAAGCAGTGGGAGTTTGGGGGAAAGACACAATCAGGCCCTGAGGACAGCCGAGCCAGGTGGCAGAGGCAGTCGAGCGAGAGGCCTGCAGAGCCGGCTCCTGTGAAAGGCGCAGCCGTGAATGGGGAGCTGCTGAAGAAGGAGCCCCAGGGGTCAGCGCTGCAGCCTCTTCTCTGCCCCTTGCCAGTGGGTCACTGCTGCTAAGCCCTGCCCCGGCCTTGGGTGCTTCGTGACCTCCCTTTCGTCTCCTGGGGGAACTGTGAGGACATCCAGTAGATCTGAGAAAATGTCCCTCAAATCCTACACTGTGCTGCCTGGAAGCCTGGGCTGTGGCTGGAGCAGAGGTGCCAGCCTGGGCCCAGCCAGTGAGAGCAGGGCTGAAGCCCGGGCACCGTGCTAGGCGGGTGACTCAGACTTTAGGCCTCTGTTTCCAGTGACCCCAGCAGCTTCTCCACCTTGGCACCACTGGTGTTTTAGACCAGACCATTCTCTGTCGTGTGGGTGGTGGGGGCTGTGCTGTGTATTGTACGACCCACAGCGTCCCTGGACTCCACCCACTAGATGCCGGGAGAACCCCCCCGCCCCCGCCAAATCATGACAACCGAAAATGTCCCAGACATTGTGCAGTGGGCCCTGGGAAGCAACGCTTCTCCTGAGTGAGCACCACTGGATCACACTGTGCCATAGAGGTCCTGAGAGCTTTCAATAAACAAGACACTGCACCTGTGCACCTTGTTCTTTCTCGGGTTGTAAAGTACAACCGGGGCCAGTTGGTTCTCTTGCTTCCACAGGGACTCAGCTCTGCAAAGGTCACCCTGTGCTCCCTGGTACATATCTCAGACAAGTGTCATATGGCAAGGCACCCATCCTCCCTCTCCACCGTCACATGGGCAGCCCAAGAACAGGACCAGGTATGTGGCGGCCTGTAGTCCCTGGGAATCAGGCCCGGGAGCTACAGCGTGGTTAGTGCATGGGCTGCATCTCTAAGGAGGTGGCCATTTGGCAGAGGGAACTGCGGCAGGAAGCAGTGAGCTGGGAGCCACTCCGGCACGGTGGGGTCCTGTTGATGGTGGAGAACAGGCCGGGGGCTTCTCCCCACAGAGACCCCACACAGGAGATCTGCATCTGAGCTTGCCACGCATCACCCCTGCTCCTCCAGTGCCCTCACCTTTCCTCCCTCACCTGCTCTCCATGCTGGTCCTAGTAGCTCACACACCTTCCTCTCCCAATCCATGAAGGAGCCCTGAGTCCAAGAACACTGTCATCTATTTAGGCATGCATTTCATGCTCCATGGATCCATTTGTTCATTCATTCAACATACTTTTGTCAGCACTTACTATGTGCCAGGCAAGACGAGGCCCCACCCTGGGAGCTCACAGCCAAACACTCTCCATCCCCAAGGCCCAGCACAAGACAGTGTTCTTTGCATATTTGTTGAATTACTGAATTTAGCAAATATCTGTTATAAACTTCTTGTGTGTGTAACCTGCACTGGGAGGACAGACAGGGAGGGATCCACAGGTGGAGCATGGATGTGGCTCCCTCCCTCCCTGCCACCCTCCAGTAGTTCTAGTAGAGGAGACAGCACACATATCAAAACCTCAGGTGTAAGGAAGGTCATGGGAAGGAGGGGCCAGGAGAAGAGCTGGAGGGGACTCCAGAACTCCTGGTTTCCCACCTCAGTGGCACTGAGGTGTGGCAGGACCAGGTTGGAGTGATCTCAGCAGCACGGTCTTCAAGGTTGATGTTCTGCATCAGTACAAGGAGCAAAGACAAAGACACTGAGCAGGTGATGCCCCCAACAAGGACCCAGGCTTTGCTGTCCTGGCCCAGTGACACCCTATCAGGATGTTGGGCTTGAGGGCTCACAGAGACATCCAGGACCATCTGTGTAGAAGGCACCTGATTTCCAGAGGGCTTTGCAAATTAATTAGCTATTAGGGCCTGGACTAATGGCCACAGGCAGATTACCAAGATGCCGCCATGCAAGGGTTGAGGGTTGCTCAGTTAGGTACGAGGATATGGTCATCACCTTTATTAAAGTGAAAGTTTCCCCTATGTAAAAACTAGCTTTACACACTTAAAGTTGTCTGGAGTCAGTTGTTATGTTTCCCCAGCTGGGGGGCGGCAGGTCTCCTAACCCCGGCAATAAGAAGCCCGACTCTCCAGCTTCAGGTCTCAGAGGGGCTCCAGGTTCTGGGACGCTAAGAGCTCCCAAGGTGATTTGGCGTCGTGTGGCAGCGGTGCGGTGTTGAAGCCCCACGCTGGGTCAGATTTCACGGCATGGTCCAGTAGAGCAGATTCCCAGTTCTGTTTCAAGGTTTCCCCCCACTTCTTTAAACATAAATGTTGCCAAGCTTGGAAGAAGAGAAAGGCGACCTTGGGAGCCAGCAAGGTTGTTAGGGGAGTCCAACACTTATCGGGTGCAGGGCCTTGTGCGTGGTGCTGGTGTTGATGGGATTCTCACATCCAAAGGAGTTAAACCACGTGATCTTGGAGAGTTGGTAGCAAGACAGACGTTTTCTGAGAGTGATGTTTTTGCCCCTTCTGTGGCTGGATGGGTGCTGACTCATTCATTCAGTCGCTTGTTCAGTGACTATTTGTTGAATGCCTTGTATGTGTTAGGCACTGCTCCTGGTACAGAGTTAGAAAAACGAACGAGTAATGTTGTAGAAGGGGCCTGAGGGGCGAGGACAGTGAGAGGGACTCTGGCCTTAGAAGCGTGGCTTTTGAAGTGAGCACAGAGTGATTTCGGTGTGAAGATCTAGAGGAAAAACCACTGAGTATAGGAAATGACAGATGTGCAAAGGTCTGGGGCTGGAGATGCTTCTGTTCAAGGAGAAGAGAGAAGGGAAAGGAACTAATATTTGGGGAATGCCAGGGAAGAAAAGTGGCTCTTGCTTATGTTATCCATTTGTTCTTCCCAGCTATATGTCTGGAGTTCACTTGAGGAAACAGCCTTCTAGGGTTTTAATGTACTTGCCCTTGTTCACACAGCGGATGAGGGACACCATCCGCATCCAAACTCGTGGGCTCTGGAAGCAGTGAGCTCACTGTCACTGTTGTTCTAGCCTCCCACTGGGACTTCCCACATGCCACCTCTTCCCCACAAGGCTTCCCTCCCACCCTTTGCCAGCCCTGTGTCCTCAAATGAGACTCGGGCCCTGTTGTCCTCCTCCTCAAGCACCTGCCCAAGACTCGGACCGACTTCATCCCTTTCGATGCGCATCGGTGTGTTCCCCACCCTCCTCACCACCCCCCACGACAACCTCAACACCCAAGGCCTCCATGCCTGACTCACTGACTCCTTTGCCACTGTGCCCTCCAGACAAGCCTCCCACCTCTTCGTCACATGCTGTGCCACTGCTCTTCCCCCGCCTGTGTGCCCTTTCCTCCTGTGTATTCGCCCCTTCACCAGGAAGTGGTTGCTCCCTCTCTAGACACCCCTTGGAGTTTCATCTGTGCCACAGGAGTAGGGCACGTTGCTTACTGGAGTCAAGTTCAAGAGAGGGGTCAACAGACTTCGGGGCTGTGTGACCTTGCACTGCTTTCTGAGTCTCTCAGCGTAAATGAGGCGCTGACACTACTCAGTCATGAGGATCCATGAAATGACGTGTATAAACCACCTGGCACCGAGCAAGGCATGTGGGAGGGTCTGCTGAAAGAATGCCTCCCTTTCCGTTCAGATTGGAGCATAAGCTTGGGACGGCAGGAGTGTGTCAGACGCACGACCACTGAGCTTAGCACAGAGCCTGGCCCCAAAGAGATGGTCCGTACCGATCCGTCGGGTAAAGGACTCAATGAAGGTTGTGCCTTTTGAACAAAAAAAGGACATAACTTGTGAATATTGACTTTTCACCTTTGGGAAAGGCAATAAGCTAACAACGAAAACCATTTAGGGGACAGCAGCCCTGGTTCCGTTGGAGGTAAGAGTTCATGTTTCTGGAACCGCCTTTAAAGTTGGATAAATAGTCCATGTGGATGAGCTGAATTCTCCAGGTGCAGTAGAACTTAAATGTGTATGTCCTCAGAATCTTTGTGTTTCTTGGGGAGGCCTCCTGGCACTGACAGTATTCTCAGGCAAAAGAAAAAGACTCGATGCTTTATGTGCACCGCCTCTGCCGTGAAGAGTTGCACAAATATGTTGATTCATTAGAGCTGTTCTCTTCTGTTGTTGCTCAACCTCAACCTGCGGCCCCTGCATCCGGGGACCTTACTGTTCTCAGCTCTGCAAGGTTGCTAAAGAGGTCGGTAGCTTTCCCTGAGGTTGGGAAGTCTTCTGAGCAGGGCCAAATTTCAGTTTTTTTGCAACTTTGCCATCTTTACGAACTTCCCCTAGATGCACTAATCTGCAAGCCTTTTTGTGTCCTAGAATCAAACTCAGGCACACATTTATTTAGGTGGATATTTATGCAGTTTCTCCCCTGGGCAGCTGTGAGGCTAAGCCGTGGGGGGCGAAGGTGGTGGTGACACACACCTGGCTTCCAGGAGCTCAGCCTGGGTCGAACTGGGGCCAGGAATGAGCCACGGTGACAGGTAGCTTGTAGGGCCTCAGTGGTGAGAGAAATGGAAGGAAACAGCTGGCCATGCTGTAGTGGACCCAGGCTTGACCAAAGCTGGCATTCAAGGTTCACCTTGAACATGAGAGGACTCCACCAAGGCTAGACATTTGAAGTGTGGGCCAGGATATTCTCTTTGCACCCTCTTGATATTTTTTCATTATGGGAGGACTTCAGTTGCATCCTGTCTGGAGTGGGAAGTGACTTCAACGTCTGCCACTCGTTGGTCAGCCTGCCTACTACCCTCTCTTTGCCCCTCTCGAATCCACTGGAGCAGGCTGATGAATCAGACTCCTCAGATCAGTCCAGGCTCCCTCCTTCTCCAGCCTTCCCTGCCTTTCTTTGTTCTTGGATTTCTCAACATTGCAGGGATTCCTCACCAGACCCTCACTGCCCCAACCTGCCTTTCCGGGTACCTGCCACTATGGCCTGTTTGCTGGACAGACTCTGCTGCGTTTGGCCTCTTAATTTACCCTTGCTCTTCCAGAGACCTGGGATGGGTTCCCCCTTCTTAGGATCAGCCAGGATCAGAGATGAGTCTCCTCTGGGGCCAGCCAGGGCGTCATCCTTCCATCTGATGAGTCAGAGTCCGGTGGAAGGGCTCCGTGCTCCCTTCAGCTATGCCCCGCCCCCCGCCCCCTGTCCTCTGCCCAAAAGGGGGAAGCTCTTCAGTTGTCCCAATGGCCTGTGCCCCAGTCCTGGCTCACGTCACATGGCATCAGGGGTGAGAATGAGTGGCAGAGGCGATACCCTCTGCCTGCAGCCAAGACTTTGCCAGGATGACTTACAACTATCCAGGGACAGGAGGTCTGCTGACCACTTTCACTCCTATCAGCAGAGCAGAAACTGTGGGACTCTGGTGACATCTTAGCTCAACTTTTTTCTTCAACCCACTGAGAAAAGGGCCTCTTCTTGTTGTCTAGTGTAGCCCTCTCCAAACTTTTCATCATGTACGCAGACAGCAAAAACAGTAAGCATCCTTAATGTATTCATATTTAGTCATTAATTATATACATAGATGGTTCTACTAATATATACATTATAAATATAAAAATATTTTAAAAGGATAAATTATAAGTAATGTTCTTCCTGCACTCCAATGGACTGTCGCGTGCACACCATTTGAGAGTCCATGACTCTAACAGAAACATAGGGGGAGAAACAGACATCATCTCTAAACAAAGAGGAATCTTAACAAGGAAGTTTGAAACATTCCATTTTATCTTCCCTTGGTGCTAATTTACAGTCTATCTCCTGGGAAGGGCACAGAGATCCCTGTGAATTCTGCTTAAGGACAAAGGGTCAAAGTCTTCCCATGAGAAAGACTCCGTGCATGGTTTCTGGTGGTGTTGGAAGGTGCCAGGCTCCGTGAAGGGAATTTTTTCAAGGGTATCTCATGACACCACCCTTCCCTATCTATCGGTCTGACTTTCAAAAACTATAAGTTCTAAGAAGGCAGGGAATGTATCTGTTTTGCCAGCGATTGACAGCTAGCACTGGCACTTTGCAGGGCCAGAGCAACCAGCGAATACCCACTGGGAGGAAGGGAGGGAAGAAAGGACAGAGAATGGAGGGTGGAGACTGAGAGAGCAAGTTAAAAAAAGAAAACTCCCTCCTCGTAGAGTGCAGACTTCCTTGAGGCCTTAATCATTTTGGATTCCCTGTGGCATGAGGCACATAGGAGGAGCTCCCAAACGCTTATGGAATTATTCTGATAATAGACTAGCTCACTGCGGCGGAGCCGGCTGTGTCCCAGGGAGCGTGGAAACAGCGGCTGGACTAAGCGATAAGGCCTCTGCGATTAGCCTCCAGAGTCCAGCCTCTTAACTGCCCTGCCCCGGTGTTTTCGTCTCAGACACAATAGCACCAGCAAAACTTGCTCAGTCACCTCTAAGGTCTGTAGCAGAATTATGGTGGCTTTTATTAAAGTCCCCTCTAACACTCTCTTTCTATGATGCCTTAATACTTCTGTGACATACACTTTTTTCTAATGACAAGATTATGTTGCTGTTATCAAAAGAAGAGCGCAAACTCAAAACTGGCCATGATGTAATTTAAAATGATGCCATCCAGTTCTAACCGACCGGATGGGTGTGAAATTACCCGTCAGCATCTATTTCAGTGCCCACTGAGCCACATCTAATTACACCTAGCCGCGTGGGGCAACCGTGCAGGGAGAGCCCCGGTAGGGAGGCCTAGTTGCCATAGAAATGTCCTCAGCTAAAACAAAGTCCCAACCCCAAAAGCCTTTTGTTAGACTGAAGACTATTTCGTTATTTTTTATTTTAGTTTGAGTAGAAATAATATTATAAACAATAATAACTGACATTTATATAGTGCTTTATGAGTTATAAAGTATTTTTCAAATCCATTATTTCATTTAATGTTCACAAGAACTCTTTGAAATATCAATTGTTATTTTAAGAACTGCTATTTATTGGAAATTTGACACATGCAAACGCTTTACATGTTATCTTATCAATTCATCTCAACAAATAAATGAGGTATTCTTCTTACCTTTATTTTACATTTGAGGCAACTGAGACACCGGGACTTTAAGTAGCTTTACTAAGAACACACAGCTGGTTAGAGGGGGGACTTGAGCTTAGGCTGATGGACACCATGGCCTTGCTCTTGGTGCCACACTTTGTTATCGCATACCCATTTTACAGATGAGAAAACCGAGACCCAGAAAATGAAGCCAATTACCATGTTGTCAGTTCAGGATTCAGTAAGATTTCTCTAATCCAAAAGCTCATGCTCTGTCCATTTTTCCTACATCTCTTTAAAATAATAATAATGTATACTTATTTTCATTTGACACATTTGAAGGGGATAATGTTGGAAATGATGTGGAATGAATTCCAGGGGCTAAGCAGACACAGGGATTCAGATGCATACCCAGTTAGTTCATTGAGATGCATCAAAAAGGTAGCAAGAGACTCCCCCCTGCCACGGGCAAAGTTTGGGGTAAGAATCTGCTTGAATTATGAGCCCAGGGGCTGTCAGGGCTGTCCTCATTCCAGGGTAGGGGCTGGCTCAGAATTCAAGATAGGGAAGGAAACAGGTGCTACAGTGAGAATGCTGAGCCCATCTGAACATACAAGACCACGTCAGGGGCATTGGGGTGTGAGGCCCCAGGCTGGAAGAGACAGACGCCAAGGCAGGCAGGGCCAAGGATTCGATTCAGCTGGTGGACTCAACAGTTTGCCCTCAGGAACCCCAGAGAGGGTGTCCACGGCCTTCTTGCTGGTCAGGACATTGGGTCAGCATCCTAGATGTCCACTTACAGTGCAGGTTCCTCTCTCCAGTAACCCTGCCTGCCCCCACCCCTGCCCCTGGCCACTGTGGCCATAGCGAGCTTCTTGAGTCTCAAACTTGATTCAGTCCCCCTAACTGAACTCCCCCGGTGGCTTCCTCACTCACCCCTTTCAACATACACACGGAGGCAGGGTGTGGAGGCCTTGCCCATACACCCGCGGGGGAGCCCTCCAAGGGGTCCCTCCAAGACAGTTCTTCAGTTTGGAATTGAAGAGGTAACAACGTGGTAACACGGGAAGGGCCAGCGCCAGCCTCTCCATCCAGCCTTTAGCCACCTCCTTCTCAGATGGCCCCTCTGCTCTAGGTGGCTTCCCACCTGTCTTCTCGGCCCCTGTGCTTTCTGCAGTGGTCACCCCAGACCCCCAGGCAGCTTCTATGCCATTTCCTCTCCTGTGCCCACCCAGCTGTCCCTACCCACCAGCATCTGAGAACTTTCTGCACACAGGACGCTGAGTCCTTTCTACAGGTCGGGAGCTGGCCAATGCCGTTTACTGGAGGAAGGATGGAGGGAGGAAGAAACTAAAGAAGGAAGGACATGGAGAGAGGAAAGCAGTCTGGGGTGCCTGGAAGGGAAACAGGGAGGGATACTTTGCCCTGGGACAGGCCCGGCTGACCAGCCGTCCTCCTGAGCCACTGGGTCTCTGAAACAAAGCTACAGGAATAAATGACTAGAAAGAAACAGTGAGGCTCTTTTACAAGTTATAATTATGGAATTATTTTTAAAAGGAAACATATGCCCATGTGTATGTATGAAGTGCTCATTGAGAACGGGGGTGGGGGGCGGCCTCAGGAGCTTGCATTTAAATTCCCTTTGAAAGAAGAAGACAGCCATCACCTCGGCTATCACTCATGGTGTCACTTTTAATGTGTGACACCTTTGCCTGGGAAATCAGTAATTTTCAAGTGCCAAGCATTTAAATGGCTTCTGACAGCCAGAAGGTGATGGAGGCAATTAGACTTCGTGTTTCTGACAGATGGAAAAAGGCATTTTGTCAAGTCTGCAAGACCTGGAGGGAAACATGACAGGTGCATGCTCTGAACTAAAGGGGCAGAGCCAAGGCCCGGTTCTCTCCAATTCCAACCTGAAGAAGTTCCTGGGAGGGACCCCCTGGAAGGCTCCCCACCGGGTGTCTGGGCAAGGCCTGCACACCCTGCCTCCGTGGGCAAGGGGGCAATGACACAGCTTAACCACATGCACAGCCATGTTTGCCAAAGCTGTCTGGAGAAGGGAGGCTGAGTGCAGATTCTGCTTGGCATATGGAGGCTGGTAACGTGGTGGGTTTGGACACAAACAACCTGAATCAAACTCCCCAGCAGTGGGTTATTTGGGACACAAGTAGCTTATCTTCTCTGAGCCTCTGTCACTCTTGAGTAAAAGGGGCACAGTCATCTCTCCCTGCTTCAGAAGTGTAGTGAGCACAAATTGAGAACAGCATGTAAGCATGTAAAGTGCTTAGAACACTGCTTTCTGGTACCTTGTTTCTCTTTCCTGTATGTGTAGACACAGTATTAGGCGATTTAAGTTTGCAAATATAAAAATACACCAGGGTACAACCTTTCTGAAAGGCAGTTGGCAGTATATTGTTTAAAAAACGTTTAAAAACATAAATTCTGTAGAATTCAAGGTAAGACTCCTGGACCTTGGGTTAGACAAGGGTTTCTTAGATGTGACACCAAAAGCCCAAGCAGCAAAAGAAAAAATAGATACATTGGACTTCATCAAAATTAAAAACTTCTGTGCTACAAAAGATTCTTCAAGAAAGTAAAGACAACCTGCAGAATGGGAGAAAATATTTGCAAATCATGTATCTGATAAGGGACTTGTATCAAGAAAATATAAAGAACACTAATAACTCAATAACAAAAAGGCAAATAACTCAATTTAAAAAATGGACAAAGGAGCTGAATGGATATTTCTCCAAATAAGATGTATAAATTGGCCCACAAGCACATGAAAAGATTCTTGACATCATTAGTCATTAGGGAAATGCAAATCAAAACCACAATAAGATACCGCCTCACACCTACTAGGACAGCTATAATAATAATAATAATAACAATAATAAAACCAAAACAGACGATAACAAGTATTGCTGAAGATGTGAAGAAATAGGAACATTCATGCATTGCTGGTGGGAATATAGAATAATTCAGCCACTTTGGAAAACAGTTTGGCAACTTTTCAAAAGATTACACATAGAGTTGCCACATGATCTAGCAGTTCCACTCCTAGGTATACATCCAAGAGAAATGAAGACATACATCCATACAAAGATTTGAACATGAATTTTCATAGCAACATCATTTGTAATTGTCAAAAAGTAGAAACAACCCAAACATTCATTAGCAGATGAATAGATAAGCAAAATATGGTTTATTTATATAACGGACGGTAATTCATCTAAAGAGGAATGAAGTGCTACTGCACTCTATAACATGGTTGAAGTGAAAGAAGCCAGGCACAAAAGGCCACGTATTATATGATTCCATTTATATGAAATGTCCAAAATAGGCAAATCTATAGAGACAGAAAGTAGATTAGTGATTGCCTGGGGCTGGCAGTGAGGGTTGAGAATGGGAATGCCTGCTAATGGGCACAGGGTTTCTTCATGGGATAATGAAAATGTTCTAAAATTAGATTGTGATGGTTGCACAACTCTGTGAATATAACTAAGGCCGATTGAATTATATGGTGTGTGAATTATATCTCGGTAACACTGTTTTTAAAAAGTTAGCTATAGATGCCAAGAAACATGGCTTAAAATATTATATAAATGTTCATCATATGTATGATATAAAAATTCTCCTTTAATAAAAATTTTCACATGATATCTGTTTAATGGGAAACCAGTAAAATGTTATGTAAACAGTCCATTCAATAAATTTGTATTATCTTTCAGAAAAAATTATACTTTTTGACCAAAAAATTCCTTTATATAAGGAAGTCATGGATATGTGAATAGATTTAGCTATAAAGATGTACATTACAGTGTTGTCTATAGCATCATAAAACTGGAAACAATAATAGCTATCATTTATTAAATGCTTACAACTTATAATTTCACTATACTGTTATGTGAAAACCTTCCCATTTCTTCAGAATGTGCTATGGGGAAGCTATCAAACTGTCATAGTCCTTCTGACAGAGGAAGAAAGTCCCAAATCAGATAGCCACAGATCAGAGCTGGGATTTGCACCCAGGCTGATCATACGTCATGGCCTGCAGGTGCTCCTAACTTCTCTCTGACTCTCGCCCTAATAGCCTAAATACCTAAATTTAAGTAGCATGCTGGCATTAAAAACAATCTTGTGAATGAATAGGTAACAGCACAGAACGATATTCACAATGGACTGTTAGGTGAAAACGGTTAAAAAACAATATGCTCTCTTTATTTCCTACTTATAAATATGTAAATAAATAAATATACACACACATAAATATATCCACATACACACACACTCATATGGAAGAGACATGCTGGAGGCTAACAATATTTAAAAGTGGTTCTCTTTGGGAGGATTATGTGTAATTTTAATTTTCTTTGTTTTGCTCACCTGTATTTTCTACGGTAGATTTTTGAACTGCTAGTTTTGCTTTAAAAATTGTAAAAGGTTTTACTTTTAACTAAACTAAGGTAATGCCTGTGGATGTAGGGCAATGTGGATTGCACATGGGCCAATCTGTGAAGACAGCTTGTTGGACCTCTCCTCTCGGCCAGCACCACCTCCTTCCTCTCTCCAGGCTCTCACTTCTGTCCCATCTCTTATTTTCCCTACAAAGTGTCCCTCAATAGAGTTGGCCATGCCACTTATCCTCTGATCCACTTACATGGTAAGTGATAATGGTAAGCTTTCCTCTTGACATGAATCAGTGGTATTTTAGTATGGAGTTCATCTTTTAAGTGTAATTTAAATTTTTCCTAATTAAAAATTTAATATTAATTCACGGGAGAAAAGCTATAATATTCTGAAAAGTATAAAAAGCCAATAGAATGCCCCCATCATTCCCTCACCTTGAATTGCTCGAGGGCGCTCAGAGTGGTCCAGTCAGACTGTCCAGAGGAACCTGGTGGGGAGGTGCGGTGGGACCAGGACGCCCAGGACTCTCACTTGACCTCCACCAGGTGGCATGGATGCATGGGAAGCCACCTTGGGGTCAGAAAACCTGGGTCTTAACCTGTTTCACCTGGAGTTAGCAGGTTATTAAATGTATCAACCACTCTTTCCTGTGTTTACTCAAATTCTTCTTGGAATGAAGTGGGGCATGCACAAAAGAAGGATTAAATAAGCAGTGTATTTGTGTTTTAAGTAGTACTGGTTCTTCCTATTTGCTAGGGTGGTGGTGGGTATTTAAATGGGATGATATAAGTGAGGGCTCTGTCTTAAGCAGAATTGGTGCAGTTGTAAATGCATATCGAAGCAGCCTGGCACAGATTCTGCTTTGTCTCAGGGAGGCCTTTCTAGTCTGCAGACACGACAAGGCCCCTTTTGAGCCCTTGTGGGACACTGCCTTCCATTGGGCACTCCTGCTGTGGCAGAAGCCAGATTCCCCTCCCCACCACTGTCCTGGCCAGCCTGCAAGGACTTTGGTGATGAGTTGCCATCTGCCAGCCACTCATGGGGGGGTGGAAAATAAGGGTCTGTGATGTGCTTCGTGGTTGCTGTTTTCGGTGGTAGTGGTACTGTGTGGAGAACGCAGCGAAAGCTTTATAATCCTGGCTCTGATACAGATCAGTTCCAAGACCTTGGACAAATTACCCTACTCACTCTGGGCCTTAGTCTCTGCATCTGTAAACTGAGGATAATAATTCCTAGAGGGTTCTTGTGGGGATCACAGGACAAAATGTGCATAAATGACCTGGCTCTTACAGGTTCCTAATAAATGTCAAATTCTTTTCTGCTTCTCTTTAAGTAAACACATACACACACACACACACACACACACACACACGCACGCACACATTTACATACATAGAAGAGTAGCTTTCAGTAGGCATCCTTCAAATCTTCCAAGCCAGATGCTCTCCTAGGTCAAGACTAGTCCCAGCACACTATGCTAATGCCTTTTAAGAAGGCAAGAGGGAAACCTCATTCTGATATTTAACGGTCATTGAGCAAGGGCTAAGCTGCACTTTTGCCTTTCTCCTCCAAGTTCTGTGGGCTTTCACTGGGTAAAGCCAAGAACAGCTGATTCCTAAGAAGAAGAAAGGAAAGTACACTCTTACGCCCTAAGACTAGGGTGTCAAGATGAAACTTGTGTTAATTATCATTCCTCTGCTGGAAGTTTTGCCAAAACTGAAGTGCAACAAATTAGAGTAAAACTCAAGCTTTTCGGGGTCAAGAAAAGAAGATGATTTCAGTGTAGAAAACACTCAAGAGAGTATGAATGTGAACTTGGATGTTTGGCAGTTGAAGAAAAAAGTCTGTCTTTAGTTTCCAGAGTTCTCTCTCTGAGCTGTCCTGGCCACTCAGTAGCATGCCCCAGTTCAATTGGTCCACGGTGCTTTAGGTTTGGACACACTCCCAGGAGAGGATTAGTGCGGGGCAGGGACGTGGTGCTGTGGCTCATGCCCTCATCCCTTTGTCCTTAGACCACATAAGTCACTGCTGGACTCCCTGCCCCAGAAGCTGCCCTCCCCAGCTCATCCCACACTCACCTGGTCGAGTCACCATCCCGCCATTCACTCCAGTTCCGTTCCATTCCACACATGGTTCCTAAAGCCCACTGTGCACCGAGCTTTGCACAGAACTCTGGGATAATGGAATAATGTCCCCACAACTCCTGCCAACAGGAGCTCATATTCAGGAGGCACTGATGCTCAGTCCTTACTGAGGGCCTGCTGAGTGCTATGAACCAACTTTAGCACCGAGGATGCAAAGACAAATGACCCAGCGCCTGTCCCAAATACTTCTCGTAATACCCTGTTCAAAGCCGTTCCTGACTCCCATTGCCTATAGGACACCTTCCTGTTTCCCAGCGTCAGCACCATTTAAATCGCATCTCTTGCTTAGTCTGGGGTTTAACATCCTCTAAATTCTACTCCTCACCACCCTCTATGCAATTTGTCTCTTCATTCAGGAGCAGTCATTGGTCCATCCCATTCATCCTTTCACACCCTCACTCACACAGTCATTTGCTCACTCACACGACACATATTTTTTGTGTCCCAGGCCCTGTTCTGCAGATGCTGGGGCACATAGGACCCAGCTCCTACCTACAGCTCCTTTGGGAAATTGGGTCCCTGACTCCCTGTTGTCCCTGCCCACTGCCCCAGGAGAGGTCACCCACTCGATTCTTCCCATTCATTTCCTCCCATCCGAGTCCACTCAAGTCCTACTGCTCCTCTGCACTTCCTCTGGGCCATCCTCATGCCCAGAAATCCCTCGCTCCTCTGAGTTCCCAAAGCACAAGGACTCTTGACTCTCTCCTGATTCTGAGAATAGAGAGCCTCATTTTGAGGTCACTGGTATGTGTGTCTTGCTGGACACAGTCTGCATTTTCAAAAAGCATCTACCTAGCTGGAGCTTGGGACTTATTCTTCTTTGTGACCCACTTTGCCTGGAATAAAGTAGACTCAAAATAAATACGGGGTTGCCAACTCTCAGATGTTGGTACTTGGTAATGGATTTCGGCGCATCCGGTAAGCCAGCTAGAGGTGCTTACGTTTCTGGAGCCCAGTGGTCTGGTCAGGGCTTGGGAGTCACACGTCTGATTTCTCCCAGAGGAAGTGAAGAGAATCCCTGAGTCTGGAGTTGGAACCTCTGGATTCAGGTTCTGTGCAGCAGAGAATTTCTCCCTAAAAAGACATAGTCTTCTCTACCTGATCCTAACTTCATAGTGTTGTGGCAGGAACTAAATCATGATAGTGGGCAAGTGTCTTCGCCTTGGCCCTGGAGTTTTGTCACCTCTAAAGTTGAGATGACACCGATATCTACCTTGTAGGGTCATTCTGAGATGCAGATGAGCCTTCACACGCGCAGCCCTCACACAGCGCGTGGCACACAGCACGTGGCACACAGCGAGGGCACACAGCGAGGGCCATCTGAATGTGAATTCCTGTCTTCACTGTTGTCTGTGCGCCAGGCCCTGATGAAGAGGCCTTGCAGGAAGTAGCTCGTCGATTCCACGTAGGGTCTGATGGATGAGGAATCGCTGAGCTTCCCATCCATCCCCATTCCCAGTGAGGCAGACATCACTGCACCCTCATAGATAAGGGTCCATGCTCAGGGGAGGGGCTGAGGCATGGGGGGCCAGGAGGGAGCCAGCATCACCCCAGAATCACCCCCTTACTCACTGACCTCCCCAAGGCCGGGCACCCACCTCCTGTTTGCTACCCACCCCACCCCCGCCCCCGGTGACTTTGCTTGTTGGCACCATCTCCCTGGAAGGCCTATGAGGGGTTCCTCCTGGAAACACTCAAGTGTCCTTTTCAAGAAGGGGATTGTGTGTATGTGTCTTTGTGTGTCTGTGTCTGTGTCTTGGTGTGTCTGTATTTGTGTCTCGGTGTGTGAGTTTCTGTATTTGTGTCTCAGTGTGTATGAGTTCTGAGTGTGTATATGTGTTTAAGTACGTCTCTGTGTGTTTCTGGGTGTGTGCATGTATGCATGCGTGTGTGTATGTGTTTCTCTCTGTGACTGTGTGTGTTTCTGTGTGTCTGTGTGTATGTCTCTCCGTGACTGTGTGTGTCTCCGTCTGTGACCGTGTCTGTGACCCTTGGCTAGGTACAGGCCTCGGCTCCGAGGTGACTGCAGTGGCTAACTGAGGTCAAGGCTCCTTACCGTGTTCAGAGCTCTAGGATGAAGAAGCAGTGATCAGCAATTGTGGTTTTGGCCTGCACTATTTTTAAAGTTAAAAAAACAACCACTAGCGGAAACTCATTGCCACTTAATAGCTAGGTCAGATTTAGATAATGCTGGCGCCCAGGGCCGCGGCCCTGCTGGCGTGACTGGGCGGACCGAGGAGGCCCGATCCTGCCAAACCCCACGGGGTCCTGTGAGACCCGCTGCGCTAACAGCAGTGCAGCCACCAACTCGCTACGCCGAGGATCCCGCTGTCCTCACCTGTGTGGCCTTGTGCACCCTTGCGATGACCCTGTGCAGCGTGGTTTGTCGTTCCCATTCACAGAGGGTCACGTGCCCAGGCTCACTTCATCAGGGAGTCACAGAGCTGGGGGTGAACCAGTCCTTCTGCCTCGAGCCCCTGCCCTCTGCAGGACTCTGCACGGCACCTGCCCCCACCCGGGTCTTTACCTGTAATCAGTGCTTTCAAGTGAGGGCTGGGCCAGCCGTTGGTCTGCTTAACCACTGACTTTCCATGGACAAAGAGGTTTCTTTCAGAAAGATTGATTGCAACAAAATACTTTCAGAGAGAGGAAAGTATAAGCCACCCTGCAATATCAGTGTCACCCACGCCTTTAACCACTTCCTCACCGTGTCAAGAATACAGGCTTTTTATAGCTGAAGAAAATGTTGAAAACATCAGGGACCCATGCTAAAGTTCACGTCCCACCCTGGCGGTCCTGCAGTTGGCTGTTTAGAACATGAGGCTTTGACCTTGGGTATCTCAAGTGTGTGTGTGTGTGTGTGTGTGTGTGTGTGTGTGTGTTCTGCTAAGAAAAAGTGCATCCGGTGGTTCTCAGAAAAGCTTCCCCCCTCACTGTTGGAAAAATAAGCCGGAGGGCACAGGAACCCAATGGCAGCACTAAATCATCTGGCCCCTGCATGTTGCCCCATCACTGGATGTCAGGCCACGGACAGGCTGGGTATTTCACGCTTTTGCTGCTTATTCTCAGAGGAGCCTGGGGTTGGGATTCTCCCTCTTTTATAGACACTGAAGCTCAGAGTGAGCCACAGGCTGGTGATCGCACAGCTCAGCAGCCTTGCTTTGTGCAACTGGCAGTGACCCAGTCAGTACCAGGAGACTCTGAGTTGATCTAAGTGCGTTAAGGACAGAAAACCATGCAGTCCACCCAGCCCAGTGCAGGGTCTGTGGACCGGGCTGCGGGGCCTGCTCTAAGCAGCTCAGAGCCTTTGGAAAGGGCTCCTTGGACACCAGGTGACATGGTGGCTGTGTCTAGGATTCCCCAGCTCCACACCCATGTGCTTTCCTCTCCCATGGCCAAGTTTCCGAGTGCCCGACCTTGCCTCTGACTCTGGCCATACGGTCCCTCCTTGGGCCTGACAGCTAAACAGAGATAATAGCAGTAATAGTGCCACCACCTTTCATCAAGAACCTGCCAAGTGTATGAAAGATCCACTTCATGGTGGCTGAGTGCTTGGACACTGGGTTCAGACCCTGGCTCTGCCTCTTCTGAGCCCTGTGATCTCGGACAAACCATTCTCCTCTGTGCCTCATCTGTAAAGTGGGACGATGGCATCATCCGCCCTGCAGGGTGGTTGGAGGCTTAAGTAGGTTAATACCTGTGCAATGCTGAGAAGAAGGCTGGCACAGAGAAAGCTGCCCTCAGGTTAGCCTGTGATTATTAGGTGTCTCACTCCCACTGTGTCCAAGTTGCCAGGAGGAAAAGGTGTTAATTGACTCTCTGAAGTAGTCCCTGTGGAGTTGGAAGCCAGGTCTGGGGGCTGAGAGCTTCTCCCTATGCTGCCTTCAGCTGCCTCTGACTGCATTTAGCATCTTGGATTTGGGCTCACTGTCCTGGTCCTCCCCAGTGGCCTTCGGGCTTCTGTCCACGCTGTGCTGCCCCCCTCTCAGGCCTGCTCACAGCACAGGCCATTCTCACTGCGACACCCACACTTTGCCCGTGAGGCTTCCATTCTGACTCTGAAGCGCAAAGCCCGCCGGCACATTCCGTGGGCAGTGCTTAACAGCGTCCCGTGTGCCAGGACGCGTGTCCAGTGTCCCTCAGCCTCCCAGCCAGGCCCCTGGGAGAATGGGTCTCCTCCCATCTGGGCATCTATTGTCTCTTTCACACAGTGGGTCGCGGCACCAGTGACAGGGGCAAGCGTGGGGATCTCACGTCCGGGTTGCAGGTCCTGTCAGGGCCCAGTGAGAGCAGCACGGCTCTGGTACACCCGTGTTGTGTACGGGGAAACAGCTCTGCATGTCTAGTATTTTTAGGTTCTGATTTAGTTAGCTCAGTGTAGGGCCTAGAATTGAGACAAAGGTACCCTGTGGAGTCGGCCAGGCCAACACTGTCTTATAGCGGAGTAAGAGCACCCAGTTCAGCTCAAGGATGCACCACCTTGTTCTGGATATAAAAACTCAATCCCATATAATGTGAGATTGAGACCCCAGCCCGGAGGAGTCCTGGCTCTGACACTCACCAGCTGTGTGATCTTGGGAAAGAGATTGAAGCTCTCTATGCCTCAATTTCTTCCTCTTTAAGATAAAGAGATAAAGGACAGCTACGTCCTAGGGTTGTGGAGATTTAAAGAGTTAATATGTGCCAAGTGCTCAGGACCATGGGCCTGAAACTTAGTGAGTACTCAATAAATGTTAGTTGTCACTATTTTTTGTTGTTGTTGTTAAGCTCCTAGTTCCTGGTACATATTAGGAACTTGATAAATGAAAATGCTCTCTTTCCTTTCTGAGCCTTAGTTGGCTTGTCTGTGAAGTGAGGCAATAATTGTACCCACCTCATGTTGTTGCTGTGAACATTGCACGAGACACAGCAGACCAAGTTCCTGGTAGGATGGGAACCTGGCCGGTGGTGACAGGTGGTCCATAAGCAACAGTACTCTTCAGCCCAGCTTGCCCTCATTACAGACAAGGGGCCTGTGGCCCAGCAAAGTGACTGATTCCAGGTCAGGCAGCTTGTTCGTCATAGAAGTTAGAGCCCTTCACTCTCCAGCGGGGTCCTGCAGCCGAACGCGCTCTGGAGCCCAGCTGTCTGCATGCACAGGCTGGCTTTGCCTCTTACGAGACCTTTGACCTTGGTCAAGTTACTTAATTCCCCTATTTCTTTATTGCCGTGTTTGTAAAATGGGAACAATAACAGCAACTAACTCACATAGTTGCTGTGAGAATCAGATGAGCTAAAACAGGGGACGCTCTTGAGTTAGTCTAAGCCCCAGATCCACAGTCATTCCTCTGACCACCGTCAGTCACAGCAGCACCAGTCATGGCAGTGGCATGAGTGTCACCACCACCGCCACCACCCCGTGTTGTCCCTGATTCATCAGGGCAGCCAGTCTGTGAGCTGAGGTGGGGGTGACCCGCAGAGGAATGCCCTGGAATCCTGCACTGGCCAAGACCCTACTCGGCTCCTCTGTCCCACCTGGGCAGATGACCCGATGACACCAGTGGTCCAGGCAGAGACCAGCTTCCTGGCACCCGGCTCCCACCAGTTACGTACGTTCTTAGAAAGGCCATGCCCAGCAGCCTGTCCTTTTAACAGAGGGTACACTGACTTTGAGGGAACAATTTACACACTCACAGTGATGGTGTTTTCATCACCTTCTAGGTGCGCATCTATTTCTATTTTAAAGTCCAACTCTATTTTAATTGAGCCAAGAAAGCTTGCTATTTACGGAGCCCCCAGGAGGTGGTGGTGGGATGTGGTCCCACCTTTGCAGAGTTGTCTTCCCAGAGGACTTTCCTAGTCTTTGTCCCTGCTCAAAAACCATCGGCTCTTTGCCTCTACATGTACTTCTGCTGCATGACCAAGACCACAGACCACCTTGCCCGGTGCCCTCACTGCACAGGTGGGCAGACAGGGCCTAGGGAGACAGCTGTTCCAGATCACGCCACTGACATGCTGTGGACCAGGCCTGGCCTCCCCACACGTGCATGTCCCCTGGGACCTCCAGGTGTGGAGGAAGGATGTGGAGCTCTGACGTGGCCTTGGGGTCTCTGGGCTGAGCAGGGGCAGGAGATGATCCAGACTTGGATCCTGCTCTCTCTTCCAGGGAGGCTCTGCGCTCTCACCGGCCGCTGTCATGAGTCTGGAGAGGGCCCAGCAGCAGACAGCTGCTTTGGCAGAGGAGGTTGGTTGTCTCACTTCATCCAGCCAAGAAATGGTGTCCTGCCTGCGCCAGAAGCCTGCCAACATCCTCAATGACGCCCAGACCAAGGTGGGCACTTGTGTGCAGGGTGGGGAGGGGCATTCTCTGGTCTTTTACAGATGGAAAACCAAGGCCTAGAAATGAGACGTGACCCACCCAAGCCACACAGCAGGTTGAGGGGCAGCTGGAGCCAGAATGCATGTTCCCTGACCCCCAGTGCCGTGCGTGGGCAGCAGTCCGAGATGGACCAAGCGTGGGCACTGAAGGGAGGCAGGCCTCTCTGCAGCTCAGGTTTCTTATCTATAACATGGGCATAGTGATGCAGACCTTAGAGAGCAGGAGGATAAAATGAAGTAGCACAGGTTAAGGGGCCTGCCCCGTGCCACATGGCTTCACAGATGGGCAATAGACTAGGGCCACGTCACTCCCTTAGACAGGACAGCTGTGTGCTCCCTTTCTAGCTACAAAAACCCTGCTCAAGGCCCAAGTCTCTGGCTGGCCCTGACATTAATGAAGGGGACACTAGCAGGAATAAGTGTTTTCATCTCAACTGATGGCTCCATCCCCTCAGCAATGAGTTGGGACTCACAGCCTTGAGTGGGTCTTATCCTCAGCTCCCCAAAATCTGGGATAATTTGATCATGACTGAAGCTGATGAATTTCACCTGTCAGAGCCAACACCTCTTCTTCCAGCAGTCTCCCCTGCCTTACCCACCCACCTGCAGGCTCAGGCACAGCCCTTCCTCCCTGTGGATCTGTGGTTACCTCGGCAGGGAGGCTCTGGGGTGCTCCCCTGGGGCCACCAGCACTGCGTGTGAGCTTTGCCTTGCAGCCCCCGACAATGCTGTGCGGTGTCCTCCTGCCCATCATTCTGGTCATTTTACTCTTGTTTGCCCAAGAACCCCAGATGGACAAGAGCACTGGCGTTCACTGTGGTTAAGACCTGATTAAGCAAAGCGATGCCGCTGGTTATCCCAGTACCATTTTTGCCTCTGATGCAGCTCCTGGCTGTGAGTGGCCCTTTCCACTACTGGGGTCCTGTGGTCGATGGCCAGTACCTCCGCGAGGCTCCAGCCAGAGCGCTGCAGCGATCTCCGCGGGCGAAGGTTGATCTGCTCATCGGGAGCTCTCAGGACGACGGGCTCATCAACAGAGCGAAGGCAGTGAAGGTGGGTGGGGCACACCCTGGGGACTCCGAGCTGCCCTGTCTGACTTGGTCAAGACTCACTGACTAACTTGCTTGTTTACAAAACAACTGGTGAAAAACTACTATGTGCAAAGGCTGTATGAGTTTGGGAAAAGGCAATGGGGGGAGAGGGGGTTCAGAAATCAGAAGACCCTTGCAGGGTAATGAGCAACACAGATGCATTCACAAAGGACAGTTGTGAATGAATCACTGTGGAATCGTTGAGCTGGAGCCGATCCAGGGGCTCTGCAGCTTCAGGGCTCCAAGTCGGAACACCCAGGTTCTGGGCCGTTGACACCCCTGAGCCACAAAGGGTGCTTGTCCTGCTGAGAACCGAGGTGAAGAGGCAGGTGGATGAGGGGACTCTTGTGAGAACGTTACCCTTTCCTAACCCTGAAAGGGAAACCCAAACACCAGCCTTCCGAGTTGGTTTCTTACCCAGGAAAGCTCATACAGTGCACCTGGCGCCCACACAGCTTTGTGCAGCTTGCTGGAGGCACAGCAAAGCGGGAGTGAGCTGTGGGGTCTTTTATCTGCCTGAACACACAGTTGCTGCTCTGACCCAGAGCCGTTTGCTAGGATGAGGCTAAGCCTGCAAGAGGCTCAGCACGCTTTCCTCCGCCCCACCCACTGGACAAGCAGCTCTTGGCTAAAGCCCTTTAGGTAGTCACATCTGGGGTGGGGTCCCCGTGTGCATGTCACACAGGGAAAGGACAACGTCTGGATGTGGGAAAAATGCACTCTCCCTGCGTGTGCCAACACGGCTCTCTGCTGGCTCTATTGAATATAAGACAGTATTACTGGAATTTCAAAAAACAAATCATTAATGCACCCAAACAGGATCCTGCATTTGTTTGCATTATTCTATTTCCTTTGGGTGATACATTTCACTTTAGAGACTCCATCTTACAGCAATAAAAACTCTATCTTTACATGACATATGTACAAGGGTAGTTATCACAGCATTAATTACTGTGGCAAAAAATTGGAAGCAACTCAAATGTCCATTAACAGGGAAATGGTTGACTAAATTAAGCTACACACAAACTATTAAGCATTATGCAGATGTTAAAAAGAATGAACTAGATATATCTCTATTGGCTTGAGGGATGCCTGTGATATGTTGATAAATGAAAAAAAATAGCATTTATATTTTAAAAAACAGTCTGTATGTATCTGTATATATAAAACGGTGTTTGTTTTTATGTGTTTCTACGTGAAAGGATAATGGCGTGGGAAGATATACAGCAAGCAATTAACATTGGTTACCTCAGGAGGTGTGGAGATGTGAGAAAGAATAGTATGAATTAATTACTAGTCTTGCCATCTATATATATATATAATATTTTACATATTATATATGTATATTTATTTGTGTGTGTACATGTATTTTATATATATATTATGTGTGTGTGTGTACAGTGAGGAGAGAGAGAGGCAGAAGCAGGGCTGGTGTGGCCCAAATAAGAGGTTGATTTCTGGAGGTTCCCATCTGGAAGGTGAGGTAGCATGTGGGCAGTGGCAGAGGGTCCTCTCTGGGGCCCTGCCTTTGAATGTATTGGAGGGGGTGGCCTAGAGTAGAGCTTAGTCACTCTTAGCTTCCATCTGGTTGACTCATGACCATGGAGAAATACCTTTTGCACCTGATCCAGCTCAGCATTTTTTTGCCAAGCACCAGCATACAACATAGCCCTTACCCCAAGGGGCTGCAACTTTATTCTTGGACCAGACCACGATCCAGGAGGTGCTGAAAAGATGCCAGTCCTCCACTAGCCCCCGGGTTTTCTTCTCTAAAGGAGGGGTCTTCAGGTTGTTTTTGATCAAGCCCCTCATCAGTTAAGAGATAGTAAGCATAATCATTTAAGTATAAATTATAGACATGTTATATTCCTGCACTAATAGGCTGTTTATATTATAAAACATTTATACAAGCAAAATATGTTAAAGCATGAGAAAGAAACGCAAGTCCTAGTATTAGTATCCTCTTGCTGCCTCTAAACACACTCCATTCTGGAGCCGGTTCTCTGAAGCGTGGGCAAGATGGGAGTGAGCTGGGCATTGGCCCCGGACCCTTCTGGGCAGCTCCTTGTTCAACATTGTCCTGCGGGGGAGGATGTGCACTCTTTATGCAGAAGATACTGTGTCTTCACAGCTCTGCTTCTTTGGACCATGTGCTGAAAACTCATCCCAGCCATCTCTGACTTTTAAAAGACAGAAAGATCTATTTTTATATTCCCAGAAGCCTTGGGATCACCCTAGACAGGGCCCGTGGGGGTGGGGAGGGAGGAGGCCCTGCTGGCTGTTCCCAAGCCCCTCCCACCACAGTGGAAATGCCATCCATCAGGGGAGGTGAGGGGTGGGCTTCTCACTGGCAGATCTGGGGCTGTGGTGGTCCAGAGGGCAGCCCAGGTTTGCATGCTCTGATTCTGCCAGCCCACTGTGAGAGGGTTGCCGGGCACATAGCTGCCTTCAACTTCCCTGGTTCAGCACTGCCTTAGTGGTATCTTTGGGGGTTCCTAACTCAGTCTTGAATTTCTCAGCCACTCCAGCCTGAGCTCGAATCTAGAGGACTGGGATCCCTATGCAAGGATGCATTTGAGTTTCTCTCTATCAGTGAGTTTCTCTCTAAGGTTTTTAAGGAGAAGTTTCCATTGCCCACTTGCAAAGAAAGATGGGCCCGCCAATAGGAGGCTCACTGCCCAAACCAGGCCTGGCTGGGAAAGCACACACTCAAGCCCGGGACCCTGGGATAGAGAGACCCCCCCCGAGGGTACGGCAGAGCAGTTCCCAGCCCGGTTCCACGGCTGCTCCCCAGAACCCCATCCACGGGGCAGTGTTTTGGCAGCACATGTATTCACTGGTTAGACCATTCCTTTCTTTGCTTCTTGCATTCATTCTGTTGGAAACATGACTTAGTGCAGCCATCGAGCGGTTTTTGTGAGCCTGCATCCTGCCTGGAGCTCATCTGGGTGCTGGCTGGTGTGGCGGACTACGCAGAGGAGGGGAGTAGGGGCAGGTGGGATCGGAAGCCAGCCTGCAGCTTTCCGTGCCATTTCATGCTGACATCTCCTAAATGTGTACCTCCTGCCTGGACTTGTCCCTCGAACTCTGGACTGGTTTAGCCAATGGTCCATTTGACATCTTCACTGAGATGTCTCCTAACTTCCCACCCTATCACGTCCACATCCACAGTGGTCCTCTGATCCCACCTCTGTCCCCCACCCTGAGCCAGCGTGCTCTCCTGTAGTCTTTGTCATCACAGCAATTCGTCTCCTCAACTCAGGCTTAAAACCAGGAGCCATTCTTGATGCTGCTCTCTCCTATCCCGCCAGCATTCTGTCAGCAAGTCCAAGCGGTTTTCTCTTCAAAATGCATCCAGAATCTAACCTCCTCTCCCCACCTCTTCCACGTTCAGCCTGATCCAGCCATCCTCCTTCTCCAGGATCCTGCCGTAGCCCCCACCGTCTCTCTGCGTCTGCCTCTGCCCCTTAGAATCTGCGAGACCCACAGCAGCCAGAGCAGTCCCTTTGCAGTGTAAGTCAGCGCGTCACTCTTCCACTCCCAGCCCTCACCCCCGTGGCCTCCTCTCATGCAGAGGAAAATCCTTCCAGTGATTTCCAGAACCCCGTTTGATGTGGCCCCTGCCAGCTCTCTGACCTCACCTCCTGCCTCTCGCCCGGCTCACTGTGCGTCAGCCTTATTGGTCAGTCCTTTTGAAGTTTCTCAAATATGCTGAGCACACTCCTGCTTTAAGTCTTGGTATTTTCTGTTCCCTCTTCTAGAATGTTCTTCCCCAGGTAACTTGCTGCCTCACTTCCTTCAGAGTCTACTCATCAGAGAGAACTTGCTTGGCCACTCTGATTGGAAGAGAAGCCACATCCCTGGCATTCTCTTCCCCCTCATCCCGTGCCCACCCCAGCACTCATACTTCCGGACATTGATATGTTTATTTGTCTCTTGTCTTTCTTCCCCAACTAGAATGTTTGCAACTGCTATATTTCTGGTGCCTAGAAGTGTGTCTGGTTCTACCAGACACATTGCACACAGTAGGTGCACAATAAACATTCATTGGGTTGAATGAATGAAACTTTGAAAAACTGACTATGTGCTGAACCTTAACCCAGGCATCTTCAATGAAATAATTCACGCTCACCACTACTCTACAAGGCAAGGATTATTACCACTATTTTTCAGATGGGAAACTAGTTCAAAGAGAAGTTAGAATTCAAATCCAGGTCTATCTGCCTCCAAAGGCATCCTCTTTGCTTTATAGCACTCTGAGAACAGCCAGGCCTTCCTCCAAGAGCCTTCTGTCCACCAGTACTCAGGTGTGTGCGAACCCAGCTAGAATGAGGTCTACTGTGTGCAAAGCGCTTTGCAATCCCATCCACCTTCTCACTTTGTCTCAACCGTAAGGCTGTGAGGTAGGGAGCCGTGACCCAGTATTTAACGTCATTTGCCAGGAAGAAAGGCTTAGAGAGGTTTAATGATTGTCCCAAGGTCAGCCACATAGCTGTCTGCAAAGCCAAGTGTCCACTCTGGCCCAAATGGGGCGCTCTATCCGTGACCCCTCTGTTCTAGTCTCCAGAACAGGGGTGGTAAATGCACTCGCACCCCCTCTACCCCGACCAGACATGAGCATCGCCCAGGGGAATCCAGAGCAGTCCTGCCCCACACAGGGCCGCGGTAGAGTGCTGTGGACACCAGGAGGAACCCGAGCTACCGGCCGTGCTCCCACACTCCCGCCAGTGCGGAAGCTCCCCCCGAACTTCAAACCACGCCGCTCCTGGATGCCCTCAAATTGCCTGCCCTGCCTTGGCCTGCTCGTGACCTGCACTTAGGGTTGGGTTTGTGCGTTTTTCCATTCCCCCACTGAAGGCTCCATGGCACCTGAGTCCAGCCACAATTAGCTGAGGGGGACCTGAGGATGGCACATTCCTGAGGGTCTTGTTCCCACCGACTCCATCTCCTCCTCCGTCCTCTGTCCTTTCATGCCCATCCAGACCCATCTGGGGCTGGGAAGCAGGACGTACCAGTTGCAGAAAATCACCACATCCACCAAACAGGGTGTCAAGCATGTTCTTTCTAACACCAAGACCTGTTTGTTCAGTTATACAACATTTACAAGGTCACTTACTATGTGCCAGATTCTGGGCCAGATGTTTGGGAGATAAATACAAATTAAATTCCTCCCCTCAAGGGGGCTCACAGTCAGCTACGGAAATAGAAAATGAACAAGGCAAACAACTGAAGAGCAGTTTGATACACACTGTACAGACAGACATCTATTCCAGGACCTCAGGGGGTGGGGGTGGGGAGCTGTAGCTGCACGGCCAGCTGGGGTGACATAATGGCCAAGGAACTGACCAGGACACTGCTCCCTCAGCTGTCTGTCAGCAGAGTGGGGAGAGTGTCCTGGGTGTCCTTGGCTTATAATCAGGAGCATTCAAGTTTCCCAGAGCTTGAGCCTCAGTTTCCCTAACTGTAAAATGGGGAGATTATATTAGTAAATATCCCCATAAAGAGGATTCAAATATTTACCAATATCTGGAAAATAGTTTTGCCTCCATAAAGGTTAGTTTTTTCATTTAATTCTTTAATTTTACTATTAAGATTAGCGTCCAAAGCTATTGTCCCTGGTCCAGAGAATTATCCACGGAAAGCAGGAATACAAAGAACATGCAATCACTGAATCACCTCGCCTGACCTGAGACCAATTGTCCTAGTCATAGCAGACACACACACACACACACCGTGTCCTCATGCCAACCTTGCATAAATACCACCCGGAGCCCACTCCACAACACACACAGTCCAGCTTCCTGGGGAAGTCGCTGGAGGGACAGGAGCTCCCTTGCCCCAAGTTCAGCCCCCTGGACCCACCCATCAGCTCAGCAGAGACCCACCAAATTCCATCAGACCCAAAGAGGGTAGGTGGGTAGAGGCTTACCCACTTACCACCCCAGGCTAACTATGGCCCACCCAAGGAATCCTAATGACACCCAGAAAAGTTAGCAACCTACCGGTGGAGCTTCAGGGCTGCCTGAGATGTTCTCCATTCTCCGTGAACGATCTTATTTTCTGAAGTAGCAGCTTTCTGTTGAAATTCTCCATCAGTCGCTGTGGTGGAGAATTGTCCCCCCTTTTCTCTCTCTCTTCCTAACTGGTGAAATTGACAGTCTGCCTACATTAACGGGGCATTCATTTGCATGATCAAAAGCAGATTTGTTCCAAGATACAATGTTCTGCCTTCCCCTCCAAGCACAAGCATCTCCAAGGAAGGCAGGAACAATCCGAAGCAGAGCGCACTGCCGTGCCCCTGAGCTTGGCCAGGAGCAGGTGGAGTGGGGGCCTGCGGGGAGCGGTGGGGGCAGGGCAGCCCGTCTGAGAGTTGGAAAGCAGCACCTGGCAGCCCGAGGCGCTGGCACTAGCCCCAGCACAGGAATATCGAGCCTTTGGTGACAGATTATAGTAAGAGGAGCACGCAGGAGTCCCCAGCGTGTGCATGAGCTTTCCTGGAAAGAGGCGCTGTTGCACCGAATCCCCAGCACTCAGGGCGGGGGGTGTTAGGCGCTGCACCCAGGGCCTAATGGGGACCTGGATTCAGAAAAATGTGTCTCAATGCCTGGCTTTAGCCACGCAATTTAGGCAAGTTGCTTAACCAGTCTGAATTGCAGTTTCTTCAGCCTTCAAATGGGCACAGTGAGAACCCCCCTGCCTGTCTGCTGTGGTGTCACAGGAGGACTTCTGAGCAAAGGAGACAGGTCCCAACACCCGGGGAGCCCTGTCGGCCTCGCAGCTCCGGGCTGCCCTGGCACCCTTTAGACCCTCACGCCAGCACGGTGACCCAGGCCTCACAGCCAACGCTCACATGGCCAATACTAGAAATTATGTTTCATAACTGCATAAGTATTAATATGATGATAAGTGCAAACCAGGCTGGATTCTTTATTGTATCTTCCTTTTTATATATTTATTTATTCTGATTTTAAAAGATGTTAAAAGGAAAATACTTTCGAGGGTCCCTAAAAATGTCATGAGCCCTCAGCACTGAGCCAGCTGTGCCTGATGAAGTCAGCCCTTGTCCCTTAAAACCACGGTGAGTAGCACAGTCGGGAGTCACCCGTGTGTCAATTCACACCTGTCCCCAGCATCAATTTGTTAAGAGGCTGCTATGTGCTGGACGCTCTTCTAAGCTCTAGAGGGAAAAGTTGTAACCAGAACAAACAAAGCCCCTGACTTGTGGAGTTTATGTTCTCGTGAGAGGACACAGACCATGACGTGTACGTAAATAAAGAATTTCAGATCTGAAAAATGCTGTGAAGAACATTGAAACGAGGTGATTGTAGAGGAAGTGACAGATGGGAAAAGGCTTTTTGGAGGAGGTGACTTTTGGACAGATCTGAGTGATGAGAAGGAGCCAGCTCTGGGGACATCGAGAGGAGTTGATGCAAAGGCCCTGAGGCAGGGTTGGCCTTGGCTGTTTGGGGGACGTGGGAAGACCAGCGTGCCAGGAAACCCGGGGGACAGGAAGGAGTGGGAGGAGAGGACGCTGATGTGTGGAGGGCAGCAGTCAGATGGGATCTTGCAGGCCAGCAGAAAAGTGACTCCATTCTTCTTAAGTGGGCAGCTATTGGAATGTTTCAAGCTAGAAAGTGATTATATTGATTCACCTTTCTTATTTTTTAGCACTTTTTTAGAGACAGGATCTTGCTTTGTTGCCCAGGCTGGAGTGCAGTGATATAATCATAGCTCCCTGCAGCCTCAAACTCCTGAGCTCAAAGGATCCTCCAGCCTCCCGAGTAGCTGGGACGATAGGCATGCACCACCATGCCTAATTTTTTAATTTTTTGTGGAGATGGGGTCTTATTATGTTGCCCAGGCTGGTCTCAAACTCCTGGGCTCAAGTGATCCTCCTGCTTCAGCCTTCCAAAGTGCTGGGATTACAGGCATGAGCCACAGCACCTGGCCAATTTACCTTGTCTGAAAAGAGCATTCTGGTAGCTACATGGAAAATTAAGGAGAGGTAACAGAAGAAGTAGAGACTAGGTTGCACTCTGTTGCAGAAATCCAGGGAACAAGCTAGTAACTTAAATTAGGGTCCTAGACTTGGTGACAGTGAGAAATGATCAGATTTGGGACATATCTTAGATTGGAAGTTGGGTGTATGATTTGGGAGTGTAGGAGAGAGGTTGAGGCTGTAGATACAAATTTGGAAGAAAATTAGGAAAATATGTTGTCTGAAAAGTCAAGAAAAGAAAGCATCTCCAAAAAGAAGCAGAGGTCAAGTGTCAAATGTTGCAGAGGCGAATGAGATGAGGGCAGATAACAGGGTCTTGGGCCTGGGATCGTGGGATGTAGGTCACAGGAGGCCTTGATAGGGGGGCTTTCAGTGGAGTTGCGGGAAGGGAGGCTGATTGGAGGAACAGGGGAGGGAGGAAGTGGTCACTATGCATCACTTTGCATTCCAAACCCACCCTCTTCCCACTGGATGTGAAGGGTCAGCCACTATCATGGAGCGCTCTGCTCACTCCCGAGTTGGCCTCTCTGACTTTACCAGGCTCCGTGCCAGGGCAAGACTTGTGTCGTGTGTATTTCGAATGCTCAGGTCCTGGCCAACAGTAGGTTAGTCTTCAATTCATGTCCCTCAGATGAACAAAGGGATGTTTATGTCTCCATCTACCCCAGAGCTCCAGAGAATTCTGGGGAACATTCATTCATTCATTCACTCATCCATTCATATAGTCTTGCAAGAATCAGATGAACTCTGATAGGCTTCCTGTTTTTCCTTTGGGGATTAGGCTCTGGGTCTCATCCTTCTCAAACCACTTTGCAAAACTTTAAGAGTAACCAGTGCGCAAAAACTGATCACAGACCTTCTGTGTACAAAGCAATCCTTCCACCCCCACCCCGCAGAGAAGCACCCAGCTTCGGCCCCAGGATGGGTAGGGGGTGATGGGGAGTGAGCTAGGGCAGCAGCAGGGGTGGACAGGAGGGTGGGGTCAGTCTCACTCAGCAGGAGAATCATCAGGAAAGGCTACAGCAAAATGTGGGGGAGGAGAGGGATGCAGGAGGAATCAGGAAGCACCTGCTTTTTGATCAGGGGACTGGGGGCTCATCTTATCCTAGTCACTGAAGATAGGAAAAGAGAAAGGGAAGAATGTTCTAGAGATGAAGAAGAACACACATAGATGCCCATGTTAAACTGTGCATATGTTGAGTTTGAGGGGCCTGAAAGATTTCCAGGCTATGGGAGACATTTGGATGTGCAGGAGCTGTTAGCTTGCAGGCTATTGTCCAAGCAAAAAGAGGAGATGCCCCCACCCCTGAGCATGTGTGGACGGAAGGGGAAGAGAAGGGGACAGGAATGGCAGCTGGGGCCTCGAGTTCAAGAGTTGGGTCCAGAACTAAGCCTGACACAGAGTTGACTGGGGGAGAAAAATGGGGGTGTTGAGACCATCAGCGACCTTGCGTGGGGTCTCCTGGATGGGACAGGGAAGCCAAATGGCCGTGGGGTGAGAAGCGAAGGAGGGTGGACAGATGGAGACCACCATGTAGACATGCTCACTAAGTGCCCCCCTGGGCTGGAAGCGCCAGGGTGCAGCAGATGGATGAGACCCTCCTGTTGAGGACTCCCAGGCCAGCAATTCAGCTCTAGGTGAGCATGGGCATCGCAGAGATGCACATTAAAGGTACGAAGGACCCAGGGGTGGTTTTCCCAGCAAGGGTCCCCAGAGTGCTGGGCAGTGAAGCCTTGGACTCTGAGAGGAGGAGGGTGTCCAAGAGGAGGAAGGGCTTTCACATGGGCATTTCCCTGAGAAGGAGAGGACAACGTGGCCAACAGAGAGCCCCGAGGATGATGTTGGCATTTGTAGCAATGTCCCAGGATCAGGGTGGCAGGAGATGGAGCTGGGGGGAGAGTGTCCAGGGGCTAGTTGACTCTTTACCAGGGCCCTGCAGAGCTGGGGCCAATTCAAAGACATTTGGGCTGCTCTGTGCCCCACGTGCCCTGGCAGGTCGTATCTGCAGCCACAGTGGAGGAGCCCCTCTCCTGGGCCCCATCTGAAGCAAAAAGTGGGGTGAGGCCACCCCAGCCACCCAGCACCCCATTCCCTCTGGCCTCACTACCGTTCCTCTGCCTTTCCAGCTCCACTGACCACTCTGCTGCGTCCTCACCCAGCTGCCCACGGGTCTGATCCTCGCCCCCTCCAACCTGGGCCCACCTCTCCTGCATGCTGCCCACTCCAACACCCCAGCAAGAACCCCTCCCCCTTCCCTGCTCTGTGCACTGGTCTCCTTCCTCCCTGAGTACTGACTGCCCCTGGACAGGCCACATGGCATAGGTGTGCTGTGTGTCCATCTGTCCTGCTGGCTAGAAGCCCCCTGCGGGCAGAGAACAGCCTGTTTTGCTCACTAATGTGTCCCATGTGCCTAGAGCTACTCCTGGCACCTGCAGGCACTTGATGGATAGATGTTGAACGAGCAGTGACTTGAAGGGCAAGGGTCTGCAACCAAGAGTTTTCCATCACACCTCTCAGACACCACTTGGCGTGAACACAAGGACATTTCTCACCTGCCTTATAGATTTGATTTTTTTTTTTTTTTTTTTTTTTTGAGACAGAGTCTCACTCTGTTGCCGTGGCTAGAGTGAGTGCCGTGGCATCAGCCTAGCTCACAGCAACCTCAAACTCCTGGGCTTAAGCGATCCTTCTGCCTCAGCCTCTCGAGTAGCTGGGACTACAGGCATGCACCACCATGCCTGGCTAATTTTTTCTATATATATTTTTAGTTGGCCAGATAATTTCTTTCTATTTTTAGTAGAGACGGGGTCTCGCTCTTGCTCAGGCTGGTCTCGAACTTCTGACCTCGAGCAATCTGCCCGCCTCGGCCTCCCAGAGTGCTAGGATTACAGGCGTGAGCCACCTTGCCCGGCCTAGATTTGATTTTTAATAATTTACTAGCTGGAGTCTGTCTCCCATGCATCAGCCACTTTATAATCATTAATTCATTTCAGTCTAACATCGACCCCATGTACTGGCCCGATGTGGAGGCACAGACGGGCACATTCACTGAACGAGTTTTCTGTTGGAGATGGGTCACCTGCGGCCACAGCCCAGGGCCAGAACTGAACCTGGGTCTCTCCAACGCCAAGTTCCATGCTCAGGCCACTCGGCCGCAGGCATCCAGGCTAACACCGAGTGTCTCTCAAGGATTCCGAGGTGCTCTAACGTCTCATGAGGACGTGTTAAAGGAGGGCCTTTAAACTCACACCCCGAGGCTCACCCTTTGTGGTAGCCCCTTCATGGACGGCCCTGCCTGTGACAAGTCTGCTGTCTGAGGCAGCTCCCGCCTGTAATTACAGCTCGTGGCAGCCAGCGTCGCAGGCACATGGTGGCCCCAGCTCCCTCCTGCTGACTCTCTAATTAAACTGGCAACGGCATCTGCGCCCCGGTTCTTGCCAAGCATGAAGAGATGTGGGTCCCAGGTCTTGCTGGAAATGTGCCCCTCCATACTCCCTGGTGTCCCCGTGGTGCTCGGGCCCATGCTCTGGCCGGCTCTAAAATACTGACTGACTGGTCGGCAAGGCCACACCCAGTGAGTGGCTCAGATCCCCTTGAGAGGTGGAACTCTAATCTCAGTCTCATGGAAACATAAACTGGGCCCTTCCCTTAAGCTTGCTAGCTGGGAAGCTCTTTAGACCATTTTACGTAAGAGGCACTTCCTTTTGCAATACGCTGGGCTTGGCATCCTGGTGCTCTTCCAAGCTACCGCATCATGGAAGAGGTCTCCCCAGCACCCATGAAGGAGGCTCCTTCCTTGAGGTGGGGTCATTCATTGTCCAGCAGTGATTTGGAAGGGGGTTCCAAGTGCTTGGGCCCGCTCTCCATGGGGAAAGCACTGCTCAGGCCTCTTTCTCTAAGACAGGGGCTCTCCCTGGCCTGTCTGAACTGGCCTCAAGGCTGAGTCTACAGATATCTAGCAGCAATAACAGCAGACATGGTGCTAAGCACTTCATGGGTTTTATCTCAGTTGACCTCATGGCAGTTTTATGAAGGGCAATATTGTTTTGTGCCTGTTTTATAGACGAGAAAACAAGGCACAGAGAGATTAAGTAACTTGCCTAAGTTTGCACAGCTGAGAAGTGGTAAAGTTAGCATCCAAGACCAGATCTTTCCAACTGGGAGATTTGAACCCAAGAGGCTTGACTTTAGAATGCTACGTTCAGCCTCTGCCTGTATAACCTCCACAAAGGCCATGCCACCTCTGCTCATGCACGCAGCACATATTTACCTGTGAAGTGCCTGGCACTGCGCTGCCCCCCGGGGCTGCTGCCACGAGCCCGGCCTTCACTGTGTGGTGGTTCTGGTGCAGGAGGTGAATAAACTGGCAGCAACAGCACCTGGGGCCCCACCTGGGACAGGCTAATAATAATCACTCACATTTATTGACCACGTGTCGAGTACTGTGCTAAACGCTTCAATGCATATTTCGCTGGAATCTGACTATAATTTTACGCAATAGGCATTTTTTCATTATCCACCTTATATAAATAAGGAAGCTAAGGTACAGAGAGATAGTAAGTGATTAATTTACACAGGGTTGCAGACTGCAAGGGTAAAACCGGGGTTGGATCCCAGGTGGTTTGACGCCAGGGCCTGCCTTCTCAGCCATTACTGTCCTGCTTCCTGGAGGAGGTGACCCTGAGCAAACCTGGACGTTCCAGCACCTTGCTACTGCTGGTGAAATCCCCAGACCAAGAGCACCAGCATGGCCCGAGAGAACCTGGTAAAGTGCACTTCCTTGGACTCCACACTACACCTGCACATCTGACACATGATGGGTGCTCAGTGCACGGCGCCCACTCCGATCCTGGCCGCTCCCTTGGCTGGCTGCTTCAGATCATGACTCAGTCAACGCTATCCCCATAGCTCGGTGGTCTCATCTAAGTTCCAGCAAGCAGCCTTGTGCAGGACGGATATACCTTATTAACTCAGTTCTACCACTCTGTAGCCCAGGAGGGGCTGGTACCTGGGCTGGAGGCCTCACTATGGCCCCCTCACATGTTATGTATGAGGAAATGGTGCCCAGCGAGGGACAGCCACTTCCCTGAGTTTGCACAGTGATTGCCAGCACAGCTGGTGCCAGGACTCAGAGGTCTTGTTGCCCAAGCCCAGCTGTGCCTCCCTCATGTCAGGACTTGAAGGCAGGTTGTGTCTCCCAAGTGGCAAAGCAGCCTGGGGAGAAGCCACTTCAGTGCTGCTGGCACCCTTGTGCTTGTACACCCCCAGGGCCCGCAGTACTGAGCCCCCCTCCCAGGGCTGTAGACCCACCCAAAATCTTGGACAGGAACGTTATGAATCCCCTTATTATTTTGTAAAACCTCTGAGCAGTAAGCAGCCCTGGAGTGCGGCCACTTCCACCTGTCCCTCTCTGCCCCCACTCGTCACCCAGTCCCCTGGGTCATGGAGCAGGGCGAGCAAACAGGCTGTGGCATCGTGACAGCCACCAGAACAACTGGGCCACTATATTGTCTGCACAGTGTTTCAAAAATTCGTATGAAGAAATGAGGACAGAATTAAAAGTAAGAGGGAGCTTTCTTCCATGAAGATAGACACACATAGCATGTTTAAATGTTTTCCTCCTTTAATAAGGTGGTCTGGGGCTTTGTGTTCATCCTTCAGTTTTCTAATTGAAGTCAATGAAGCCAACTATTAATAAAAATAGGTCTCTTTTATTAAGTGCTGTATGGCAGACTTTGAGCTAGGTGCTTCAAAATATTATTTCTTCAAGACAACACTGTGAAGTAGATTTTACGTAAGTCCATTTTGCCTATGAGGATCAGACAGGTTAAGTGACTTGCCCAAAGTCACACAGCTGGAAAATGCAAGAAATAGGATGCAAACTTGTGTTGCTGGCTCTGGGCCCATGCTCTGTGCACTGAGACTTGCTGGTCCTCTCAGCCCACATCCACAAAAGGCCAGCCGCGACTTGCCGTGGAGCACTTTGCAGGTGGCTGCTTTGGTCCCTTAATCCTCACAGGAGATAAAAATAGGGCCTGCCTCAACATGATCCTGCCCATTTTGAAGATGCAAGGCTCAGAGAGAGATAAAATATTTTTTCCAAGGGCACCCAAAATATGACAGTTGGCACTTGAACTCTAAATTTTGACCCCAAACTTAAGGCTTTTTTCATAGCTCTGGACAAAACACCCCAAAGGCAGAGTTTCCATCCTGCTGTGTGCTGAGTCCCCAGTGTCACAGATCTGATGTGGGGTCCTGGGTAAGTCACAGCCAGGGGGAAAGGGCCTCTCACCAGCAGCAGGACCTGGGGCTAAACCCTGGCTCGTGCTTCCTTGTCTGTCACCCCAAACCAGCTAGGTAGATGCTCTCAGCCTCAGAACTATGGTTTGTAAAATGGGATAACATGATGCCCAATGCACATGATCATTTTGATGCTTCAGTGAAACACATATGTGAAATGTTTAACACAAAGTTTAGAAATAATATGAAGCATGACAATGGGTATTAAAATAATCTTTGTAATAAAATATGGCAATCAGAAAAGGACAGAGAATAATATAATGCGGTTTCCCCCCTAAATTATTGGTAGATTGTGAGGTCAAGATAATAGATTACAGTAAGCATTTTTTGAATACGCTAGATTGGACTAGAATGGAACAGAGTGGAAATTGTCGGAGGTATGGTATGTGGTAAGCGTAAGGAGTGTGAATGTTATTCGTGACTGTTATTTCAGGTGTGTGAATGTGCGTGTCTGTGTATCTGTGTGTTCTGTATGAATAAAATAACTTTCTTACATGATCAAGGTCTTTGACGATGCTCAGAAACATTTAAAAGTCGCGGATATGATGAAAACTTGTGTATTGACTATTCAGATTTAACAGATGTTAATATGTTGTCATATTTACTCTGGGCTTTTTTCCAAGAAATAATAACATGTTACAGATAGGATTAAAAGGAAGCCCTCTTTGCACACTCGCCCGGCTTAGCTCCTGAACCTCCTCCGAAGCTGGCACACAGCTGCCGGTGGACGTGCCTTTGATCAGTGATTCCACTGCCTTGGTCCGGCCTCTCCTCACTAAGCCAGGCTGAGAGGCAAGAATGTCCTCACCCAGGAGGGGCTGCTCCTGGATCGTACCCACTCCTTGAATCCTAATCACAGGCCCTGTTTGCTTGGAAATGTTTAGAGAAGCAATTTAAACATGCCAGGGTGTGCTGATAAGCACGTTTCACTGTCTCCGTGAGATCCTAGAAATATGTAAACACGTATCGCAGGGCTGCGCTAGGGCCGAGGAGCCCGGGCCTCATACCCAGAGCTTCGTCCCTGACATGCCGCTGCCCCTTGTCTTCCTCAATGAGGAAAGTGAGCCCTGCGGGAAGGAACGATCTGCCCCAGAGCCCCACAGTGCAGACAGCAGCAAAGCCAGGGCGAGGGAGGAACGGAGGGAGGAAAGAGACAGAAAGAGGGAAGGGAAGGGAAGACAATGGGGAGGGAAGGAAGGAACGAGAAAGAGAGAACATCGTCCCCGTCTGGACGTGCCCCTCACAGAGAGCCGCACGCCCTCCCTGGCCATCCTATACAGAGTGGCCCCTCACCCCGGTGTTCCCGAGCCCTTGTATCCTGCCTCATTTTTCCTCGTAGCACCTTTTCCCTGGTGAACTGTACACGTATTTGCTTATTTCCCATCTCTGCCCACTAGAAGGTGAGCCCCACGAGACAGGGAGCTTGATCAGCGTGTTCTCGGCTGCTTCTCCAGCCTGGCACGTGGCCGACCCTGTTCGAAGATATGTTTATCCATAGAAAATGTGCACAGAGTGTCAGGTGATGGACAGTGGAGTCAGGGAACGAAGCTGAACGTAGCTCTCCCAACATCAGACCACAGTGACTCTCAGGAGCCGGCTGACAGAGCAGCCCAGGTGAAGCGAGTGAGACACAGGTGTGTGACGTGTCCTCAGGTTATGACAATGGCTAATATTGACCGAGCACTTATTAAGCACCAGGAACCATTTTAAGTACTTCCTGTAGCCCTGTGTGGAAGGAAAGCACAGAGAGGCACAGCCATTTCTTTAAGGTCACACAGCTGGGCGGCCGAGCTGGGATGCAAACGCAAACAGTCTGGCTCCAGCACCCATGCACTAAATGCCATGTTCTGCTGCTTCCCAGAGAGAAAATTCTAGAAGAAAGTCTTGAGGGACACTGACTTGGCCTTTCAGAATCTGACTGAGGAATTCCATGTCTGCTTTTTTAGCAATTTGAGGAAAATCAAGGCCGGACTAGCAGCAAAACAGCCTTTTACCAGGCGCTGCAAAATTCCCTGGGTGGCGAGGACGCGGATGCCGGCGTCCAGGCCGCTGCCACGTGGTACTACTCCCTGGAGCACTCCACAGACGACTACGCCACCTTCTCCCAGGCCCTGGAGAATGCCACGCGGTAAGCTAGCCACGGGGGGGCCCCAATTCCCGCTGCTCCGTTTGGAGCTGATTCAGTTGACATTCAGGTCGTGAATGAGAAATGAGGGCTTGTGGCTCTGTGTTTGTGGTTCCGTCTGCGTCATTCATTCAGTCTACAGCATGGGGTGACTTCCCACCAAGGGCAGTCCTGGGGGATGTGTGGGGTGACCCTCTGGCCAGGGAACCCCAGGCCAGAGGGAGAGATGAGGGGAGGCCCCAACTCTCCGGGAGCCATGGAAAGGCAGAGACCGCACCTGCCAGAGGTGCCCGTCCAACATGCTCCGCGAGATGAAGCCACCACTCAGCCAATGCTCAGGGACAGCCTGCTACACACCTGGCCTCACGCTCACCGCAGTGCCCCAGAGCCTGGCCACACATCAGACCTTCATGGGGGGGCAGTTGACACACAGGCCTGATGTCAGCTCCCCCAGCTGACTCCACTGGGTGGCCAGAGCTCTGGGATGCAAGGCCTGGATGGGGCAGGTTTTGTGCCTGAGGCCACACCCCAAACGGGAACAGGCCCAGGCTCTGATGGCCACGCTGGCCCTCTCCCCGGGAGCAGCTGTTTCTTGTGCCTGCTGCTTATATGCCTAGACCTGGTGCATGGCTCAAGCTTCTCTCACTCCAACAGCCTGCTGGGACCCCACCCCTAGATGGCACAGGCCCTGCTGTCCCCAGTGTCCCCAGCATGAGCTTGCTGGGCCCAAGAACTATCTTATGGGAGCACACAGCAGATGCACAAGGAATGATTTTTGAATGGAAATAAAGAAATAACCAGGGTTCCAGTTCTCTCTTTCTTCAGGGGCCCCTGGGGACAAGACCAAACTGGGGACATGGCTCCTGGGTCACCTTCGAGCCCCTTCACAGGCCCTGACGTGCCCTCGGTTTCCTTTGCAGGAAGAATGTGGTGTGGGGTGTGGGGTGGTTGCGGCATCCCCTGCCTTCCTCTCTCTCTCCCTCTGGGGGGTCTGCGCTCGCCCGCTCGCCTCTTGCTCTTTGTCCCTGGGGACAGAGCCAATATCGTGGCCTTCGCTGAACTTGACTCTGTGGGTGAGGGGTGGGCTGGAGAGTGTCAGACACCCACTGTTCTGCTGTTCCCTCCACAGGGAGTTTGCGGTTTCCAACCTGAGGTCATTAGTTGAGAATAAAACTTTGTACCACCCACTTGGATCGTGGGGACCAGAAAGGCTTTAATTTTCCCTCTAGTGGAGAGCTCCGCTTTCAACCAGACACCCAGCAAATGCTATTTCTGGAGGCCTTGCCTTGGGCTGGACCGTCAGAACTCATGGATGTCCAGTCCTTGACCCTGAGAGGCTTGTAATCAAGTCAGCACTGGGCCAGATCATGCGTGGAGAGAGCCCAGGGCTGGAGGTCAGAGAACCTGGGCTCTGGTTCAACTCTGCCTTGCCTGGCTGTGAGGATGAGGGCTGGGCGAGGGCTGAGGGCTGAGGGCTGAGGGTGGGTGGCATGACCAAGGGAGGCGTCACTGTAGTCTAGGCTCGAGGGCCTCCCTGCCCTCCAGTGTCCCTGGCCGGGCCCCTCCCTTGGCTGGCCAGTGTGCGACTCTTCCCGTAGGTCTGAGCCCGTCCCTGTGCTACAGCTCACACACCTTAGGGGGACCACGAGAGGAAACACAGCTGCCTTCATCTGACCCCCACGGCCGCCCCACTGACCCAAGAGCCTCGCCTAGAAGCACTCTAGCCACCCTGCAAACTCACCAGAGGTTTCCCTCTCAACGACCAGAAAAGGCGGGTGGGCGGCCCTCCTAGCTGAAGGCCTTCTGTGGGTATAGTTAGACTTGGTCACTGCAACATCCATGCAGGGTAGGGACCATTGGCCCCATTTCTCAGCTGGGAAGACAGAGATTCAGGGAGGTGAAGGAATCGCTGAGAACCTCACCTCTACTCTACAGCGCAGACGGATTCACACCTGGTGGCCTGTCACCGGGCCTGCTCCCTTTTTGGGCACACAGCCTGTGCCTCACCACATGTAGGACCCCCAGCTGTAAGCTGGTGCTTCTGAAATTTATTCATGTTACCCGCAAAGGGGGAGCACATATGAAACTTCGGGAGTCCAAGGCAGGGTTCCACAACCTCCTCACTCCTGACACTTGGGCTGAATCCTCCTTCACCGTGGGGTGCCTGTGCGTTGGAGAATGTTCACTGCACCCTGGCCCCTACCCCTACCCACCAGACGCCTGCAGAGGTTGTCCCACCCCAGCTGTGACAACCAAAGATGCCTCCAAACATTACCAAACATTCCCTGGGGGGTGGAAGAGTGGGGGGCGGCAAAATCACCCCCTATTGAGAGCCACTGGTCTCAAGGTGTCACATGCATGAACTATCCTTGAGAGCTCTGTCTTCTTTGAAATACACAATTATTTTATGTTCTTCTCCACAGTATATTGCATTTATTTTCCTAGGACATGTTTTGCTCCCAATCTTAAAGTAAAATCGATGTTCTAAGATGATGTATAGACCATGGGTTAACTTGACTTTGACCCCTGAGATACATCACCATGGATACCAGTTTTCGATCATGGCCACATACCCGAGGGGCCATGTGCTGTGCCCCAGCTCTGCCTTCCAGGCAGCAGGGAAGCCATGTGGAGAGGACCGCTGGGGAGTGTGAGGAGGGCGTTCTCTACAGGGCTGGGCAGCGCGGGCCGGGAGAAGCCCTTGCCAGGCACAGTTGTCCACAGAGCTACGTGTAACCAGACTTCCTCCTGTGTCCTCCTTTTGCTAGGGACTACTTCATCACCTGCCCCGTGATCGACATGGCCAGGGTCTGGGCAAGGAGGGCCCGAGGAAACGTTTTCATGTACCACGCTCCCAAAAGCTATGGCCATGGCAGGTAAGGCAAGGAAAAGATTTTCAAAAGAAGAAGAAGAGAAGAAGGTTTGCTTTTCATAACTCTGTTAGCTGAACACAGGAAGCAGAGCGGCTAAGTGATGGGGAAACACGGTCTGAGCCACAGAGTCAGAGAGCAATGCAAGGAGGGCGGGGCACATGGATGCCCAGGGCTTTGCAGGGAGCACTGTGAGGCCGCCTGTTCTATGTCTGGTGGCCTTGCAGTCCTGAGCCATTCACCATGTGCGGAAACCCCAGAACCCTTCCCAATGCAGCAGTGATTCCTCCACTGAACCACATCAAATTCGCCTCCTCACATTGCGGCATCCTTGGGAAAACTTTAAACTCCTCCAAGGGCAAGAAAGTAGCGAGGTCCTCACGCCCATAGGCATTCACTGGTAGCAGACCATCCGGGCAACCTGTCTCCAAAGAGGCAAGAGTGTTACTGTTTTCTTCTATATAAGAGTGGAAGCAAGACCTGGCATGTGGGGTCAAGGGCATTAATCACCCACATCCATGGTCTATTTTATGTGCAACAGGGAGATAGGGTGCAAGGACACCACCTTCAAGGTGGGGGTCCAGCCCCACCACTCCCAGATGTGCCATCTTGGATAGGCTCCTTTGCCTCTCTGATCCTCAGTATCCTCACCTATAAAACGAGGCTCAGAATCTTTCCTCTCAGGCTTGGCATTAACAATATCTGGGACATAAATCATCCAGCTCGTAACAGGGTTTTACCCTGTGTTACTTTGCAAGCATCAAGGGAAGTCTTAGGAACATACATAATTTATCGCTATAATTAGCAATGTCCCCAGAGCAGGCTGAGTAATGGCCACGTAGAGATATCAGGTCCCAATCCCTGGAACCTGTCAATGTTATCTTATAAGGAAGAAGAGTCCGGGCAGGGCAGGTGGACTAAGTTAAGGCTCTTGCCATGGGGGAATTATCCCGGGTTATCCTGAGTGGGCCCTAAATGTAATCACAAGTATCTTTATAAGGCAGAGGCAGAGGGAGGTTTGCTATATAGAGAAGAGAGAAGGCAGTGTGACCACAGAGGCAGAGATTGGGGTGGTGTGGCCACAAGACAAGCAATGCCAGGGGCAACCAGAGCTGGGAGAGCAAGGCATGGATGTGCCCCCAGAGCCTCCAGAGGAGTGTGGCCCTGCTGACACCTTGATTCTGACTCAAACTGATTTTGGACTTGTGGCCTCCAGAGTTATAAGAGAATAAATTTCTATTTTATGCCACCAAGTTTGTGGTCATTTGCTACAGCAGCCATGGGAAGGAATACTGTCCCCAAGGCATTCTAATTTCCCCGAAGCACCCATTATTTACCTGGTTTCCTCAAATTGATGATTCCATTTTTATAGCACTCCACAAAAGCATCCCGAATCCTTGTGGGGTTGGCAGGGTTGAAGTAGTTATCTCTATAAGGACACAGACCTTCAGACCATAGTCTGGGGTTCAGGGAGTTCCACACCATCCCATCGAGGACAAACAGCTGCTTAGTTACAGAGGAGCAACCTACTCAGCTCCTCTGAGCCCCAGAACTCCCTTTCAACTAAAACGTGTGGTCTCTCTGCTTAGAACTATTTATAATTTCAACCTAATCCACCTCCTAGACTCAAGCAAATGCTTGCAGGTTGTAAGAAGGAAAATGAACGTCAGGCCGGGGTTCTGGTAAGGTCTGCAGGAGAGAACGACGCAGAGAGCCGTGTGGCTTGGGTGGAGATGAAGGGTACCCTGGTAATCCAGTGGTCTGTGGCCACCCACGACCAAGGGGGCCCAGCGTGGGACATCGTTCCTAGAAGCAGCCTTGGCAGTATCTCCCAATGCCAGGGCTCTCAAGAATCCACTCCCAATGCACTGGTTCTTTTGTCCGGTTCTCTGCCTTCCTCCCTTTCAAGGCAGAGATTATAGTGAGAGGTATAATTCTCCTGGAGCAAGTTCAGTTCATTAAAAGCCTTACGGATGTGCATATACCTTTGGACTCCAAAATTTGCAGTGGCAAAAATAAGAAATACATCTTTTCCATGAGGGCAAAAGCCATCAGAGCAAAGCAAAATGAAAGCATTCATCTCCCCAGGCATTCTGGTTCCAGCCAGAATCAGTAGTGCTTGGGCCCTGCCTGGGTTGGTTTCACAGGCTGCTGTAACCAAGTGCCACACACCTGGATGGCTTACAGCAACAGAAATGCGTTGTCGCAAGTTCTGGAGGACAGAAGTTTGAAGTGGAGGTGGCGGCAGGGCCACGCTCCCTATGCAGGCACGAGGGAAGGTTGCATTCCAGGCCTCTCCGAGCATCTGGGAGCCTCGGGAGCTCCTTGGCTTACAGACGGCAGCCTTCTTCCTGGGCTTCCCCACATTGTGCCCTTCGTGCATGTTTGTCTCTGGGGCCAAATGTCCCCTTTTATAAGGACACCAGTCCTAGTGGATCAGGTCCCACCCCAATGACCTCATTCCCACTTGATTACCTCTGTAAAGACCCCACCTCCAAATAAGGTCCCATGCTGAGGTCCAGAATCTTTTTGGGAAGACACAATCCAACCCATAGCACCACCCTTTGCCTAAAATAACAGAGCCCCGCCAAGGAGGCTCCTGAGTGGCCAGGGCCCAGGCATTGTGTTTGGGTCCTGGGATTGGGATGGTGCTCAGGAGAGCAATCCTTGAACAGAATGGAATCACGACTCAGTCTCCATGGCCAGTGTGGGCTTCTCTGTGGCCGGGTGGTGTCCTCATGTCCCTGCAGGAATCCATACACAGGGCTCCACTGCGCTGACCTGGGAACCTCCCGTGAAATAAAGCCCCGTCCACGCCCCTCACAAGTGCCCCCCGAGTCCTCAATGGCTGTCGGCACCTCACAGCCCAGTGAGCCCCCTGGCCTGGACAGGAAATCATGGTGACGGGCAGAAGCTGCCCCACCACCTCATGTGACAGGCGGGGAACGCGTCCTTTCTACTCCAGTTTTTAGGCCCCTTGGGGCTCGGTTTTGGCCTGAGTCTAATGAGAGCAGGAAGGCAGGGGAGGTCGCAGCCGGAGCCCAGGCCCCGTGAGGAGGAGAGCGAGACGGGGGTGAGAGCCCCCAGCCCTTTCTCCCCATCGCACAGACTGAGCTTGGGTGACATTTCAACGTTATGCAGTTTAGAAAGCATGAAAGTCCACGGAACTCTGTCATCGTTAAGGCATCTTCTAGCTCTCGGGTTCCGTCATTTTGGGAGGAAGGAGACACTCAGAGCCACCGAAACGCTTTATGCTGGAGACGTGGCTACTCGCGCGGAGGCAGCGAGACTCCCTGATCAGAGGCAGCGACTCTGGCGTCTGCTGCTTTGGGTAAGAAACAAGCCCTGACTGTCACCAGCTCAGTGACCTAAAGCCAGTCACGTAAGCTCCTTGGTGACTCAGTTTCTGGGTCCTGTTCCTCTGGGGACCCACCTCAGAGGGTTATGATCAGTCATTTTTATCTAGGACGGGGCCTGGCAAACACCAGGTGCTGAGAGTGTCCTGCTGTTCTTGGCTCTCAGGACGCGTCCTTGACAACCCTCCCTGTGGGCGTCCTCCCCCCCACGGTCGCAATATGCTGCCGTCCCCATAGTAAGTGGTTGAATCAATGAATGACTCACAGAAACGAACTCGTTTGATTTTTGGCAAGTTCATGTTTTTGTCCCAGAAAGACATCTTTCTCTTTGTCTGCCCTGGAGCTGTCCCATCTCTCATTTTATTTCTGGCTCAAATCTACGTACTTAAAATATATGTGTGTGTTACATTTCCAGCCATCTGTCTCGTCCCTCCATTTCTGTCGGCATATATCAGCTTTCCTGGCAACAGCTAGTGAACAAAGCACGATAAATCAGTGCTTTCTTGCCGACTATTGTTAACTGATCATGGAATAGTGTGGTTTTCTTACTGCCCACCTGGGTTATAGATGATATTTCCATCCCTGAAATCGAGGACAAACTTCCGCAAGGAAAGGGGAATGGACACGCTTGAAGCTCAGACTCGGGGGAATGGAAGGGACATGGGCAATATATCTAACCAGAACTTTTGTACCCCCATAATAAGCTGAAATTAAAAAAAAAAAGAATAGGCATAATAGATAGAGACAAACTAAAATCTATAGTGTGAGAAGAAGCCTCTATTTTAAGATTCAGATTCAAAGAATCACAGAATATGGGTGATGAGTGCGTCTTTCTCCTTCATTTTACAAATAAAGAAACAAAAGCCCAGGAAGGCAAAATGATTATATCCCAGTCCCAGAGCCAATAAGCGGCAACCTGGTCCATACCCTAACTCCTGTCCTCTCTCCAGTTTTCTTTCCATTGCACCCACTTCAACCTAAACCCTCCTGAGTGCCTGCTGTGGCTACTTACAAGCTGTGTGGCCTTGGACAAGTCACTTAACCTCTCTGAGCCTCCATGTATCCTCATGTGAACCTGGGGAGAGTAATAGGGCCTGTACCATAGGGCTGGGGAAGGGCTTGGGGCACAGTGGCTGCGTGGTGTTTAGCCCAGAGCTGGCATCTGGTATGTGCGTATGCGTGTGTCCGTGTGTGAGTGTGTGTCTGTGTTTGCAACACCTGGCAGGGCTGATCACCAAGGTTACTGATGCGAGAATAAAACTCACCAGGTTTGTCCTGCTCAGCTCTGTCCAGTGGGGACATTTGGGGCCAGTTTCTTCCATGGTTCCTCTCTATGGCCATCTGTTTCTGGAAGTGGGATTTCCAATGATGACTGTAGTCCAGGGTTTCTGGACTGTCAACTTGGCACTGTTGACATTTGGGACCAGATAACGCCTTGTGGTGGGGCTCTCCTGTGCATTGTAGGATGTTTAGCAGCATCCCTGGCCTCTACGGTCTCCTAAGCTGAGACAACTAAAAATGTCCCCAGACATTGACAGACATTCCTGGGGGCACAATCGCCCCCGGTTGAGAACCACTGTTGCATCCATTAAAACTCCGGTTATCACTAACAGCACCTGAAGGGGAGTGGCAGCGCCTCCCCCAGATGCCACCCCTGAGTCAAAGCAGACCCCTGCCAGAGGCTGGCCCTGGACCCCCGGGGCCCCCTCAGGCAGACAAAGTGCATCACAGAACCAGAGAGGGTGGCGTCCACACTTCTCTGTTGCAAAGCTGACCTGGGAGGCTGACAGGCCTCTCTCACATGGTCACAGCCGGAGGGTCCCTGGTCTGCCAGCTCCTCCCAGGTCTGAGGTCCTGCATGTTCTCCCCAATGCCTCCTCTCACCTGCCCAGGCATTGCTCACGGTGCCACCTGCACACTCTGCCAGGACCCTTCCCTCCCTGGCCGACCCCAGCATTTCCACCTCCGCGATTCACAGGTGACATCTTCTCTAAACAGCCCCTTCCCAAGGACACGCTGGTCCAGGTGTCTCCCCCAGAGGAATCCCATCTGAGTCCTCTGCAACTCACAGGCAAAGGACTGACACCCTGTGGCCAGCCCAGGTTTGGGGAACCCCACCCCCAGCCCTAGTCTGTGCTCTGGGTCCCAGCAAGTGTAGAGGGGAGCACCGATTTGTTCTCCATTGTTGTCTGCTGTCCTTACAGGGCTCTACATCTGACTCTGCCACTCACTGTGTGCCGCTCTAGGCTTTGGTTTCCTCCTCTCTGTAATGGAGCTAATAACAGTGGTTACTGCAGGAGTTTGTCAGAATTAACTAAGACAGCGCATGCAGATGGCCAGCATGGGGGCCCAACTGCCTGGCACAGAGTTAGCTCTGATTAGGTGACTGTCACGGATACTGTTTCATGTACTGTGCTGGAAAAATCCAAGGTGCAGGTCACAGGCCCTAGGAAGAAAGCAACCACAACTGAAGTGGTTTCTGAGTACTGGACACTGAATGAGGGGCTCTGGCCACTTCAGAGAGGATGTGGAGGCCTCGGCTCAAGATTCCTGGGGGCTGGGCCAGCTGTGGAGTTCACAGTTGCCATGGAAATTCATCATGTGACTGTGTGTGGGCAATGGCACTTGAATCGTGTGCTGTGTCTGGTCCCTATTCTGAAGGCCCTTGTTTCCAGTGTGCAGGGCTGTCATTCCCACACCCTGATGGTGCAGAAGATGTTTCAGAGAGACCACATTTGACTTAGCTTTGAATGGAGAAGCGCTTCAGTGGGGCTCTTGGGATTAGACACCTACTCAGGCTCCATATAGGATGTTAGACTCGTCAATTTGGGGAGAGGCAGCCCAGTATAGTGAAAGAATATATCCTTTGAGGATAAATCAACAGAGGTTTTAATCCCATCTTTTCCCTTTATTAGCTGTTTGCGTTTGAACCAGTTCCTTTACCTTAATTTCCTCACTTATAAAATGGGAAAAGTTACATCTACTTCATAGTATGAGATTCAAGATAATGTATGATAAACACCTGACATGCTGCAGATGTTCAATATTAAGTAGCTAGGTTATTTTCCTTTTAAGAAAAATAAGGCTCCGACAGGAAAAAAACAATCAAAATGACTAAAGATATAGTAATGTTCCTCCTTTATAAGTTGTCCCAACCCTGGAAAACAAAGCCATAAATTCCAGACTCCAGACATTTTGTACACCACTACATTTGCATTCTAGATACTTCTGTGCATTCCAGGGGCCTTTAACATTCCAGATCTAAAATATTATCTTTTTGGTTGACTGTCTTGGTGAGTTTGTCGGATTTAACAAACCAAAGAAAATATTAAGTGGCTAGATTCTTGAATCAGACCCACTGGCCTGGCTGCATCCTGTGTGATGAACAAGATTATTTCCCAGTGTAGATGGAAATAAATCATTTTCTGAAACTGGCCACTCCAACCCCACAACATAATAGAGTTTATATTATATATCTTCTTCAGCGTTGATTTGACAAATGTTGACCTAATACCTTCTATGCCACAGATCCTGTTCCAGACCCCAGAGGTGGCACAGCCTGTGAGGCAGAGAGGGGCTGCCCTGCTGGCACGAGACTAGTTGGGGGCTGGAGCTGATGGGTGTGTAGGGATGGTGTGCAAGGAACAGACACTGCACTCATAAATTAGCAGAGTAAGGTCAGATGACGGCACTAGGAAGGAGGTACACTAGGGTGCTGTGGTCTGTGATGAGGGAAGAGTGTTCTGAAAAGGTGACATTTGAGCCGAGAACTGAGAAGTAAGGTGTGACCCTCCTGTAGGAGGGAACAGTGAACAGTCTCAAAAGAGCTCATCAAATGCCAAGGCCACGAGGTGGGAAAGGGCTCGGCGTGTCCAGTGATAAAGAAGAAGGACACAGAGCTGGAGTCTACTGAGGAAGAGGAGAGTAGTTGAAGGAACAAGGGAAGAATGACAGGGTCCTGTGTAGAGTTCACCTAGGAGTGCGTAAGCCACGGCAGGCAAAGGGGTAGAATTTTATCTGAGAGTGAGGGGAGGGCGCTGCAGATTTTTAAGAAAACATGTTCTATGTTATACAATGCCCAGCGGTCTTTTCATTCACACCCACAACACAGCTCACTGAAACACCAAGTGTCTTAAAAAAAAATAGAATGTAGAATATAAACCCTCTTATCCAGTGATGGTCAGTTAGAAAAGTCAATTAAAAAGAGAATTTGTGAAGAATGAATGAGATAGGTATACATCTTAAGCATTTTATTTTGACTTTAAACATATAAACCTGCATTCCCTTGCCATTCTTTTGGTGCAGGGTCAAACAAAGGCTTGAGTCAAAAAATGCTGTTTAGAGTCTTGCCTTTGATTGTCTTGCAAAACCATAAACATAATGCATGGTTTATGATTTCCAGTTTGGGGTTCTTAAAAGTGGGGCATCTGCACAATATTCAAAAAACTTAATGAAACTATATAATCACAGTAACAAATACAGCTGCTTAGACAGTTGGCTCTTGGCAAACACACAACCTAGTGAGGATAGATGTGTTCGGCCTGGAGAGGTTGGCTTTCTCTGGGCAACAGCTGTGATGCTTTACAGGGGGAATGAAATGTTCAGGTTAATCCAGCAAGTCAGTTGAAAGCTTTGACTATGCTGCAAAACAATTTACCATACAGCTCTGCTGGGCTTTAGGGAATGAGGGAAATATTACAAGTATTTCACTGGGGGTGGGGATGGGACTGCGTCATTTAAAGTAAATTAGGGAGCTCATTTTTTTTTAAAGGATTGTATAGCAAATCCTTTCGTAAAACACAAGCAATTTGCAAAGCAAATAATTACTTCCTGATTAATTCATAGGCAGAATGTGAACTTTTGCATGTTAGGTTTGCCAAAGAGAGGCACACTTAGAGGCTTCTATGCATAAGTCATTTAACACTTCCTCAACTCCTCAGGAAAAAAAAAAAAAAAAAAAAAAAGCAGCCTGGGAAGCAGAAGGACTTTCATTCCTCCCTGTTCCCTAATTTCCTCTGGAGGAAGCTATGTGGAGATGCTGGCCGAGGATAAGAAAGAAAGTATATTTTATGTGGATGAGGTCAACAAACTTCCTCTTGCAGACAGAACAACAGGGACAGAAGTCCCTGCACCCACAGGCTCTCTGATCAGTCCAGTCCAGTGGGCTGGAATGCAGTGGGCCTTTCCCCAGCACAAGCCTCCTAACCCCATTACCAGTAGGACAACTTTGGTAATGCAAAACCACGTCTTGTTTCTGCCAAGAAAGATCCTCCTCAGTCCCTCACCTCACGTTGAGGGGAGCCCAGGCTCAGCCCATCTTCCCAGCAGAATCCGATGTCAGGGGCACCCCTCTGAGGACATGACCTCAGTCATCCTGCTTCTTGATGCACCCCAAGCATCCATGAACTTGTGCGATGCACGAGCTTTGGGCTTGCCGGGGTGCAGGTTTAGCCTCCCTGAGCGTCTACAGCTGCATGGGCAGGATGTAAGGGGAGCAGTGGGGCAGAGGTGAGGTTGGGGAACATTAAGTGAAAAGAACCCATGTTCTGTCTGTCCTGGACAATGGCAGTAACCCTAGGATTTCTCAGTTCTAGTCTCCTTCTCATACAACTCTAGTAATACTTCTAAAAGTCATGCAACTTGCAACTCACTTGCTGAGAAACCTTCAGTGTTCCCAGCCCTCTATAAAACGTGACCCTCAACTCTTCTGACCCTCAATTCTTCATCCACTCACTAACCCCCCATCCGTCCAGGCACATGTCCACTGTGGCTTCCTAACTTTCTATAAACTCCTCTCCAATTTCTTGCCCAAAACAAATGGTATCTCCTCTCTCTCTCTTCTATGGCACTTTGTAAATAATTCTGTCATTCAATAGGCAACTATCTGTCTATCACACAACACCCAGCATTTTATTTTTGAAAAACGGTGGCATATCTCCATTTCCCGTTAGTCTGTGGGCTCGGCAGAAGGGATGACTTATTCCTCTTTTTACCCTCAGCGTCTATGCAGGGCACAACACACAGTAGACATTCAGCAAATGTGGGTGGAGTAGGGTCTTAGTCCTGACATCCCGTGTCCTGCTTGACACAGTTCTCACTGAATTGCATGCACATCTTGAAACTGAAACAAAAAGCCTGTAAACACATAGACACACTCACACACACACAGTCATGCCCAGAGCTATGTGGCTGGTCAGTTCTTTCCGCACTTTGGCTAAATGTAACTTTACCAACGTCGGCAACATTAACTCTTCCTCAGATGGCAATTTATAATGGTTAAAGAAATTTCCATCCACACTCTGTCTGTGAGCATCCTGTGATATCATGTGGCAGCTGCACAGGGGTGGTCAGACCCATTTTACTGACAGGAAAACTGAGGCTCAGGGTGTCAGTGGTGGCAGTGAGGTTTGAGCCGAGCTTGGTCAGCTTGGGCAGGGAGCTTTCCCAAGGCCCCACACCTGCCTCTCCATGTGACAATGAGAAGATCCAGATCTCACCTGGGCACAGGGTGAGTAGCTGTCAGATTAGGGACAAGTCGCACTGGAGTATTATTACCAAGACAGCTGAAGGCACCTAAAAGCTAAAGACAACCAGCCTGACCGTGTACTGATACAACCGCCAGAGGGGTGTGCCCATGATTTATCAGTGATCAAACAACACAGAGCAAAGAAGCCAAATCAACACGTGTGAACTGTCAGTCCCCAACCTGCAAACACGGTGGCCGGTCGCTAAGGAGCTTCTCTCCTTTTACCTCGTCAGGCCCGGGGGGGCGTTCTTCCGCGTCTCCCTCTGCTGAATCCAAATCCCCTCCTCTTCCTCCAGAGGGTCCTGGGACTCCCGGCCAGCACCCAGATTCACTGAGGACTTGGTCCCCTGATCCCAAATCCCCTCTTCAGAGGCATCCACTGTGTGTCCCTCCTCCCGATGTCTGCCTGAAACTGCTCAAAATAACTCCAGCATCCTGATAGAGATCAGCTCTGGGGAGGAAAAAACAAAGCAGAAATCCTCGTGCACAACCGGCTCTAGAATGAAACGGACTGGACGGGCCAGAATGCCAGGCCTTTCCCCAAAGCTGTGCTCAGTGGCCTTTCTGAGGTCTCAGACAGTGGCCTGGAGCCTGCTCAGGGTAGTTGACAGAAGCCAGTTGTGCACACAGCAATGTGTCTGCTCACTGAACGGCTCCATGCTCAGGGACGTCACTTTGGTAGTTTGAAATTGGCTATGGAGGGAGTGTTTACACCATGAACGTTGGCAAGTGCTACAAATAGGACTTTCTCTCCACCGCAGCCGCTCCCCAAAGCCAGTTATTAAATATTTACCCGCACACCTTTGGCACAGACTCCTTGAGAATGTGATGGAAGCTATAAAGCATCTCTCAAGAAAGATGCTCCTATCCACTTCACATTTACATGTAATTTCAGGACCTCTTAAACCCTATAGTGGGCCTCCCCCAAGCTGAGGACCCTACCCTTAAGCTTTCAGATGCCTCGCACAGGAAAAGGACAAGGGAATAAGCCTATGAGCCGGAAACTGGGTGAGAAGTGTGAAATACTCTATTTCGAAACCTCATTCAGCACGAGGTAGGCACGATTGTGTCACCCTTTCACAAATGAGGACACTGGGTCCCTGAGAGGTCAGATGCCTCATCCAATATTGCACAGATATTAAGTGATTGAGCCAGGATTTGAAATGACCACTGAGATTTCAAAAGCTTATGTCTGTTCACTAGAACACGCGGAAGGCAGCTTTCTTTGGAGGAAGCAGTGGACGAGGCCACTGTGGCAGGCAGAATATCGGCCCCTCAGAATGGCCATGTCCTAAACGCTGACACCCGAGAACATGCTCCCTTACGTGGCAAAGACACTTTGCAGGTGTGATTAAGGTGAAGGAGCCTAAGACAGGGAGTCACCCTGGCAGGCCCCGTCTAATCACGTGAGTCCGTCACAGCAGAAGAGGGAGGCACAGTCAGAGAGACGCGGTGTGAGGAGGTGGCCCTGGACGGCAGCCCCTGGTTGCTGGGAATGGCCCCCCTTTATAGCCAGCAAGAAAACGGGGACCCAGGTCCTCCACTGCAAGGAACTGAATCCTGCTACCAGCCCGAATGGGCAGGACAAGGATTGTCCCCGGGAGCTGCCCGCAGGAACAGCCTGCTGATCCCACCACTTCAGTGCAGTGAGACCCTCCCTGGACTTCTGAACTGAGGGGGTCCTGGGTGTGGTTGTAAGCCACTGAGGGTGGCAATGTCTTAGGATAGCAACAGAAAATGAACACAGCCGCTTCTTGGAAGGGCCTCCTAGGAAACAGCTCTCCCTGCTATGAGGGGAAGGACCCCAGCTCCAATGGGGAGAAAGGAGGGGGGCTCCTATTAACCCTGGGCTGCCTGGCTTCCCTGTGGCCGGCACAGAAGGGGCGTAGCGACTGAGAAAGCACAGACCTTCAACAAGGCCAGCCATGAGGCTGGAAAACACGGTGGGGCACACAGGCCTTGGGATCTGCAGACTTAGGCTTAAGTCCTGGCATCGCCACTAAACAGTTATGGGGCCTTGGCAAGAAAACGGCCTCTGGGAGCCTAAGTCTCTTCAACTTTTGAAAGGAGTAGTAATAATGCCTATTTTTAGGGTTGTTGAGATAATAAGGGTGAAAGTGATTTGTAAACTGCCAGGTTGGGGTCTATGTGAGAGATTATTTTTATTGCCATTGTTACAACCACTTCTATCTGCTTGGCATTTTTTGTTTTGTGTTCCTTTTCCCTGCGTGGGCCATAAAACACCATTAACAGCTGACACCGTGATTACTTTCGAGGGATCCTCAGCCCCTCGCCCGTGGGTAGACTACACAAGGCACTGGGTTTGGGGCCCGGGAGGCTCAGGTTTGAATCCTGGCTTCCTGTGTCTCGGGCATGTCACTGTATCATTCTGAGCCTCGGGTCATCCCCTGGAAAGTGCGTGCATGGTGACATTTCCTTCTTCAGCCGGCCCTGAATGTGGCGATCGTGGGTGTCAAAGGCCTGCCACGGCGCCTGGCACACCCCGGTGCTCAGGAAACTGTAGCTGTAAACACACGCCGGGTGGAGCTGGCGGCCAAACAGGCCACCTCGGCAGCCGCAGAATCGGAGACTCTTTCCTGAGCTCTGTCACAGACATTTCTGATATTGGACAAGAGACTTAGTTCTTTGGGTCCCAGGTTCCTACGATTGCCAATGACACTTGCCACTTCCTGCTTCCCTCTCCGAAATAGGAAAGCTTCCACCGGCTCTGAGAGGGCCAGGATACCTGCGAACGGCTACAGAGAGACACCACACTTGGTGGCTGTTACTCTCCTCTTCCGAGCGTGCTGTGTGGCTTTCACAGTTTCATATCCTTTCCACGATGCCTTCCAGTGTAGGGCCCAGTGCTGACACATAAGGACCATCATCATCATAACCAGCATTTGTAAAAACCCTTGTCTTAGGTAGAGCTTCCACATGCGATAGCTCACTTGATCTGGTGTTTTACAGTGAGGAAACTGAGGCATAGGGATGGCAAAGGACTCATCCAAAGTTACACAGGCGATGGGTTATGGGGCCGAGTCTCAGCTGGGTGATGAGTTTATGTCTGTTCTATGCCCTCCTGCCAGTCACACGTACGCCCAGCAATAATTCTTACGCCCATAGTAGGAATGCTGCCTCATGAGTCCTCAGGCCCTAGTGTTAAGGAAGGGCCACCACACCTGTGCTGTCATCACTATCCCCAGCCTGAGCAGGGCGGAGGCAACAGGGAAGGTGCCTTCTTCACTTGAAACATTTTCCTTCAAAGCCTGAGCTTAGGGTTCCTCTTCCCAGGCTCTAGGGTAGTTGCATTGAATCACTCCGATCTCAGCCAGAGTCAAACTGTCCATGCAGAAAGCATTGCACTTCACTTCGTATCATTTAATCTCCACACACATCACCTTTACTTGGGAGCCACCCTGTTTGAGTCCTTTCCCAGAAAACATCTGTCCCTTGGCTCCAACTGCCCAATGTATGAGCATGTTGAGAACCACTAGAGACCCTCTGTACCCCGGGTCAGAGCTGCTGCCATGACCTTAAAGACAGGTGATTATATCAGCAAGTAGGAGGATGTGGCAAGAAAGAGTTGGGCCACACTTTACTTCCCTTTTAAGTACCTTCTGCATACACCATTTTATTTTGACCTTCACAACAACCCTGAGAAGTAGGTATTTATGTGTCCATTCCACAGATGAGTAAGTAGGCAGTCAGGGAGGTCAAGTCATTTGCCAGAAGTCGCCCAGCTTGAAGGTGGGGGAGCCCAAACCCAGATGGGGCAGCCGCTGGGCCCAGCATCCCACATCCAGAAACCTCCGCTCTGGTCAAGTTCTGCAGTTCCTTTACTGTGTGCCTCTGGGCACATAGAGAAATCTCTCCAGACTTCATCTTCCAGGTCTGTGAAATTAGGGTCCGGCTCTTGTGATTAATTGGTACCAACAACAAGGTTAGAGGACACGGTCTCCACACAACACCATCCTTGCTTCTGACATCAACTGCAAATTTGAGGGTTTCCCACACTACCCTCAGGTTCAAAGATTCTCTGGAAGAACTCACAGAATTCACTGAAAGCTGCAATACTCACAGTCATGAGTTTTCACAGGGAAGGGACACAGGTTAAGATCGGCCAAAGGAAGAGCAGAGCACAGAGCCCAGGAAGTTCCAAATGCGAAGCTCCACTGTCCTCTCCCTGCAGAGTCAGGACATGTCACTCTGCATTGATGTGTGACAATACTCACGGAGTGTTGTCAACAGGGAGGCTCCCCCAGCCTTGGTGTTCACAATTTTACTGGGGCTCCATTATGTAGGCGTCATTGATTGATTGCCCACGTGTTTGACTCAATTTGAAGGTCACCTAATGTGACCCAAAACTCCCAACCTAAATCGCACGGTTGGTCTTTCCGGCATGGCCAGTCCTCACCCTAAGGCTGCCGGGTATGGCTCCATCCACCCTGAGGTCCAGCGTGGCAACCTTTGCCCTAAACAAAGACGCTCCCATCAGGTATCACTTACCTCCCAGAAGCCGAGGGCAAAGGCCAGCCCTCTCTCTGGGCAAAGCCAAAATCTTTACTACGCAGCCATAAAATCCCTTCCCGTTTTCCCACTCTAGTCCTCCCCGAGCACAGCGTTTCCTCCCCTGGCCCGTGTACCACAGACTCCCCCAGCCATGTCCAGCTCTGGCCATCGGGCCACCATTCTGGCTTCCAAGTCTGCATTCCTATCCGCCTGCTGCTTCCTGGGTATTCCGTTTGGCCGTAACACGTGTTTATTGAACAACGCCCATGTGCCAGGCACTGTACTAGGGTGGGCTCCGTCGGTCAATGTCACCTTGAAGAGACGTGAGGGTTCAAGTTAATATATGAACAAGGATGGACTCAAATACAAGTTATTTTTATTATTATGATTTTCAGTAACTAGAGGAACAAACAAATATCGAATGATATCATAAGTATCATGGTCAGGATATGGCCAAAAGAACACTTTTTTGGAAAATTGTGCACAGGCCTTGTTCCAGGAGAGTTCAGTGTTCAGCACTGGTCACACGCAGCCAACAGGTGTGCCACGGACCTGCCCCCAGGGGCCCTGGACTAAATGTAGGCCCAGGCAAACCAGCTCAGCGAACTGAGCCCTGAGCATAACATGAAGAGAGAAAGTCTTTATTGGAGGAGGAATATTGGTTTTTGGCTCATCTGGGTTTTTGAGTGGTTTATTTTTTCTCTAACTTTTGCTGCTTCTGTCCCTCTGGTCTCCAGCCTGGGGTTGCTGGTGGATGTGCAGTACGCCTTTGGGCTTCCCTTCTACCCTGCCTACAAGGGGCAGTTTTCTCTGGAGGAGAAAAGCCTGTCATTGAAAATCATGCAGTACTTTTCCAACTTCATCAGATCGGGGTAAGTGGACACTTGTCACAAATCCTGTCACTGTGCTTCCTGTCCCACTGCCTTTAGTCTGAATGCAAAAGCCCCATTTTGCACCCTTTCCGCCCTAAATGTTGCAATCCCCGGCCTCCGGTCTCCTTGTCTCAGTCTTCCTCTTCCAGCCAAAACTATCTTTGTGTAGATTGATCTCCATAAAGAAAGGCTCCAATTAGACCAGCCACACCTGATGGCTCTAGATCGGGATTTCTCAGCCTCAGCACCATTGACATCGGGGGTTGGCTAAGTCTTGGCTGTGTCCTGTGCTTTGTAGGACATTTAAAAGCATCCTGGGGGCCGGGCGCGGTGGCTCACGCCTGTGATCCTAGCCCTTGGGAGGCCGAGGCGGGCGGATTGTTTGAGCTCAGGAGTTCGAGACCAGCCTGAGCAAGAG